>CM075814.1:13248004-13875504 GCA_037975025.1 Excoecaria agallocha | reverse complement strand
CTTTGCTACCTTAAATTAAGTTCCTTTTGAGTAAGCAAATACTTGAGGCTTTTATGATCTGTATAAATTTTGCATCTTTCTCCATACAAGTAATGTCACCATATCTTTAAAGCAAATACTACAGTTGCCAACTTTAAATCATGTGTAGGATAGTTTTGCTCATGAGGTTTTAACTATTTGGATGCATAAGCCATTACCTTGCCATCTTGCATCAGTACATAGTCTAAACCAATTCTAAAGGCATCACTATACATGGAGTACTCTTTACTAGAAATTGGTTGTGTTAGAACTGGAGCTTCAGTTAACATCATCTTTAATTGTTCAAAACTAGCTTGACATCGATAAGTACATTCAAACTTAATACCTTTCCATAATAGCTTAGTGAGTGGAGAAGCTATAATTGAGAATCCTTTCACAAAATGACGATAATAACCTGCCAATCCCAAAAACCGTTTAACTTTATGCACATTTTTAGGTGATTTCCAGTTAACAATGGCTTTAACTTTATTTGGATCCACCTTAATACCTTCAGCTGACACAATATGACTAAGGAAAGAAACTTCCTTAAGCCAAAAATCACACTTGCTCAATTTGGCGAATAACTATTTCTCCCTTCAATGTTTATAACATAATCCTCAAATGTTTTACATGCTTAGCTTTATTTCTTGAATAGACCAGTATGTCATCAATAAATACCACTACAATTTGATCTAAATAGGGTTAAAATACCCTATTCATAAGATCCATGAAAGCTGCCAGTTTATTGGTTAGCCCAAAAGGCATAATTAGAAATTTATGATGACCATACTAAGTTCTAAAAGTAGTTTTCGGTACATCCTCATCTTTAATTTGGAGTTGGTAGTAACCTGATAACAAATTGATCTTTGAAAACATACCAGCACCTTTTAACTATTCAAACAAGTCTTCTATTCTTGGTAGTGGATATTTAGTCTTCACTATTACTTTATTCAACTGTCTGTAATCTATGCACATTCTTATTGAATCATCTTTCTTCTTAACAAATGAAACTGGTGCACTCTAAGGTGACACACTAGGCCTAATGAAGCCTTTATCTAATAATGCTTGTAGTTAAACTTTTAACTCTTTTAACTTCGATGGAGCCATTCTATATGGTGCCTTAGAAATGGGAGTTATTCCAGGTAAAATTTCAATGGATAACTCTACTTTCCTTTATGGTGGAAGGCTAGGCAAATCCTTAGGAAATACTTTAGGATATTCATTCACAACTGGTATATTCTCAAGCTTTGCTTTCTCTTCTTTTAAGTCAAGCACCAAAGCTAAAAATACTTCACATCCCTTTTTGAGAAATTGCCTGGTCTTCATAGCAAATATCACATTTGCCAACGGCTTGGTGAGAATACCTTCAACTATAATTTTATTAACCTCAGCATCAATCAGTGTTACTATCTTTGCCCCATAATCAACTATTGCATGATATTTTGACAATCAATCCATACCCAATATTACATCAAATTCACGAAATTGTAACTCAATTAAATCGGTTGAAAACTCCTTCCCTTGAATCACTTTAGGGCTGTCTTTACATACTTTATTAACACAGACACTATATCTTAATGGGCTAGTTATAGAAATGTCAAATCTAACTGTTGTACAATTGACATATCTTTACCCAAATCCTTAATTAAAATATAAGAATGAGTGGAGCTAGGATCAATAAATATATAAACATCAGAGTAAAGAGAGAGAAGATACCCATTATAACTTTCGGGGCATCTTAATCCTCGTGAGCTTTTATTGCATAAGCCCGACCAGGAGCTTTAGGTTGATCAATAGTTTTTACTACATTCCTGGGCTAAGATCCAATTTGACTTGGTCCACTACGCTTTCTGCCTTAACCTCTATTAGTTGGGGGTGTATTAGAAGCTTCCCTACAACCTTGCTGAATGGATCCCTACTCTCATTTTGAGGGACAATTCACCATGTAGTGGTTAGTGCTACCACACCTGAAATAAACACCCGTTAGCATTCTACAAGTGCCTTAATGCTATCTTGAACAATAAGAACACTATGGTGGCTACCCTTCTATAATGCTCAATATAATTATTCATGTACTTTTATCATACATGTTATATTGCACATACTATAGTCCATCTGCATAAATGTTATAATGCCTTTAAATTATTCTTATGTACAACATCAGGCTCTATAATACCATTGTTACACATTTCATACATTACAAGTTAATTACTACATAGTTACACTTAACATTGCAGTTCATTTAGTACAAAATGATATTTGCAAAATGAAAACAAATTATAAACTTTATACTTTGTAACTTCTTATCCCTGGTCTTGGCCTTGTTGTTATGGATCTTGTCCTTATAGAAGAGTCTTAGCTTGATGTACCTATATAGATAAATACCTATGCTAAGCTATACAGCTTGGTGGGGGAACAAAAGTTATTAGCACGACCCCTTGTAGAAGTCATCAATTACACACATAAATGCATTATAAAAACTAAGTATTAATAAATTAATGGTAAATACACATGATATGTTTAAAGTCTTACACAATATTACTCAATTACCCTACCAACTTTTCCTATAATAATGTATAAACCTTAATCGGTAGGTCACCTTAGATATATTAAGTTAATTAGCCTATTATTACCTATATTGGTTTGAGCAAACTCTTCATTACTAAATAGTATATGTATTTGGATATTTCCTTACCTATACTTCCCCTGCTTGCTTACAATATAATTTAGTTATGCATTACCAATTCTCCTGCTTAGTTATCTTTATTAATCCCTTAAATATCTAAGTGATTCCTATGTATATCCCTATCCAATGAAATTATATATGTTAGTTGTAGGGCCACCCCTTTAATGCAAGTTGAGTCACCCATCAATTATCGATGTCAAATATGCAATATAATACTAATAGGAATGTGTATTCGTAAGTATAATTAATATCAAACCATTTCGACAACATTGTACATGTACTTATATGTATAACTTATGGAGTTTAGTACAAAAACATCATGTAATTACAGTCATAATAACATATGTGTAATATATTATAATATTATAGAGTGACATGTTTAAAAGATAACTTCGTTAAATCTCGGGTTTATCATTTACTGCATAATTAATATTATAACTTATTATGCAAGTATCATCTTTGTCTTTTAGCCTTTTATGGTGTTTTTCTCGTATCCTTTATTAAGCTTGCACCTTTCAGTAAGGATGTAGATAATAGGTGACACTATGGTATCTGAAGGTACAATAAAGATACCCGAAAGTATCAAACTATGGACCAGAATAGGGTCAAATTTATACTATGAACCGGTCAAGATGACCCAACTGGGGTTGGTAAGTGACCTAAATGGGGTCAATACTGTGGACCCAAATGGGGTCAAGGTTATGGACCCAAATGGGATCAAAGATGTGTTAGCTGCAATATACCCTTATAGGCATGCCTATCTATCCATAACCTAGACATAGATGTAGGTAACTGTATTTCTATGCTTGAACTTTCTTTACTTTTCTCTTACCTATCATATATGTCTTTAACTCAATTTTATAAACATATTTAGGAGTATGGAATCATATATATGTTAATTTATTTCTATATACTTTTGTAGTTTAGTTACACATTTTTATTCCTGTATAGAACTGATAATTAGACTTAACAACCCTCTAAATCAATTATGTGCATATAAACATATCAATGTATCATGGATCATGAGCTCATATTTCTTTATGGTTGTAAAAATTTATTTATCTATGCATCACATCATTAAAACATCCTCAATTATATCAATACATATTCAAGCTCATATGTCTTCATTTACACTTTCATATTTTTTTTTACATTAGCATACATCCATGAAGTTGGTATGAGAGCCTAGTAATGACTTAATTAATTCTTTCACACACACACACACACACATCTTTGCATGTTCAAATGTATGTGACCTTATTTGTGATCACTTCTTCTAATCTAATTACTTTAGTGTACATGTGTACATATACAAGTATCTTTTATAATCATAGTAATATAAATTTGAACATCAATGCATATACTTAGAATATAAATATTCATATATATGTTCATCACCTGATTGAAACATTATTAATCTTCTATATTTATTCATATGTATATTTAGGTATGTCCATACATGCATCTTCGAACATATATGTTTATGCCTTCCATTATGTTCTTGTACTCTAGTTGTAATAGGTTACTAGCATAAAGTTGTTATGGGGCTTAATAATAGCTTGAGCTAACTCACATACTCAAACTACTCATATTTTCTAGTATTAATGTTTATTTTATAACTTTATTTCAACATTGCATTATGCTCCACACATATTTAATGTCACCTATTATCCTTATTTTTATGTTTGGAATGCTGTAAAAATATTTAGGGAGGTTTAGACAAACTTTGGTAACAAATTGGGGCCTAAAAATCAAGTATAGAAGAAAATAAGGGAGGATCATGGTGACTACAAATTTGTTGTGACCGTGAGATAGGTGTAAATTTGGTTTTGAAAAGGCTCATGGTGGTTACCAATTAGTGATGACTGTGAGGTCCATTCTGCCTTAAAAATCCTAATGGCAAATTTTCAGGTTTAACTTATAGGCCATTTTAGATTCAGTAAATGATATTTTTAGGCAAAATGTCCTTCTACAAAGTTATTCCCTTGTGTCTTTAGTTTTCAAAACATTAAAATCCATTTAATCATGTAAGTCTCCATATATTCATTAAAAAATACAGACTACTTCAAATAGCAGAGCAGCAGATATAGTTAAAGTTCAAGCTTAATCTTCATCATCTTATAGGGAGATTCAGACTTTGACTTATGCATATGAAATCTAGATCTTTGAGTCTAGTTTCTATTACAACTATAAGTACTCAATTTGAGTTCTTGTAGCTCAAGTTATAATCAAAATAGTCCTAACTAGTCATATGACTCCTAAGACAGATTTTAGTGATTTCAACTTTCCTATTTCAATTATCAAGTATCTTTGATCTTAATTTCCATGATAATACATCATTTTAGTATTTAGTATTCCATTCCCCATGTCACATACACAAGCATGCATATTCAAAGTGACAACATGTTCCCGTACCTTTAATAAGCACCGTACCTCCTTTAATCTCTCTCTACCTCATTCTCTCTTCCTTTGCTTATTTCTCTATCTATATAGTATAAATTGTAGATATTATCATTTAGCTACTCCATTAAATTCAATATCTAATTACAGGAAATAAAACAAAAAGAGAAAAAGAAGGAGTTAAAACCTTAAAAATGCCAACCACTAAATTATCTCTCCTATCAAATGCTAGTGTTAAATTTTAGGGTTATTTAGAGCTTAGGATAGCATTGATTTTAAGGAGAAAATGGCTGTCTTTTTATCCCTCAAAGTGGTTGGCCAACACTCCTAACATTCTTGAATTTTCTTCCTTTCTCAAGATAAATCTAGAGAGGCTACGTGTCTTTCTCTCATTAGGCCACTTATTTGCTCTAGAGAAATTTCACTTAGCTCCCTCATTTTTCTCCCATTTCTTAGTTTTACCCTAAATATATCTCTCTTTCTTTTCAATTAAGCCCTTAAATTACATTTCCTCCCAATTTGGCATATTTATATCTTAATTTAAAATGACCATATTGCCTTTAACCTTTAAATTACTTCTATTTGGATCCTTTTCTATACTACCAATATTTATGTCCTCATATTATCTCCCTCATACATCCCCAACCATACTCGATTACAACTAGGGTATATGTTGGGGTCTTACACCTCCACTCTACTTTACTGGGGTTTTTTACTAGAATGAGACACTTTAGAGGTTCCTTGTCATCTTCCTCTAGTAGCAAGAATATTAATAGACTCAACTAGCTAATTTCCTACATTCCTCTAGATCTATTACTAGATGAGGATCCACTTTTGGTTCCACTCCTTCTCTACTCCCTTTCTCTCTTAGCCAGCTCATTATTCTCTACATGAATGGCTATTTGAATGAGAAGATAAAAATTCACCATTTGTAAAGATGTAGGTCCACTCAACTTTTCTTTGATTCGATCATTCAATCTATCTTTAAACTGTCGAAATTTGAAAGCCTCAGTCAACATTGAATCTAGAACATATTTACACAAATGGCTAAATTTTTTCTCATATTCGGTCACTAACATAACTCTATGTTTCAAATTCAAAAACTACCTCAATTTCTCTTATACGTAAAACTCTGCTTTAAAAAATCCATGTGCAAGTGGTTATGGCAATTGAGGCTGATTAAGCACTACTTTCTACCAATCATATGCTGCTCCTTGCAATAAAGACACATTATAAGACACTTTTTGATTTGCTAGGTTTCTCATATCATTATTTTTTGTTTGCACATAAAATGAGATGTACATACATATATATTTTTATTTGGTAGAAAATTATCCATACAAAATATATGTGTTTTAATTTTTATTACAATTCTTTTAGTTGTATATAAATTTACTTGTACATGCAAAAACTATACATATAGGATGAGATGTACATATATAAAAAATCTATGCACACAAAACATGTATATTTTATTATTTATTGTCATTACTATTATTTTGGCTATTTTATTAGAAATGCATATGTGTGCATGTAAAACACATTAGAAAGAAAGGTTAATCCTCCTAACCTTATTACTTCCTTCACATAGGGTCGTGCGATCTCTTTCCTAGGTGAGATTAGCTTATGGGTTAATAGGGAATTCAATGAACGCGTATAGTGCATGGTGAAAAACTAACAACATAACCTCTTATTATTTAAAGAACATGCAAATGGATTTTGGCCATTGTGTATTTAAACAATCCAAGTAAACTGAAATGCATCCATCGGGATATGAAAGCCTTTGATGAGATGACATTTAAATTTATTTGGATTTATTCAATATATAAAGGTCCACATCACAACCAATGTTTTATGATAATAAACTTACATGGGAACATTGGTTCCCTCATGGATATCTTATAAAAGAATAATTCATTGTGTGAATTTAAGAAAAATTGGGATAACACATCCTATTTTATATAAAAAAAATTTACCAATTTTATGTAGAAAAATCATTTGAATTTTTAAAAAATTTATAATTTATGTGTGTTTTTTGAGAAAAATAAGACTTTGGTCCTATTTTATTAATAAAATCTATTCAATTAATAAAAATCATTTTTTATGTATTTTTTAGTTAAACGATCAAAAGAACCTTTATTATTACATCATTTGCAATAAAAAAATTGAAAGAATAATAATATAGGCCCAAACAAATAAATAATAATATAAAATAAATCCTAATCTATACTCCTTCACCTGGTCCGGGGACGCACAATGTGTCCTCAAAATTGTGATCATAAGAAGAAATGACAATGGTAATGAATTAAATAATATAATAAATGATTAATAATTAATTAAATTAAATAACTTAAATAAGTAATTAATCTTAAATAATAAAAAAGACAAAGTAGATAGAATGCATGATGCATCCAAAATTCATACATCATACATTAACATGCGTATGCTGAAGCATTTAAATAAATAGTGAATAAAATATATATATAAATAATTAAATAAAATAAAAAATGAACAAATGCATAAATATAAATACATACATGATATCACAAATTAACGAGGATAAATAATTAACATGGCATGTAATACATATTTAACTATAAATAATGAACATAAACAATATCAACAAAATATGGCCAATAATAACAATAATAATATGAAATATTGCATAAATAGAAACATCAAATAAATGAATGTAATACAAAAATATATATATATAAGCATGAAATAAAGGGAAAAAGAGAAAATAAGCCAAGGGAGTGAGTCACATGGAAAGAACATGCCAAAGGAGTGAGTCACGAAGTAAAAGGGGAAGCAAATGAGTGAATGGGGTGTGTCTGGCATGAGTTATGGCCTACGGTCATGACTTGCTGGTTGACTCACGATCGTGAGTTAACTTTGAGTCATCCAAGAGCTACTAGAATGATGCTAGGACCCCACCAAAATCACCAAAAAGCAATCCAAGCCATTTTGATGTAAGAAAATGCTACAAAACATATTGAAACTCATTAAGAATTGATTAAAACTTATTTTAAAGAAAGAAAAATAAAAAAAAGATGGAAATCAAAATTTAGAATTGAAGAAGATAGAGGTTTAAGATGATAAATAGTGTTTTCTAAACATGCATGGAATCTCTTTTTTGCATGATTTAAATTGGTTTTATTAATCAATGATCAAAACTACAATAAATCACAAAAAAAAAACCCATAAACAAGCAATAATTAAAGAAATAAAAATTAAGAAAAACATACAAAAAATAAAGAAGTGAAAAAAATGAACAATAAATTTATAGCAATTAACTGAACGTATATTTATACCAAATTAATCACAACAAATGATAAATATGTCATAACAAGGTAACATTTCAATTAAAAGTAAGATTTAATCAAGCAAATCAAAGGAACAGAAAAAATCAATGAATAATGAATGAAATGAATAGTTATAGTAAGTTGAAATCTAACACTAGATTAAGTGATTTTAGAGCTTATCAATATTACCTTCAGTGTTTGTTTGCTCAAATAACTAAGAATCAATGCTCTTGGCTTTACCTTTCATCATTTTCTTCTTTCTATGTTTGGTTTTTTTGAATATGAAAGTGTGTGTGAGTGTGTTTGAGAGACCAAGAGAATGTGTGTGAGAGAGAAAGAGAGAGCGAGAGAGAGAGAATGAGAGAGCAATGGGTGTGAGTCACTACCTTGACCCGTGAGTCAAGGGAGTAACTCACCTTTGTCTTTGAACTTTTTTTGCATTCTAACACTAAAAAAATTTTTAACCTCGTTAACAGAGGAAAAAGGGAAAAAACCCCAAAAGAGATTCTTAAACATTTTAAACCCTTAAGAGAGCCTAAAAATAATTTTGGAAACATAAAATTCAGAAGAAATCCTTGTACTTTTGTTCCTTATCTATTTATGAGAAATGCCTACCTCATTAGTAGCCCCGATCAAGACCTACCTCAAAACCCAATGTTTACTTGAGGGTCATCATCTAAAGGATGATGACTTGGTATTCAAGCAAATGAGACCTAGTATACCCAACTGTAGAGGAAACTTTAGACTAATATGGAAAGGACCTTTTGTGCTGAAGAAATTACTGTCAAAGGTGGCAACTATTTTCATAGATAATGACAGAAATGAGTTTAAAGAACCCATTAACATTGACAGATTAAAAAGGTTTCATGGCTAAGATAAGATCTTAATCGATAAAAGGTAGCCTTGCTAAAATTAGGCACCCCGTTAAGGCAATAACTGAAAAAAGGCACCTTGGACAAAAGTTAGGGATTAAGAGAAAATAGTCAATCAAGAAGGCCTACGAGGGTCGACTCACAACAGGAGCTGGATCCACCCAAGTTGTCATCACTTGCGATTAAATGAAAATTTATTTTTTTGCATTAAATTTCATGTTGTGATTATTATTCTTGTAAGATCATAATCAAATGCGAATGCATATATAATATAACGCTCGCTCTTATTACCTTTTATTTACATATTTCTTGATTAAATTGTTTGCACAATTACACATACATAGATATAAATTAAACATACTTAAAGTATGATTACAAATTAATTCATTACATATGTTCTAAATTCCTTACATTAGGTACTTTACAAAAATAACTCTACTCCAAAACTAGTTATCACCCGCTATCCTCTCTAATGGCATGCAAATGTTGACTTGAACTCGGCACTTATACTTTACACCTATGTACCTAGATGGGAAGAACATCCATGATGAGCAATGGCTTAGTGAGGGGTAAAACAATGCAATTGACTTCTCATTGAAGTCTCAAATACAAGTAACATAACATTCCAATACACATAACATAATATCATGTCTTCTCATGATAAAATGTGCATACACTTATAATAATAATCCATGAATCAAACAACACTTTATTTTACTTTTCAATTATGCACTCAAAAATAATTGAATATAGTCCATCAATTACACTTCATTATTTAATGAAAAGCACTAATACTATCATAAGACATCGTAACACTTGAACTATTGATCACTTATCATTATTCATTAATTAGATCACTTTCCTGAATTATCATAAATGGTGGATACGGATACAAACACTAGATACTGACAAGCAGCATCAAACACTAGAGATATAAAAGTCTTTTGTCACTTGATACTAATGGGTATCGAAATACTAGTCACCCTAAGGTGACAACACTAGCAACTGCGATCACTATCCCCTTTATAGGCATGCCTATCTATCCATTACTTTGTGAAATTCAAGCCTCAACATGTCACTAATCACTTAAGAATATCACATTTGATACATTTAGAATCATTGCATCAAAACACTCAATATAGCATGCAATCATTTCACTATATCATTTCATTCATATTCAATTACATGCGGGATACAATACAATATGTTAATCATTCATCTAATAACATATAACATTGCTAATACAACTATTCGTGTTCATTCATATTTATTAATTGTATAAACTCTTATATGTTAAGGCATAGTATTTAACTTTACTTCATTAATTCATTATGTTTTGCACTCATTTTATGTCACTTATTACTCTTTTTTTAAACTTAAAACACTCTAAAAGTGTTTAGGTATGCTTTGGTATCAATTTGGGATCTAAAAATTAAATTTAGGAAAAGATAGGGGAGGGTCATGATCAGTAGCTTATACCTGCTAACTGTAACATAGATGTCATTTTGGTTCTGTACTGAATTTGGGCTATGTCATGGTTAGTAGGTCATACTTGCTAATTGTGAGGTCTATTCTCCTTAGAGGTAGATTTCCAGTCTTGATTTGTATGCACTTTTAAACCTTTAACACGACATTTTTAGCCAAAGTGGCCTCTACAAAGTTGTTCCACTATGTATCTCATTTCCAAATAATTAAAAATCACTCAATTTTGACCTCTAAATCTCAAGATACCAATAAACATTGCAAATGGGTCCAAATGACAAAAAATCAAGGGTTCGTCAACTTCAAGCCCAATTTCGAACACTTTGGAGATACATTTAGGTTTTGGGGTCTGGTACAAAGTTGTAGATATACCTCTTATCTTTCATATTCAACTATAATCACTTAATTTAGAATCTAAGAAGGGAGTTATGTTTTTTAAACTAAGACTGGTTCAAGTGAACCCTAAATAAAATTCCATAATCTCACTTTTTAAGGCATAAATCACCATTTCATGCAACAAAAATATTATCAAATATTCATATCATCAATAATAAACATTTATAGTATAAAAACCAACTTAAACCAAATAAACATATAATATAAAGATTGAAAACTCCCAAACCTCATTAGCAAGCTCCAATCCTTCTTTTAAGCTTCTTCTTATTCTTTTGTCTCTTTATCCTTGCTAGATTCTCTAACTTAACAAATCATAAATACATATCACCATCCAAATACCATCTATAATTCCATATCTTCATGTTTTATAATAAATAAGTAACTAAACTTGAGCCAAGATCTCTTAAAACTTACCTTAATTAAACTAGAATTTACAAATCCCTTATTAGATGAAATTTTTGAATAAACTTACGTTAATTAAACTAGAAATGTTACTTTTACATTAATACTGATTATGTCCCAATTGCATAATTAACATTTCTTTTACACTGAAACCTTTTCAATGTCTTTCTTCACTATACACTAATCCTATTAGGGTATGTTTTGGGGCCTTGCATATAATCTAAGTTAAGTATGTTGATTAGCGTAAAAGAAAGTGTTATTTGTTCAAAAAGAAAATGACATGCAGTAACAACAAGCATACAAAATGTAAAAGCATTGTGCCATGTCTGACATTGCAAACATGCATTTTATTACATGCTATAGTTTCCTTTTCTAGGAAAAGTTATCACACTTCATCGCCTCTTCCACTACCTCATTTACCTTAGTGCCTCATCCAAAATGGCCCGATGTCAGGTGCCTCTATAACCCATATATGGCATTAGGCATTGATGGCAAAGTCACATATTTATATGGGCAGAATGTTGGTCCTCAATGGTAGGTGTCTCCAAATGTTATGATGGCCAATGACAAAGGTATCGGTTAGCTCTCCTCCTTCAAAAGATAGTTGGGTATGAATAATGTCTTACTTTACACCATACTGTTGAGCACAACATGTAATAATACAAAAAGTGGCGCTACACAAACTGTTAAATGGAACATAGGCTGAGCTACCATCTCGGGTCACATATTCTAGTTTTATCCATAAACATATGCAACTTACCCTCTACTCAGCTACTTTGCTCAACTAGACTACACCTTCCTCCCTAGAACTAATCAAATACCAGCATTATTTGGAGCTAAAAAAACATCAGACATATAAGAAAAGGAACCTATGGGGACTAAATTTTATTGATGGGGAGGCAATTTAGTCATTAAAAATCACAAAATAAGGACTAGATTTTTGTGTGGTCCTTAATTTTCATTTTAACTTGATTTATTTGGCATCTAGCTCCTAATATTTTAGAAATATAACCCTTATTTATTTTTATTTGAGCTGGGGAAAGACGTGATATAGAAATTCACCATTGACAAATATAAATAATAAATTTTTTTATTGAATTTGCCTTGCTCCTTCTTTATCGCTCTACTTGTGATGCCATTGCATTCTTTACCGTAGGGAAAAGCCATAGGTAGCGGCTCATTTGATAAATAAGGGCATATCTTTATTTTTTATTTTTTATTTTTTGTTCTTTTTCTTGCACCTCTTCTTTTATTATTTTAGGGTTTCATCACTACCTCTAATCTTTAATCATTGGTTATCATTCATGGTGGTATTAGCAATGAATTTGATAAAATGGTTCCTAACTATATTCTTTTTCATGATTTTACACTAATTCAGTTCCTTAAACTTGGGCAATATATATTATGGTTGTAGATTTGAGAACAAAAGAACAAATATAAACTAAAAAATTAAACTCTTGAGGTTGTGACTATCATTTTTTCTTATAAGTAAGTTTTCTATTGCAATTTAGTGTTTCAAAGGAGTATATTTTCAAATGGTCAAGGATGTTAGGAATTGGTTGACATATAATTCTTTATTTATAGATATTTGAATGGTTAGCCAGTATGTTGGTTGAATTGGAGGGATATATACACCTTAGTTGTACAATCTTGACTATATTTCTCATAATGCTAGCATTTATATGGACTAAGGTGATAACACAAATACATGTCATCTACAAAAAAAATCTTCTAAGGCTAAACAGATTTGGTGTCAATTGATTGAAATAATTATTGTAACATTATGCTTCTGAATATGAGGTTGTGGATCTTATTTAGTGAAGTCGCTACATGTTTTCACTTAATTTATTTTTCTAGTTTAGGTTGCTTAATGAATTAACATGTAATTAAAACTTGAACAATTTTACAGTTGGTTTTCAGTGCATATTCAATTATAAAAATAATTGAATGTTTAGAATCCTATAGTCATTAAGCTAGGATACTTGCTAAAAAGGTGTCATGCTAAATTTGATGTTTTTCATTTTAGATCTTTGTTCAATTATTTCATTTCAAATCTTGCATTTTTAGTACTTTGTGCCTTTAATTCCTTAAATATTTTCTAATATGGTTGATCTAATACCTTCTAAATTTTAATGTTAGGATTATAAATACCATGAATTTTATTTTGATCAACTCGATTTACCATATGAAGATAAATTCAACATTGAATTGTATTTTAAGTATGCTCTGATTATTCGTTCAAAATTATGTAACTACATTTGTAAGTCAATTTGTATTGTTTGTAAAAGCAAATATACATTGTGCATTCATCAAGAAAGTTATTTATGTTGATGGATAACTATAGGTATCTCATTGTATCATCAATAACTATGTTACATCTAAGATATTGGTTTGTCATAAGTGTCTGTCTTTCTTCACAAATATATTGCCAACTTTTTTCAGAAGCTATAAACTTAACTCCTATTTTTTGTTTCATCAAGAAGTTATTTGAAGATCCTATGACAAATTTGCATGAGTTTGTTATTTTACCTAGAAAGATGTTATCCAAGAGGATCCTTGTGCTTATTTATCTTAACAATATGGTATTCTATGTCCTAAAAGGTGAGATAATGCTGCTTACATTTAGCTTTGTCTCTTTTTATGTCGTATTGCTGCATATGTTGTCTATATAGCTTTCTTTTGGTGCTCTGTTGAATTATAATTTTAAATGGATTAGTGCAATCTACCTTGCAAGGGAAGTGAGAAAAAAGTCAATTTATGGGACTACTAGCAGAAGATTTTACAATATTAGAGTGTATTTACCACAACCATCTTTATTTCCTAAGTTGTTTAATGCTTTTAACATTTGTTTTAGTACTTATGATACTTGAACCTTTTATGGTCATTATTTCCTATTTATTTTATCACTTAAACTCATACATATGTGAACCTTTATTTTGGCTTATATTTCCATTCATTGAACCTGCTTTACATTTTATCATTGGTTTAACCTTAAATCATTAAATATGTATGTATGTTTAAAGCAAGTGAACTCAATTATTTATGCAATATTGTGGATTGCTATTTAAGTATGGTAATTCAGTGCCAATCTATTCTAGGTCAAGTTACCAATATGATTATATTGAAGCCCTCCTAAATACACTTTTCTTTGTTATTTAATCTTTTCATTTTGTATGCAATTAGATGGAAATTCAATGCTAAAAATGAACATAAAAGGGGCAGGCCCCAAAACTTTATTGTGTTCATCTAACTTATTTTGAAGCTGGAAAGCCTATGGAATTTGTTGCTTGTGGAAGTAATCTGTTACAACCCAAATTTAGGTTGTAACAGATTTGGGTTTGTTTAGGCGTATTAAATATAGTGGAATTAATTCATGTATATTTAATACGCCTAAATTATATTTTACTATTTTGTTTGGCTTTGTTTCATGCATTACTATTTTGATTTTTTTTTCCTAATATTTATCGTATTGAAATCTTGAATTGTAACAACATGCAATATAATACATTTCTTTTATTGCAGACTTTTGGTATCATTTGCTGGAAAATATCTTGCATATGATTATTATGTAGCATTACCTCATGGTTATACTGAAGAATGTTCGCACCTTAGACATCAATTGTGTGAAATATTTATCCTTTATGTTGCAGCAAATGTCATTGGTCCTGCATTTATTGAGGTAGATTTCAAGCCTTTTTTGTGTGTAAATGCTTATTTGGACATGCACTATGGTTGCACACTTATTGTTGTTGGTAATATCTTTAGCATTATGCACAAACTTTTAAATTGTCTAAATAGTTTTTATGCATTACGCAGTGCTGTTAAAATCAATGTGAAAGTTTTTTTTTTCTTTCTCCTTTATATCTTTTTCTTTTAATGTTTTGATATATTGAATTATAGCTGGTGCATAATGTTTTTTGGCTTTTATGATATTAATCAGTAACATTAACTTGCAATTGGCTACCTTTAATTTTGTAAATCACCACATTCCTACCTATTTAGCTAAATATGGTCATATGCAAGTTGAAAATGAAAATGGCTTATCAAACTTCATTCTTGTACACATTAAGGATGTGAAAATTTATTCTAAAATGAAAATGATTAAGCACAAGTTTGATGCATTACATGTGAGGCCCCAATTATGATCCTAATCGGATTATGGTAAATTAATGAAGATTAAGGTTTAATAAGGCAAAATTTGATTATTTTGCATTATTAAAGGTAAGTCTCATGAGGGGTATTTTGGTCATTGTGCACATATGTATTGGAGTGTACTTAAAATGTTAAGGAAGGATGCAATTGAATTAAATTAGTAGTTTTGGGTTAAATGTTAAAAAAATAAGTTTTGAGGGTTAAAAATATACAAGGGCATTCTTGGAATTTTTTGAATGAGATATTTACCCCACTCACTCTTTTAAGGCTTCTTGGGAAAGGTGGAGATCGAGATAAGGGTAAAGAAGAGATCTTTCTCTATCCCTGGTTACGGATTGAAGAAGATGATGGCTTAGGGTTTTTGAGAGCTAACATTTTAAGGTAATGTTTTCCTTTCTTACAATTCTTCTTTTATGGTTGGGTTTCATTTCCAAAGTTAGGGTAAAAAGAGTATATGATTGTTATCTTCTTGTGTAAGGAAAGGATAACCTTAAGAGATGGATCAGTTGATTTTGAAAGAGATAAAGCTTCAATATTAGGTACGGAAATTATTTATGAGTTGTTACTAGATTTCTTTCCCTCTTTTCTTGTATGTGTTCTCTTAGCCAAAATTAAGGGTTTAATCTAGTAAATTAGATGAGTTTGGAAGGATTTAAAGCTTTAATGATCATTACTATAAGTGATTAGTGTGAGATCTAAAAATTAAAACACTTGATCCACATAATTTGAATTTTTGAACCATGGCTGCCGAAACCCCTTGCACGGCTATGCATGGGGTTTCTTCTTCCTATAAGCGGTCGTGCATAGTTCATTTCTCCCATAAACAGCCGCATGATTCATTTGTAATTCTCTTAAATGGTCGTGTACCTCTTGGCTTTTCCCCTTGAACAACCGCATACCTCCTGGCTCTTCCCCTTGAACGGCTGTGCAACCTATTTGCTTTTCCCCTACTTGGTCGTGCATCTGGCTTTGGTTACTCCCTACATGGCAAAGTATGGCTTTCTTCTTTTCCTTGCATGGCCACTTAGGCCTTTTCTGCTTCCCTTTTTTCACAGCCAAGTATGGCCTTTCCTACCCTTGTGCAAAACCACTTATACACTATCTTTTTATTGGTTTCCCTTCACCCAAGATATAAATTATTCATAAATCATAAACCATTATGGTAAGGTATATAATTGAGGTAAACTAAGCTAGCAATGAGTAATGATGATGGTGATTGTATATTAAAGTGGTGGGTAGTATGTTTTTGATCACTGATGAATCAATACAGTTGTATGTCTTCCCATTGTTAAAGTTAGTAAGATATAATAAGAATGGTGTGACCTTAGGATGAGTTATTATCTGAATTTGAATGACATTAATGTATTTATCGAGGGAATATATTGAACTAGATTGTAAGTCATATAAAGTCATTAATACATGAATGGTGGCATGATCACTTAATTGGGAGAAATCTTATATATGTATGTGTACATATCAAAAGTGAGAAGTTTAGAGTAACAAGACTTACTGAGGTAAGGTGGGGGTTTCGCTTGAAAGTTGTGTTAGAGAAAGACTTGCATAGGGCAATGCTAATAGGATTCATTTTGTTATAATGTATTTTGGATGCTGATTTGGACACATAGCTAACAAGAGTAGAGACAATATAGTAACCTAAAGATTATATGTTCTTTAATGTGCCACATAAAGTCGTATTAGGTATTTAACCTATCAAAGTAAATTGTGTTGCCCTAATGTTACGCATTGATATGTCTTTGCATAACATGAAAATACTATGATATGGCCTAGTAACAAAAAAACAATAGTTGCAAGGTTATAAGTCTAAGTTAAAAGAGATGGGACATTGCCTTTTTATGCTTAGTCATAAGACCACAAAAGTTAGGTTATGCTTTAAGTTATAATGAAAGGTAGTGACTAACTTTGACATAAAGAAACATGCTTGTTTGTTTGCTTATGCCATGTGTTTTAATATGTAAAACTCCTACCCACAAGTAGTGTGCTATCATATAAGATGGAATAATCTTGTATAAACGTACCTGAGTGTAAAATATTATAAGATAAAAAGTACAAGTAAGATGAATTGATGCATATATGATCATGTTAGGGTATATAACCTATTGTCCATGATCTAATAGACTATAAAAGTGAACTAAGGACTTAACTAAGAACAAGTGTTGACTTTAGGATGTAATTAACGTATTCATCTTATTATAACGCTTATCCATGCTTAAATATTGTTCAAGTGATTATGTGTTGATATGAATATCTATGATATGGTATGGAGCTACTCACGGTAAATAGTAACAAGGTACGCCATTGAGAACTGTCAATGAAGTAGATAAATGCAATATCTATTGTTGATGTATCTATGTTATGATAAGTAGTCTGATTCAATATGTGAACAAGTATGAATAGCAAAAACATGTATTGCCATGATTCAAGTTGTATTTTTATGTATATGGACATGCATTTGACTTTATAAAGACTTTTAGTAGCAAGAACCATACTTTCATATTGCCTTATGGAAATTCTGCATAATGCTGATTATGACAAGATAGATTAATGAAAGGTTATATTCTATTATGTTTGCATAATCATGAAAATACTATGATATAAATGAATGAATGTTGATGCAACTATATGTCTGTATGATTGGCATCCATATGTATTGAAGCTTAAAACTCACTGTTGATCTATGGAAGAATAATGTGCATTTTTATGCGAATGTGGCTTTAAGCAAAATGATGTGCGAAGTAAAGAGGAATATGTTGAATGAAAGATGTTCTTAATAATGGTAAAGCTTGTGGGTCTTAGTTCAGTTGTGGATCAAATAGGCATGCCTAATGGAATACAGTTGCAGCTGCCATAGTTGACCCCATTTGGGTCCATTGTTTGTTCCTTTATGGAACCATAGTTTACCCCGTTTGGGTCCATTGTTTGTCCCTTTATGGAACCATAGTTCAGCCCTTTTCTCCCGTTATCCACTCTTTGAACTAGTACTTAGGCAGGCTGTTAATGATTAAAGATTAAAAATGTGTTCAAAATAAAGGAATACATGTATCAATTGTCTCACTTATATAACATAAGCATGAGAAATGGCCTAATATATTACTTTATCATAATTCCTCTTGGCTATAAACTATTTCAATTAAATGAAATTATTGAAATATATACCTATGAGATTTAAATGGCCATGCTATGATATAATGTGTATAATGTTATAATAAGAACTATTTGGGCTATAACATACACAATGAGTTTCATATGCTTTGGAATTTATGAAATGTATACACGTGATAATTGGATCTTCTCGGGTAATCATGATATGTAATGTCGTTCTCTGTAATCACATGCAAAGCTGGTTAGTTAAAACATATAGATGTTTACACATGAATGTGTATATTAATAACTCTGATATAAGCCAAAAGACCGTGTATGACATTATACGATGTTGTTTGACATTAGTTGCCATGCTAAGACTGCTTTAAGGAATACATGGATATGAATAGGCTGGTGAAATATAATTTTATCTTCTAACTAAGATTGCATGATATGTATGAAGTAATTATGCCTAATGATATCTTTGTAGACGTTACATGACACATGCACTCCGTATGCTTTGAATGAACACTAAATGCATATCTTATGTAAATACTATGCATATATACATATGATTAAAATATGTACTATCAATAAACGTGATGTCTAGAGTCATGAATGAAAGTTTTATGAATTGAATGAATTATGCTAGTAATTAAGAAAGAGATTGAATTATAAAGTAAACTTGAAAGTTTTCTAGAACTAGACAATTTCACTTAATGCTCTAGATTTTTGTAAGGATAGTAATTATTGTTAAGGTTGAAAACTCCAATGTTTTGTGCATTGTATGATTAGTAATGTTACAGACTCATATGTTTCTCTTTAATTGTAAAGGTTGTAATGTATTGATGATATTTTTATTAGAGTTTGTCTATGGAGTATGGTTTCCTCACTAAGCTTTATAGCTCAGCACGGGTTGTTTATCCATGTAGGTATCAGGATAAGCTCCATCTTGGATTGATAGTTGTTATGGTTCGACCCATATTGAAGCAAAGATCTGGCAAGTTGCAGTTGTCCTTGAGGATTTTAGGGTGTTTTGAAGCTCATTTATATTATATCTCCTTATTTTGGAGTTTGATTTAGTTATATTGTGGCATGTAATTAAGGCATATGCTATTATTATTTTTGCATAATCTTTACTAGAGTTATGTTAGTATTGATGATTATGCATGCTTGATGGATTAGTGTGTTATAGTTAGTGGTATCAGAGTGCTCATGTTTAGTCTTTTCTGGGCAATAAGGAATTAAGAAATTATTTTTTAAGGCTGAGATGAATTATTTTAGACCAAATAGCCATATTCGGTGTTATTGTTATTGGGATACATGTTTTGATGATTATGATGGATGATTGACTTACGATTGATAGATATTGGAGCACTAGTAAGATGTTGGTTCAAAGATTGTGAAGTGATATTAGAGGAATTGCTAGTATGTCTTGCCTCTTGATATTGGAATTGTAAATGCTTTGATGTCTTATGATTGAAGTATAGTATAAGTTTGATTATAAGTACATCGAGATTGGTTGTGAATATGTTTGAGGAAATTTATATGACTAGAAAAGAACTTGATTTTTTTGGCATTGATGATGATGCAAGATGTCGAGGTTATTAAGCTATTCTATATATTTCTCAGAATTTTTCCTAATCAACTCGAGCAATTGAATATATTTCATGGTATCAGGATGGGGAGGTAAAACATGTGCAATAACCTTTCATGTAACAAAGGGTACTCAGTGTAAAAGGGACACCAAAGATAGTAGCAAATTCTCCATACAGCAGGCATAGTTTTATGTTGTTAAATAAAAAAAATATGAAAATATAGATCCCAAAAGTGGGTGGATCCCAAAAAAGATTTATATCAAGTGCCAGTCTATGAAAGAATTGCAGGTTAGAGTAAGAAAACCATATTGGGTCCTTCCATATAGCATAATCATCAAGCATCAAGGCTAACCTTTAGGAAAAAAAGAGTCATACCGAGCAATAAAAAAGAGGATAAGTGGAAATATAGGACACAAGGATAAAATTCGAAGAAAGATGAAGAGGATATAAAGGGAATAGGCATTGTGTAAAAGAAAAGGTAAAAAATTCGGAGGACTATTAAATGTTGACTTGCATAGCCATGCAAACCTATTGCATAACTATGCATAGCTCCCAGTTACCATTTGGTTAAGATGAACAGTAAAAAGGTACCTCGTATGTTCTCCAAGTCATGTTGCACCATTTCACCATTATTCATCCTATATTTTTGTACAAATTATGCAGGCAAAAGATTTAGCAGTTCTCTCATTTCAATAAGGCTCAATTTCCTAACTGATGAGAATTGAGGAAGATATTTAGTTGTTCAAGGAGTATATTTGTCGCATGTGGATAATTAAATAGGACAGTAAATAAAAAAAGAAAAATAAAGATAAAATAACAAAAATAAAATGTGGTTAGTGAATAAAAATAAAAAGTATCATTTTTGTAAATAATATTTAATGATTTTAATAATTAAAATAAGATGAAAAAACCATTTATTTATATGTGTGTGCTTATGTAAAAAAAAGAACCATTTGAATAAATAAGGCTATAATAAAACTAGGGAGGCGGGCAGATAAATTATAAAAGCTATGAAAAATTAATTTTTAGTGATCATTTGAATAAATCTGGGTTGTTTTGCATGAGTTTGGGTCAAAACCCATGTAAAAGCACAATTTATGTGAGTTTTTTGCATGCATTAAATGAGTTTACGTTGAAAATTTTTCAAATTCCAAATTTTAAGCTTTGCATGCTCGTGCAATGAATGCACACCCATGTAAGGCCCTCGAATTTTTTCCATTTTTTCACTTTTAAGCTGTCGTTTCTCAAATCCGATATAGTAAAACACTAGGTTTTTGTGTTGTCACATATCATTTGCACATTTTCATCGAGTTTCCATACATGAGCCAAAAAGGTATGTTTTCTACATCTCACCTTCATTTTTGCACTAAATGAGATTGAAATGATGGCAATATACTGGTAAATGTCTTTGTGATCATGTGTGTTGCAGTTTTGTTGCCTCATTTTTTCATTTTCTGGGTGAGATTTAGACATAAAATGCATATTTTATTGTAAATATTAGAAATATAATGTGTATGGTTGTTAGGACATTCTATTTTATGAAGTGGGAATGTAAAAATAACAGTAATAATATGAATATGCAGTAAGAAAAATATAAGGAAGAAAGTAGAAAGTAAAACAAAAACATAGAAAAAAATGAAAGCAAAGAAAATAAGAGAAAATATATAACACCCTAATCCACTAACCGTGGATAATCATCAATCATCATCATAAACCTAACAGAGATTAGGCAGCAACCATAATAGTAATAATAATAGGACAAGCTATAATTAAATACCACAATAAAATAATTAAGCTTATGGATAAATAATCATAACATAAATGGCCTTCAAGTGTCTTAAAATCCTTAAGGCAACTGCATTGTGCTTGATCCTCCGGAGCTTATCTCGAAACCTACATGGATAAACACACCGTGCTAAGCTATAAAGCTTAGTGGAGAAACAAACTCTATGGATAATCTCTTATAATCAGTATAGTGTTTCGATACTTTTTGGTATTTAGTGACCCGAGACTATTATGTCTCACCTATTCGATACTGCTTGAAAATGCCGCATGTTTGTACCTGTATCCATCATTTATGGAAATTCAGGCAATTTAAGTGATTTGATGGATGAGTAATGATAAGTAATTAATAGTGCAAATATTTTTTTTTGTACTTAATGATAATGTTAGTGCTTTTCATTGAATAATGAAATGTGATTGAAAAACTGGATTGTAATTGTTATTAAGTGTGATTAATTGCATGTATTGAATAAAGAATGACATGATATTATTGTTATGTATTGGCATGCTACATTGCTTGTATTTGTAACTTCGATAAGAAGTCAACTGTATTGTTTACTCCCCACTGAGCAATTGCTCAGCACGGGTGTTTTTTTCCCATGTAGGTATACGGGTGTAAGAAAAGTGTTTTTCTCGAGTCAACATCTGCAGGCCACTAGAAGGGTAGCGAGTAAGGGCTAATTCTAATAATGTATTATTTATTTGTAAATGTATAATAAAAAAAGATTTGAAATATATGTAATGAACTGAGTTGTAATGGTACTTTAAATGTAATATATGCCAGATGCATAAATGTATTTTTGTACAAGCAATTTAATAGAATATATGTAAATAAAAGGTAATAAGAACGGGTGTTACAATCCCGCCCTTTTTGGAAACACATTACACTGGGTTCACCCACATACTATCTGAGATAGGATAGATAATACCTAAATCGAGAAACTTAATTACCTCTTTCTTAACTACCTCTTGCATCGCTAGATTGAGCCGTCTTTGAGGTTGAACCACTGGCTTGCAGTCTTCTTCCATTGGGATCCGGTGAGTGTAGTAACTCGAATTGATCCCTTTCAAATCTAATGTCTCCCATCCTATTGCCTTCTTATGCCTTTTCAACTCTTTGATCAGCATCTCCTCTTCAAGTCCTATCAAAATAGAAGAAATTATCATAGGCTTTGGCCCATTTTCTAAGAACATATATTTCAAATGAGGCAGAAGGGTCTTAATTTCAATTTTAAAGTCTCTCTTCTATGGTGCAGACTTTTCTTTACTTGATTCCTCATCTTCAATTTACCCTTCAAGTTCTCCCATATCTTCCTTACTTCTCCTCTCTATCTCTGCTATCATCTCTCTTTCCACTTTATCCAACTCCTCATCCTCTAAGGAATGCATTAGGCTCAAATTTAACGAATCTTCCATCAATAGTTTCTCTTGGTTTTCCTATACATATTCTTGTACCTTATCCATAAAGTAAATGGACTCCTCTAGCTCACTCGATGGCTACTTTTGGGCTTTGTTCATATCTACCACCATTTCTTCATTATTGAACCTTAAGATAACCTTTTGACTATGAACATCAATTAAAGCTTTTACCATGTTTAGAAATGGTCTCCCCATAATTAGTGGTACTTTTCTATCCTCCTCCATCTCCATCACTACAAAATCCATGGAAAAAATGAATTTGCCCATCTTCACTAATAGGTCCTCAATTACCCTCTTTAGGTTCTTCATCGATCTATCAGCTAGTTGGAACCTCATTTCAGTCTTCTTAAGATCTCTTAGATTCAATTTTCTGCACATAGAATATGGCATTAAATTAATACTAGCTCCAAAGTCATATAAGGCATTTCTAACAAAAGTTTCACCAATTCCACAAGGTAAAGTGAAACTACTTGGATCTTTCAATTTTTTTGGAATCTTATTTATTATAATGGCACTACAATTTTCTGTTAGTTGCACAGTCCCACACCCTTCTAATTTTTTTTGTTAGAATAAAATTCTTTTATAAATTTAGCATAATTGGACATATGAGCTACGACTTCAGCAAAAGGCAAATTGATATGTATTTTTTAAACATTTCTAAGAATCTAGCCAATTGCTCATTTTTCTTCTCTTCCATAGCTACAACAGGAAATGACAACCTATTTATATTAAAATCCTCTACATCGTAATTCAATATGTTCTTACCTTTGTCTATGATAGGAGCTTCTACATTTTCCTCTACCCTAGAGTTAGAGTTACTTACCTTTCGTATCGGCTCCTCCTTAGTTGACAATGGTGGTGGTGAAGATGTTATACCTCTTTCTTCCTCTTCCACTACCTCCTTACCACTCCTTAGCGTGATTAATTTGGTTTTCTCCTTTGGGTTCCGATCAAAATTTGATGGAAAGGCTCTATCATGTCTTATGGATAAAGAGTTTGCAAATTGCCTAATTTATATCTCCAAGTTCCTCATGGGGGCATCTTGGTTTCTATTCCATTGCTCTTGGGATTTTCATCTTATTTCTTGGCCCGGCATTAACTTGACTTATGAGAATTATTAAGAATAATTATAATTCTAATTTCATTCATTAGTATATATTATAAAAGTTTAGTGAAAATTAATAAATAAGTTTGATATCGCTTGAGAGAGCATGTTAAATATCTTTAAATTATTATTTCCTTAATTAAGTAATTAAATTTGATTGCTAATAGATATAAAAAAAAAGATAGATTCAAGTGAATTTAAATATACCCTAGCTTTTGATCTCCTGATTTTATTCAATCTTTCAATTGCTTGTGTGATTTAATTATATAATTTTCATTTAGTTAATCATTGAAGTTTTGGTTGTCTACGTAATAGAAAATTATAATAATTTTGATACTTAATCATTAGTCCTTATGGGAACGATAACTCATTCACTCTTTATTATAAGAATCAATTCCGTATACTTGTGAAAACCAACAACACATACACATATGAATTTAGCCCAGCATTAAATCACCATTTAAATTTCATTGTCAACTTTATATTAGTCTCTCATTTAATTAGACTAATATTAGTCAAATATGTAATTTTACCATCAATTTCCTACCAAAACCCATTTAGCCACATCATACTTTCCACTTAAGTTTAGTATTTCTTTCGTCACTTGTTTCAGTGATGTTCCTAAGACCTTTACTATATAATTATGCCATTAGTTCATCAATATCAAATGCACACGAATTATTCATATACTTAGATAATGCATGCCATATTGCGTTATATCAAATTAGATTCTTTAACACAAATTTAACCCCACAAATCACTTTATTTTACATTCAATTTGACTTTCATAAGCTTAATTTCAAGTAAGCACATCATTTGCATAAATTCCGATCACATACATAATCATGAAAATAATGAAATATGCAAGCTTTAATATCCATAAAATTTATCTCCTATGCTCTTTTGCTAAGCTTCATTTTCTTTCTCTTTTCCTTTCTTTTTCCTTTCCTCCTCACCTTGTTCATATTCATCAATTCTAACATCAATCTCAAAAAATTTCTAGCATATAACTTACTTGGGGTAAATTTCTCTTCACAAATTCATTGATTTATTCTTCATTAATAACTTACATATGGTAGGGAAAATGACTAGATTTGAATTTAAGTGAGAAATTAAGGTAGAAACCAAGTAAATTTTGGATGAAAGATGAAACAAAAATGGAGGAATTGATAGAGAGTGGTTCGGCCAATATATATATATATATATATACACACACACACACAAATGGATGTTCATGATTAATCCAACACATTTCAATCCAATGGTTCATATATAACAAAATTTCATCTTTTCATTGGTCTATTATTTCTACTTATTCACTTCCACTTAATCAATTTCCACTTACTTACTTTCACTTGCTCACTTTCATCTACTATTTTCACTTACTCACTTTCACTTAAATGGATAACTATGATAAATTTCAACATATATAATCAAATGATCTACATAATTTAATTTATCATCCTTTCTTTGGCTCAATTTTTTCTTTTATGTAATTTTTATAAAAATATGTCCATAAATATGAAAAAAAAATTCTTTTAGGTGTGTAAAAATTTGTGAATTAAAACTGCATCTTGGTGAAATTTTAAAGCGGCAATAGGTTTACCAATTTGATAATTCACTTTTTTGTTTCAATTTTATTTTCATTTTTCAACATCAAAATTACCATTCTACTATTTGTAATGGATCCTCATGATCATATTAATTTTTAGAGGTCTTGGATCAATTTTTAGCTTGGTCAAACATCGGGTCAAAGTATGCACTATTTACACTGGACCATTACTTATTTTTATTTTTGACTTTTGAGACCCTTATTTAACCTCATTTTTTTTTCTCAAATTACATTTTCGAACTACTCATGACTTATACTTTCAAATGCTCAGGAAAAGTACTTTGCGATTCCCCTATTCATAACCTGAAGAGTACTATTCATGAAACTTGAATTTTTGAGGCATTACATATATTTGGTTCAGATTTGAAATAAAAATTCAGTTATATCAACAATACTATTAGTAAAATCATGTATGTTTGATGCCAAATATAAGAGGCCAACAATGATGAAGATAAAGTGAGACAAAGAAGGCAACGGTATGAAAGGGCTAAGCAATAGAGAAAAGAAGAAAAAGTCGAATAATTAGAAATTTGAGATTCTGACAATATGTATTATTATATATGTGTGTACTAACCAAGATAATGTGGTATTGAACTTCCATTGATTTCTCTTTGAATTTTTTTATCTTTTATTTATTGTTCAAAATTCAAACAATTAAACATTTATCTTTTCTTTCAATTAAATTTAATTTTTGTATGAAAATTGGGATAGAATATCAATAAAATGATATAGTTTTAACATATTATATATAATTTTTTTCCGAATATACATATATGTGTGTGTAATATTTAACTATAATTTATAGATAAATAAAATTTAATGAAAAAATTTGAATTCGGATATGGTTAAATTTTATGTATTTTTGAGTGGGTTTTGAATTTCATATTCGAATCATGTTCCTTCTAAATTTTTTGAATTATTTGAATTCAAATTCTAATTACTTTTTTATTTAACATATTCGAATCAAATTCTGAAATAAAAAAAATTAACAAATTGACAAGTTTAATTAAACTTTGGATAAATAAGTTTCTTTAGGCATAGCATATCTCCGAATGTCTAATCAATATTTTTCTATTTATGTTCCCATAACATGGAAAAAAAGAAAAGCACCGATTGAACTGTTGATTGCTCAAGCTGAGCCGGTAGTTCTTTTTTTTTTTTATTTTTTTATTTTTTTTATAAATTTGATAGAAAAAGGCAAGAAAGGGGTAAAGAAAGAATGCGAAATATATATATATTTTTAATGAAAATGACATAAATTCAAAATTTTCTTGTCACATTAATATATATTTTTTAATAATGATTTCACAGGCATGTGCCATCATTGTTATGATACCCACAAGTAATCATAAATTTTTTTTTCTCAAAAAATAATCATTAATTTCGGTGCCAATTAAAAACTGTTTGTATAAATCTATTTCTAATAAAAAATAATTTCAATGAAGATAAAAATAAGATTAAAATAATATAAAATTCATTATAAATTATAATCATTTAATACGTTATTTGAAAATTAATTAAGTATTAAATTAAATTTAAATTTATTAAAAAATGTAAATAACGTTCTTGTTATAAGAATCTTATACATCAAAAATTATATAAAATATCTTAAATTAATTAAGAATATTAAATTAGTCATTACTATTTATGCGCTTTACGTGATTGTCCTTACTTTTTATAGAAAATAATATTTTTTAAATTAATTTTAAAAATCTTATATGCCTTTCTTTACTCATTATGCCTTCTCAAATTTAATGATAAAATTTTAATTTTAATAATGCAAAGGTAGATGGAATATTTAAAATTAAAAAAGATAAATTAATAAATTAATAATATTTTTTAATGAAATTAAATTTTTTTAATTATTTTTTAATATTCGTATTAAATTAAAAATTACTAATTAAAGTGAAAATGAAATTTAAGGAGTATATTTTTTTTTTTACAAATTAATGGAAATAATATCAGTCACGGATCCATTAGTTAAGAAGAATACCGGGTTAAAGAGAGACAGATTATGAAGAATTCAGAGATAACCTTCTATAAGATTCTAATTTATTACAAGAAAATAAAAATAAATAATACCCCCTTACATCACCAATCCACTGCATGCGCTGTATGTCTGTGCCAGCTTGACTGCATACATCAGCACCTCTCGCTGTCTTTCTGTCTTTCTCTCTCTACAGTCTGCTTTCTCTCTCTAGGAACGAGATGTCGTCGGACGAGGAGGGAGGAGAGGAGTACCTTTTCAAGATCGTGATAATCGGCGACTCTGCTGTTGGCAAATCCAATCTTCTCTCCCGCTATGCAAGAAACGAGTTCAATTTGCATTCTAAGGCCACAATAGGCGTGGAGTTTCAGACTCAGAGCATGGAAATCGACGGCAAAGAGATCAAAGCTCAGATTTGGGACACCGCCGGCCAAGAGCGCTTTCGTGCCGTCACTTCTGCTTATTACAGGGGCGCTGTTGGTGCTCTCATTGTTTACGATATTAGCCGCCGGACTACTTTTGACAGTGTTGGTCGGTGGCTTGATGAGCTTAAGAGTAAGTAAAGATTAAATCTTTTTTCTCATTTTTGTGTTTGTTTATGGATTTGATCAGTACCCATTTGGAAATATTTTTTACACGATAATCCTTGTTTGTGGTTTGGTGAATTGCGTTCAATGGTTACATAGTTCGGTGCATTTGTGATAATTATATACAGAATCTGTAAATTTGGGTTTGCGGGGTTGATTGGGTGGTTAGTTTTAGTAGATCTGAAGTTGCAATGATGGTTTTATAAGACTTAAGTCAGCACAAAGCAATCTTTCTTTATAAAGTTTTCAACGTTTTGCTATTTGCAGGCAGTGTTGCTTCTTTCTTTTTTTTTTAATAATTTTTGGACTTTTGCTTTTGGGTATAGCATTTGTTCTGATTTTATGCCTTTCATTTTTGTACATCCTTCTAATTTAGAGATGATGCTCTTTTTTAGGAAGGCTGCTATTTTTGTAAGTGTGGCATGAGCAAGGATTTTAGCCGCAATTGTATTGTCTGATCCGAGAGGTCATGTGGGAATGGCCCATCTAATAGTCAAGCTAAGTGCATGACTTCATATGTGATGAGAATAAATTCTTTCTTGCATCTTATGTTTACCGACTCTAAGTGATTGTTGTTGTTTCAGTTCAACCAATTTATAAGTCAGAAAGAAAATTATAAAAATTTATTTGTCCACCTTTTTTCTTACTAGCTAATTATTCCACATATTTTCAAATATTAAAAAAAAAAAGAGAATCCCACATGACATAGCATCATTTTATTTGTCATAATCCATACCTACAGATCAATTCCTGTATTGTCAGCATATAGTTCTATTATTTCCCTTTTCTTGTGGTAATACTCAAAAGAATTGCATGTGTAAAGCAATAGAATTACTGTGTGCATTTAAAGTGCAATGTTTTGATCAATATTAGCTCATTTCTAATGGACTTCACATTATAAATTTTTGTTCTGGTTTCCAAATTAGGGAATCATGATGAGCCTTAAACTTTACCTAGTCATCCATCTGAGTTAATAAAAGTTCGCACTGCCCTTGGTACTTTTATGGAAATGAATGAAAGAATGTGTAAGGTTGACCCCATTTTATTTCAAGCTGATCTCATTTTGGGATCAGTTTCCTGATTCCAGGATGTAATGCGTATCCCATAAGGTCAACCTTAAATTTCAACTAGATCTCTAGTCTCTCTACTTGATTTCCCCAAGTTGTATTTTGGAAGCTTATTTATTTATTTATTTATTTATTTTTTCATAGAGTGCATAAATAATCCTCAAATATTGCTGTTTTAACTATTCTAGCAGTTTAACTACAGCAAACTACGGGATGTCCCACTTTTCAACCCTTTGGAGCTGTCCATTTTTCAACTTTTTTGTTTGATAGGTTAGGGAGCAACAATTCAACTAGCTTATTATTTCAGTTTGCTTGCCTTGAAGATGTTGGCATGCTAAGGCCTTTTTTTTTTAATTTTTTTTCCCAAGGAGCATTTAATCTAGGATTTCAAGATCTGTAGGTACCGTCTCATGAATTAATCCTAACTCATAAAAGGGGGCTTGAAAAATGGACAAGCAAAAGTACCATTTCATAGATTCATTAAAAATCTAAAAGTACAATTTTGTTTGAACAAGGATAGGAGAGCGTCTAATGTTGACTATAATCTCTACACCTTGGACATAAGCCTTTAATTAACCAATTATACAGCATATATTTTCTAAATAATTCCTTATGTCAAATCAATAGTTTTTCTGTTTAGGTGCTGTAGGATTGAGTGCAATTTTATTTTCTTTTTGGCAGATGAGAAAGGACAAAGTTTCAAATCTCTGAGATGTGTCCTTTGTTCTCTGTTCAGGATTGCATTTTTAGAATCAAGTGACAGATGTTGATTGCTCAAGTTTTAACCATGCTATCAATGCCATATTCCATTCAACCTCCAATCTTATTATCTCCTATAATTTGACTATTTTGTTATGGTCCCAAATTGCTGATCGGAACACCGTAGAATTAATCAAGCTCATCAAAGGTTCTTGTACCTTCGAGTTAATTAAAGGGAGCAAAAACCTTGGAACTTTTTAGAGAGAGTAGCCTGTCTCTTCTATGTGTTTACTGGAAATTTCTGGCTAGTTTTATTGATTAGTTTTTGCCTCCTTAAATAGATGTTACAACTTTAGGAATGTCTATTAAAAATAGGGATTATTTTCTAACTATGAATTCCTTCAAATTAGTTAGGAAATATTAAATGAGAAATAAATCACTGATTGGGAATAAATCCTCACATAATTAAAATACTGCTACTACAAGTAAATCTTATTATAACCAAACTTACTGCCTTAATAAACCCGAATCCTAGAACCTTAATATATTCTCAATCTTCCATGTCAAAAGGATTTCTTGGATTACACTACATAGGACCAAATCCATGTGACATAGCCTTACTAGAGTGTTCTAGGTATGCACAAAAACATATAATATAAACTTGTCTGAATTGTGTCATCTTATGTGGGGTCGGATTCCATTTAGTCCAACACTTTTGTACCACTTCAGGATCCCAACCTGATGTTTTATCATTTCATTTAAAGTAACTCACAACAGACCATGAAGTTTTGAATATGACAATCCAGCTTTGTATATCAATGAAAATTATGACACATAGGTGAGTTAACTAAGACAGTGCAAATATTGCAGGAAATGTACTTCATTATTATTAATGGATGAAGCTGTTGAGCTACAAACTGTTGAGTGTTTATGAGTCGTTAGGGGTGACCTAGATTTATATGATTAAATTTTAATCAAGTTAGGACTATTTTCATCATCACACCTGAGCTGTACATGTTGCTTTCTGATGGGGTAGGTAGTTTTGTTTCGTTAGATGCTTTTGAATAATTGAACTTGTGATATAGGACAAAAAGATTGAAAAGCATCATCCTAAAATTAAAAAAAAAAAAAAAACACTGCTCTCCTACTTTAGTTGAATAGAATATCAAAGCTATGCAATCTATTGATATAACAATTTACTTCTCCAAGGATTAGGAACTAACTAGGAAAGTTCCTAATCAATACTAAGGAGGATTAAATTCTTAGAATGTTCTACTGACAAATTTCCCAACATATATAAAGTAGTTTCTGAATTTCGTTCTAAAAAATTAGTCCTAGTGTCTAATTAACTGTCCTGCATCAACATGTATCCGATAATCGATCTTGTTTAAAAAAAAATATACTTTCTTGAAAGGTTACTAATAAACAATGTTGTTCTGTTTATCAGGATCATTGCAAAGAATGGGATTGAAGACTGGTTAGATATATTTAGTGAGAAGGAAGTATTGGGGGTATGGGAAAAAAATAAGGCTGCATCTTTTTGCTATGTGCTTTGTGATTTGAAAATAAGGCGTTATTTCGTTCTGGCATTATATTTTTGTTTTAAAAGTCCAATCCAACAATTTTCAGATTCTTTATACTTGGCAAGATATAGAGGTGTTCTACTTATTTCTCTTTGGGCTGCTTGAATGGATACATTGCTATGAACATGCTACTGATGAAATAATCAGAGATTGTTTTCAATCTTGAATTTTTATTTATACAATATGGTATGGTTGAAGTCAAGTGAGGAAAGTGATAGAGGATCAGGAAAGTAGGATGCTTTGCTGTTGGGAAACATTGGCAAGAGCTAACTCTATGACATAGAACTTAATTGCCATGCTGGTAATGTCAAGGGCATGTAATCTCTTGGGGAGGAGATGCATCTAACATTGACAATCCTAGAAAAGCGGGAAAGATTATGGTTTACACTTTTTTCTTCTATAATAATGATGCATTGTTAGTAAAGGTCTTGCCATGTTTAAAAACTACCTTAATTTTCAATCCCTTGCACTGTTTGGACTTTAGTGCTGGTGGAAAGCATCACGATAGATTTCGATTGATTTTGAATTTTGCAATTGGAGACACCCTCTACTTGATTTTGTAGAAATGAATCTTATTATGAACATGTTGGCAGACTCTTTTGCCCATGAACATAAAAGTTTTTATTCTATCTTCATCTACAAAATTAGTTAGTTACTCTAAAGTCTTGAACAAAGGAAAGTTTCTATCAGATGCATAGTAAGATTCTTTTATTTTTATTTTTATTTTTATTTTTTATTTTTCTGATTATTTTGCAAATTCAGATTGATCATCAATTTCATTCCATCTTCCCTCTTGTTTTTGTTTACTTTAGAGTAAAAAATTCTAACAGCGCATGCTTAACTGAAACAATTATGCAGCTCATTCTGATACAACTGTGGCAAGAATGTTAGTTGGGAACAAATGTGATTTGGAGAATATCAGGGATGTGAGTGTGGAGGAAGGTAAAAGCCTTGCAGAATCAGAAGGATTGTTCTTCATGGAGACATCTGCCCTTGATTCAACAAATGTTAAAAAGGCTTTTGAGATTGTTATACGAGAGATATATAACAACGTGAGCAGGAAGGTATTGAACTCAGATACATATAAGGCTGAATTATCATTGAACCGGGTAACCATCATTAATAATGGGGTTGATGGATCAAAACAGTCCCAAAGCTATTTTTCTTCATGCTGCTCCAGGTGACTTTATCATCTCCAAGAGGGCACAAGATGAGGGCTTTTTCACGCTTGGTTTGTTGATTGAATTTGGTTGCTTTATTTGTTCTTTTTAATGAATATGTCTTAAAGAAGGTTCTTTAATTACTAATAAGTTATTATCATAGAGATAAAATTGTTTAGTTCAATACAAAAAAGAGATTCTGATTTTGTGCCTTGGATGAAGAATCATGTAATAGCAAAAACAAACCAGTCATTTTTCTTCGTGAGCTAGATCATGTTTACTGAAAGGCTCGCATATATATAGCTGTTGTATTCTTTCGTTTTGTTCCAACATTTTGCCAACTATTTTCATTTTCTAGCAAGAAGGAACTGGGTAGGGACTGTAATCTGTTTATTTTTTGTAACCTTTTATTATTGTGGACTTTGTTGATAGAAGTCTCTTGAGAAATTCTATGACTGTTTTTATTTTTTTATTTATTTTATCATATTCATTTCTTGAGAAATTGTGCCCTATATTGATGAATGAAATTTGTCCGTAAGCAATATGGCAGACATTATCCTATTCAAGCGAGTTTCAATTGCTGTTCAGTGTTTATGGTCATAAAGGAATAAAAAGAGCAAAATGGCCTATATTTTCTTCTTGGAATGGCCAATTCTCCTCTTTAAGTAAATTTTTAGCTCAAATCAAATGTAAATCTGGTGTTTTTGGAAAAATAATCCGAAAATCGGTGTGGATGGAAAAATATTTGGGAAAAATATGATGGGAATAGCAGGTTGCTATGGTTTTAGATGTATCAGAATTTTTCTTCTAACTTCCCATCATAGGTTGGTTAAAAAAAAATGTAGGACTATATATAGTGGTTTTAGATGTATCAGAATTTTTCTTCAAATTTGCCATCATAGGTTGGTTAAAAAAAATGCAGGACTATATATATAGTGAAATGGCATTTGCAATTTCATTACCAACGGAAAAATTTTTACATATGAAATTTATTTTCTTATTATCAGTATATCAACATGTTCGAAACTAGTAAAAGTTTATATTTGAATATTTATAATTTGATGTGTGTAAATTTATTTAAAATTATATTACAATTTATTTATTCTTTATTTGATCTATTAAATTACAGATTTCGATTGAAATATAAAATCAGCAAAGTAAAGAAAACCGTAAAATAAATTAACTACTGAAGTAAGCTATTTTATCAATTTTGGTGTATTTATTTATTTTACCATATAGTTTTAGATGAGTATTGAAAAATATAATAGGATATGTTTTGCTGCTATGTTATTTATATTATATATTAAAGTTGGAGTAAAAGAAAAATCTATATTTTATCAGCACATGAGATTGTTCGAAATTGGTAAAATTTATATTCGTTTATAATTTAATGTGTTTAAGTTTAATATGAGTTATACTGCCATCAATCTATTTTTTGTTTGATTTATTAAATACAAAAGTTAATTGAGATATAAAATCAACAAGCGAAGAACACAAAAATACTAGCTATAGAATAAGGTATTTTTATCAATTTTGTTATATTTATTTATTGTCAAATATGTTTAGATAATAATTAAAAATATGAATAGATATGTTTTTATTATTATATTGTATGAATATTGTCAATATTTATATTTTTTTTCTTTCGTATTACTTACTTTTTTTATAATATTGAAAATTTAATTATTACTATTATTTATTATCAAAAATAAAATTTTGCATAATTTTTAAGATAACTAAAAAAAATTATACATAATCATTATGATGAAAAATGTTTAACATAAATTTAGAGATAATCTCAACATAATTTAGAAATAATTAATCGAGTACAATAGAGCAAATTTTTAACATATATTACTGTGATTTTTTTTTTTAAATCATTGTTTACATATTAGTTTTTGTTTCTTTATCTATGGATGTATCATATGATCATGTGCAACTAATAGTAATTAACTATTATTTTTATATATTGACTTGTAGGTAATTGTAAGATATCAGTATTTATCGATTTTTTTTTTTGTATAGGAGGGAAATAAGTTATGAAGTGGCCAATTTTCAATATAATATTTTTAGTCCAAATGCCACTACAAAAAGATTGAGAATTAAAAATAAACCAACTTTTGTTGAACTAGTCCAAAAGATTCATGTAAAATTGGGTTTAGGTATCAAAGACATGGTTTCCAGAATTATATAGTAGAGTTCTATGTACAATAGAAGGTCATTGTGTTGGACGTCATTGGACTTGAAAGATGATGATGACACTGACATGATATATGGTAATTCAAGGAGATATGATTATTATATGGTGGAATTAATTATTGTAGTGGAAAAGGGTGATTCAGGATATAATTTACCTATTTCTGCAACTATCATTTAGGAGACAAAAGAGGCAGTATACATGGGAAACATCGATGCAACTCAATAGTTCTGTGTAAATGATGTTAGTCCTAGTTAGCCTAGGCGATTCTTAAGTCGAAATGATGTTAAAATGCTTTCTCAATCTATTTTTGGTAGAGAACCAAATATATATGCTGGGCAAGGGAATACAATTAATCAATTTGGTGGAGATTCAAACCAAAATGTAGATAAAATATGTGCATGACGTTCATTTAGCCATCTACCATATTCAGGTCCTAGTTAGCTTAGGTGACCTGTCAATATAGTGGATGGCGATTTACTTGGTTAATGTGAAATAGAGGCAAGTCACATTTCAAGATACAATCATCAACAACAATTAGTTAGCCATCGACTAGATTTAGGTCCTAGTTAGCTTAGATGAGTTGTAAGTACACAGGATGGTGATGTACTTGGTCAATGTGAAATAGAAGGAAGTCACACTTTAGAATATAGTAATCCACAACGATCAGTTAGCTAACTGCAAGATGCATGTCATAGTCAATTGAGGTGGTCTTTTATTTAAAGGGTTAGTAATTTTTCTAGCAAATCCATTTATGTTAGGCCAACAGGTAGTCATGCCAATCAAAGGAATTTTAATGATCCATGTGAAGCAGAGGCAACTTGCAACTCTGGACACAACTATCCATGAGATCAGTTAGCCAGTTGCCAAATGTAGGTTCTAGTCATCCTAAGCAATCTGCAAATTGCCAAAATGGTCAATATACTGGAAATAAACCTTTAATTAATTTGGAAGGTATAGATGATGTCATACATAAGGAATTAAATAATGAGTATCTATCTCAAAATGATTATCCTGAGGGTGAGATTGGAGAGATAGGTGATGATAATAATGACTCTAAATTTGGTGATGGCAATGAGTCTGAGGATACTTAGTATATCAATCTGTTAGCATCAGTGGATGTCACAAATGGAATAGGGAGGGTAAATGGGGATAATTTCAGAGAAGAATTTAATGGGTAGAAAAATGTGTCTAGCTTTAATTTTTCATCACAACACTATATAGACATTAACTTCAATGCTTCACAAGTTGATTTGTCAGAAGGTGTTCATTTACAAACTTGGGATGGCAGCTCAAAGGTGTATTTCCTTGAGCAATTATTTATCATGAATTTGGAGATTTCCTTTGGGAGTTAATTTTAGCCTTAGGACGATTCTATTTCTATCTCTTTTACTTTTTATTTCGCATTATTTATTTATGCTTCATTCATTTTGCTTTATTCTTTGGTTTATTTCTTTTAGTTATTTTGTACTTATTATTATTACTATTATTATTATTATTATTATTATTATTTTTATTGTTATTATTATTATTATTATTATTGGATGTATTTCATTTTGGGAATGTAATAGGTAGTAAAAAAAAGGAATTTTGGCACGTTAATTAAAAAACTCACTTAAAATGTTTTGTACTTAATTAAAATATTTTATAATAGGTCTAGTTTTCAATAACAAGGATTATGTGAAACCCTGTGTGAAAAAGTACTCTATCATGAGAAATGTTAACTTTAGGATTGTCAAATCTAAGAAAACATACTAGGTTTTGAGGTGTGCAAAGGCCGAAAATAGGTGCAAATAGAGGTTAAGAGCGAGGAAGAAAGGGATAAGTCCATTTCGGACAATTATAAGTTTTTAAGATCCACATTCATGCATTGCTCCCAATCTGTCACAAGATTATAAAAAATAAGCTCACAGATTATACATAATAGCAATAAAGGGATAGTGAGTAAAAAATTCAACCTTACCTTTTAATGTTATTAGTGTTGCTATAAAGCAACAATTTAAATTTAAGATTTCATACAATAAGGCTTGGTTGTGAAGATGGGGGCAATATAGGGTATTTATGAAAATTATAGTCTTTTAAGAGATTGCCAGGTTTTTTATATGCTTTACAACATTACAATCTATAGATTGTTTATGAGTTTGTGTTGCAAACAATTTACATACCAACTACAAAACAATTTAAAAGTTGTTTTGGAGTTTCAAACCCATTATTGATGGGTTAGTTTATTGTAAGTCGATTATACTGATCAATGGAACATTTTTAACAAAAATTCCAGTAGACACTACTTATAGTAAGCTCTGTTTGTGGTAATAACATGTTGTTCCCAGTTGCTTTTGTTGTTATTGAGTCAAAGAATAAATCAAGTTGGGCTTAATTTATAAGTTTAATAAGGAAATATGTGACACAACATCTGGGCATTATGGTTATATTTGATTGACACCTTATAGTAGTAGTAGTGTTTAGAGAAGAACAGAGTAGTTAGAAAGAACTTTTTAGCTTTCCACAAGATTTGTTTGTGCCATCTTGTCAGTAATTACAATAGAGCCCATAAAAATCCTATAATTAAAAAAGATTCTTTAGAAGGCTAATAAAAAAATATGATTATTCATTTATTTTGTTGGTGTTGAGTAGATGTTAACAATTGATTATGAATCTTTATTGGTGTAGATGTAGACACTGGATGTGAGGTCCCAACATATGCCCTAAAAGAATATATACATGTTCAAATGGTATTATAATTAATATATGCTTGGTTAGTTAATGCATTGTAGGATGGGACATCGAGGGAATTATTCTAAAAAAATAGGGTAATATGGCCATTTCACCCTAGTGCATGCATATGCATAATTGGAATGGAGTATAAAATAGGGATTAAATTGAAAGAAGGGGATTGAATTGGAGTAAAAGTAAGAAATTTAATAAAAAGAGGGAGCTAAGTGTGATTCATCTTGGACACATAAGTGGGCCAATGGGATGAAGTCATATAGCCTTTCTAGAAACCTCTTGAAGGAAAAAGAAAAACAATCAAGAATAAAAAGAGGAAAGGATGGCTAGCCACCTTAGGGGACTAATTCAACCATCCTCTTCCCAAAAATAACAATTTCACCACTAAAAATCACTTTAGTCTTAGTTATACTATTTGTGAGGAGTGAGAATTTAAAGGCTAGGCAATTTTAAGGTAATAACTTATTCTCTTCTTCTTCCTCTATTTGTTCCATATGATAGGAACTAAATTTGAAGGAGCTAAATAGATGTTTGTATATGTGACTTATTCTATGTAGAAGGAGAAGCAAGCAAGGGCAAGGAAAAAAAGTATAGAGAGATTGAAGAAAGTGCTTTTCGTGGCATCAATAAGTTATTGGAACTCTTGACATATTTGCTTGTGTGTGCTTTTGAAAAATGAATTGAAATGGTATATTAGATGTATTAATGAGATATAAACAAGGTTAGGATGTTGGTTTATGCTTAAGAATTGAATTATAGAAAATATTAAGGAGATAGGGAAAATCTATCTTAGGGTGCACTTGACCCAGCAAGATTATTTTGCTTATAAGTGGAGCTATAAAGCTTCAAAATTGATGGAAAATAAAATAGATTCCCATATCTAAATTTATCATGAGAGGTCAAAGTCTAGTTCTGCCTCTAAGATAGTGAAAAAATAGCTAGAAATACAACAATGCTTGCTACCTTGCCATTGAGAGCATAATGCATCATTTCATAAATATCTTGAGATTTAAAAGCTCAAATGAAGTGATTGTTAATGATTTGGAAACTAGAAACAAAGATGAACAAAGGTTTAGAAGAAATTTTTTCAAGAAAATAATATTTGTTAAGTCCAAATTGACATACGACTTAAACTCATAAAGCTGCCTACAAATTCTTTGGGTAGAATGGATGGACATGACAAAGACAGACTAGTCTCCACCAGTACACCTTTCTGTACCAGGAAGAATTAAATCACATAGTAGAGACCAATTAGCTTCTATCATGTACACCCTTTTGCACAGAAGTAGAGTTAGTGGACACGATAAAGACTATTTGTCTTCATCGTGTGTACCCTTCTATATCAAAATAGACCAATGGACATGGCAGAGACTATTTAGTCTCCATTGTGTGCCTCCTCTATTTTAGGTAATCCTTTACTTTTAAGTTCCAAATTGTCACCAAAACTTACACAAATACTTTTAGAGCATTTTAACCATGAAAATAAGAATATAATAAGTTATAATAAACATGTTATATATGATAGAGCATTAGATATAGTTGCAAAATGAATCTAGGTTGAGCATAAGAAAACATATACACATGGATATGCATATGAATTTAAATTTACATGTGAGCAAATATGATTAAAGATGCTTCAATTGAATGATGTAAATGAATATTTATATTATTAATGGTATATAATAATTATAAGAATTATATTATTATAATTATTAATGAATACTTATATATCCATAAATGAACATTATGATGAATTGAGCATGACAAATGAAATGGTGAGGGAAATGATTCAATGCTTACATATAGAACTTGATTGTGGATAGATAGGTATGCCTATAGGATATAGTTACAACTGCCACAATTTGACCCCATTTGGTTTCATAGTTTGCTCCTATTTGGGACCATAGTCTTAACCCCGTTAGGTCTATATGATTGATGCCTTTGGTTATTTATAGAATTAAATACCTACAGGTATTTATATGATTGATACATACCCACAGAACTCAAGCAGGAAATCACAGAAATTAATAAAGAGATAAAGTATATGTTAATCAATAATATAACATATGATTGAGCTTGTAACATAATATTGTCATTGCATTATTCTTTCCTTAAATTTATGATTTTGCCTTTATAGTTAATATTATAGTTTTATTGTTATATCTTGTTCAGGTACGTGTGTTTGGGAATGACCACTGTGAGTGGTTTTTCACTATTAATTGTTCCCTACTAAGCTTTATAACTTAGTACGGATGTTTATCTGTGTAGATACTCAAGCTAGGACTCTTCCACAGGGACTAGATCTACAGTGAAAAGGCCAAAACTAGAATTAGGAAGAGTTAAAAGTATGAAGTTTATTTTTTTTACTTTTATTCTTGTAAATAACATTTTGTACTAAAAGTGGAGAAAGGTAAAAGTAATGAAACTATTGTAAATGTTGTAATGTATAATAGTGCACAATTATAAATTATTCAAATATGAAGATATACCTACAAAATGTTCAATCTTATCATAGATTGTATGCATAATATTGTAATGTTCATAGTTATGTTCAAAAAGTGTTGTATGACAGTAGGAGAAGGTAATTTGAGTGAGCATTACATTTTTGTTATTAGAGCATGATTTAGTCGGTTCTGGCAAAAAAAAAAGTTTAGGGATATACATGTATAGATTATTATTTATGGTGGTCTAATGCATATGTCCTTGTTTCTTATAAATAGTAGATAGTGGAGAGATTTAGGGAAGCAGTAGAAAAAATTGGTTAGAGTAATTTTCCAGTCCGATCTAATCCCTCAAATCCAAAATCTTCAGCTTCTACCTAAGGTGAAATACCTATTGTGATCCCTGGGGAAGCATTGTTAAAGATCTCTCATGATATGGCTCAGATTTTTCAAAGGATGACTACGCTTAATGCTCCAATAGCAAAGATTACAAAATATGAAGCGAAAGAGTTTCTGGGTACCACCTTAGAAGAGTCCGAGAAAGTAAATTTTGGCAAGAAAAAGTTAAATGAATATTTAATGAAATTCAGTGTTCAACTTATCAGAAGGTAACTTGTGTTATTTTGTTACTTCAAGGGGCATCATATGATTGGTGGAAGTTAGTGTTAAAGCAGCTCTAAGTTCCCAACCGCTCACTTGGGAGTTCTCTGAAGAAGAGTTTAAAAGAAAGTATGTTATGGTAGCTCACAAGGAAGCAATGTTGATATAGTTTTTGAATCTGAAGCAAAAAGGTATGGGGGTAGCTAAGCATGAAAAAGAGTTTAGCAGTTTGAGCAAATATGCACCAGAACCAATATTGACTAAAGCTTTTAGATGCCGATGGTTTGAAGATGGTTTAAATGAACGAATTAAAGAGCGTTTAATATGACCTACCTCTTTGCAACCTGTGAATTACTATCAACTTATGCAAGCATTTATTTGAGTCGAAAAGTTTGAACTGACTAAGAAAGAAAGAGAGTAAAGAAGAAGTTTTGCTAGAAATGGCTCATCAATAGGAAAGAGATAAGGGGTGCATCAGGAATTCAACCAACTGAGTTTGTTAATAGTCCTGCTACTAGAGGAAGATGACAAGGATCATCTATAATATATAGATCTAACAGGGAGATGATAGTAGGGGAAAGTGGAAGACCACCACCATATTGGTCTTATTATTCAAGAAGACATTAGGGTATATGTAGGATGCTTATAGGTGCCTATTTTAGATGTGACAGCATTGACCACTTTATGGCTAGCTGTTTGATGAAACAAGAGCAAGGGTCCACTTCACACAGTAGTAGGGGATCTTCTAATGCACTTCTAGCAATTAAAAAATAAGGTAGGGGATGAGGTGGATCAAGCCAATCAAGATCCTAGTACAAAAATGCATCGAAGATAGTTGATCGACCCATTGTCTCTATAACTCCTGCTTGAGCATAAGCAATAAAGGCTCGTAAGGATCTAGATGCCCCAGAAGTGATAACGGGTATTTTCTCTCTTTAACACTGATGTGCATGTAATTGTTGATCTAGGCTCTACACATTCATATATTTGCATCGAGGATATGGGTAAAAATATGTCATTTATGGATCGATTAGATTTTGACATATTTGTAAGTAGTCCTTTGGGCTATAGTGTTTATTTTAATAGAGTATGTGGAAATTGTCATACCATGATATAAGGGAAAGAATTTTTAGCTGATTTAATTGAGTTTTCATTTCATTAATTTGATGTGATATTGGGCATGGATTGCTTGACTAAACATCAATCAATTGTGAATTGTGGGGCAAAGACAGTAATACATACTTAAAGATTCCGACGGTAAAAAAAATGATAGTATAATGTATTCAGTCCAAACCTTTAACAAATGTTATATCAACTATGTAAGCCAGACACTTCCTTAAGAAAGGATGTGAAACATTTTCAGCTTTGGTTCCTAATTTAAAGAGGAAGAAAATAAATCTTCAGGATATACCAGTGGTTAACGAATTTCCTAATGTATTTCTAGAAGAATTACTGGGTCTCCCATCGAAATGGGGAAAGGATGGTTAGCCACCCTATAGGACTAATTCAACCATCCTCATCCCAAAAACTAATAATGTCACCACTAAAATCACTCCAATTTTAGTTATAGTATTTGTGAGGAGTGAGAATTTAGAGGTTAGGCAATTTTAAGGTAATCACAACTTCTCTTCTTCTTCTTCTTCTTCTTCTTCTTCTTCTTCTATTTTTTTCCATATGATAAGAACTGAATTTAAAGGAGCCAAATAGATGTTTATATATGTGACTTATTCTATGTAGAAGGAAAAACAAGCAAGGGCAAGGAAAAAAAGTAGAGAGAGATTTAAGAGAGTGCATTTTATGGCATCAATAAGCTATGGGAACTCTTGACATCTTTGCTTGTGCTTGCTTTTAAAAAATGAATTAAAATGATTTATTAGATGTATTAATGAGATATAAACATGGTTAGCATATTGGTTTATGCCTAGGAATTGAATTATATAAAATATTCTTGAGATAAGGAAAATCTGTCTTAAGGTCCACTTGACCTAGAAGGATTTTTTTGCTTATAAGTGAAGATGTAAAAATTTAAAATTAAGTAATTCAAATTGGAAAGTGAACTAAACTCCCATATCTATATTTCTTATGGAGAGGTCAAAGTCTAGTTCATCCTTTAAGATAGTGAAAAACTAGCCTGGAATACAACAATGTTTGCTACCTTGTGTTATGCTTTTTCTATAAGCTTAATTACCGCAAGTATACGGTGTACCGTTATAGTACTTCAGATATCGATCCCACGAGGAAATGTTGATTTTAATCACCCACTATTACTACTCAATTTTAATCTTGTTTACGATGTTCAAAAGTGAGATTAATTCTAACTATTCTAATGCATAAATTAATTAAATCCTAGTTAAATCTAATCAAAGAAGACAATAAATATTATGAAACTAAATAATCATGCATTTGATACCATTATTTTAATTATAATTTTTAATCTTATTAGTAAGCCAAGTTGGAATAAATTCCTAATCCACTCTCTCGACATGAATTAGATTGCCTAAATCATGCAATTAAAGTACTAATTCTCAACTCTCGTTAATGAACTAATGGATTTTAATTACACATTTTAAGTTTAAACACCAACCTATAGCAATTATCTCCACATGTGATCTCTCTAACTATGCTTTGATAATGAATTTCCTATTAACTTTCAATAAGATGTTGCTCTCGCTAACTCCCTTATTTATGATCATTATGTTAATTTTCAGAAAAGGAATTGCCATCTCGAAGGTCGTCTTCCTTAACTTATAATGATACTAATAAAGTTTTAATAGCAAATACTACAATCAAAGATCAATATTATAAATGGAAATAGAAATTTGTTCATATATAATCAAATGCAAACATAATATTCATGTAAAGATTACAAGGAAGAAAAATAAAACATAAGAACAAGAAGAAGGGGATCTCTCAACCCTTTTCCCTTCACACAAAATTTCTTCTTCCTTGCTTCTTGTCTCCTCTTCAAAACATAAAAATAAAAACTAAAGTACTCAAGAAAATTAAATGTTCTTAGGATCACATAAATCAAATTCTAAAACATTCATCATCTCCTAAAATTCTGTTCACATGGCATATATATGCCTATCTAAAAATTGTGTCCCTTCAAGATGTCCTTTCACAAAAGTTGTCCTTTTTCATAGAAAATTGCATCACTTCAGAATTCTAACTGCTCATCCGCACTTTGTCGTGCCCTCGCGACTCCTGTCGCGCTCGCGACAAGACACGCCTCTGCTTGGCTGGCTCCGCTGGCTGTCGCGACCACTCATTGTTTTGTCGCCCTCGCGACATGGCACGCCTGTCTCCTTGCTCTCTTCCCCGCCTTCTGTCGCGACCACTCCTCCTTGTCGCGCTCGCGACACCTTCAATGTAGCTCATATGGATTTCTTTCCTCCACTTAACTCCTTTTATCTTTAAATCATTCCCTTCTCCTATAAAACAAATAAAACAACTACACACACACAAAACACATAAAAGTAACAAAATACATATAAAATACCAAAGTAATAAACACAATACTAGACTAAACCACACATTAACATACAATATTTATGAGCTTTTCAAGCTCATATCAATTCCCCACACTTGAACTTTTGCTTGTCCTCAAGCAAAAACTCAAAATGCTAGAAACCAACAAAACTCAAACATTAAAAACATAAAACATAGAATATGGAGTTTATCCTTCTTGAGATTCTTACACATTAACACACACAAGGTTTCTTTAACATATTAATCATGAGTCAATGTCAACTAATACCAAAATAAAATCTTGGATCTATAAGGTTTAATACTCATATGCTCAAAATAATATAAACAAGAGAATGCAAAGTACAAATGATATGAAGCTCTTAAAAACCTTTATTTCTTACAACATGTACTCTATCCTAGCAAGTAATACAAAATGTAGAGTTATTCTCTCATAATTTCTGCCTTACGTCACTCAAGTGTTTAATGGATTGTGTTTAACTCATATTTCCTCTTGTACCACCACATACCATAAGCTTGTATTAAATAAAAATCTCCATCACTAGCATAAAATGATGCACAAAATCAAAAGGGTCTTTAAAGGGTTATAGCTTGGCTTAGGGTAAGGTAGGAATACTTTTGGGATAAGTAGCTCATGTATGTGGAAAAATATAGCAAATACTCAAACAAATAAGACTTTATATTGCAAAAATTGCACTAAAGCATGATATCTATCTTACTAATGAAATGTCCATAATCCCTTAAAATGATTCTTCAATTCCCACTAGTATTCACCTAAGCTCAACTTCAACTAGTTGCTTCTCTTATTTTTTTGTTTTCTTTTTAAGGCTCAAAGCAAACTAGTATAGTATTTTTATTTTTATTTTTTTTCTTTTCTTTCTTTTTCTTTTTTTTATTAATGAAAATACTAGTGACTTTAAACTTAAGGGATTAGACACATATTCAAAAATTCATGCTTAAAATATATCAATACTATATCCTACTCATCAAAGCATAACTATATTTTCCACATAAGGGTTCAAGCTCAAGGTTTAATTTGTTAGAAATTGGCACAAGACTTTATATAAGCTCATGAATAAAATAGTTTAGGCTCAAAATGGCTACCTAAAGTCAAAAGGGTAAGTTTTTAAAGCAAGCCAAAATGGTGTAATCTAAGTGCCCTTATCATTTCTCATGCATATTATATACTAAATGTGATTTCAAAAATTATCTAACACAAGTTCTAGAGTAATGAATACAAGAGGAATTCTCTCAATAAAACAATAAATTTCATATGTTAAGGCTCAAAAGCTCACCATGGCTATGGCAAAACTCTACATCATGCATTCTTACTATTCTAAAGCACATATATAAAGAAACTTGGCTTAAAAGAACTATATACCCAAGTACTTTACCTAAACATGCCTATCCATAGAAACATAATCATATTAAAACTAAAGATCCTTAATTCTAAGTTAGTAAATGTATCAAATTGACTCATAATTAACATGCAAAGATTAATTACATATGTTAATAGGCAATAATTTCACAAAGAATAACTCCATAATACAACTTAACATAAAACATAAAACATTTAACACTAATCCTATATGCATACTACCAACTAGCTTCCCCACACTTAAAGGACACAATGTCCTCATTGTGTAAGGAAGACTCCACAAAACAATAAATACAACACAGACAAGCACAACACAAACAATACGAAAATAAAGCAAAAAGAATGACAAAAAGGAGAAGGTAACATTACTCATTGGCCCCACTTGGGGACCCCGGTGGAGAAGGCGTGAAAGGAACGTTGTGGTGGCGAAAGAAGGAAAGGAGCTTGCGGCTGAGGCTCTTATGACTCTTGTGCATTTGCTGAACAGTCGCCTCAAGGAAATCCATCCGAGCCGCCATACTTTGATTGGCAGCCTCAATCCCATCCAACCGAGACATGACCCGCTGCAATCCAGCAGTGTCCTCTTGTGCAGCACCGACACTGGGCTCACCACGATCATCGCAACCCATCCCAAAAGCACTTGCCATAGCAGCTTCGTCTTCATCATCATCCTCATCAGAACCATAAGGTTCAGCAGTAGATGTTTCTGGTGCTTTGCCTTTTCCTTTGGCACGACTAGATCTTGTTTCCTGCACAAATCGGGACAAAAACTGCGGAGGCATAGCATGTCTGTCTAAAACATGGGAGTTACGAAGATAACGTATGTCCATTAAAGTCACATGTTCATTGTCAGCCAAAACAAAATTACCTAAATCACCTAAACACCCCAAAATAATACCGGTTACCATGTGGCACATACCTACAGTTTTAGTTCTAGCAATTGATGCATGGTATAACCCATCAAAAATAAAATCTATGGAACATGGTGTTTTACGTGATAGTAACAAATGAAGCACAAACAAGTCCTTGGATTGAACCTTGGTGCTTTCTACGCGTCCAAATAAGGCATGGCATAAATACTTATGAAATAAAAACAAGCCATTGTCCTTAATAAGTCTATTAGAGGCATTTTTGTTATTGAATTCTGCCAAGCCAGTTAATGTTGTCCAAATTGGTCGGTGATCAAATAAATTAGAATTAAAGCGTGTTCCATTCAATGGAAAACCAAACCAATCATGAAGTTCATCAAAACCAAATGTAAACTCAGCACCTTGGTGTCTAAATTTAAAGTGAGTCTTTTTATTATCAACATAAGCCAATGTGACAAAAAACTCTACAGCCCAATCCCTCCTAATAGGTAAATTCATGACAGAAAATTTCTCCCATTTCATGTATTTGATATATTTATCAAATTGAGCAGTCAACCCTAAATCTTTAAGCAAGTCAGTATCTAAATGCAACATGCCTACATAGGTTTTGGTGTTAAAAAACTTAAATTTTTTTCCTTCGTCTTCAGAGTAGATAGGGAAGGGACACTCAAACCTGGCCTGAAGATACTCAACAGGTGGTGTAGGTGGAGAACTTGGCTCGGCAACTGGCTGCTTATCCTTGCGTCCAATGGATTTTGTGCGCACCATGGTGGAAAATAAAGAAACCCAAGCTGAAATCACAAGAAAGAGTGAAGAAGAAAGAGAAACAACACAGAATCTTAGCAAAAACGCTTCACAAAATCAAAATAGAAAGAACAGAGGAGAAAATATCTCAAAACTTTGAGAGAAAAAGGAAGAAAACTCGAGCTGTTGAATGGAGAAGATGAATAGTCTCTTTAGGGTTTTAACTATATATAGGGGAAGGTGAAAAGGCAGCTAAAACCCTAAGAAATTCAAATCCCGTGTCCTGTCGCGACCTCACGAATATGTCGCGATCGCGACAAGGCACGGTATTTGAACTAGCGAGCTCGCGACCAATGTCGCGCTCGCGACAGTACCTAAATGCCGAATCTCCTAGTGATCAGTCGCGCTCGCGATAGTGTCACGCTCGCGACAGAAGCCGAATTCCTAAATCAAGATGAAACAGTCGCGAGAGCGATCAGGGCGCGCTCGCGACAGAATCATGCGATCCGTCCCACTCATCTTCGTCGCGCTCGCGACAACTGTCGCGCTCGCGACAATGATGAAATGTTCATGAAAACAAATTATGTAAGTATGTAAGTATTCCAAATAAGGTACGAAACAAAGAAAAAACAAATTATTTACTTAAAAACAATAGAAAGTAAAAAGAAATGAATAACACTAAGCCAATTCTAATGAGATAAAAGATACCTCTTTACTCTCATATGCCCCATCAAAATAGATTTTACATCGATGCCCATTAACTTTAAACAAGTCCCCTTTATTATTTCTAAGTTCAAGATATCCGTGGTTGAAGACTTGAATTACTTCAAAAGGTCCACTCCATCTAGACCTCAATTTTCCAGGAAATAATTTTAAGCGAGAATTGAAAAGTAAAACCTTATCCCCACTCTTAAAACTTTTATATTTGATATGAGCATCATGCCACTTTTTAGACCTCTCCTTGTATAATCGTGCATTATCATAAGCAAAAAGACGTAATTCATCAAGTTCATTTAATTGCAAACATCTTTTTACACCAGCATCTTTCATGTCATAATTTAAGGTCTTAATTACCCAATAAGCCCTATGCTCTAACTCAACAGGAAGATGACATGCTTTCCCATACACTAACCGATATGGAGTCATTCCAATAGGTGCTTTGAAAGCAGTCCGATATGCCCATAGAGCATCATCAAGTTTATGTGCCCAATCTTTTCTAGAATTAGAAACAGTTTTTTCTAAAATCCATTTAAGTTCTCTATTAGACACTTCGACTTGACCGCTAGTTTGTGGGTGGTAGGGAGTAGCGACTCTATGGTGAACACCATACTTATTCAATAATGATGCAAAAGAACGATTTATGAAATGCGTACCTCCATCACTTATTATAGCCTTTGGTACTCCAAATCGTGAAAAGAGTTTCTTCAAAAACGAGAGCACCACCTTTGAATCATTGGTTGGTAAAGCTTCAGCTTCAACCCATTTGGAGACATAGTCTACCCCAACCAATATGTATGATTTCCCAAAAGATATAGGAAATGGACCCATAAAATCTATTCCCCATACATCAAAAAGTTCAACCTCCAAAATATTATTCAAAGGCATTTCATCTCTCTTCCCTAGGTTTCCTGCCCTTTGACACTTATCACATTTAGCTACAAAAATTCTAGCATCATTAAAAAGAGTAGGCCAATAAAATCCACACTCTAAAACCCTAGAAGCAGTTTTGGCTCCACCATTATGGCCCGAATACAATGATGAATGACAATGAGCTAAAATATCCACTGTTTCTTCCTCACTCACACATCTTCTTATTATACCATCCCCACTAATCCTAAATAAGTAGGGCTCCTCCCAAAGATAGTTTTTCACATCACTAAAAAATTTCTTTTTCTTTTGCCAAGTCAATCCATAGGGTATGATTCCTGCAGCAAGAAAATTAGCAAAATCTGCAAACCAAGGCACATGCTTATAATTCATTGACATAAGAGATTCATTCGGAAAAAATTCATTGATTTCATGACTATCCCCTAGTGGTCCTGCAGCATTTTCTAATCTAGATAAGTGATCAGCTACTAAATTTTCAGAGCCTTTCTTATCTTTAATTTCTATATCAAATTCTTGCAATAAAAGGACCCAACGAATTAACCTAGGTTTAGCATCTTTCTTAGCAAATAAATATCTCAAAGCTGTATGATCCGTATAAATTATAACTTTAGATCCTAACAAATAAGACCTAAATTTATCACATGCATAGACAACAGCCAACATTTCCTTTTCAGTGGTTGTATAATTCACTTGAGAAGGTGACAAAGTATGACTAGCATAGTAGATTGCATGCAAATTTTTACCAATCCTTTGTCCTAACACACAACCTACCGCTAAGTCACTTGCATCGCACATAATCTTAAAAGGTAACTCCCAATCAGGAGTAGTGATAATAGGTGCAGTTGTAAGGGCCTTCTTTAAAGAATTAAAAGCATGTATACAATCATCAGAAAATTCAAAAGGTACTTCCTTAACCAATAAATTAGTTAAAGGCTTAGCTATTAGTGAAAAATCCTTAATGAATCTTCTATAGAAACCAGCATGTCCTAAGAATGATCTTATGCCCTTAAGTGTAGTGGGAGGTGGTAATTTCTCTATGAGTTCAACCTTGGCTCTATCCACTTCAATGCCCCTACTAGAAATCTTATGGCCAAGAACAATTCCCTCTTCAACCATAAAGTGACACTTCTCCCAATTTAGCACTAGGTTAGTCTCCTCACACCTAGCCAACACTCTATCTAAATTATTTAAACATATCTCAAATGAATCTCCATAGACTGAAAAATCATCCATGAAAACTTCCATGATGTTCTCAATCATATCTCCAAAGATAGAGGTCATGCACCTTTGAAAAGTTGCAGGTGCATTACACAATCCAAATGGCATTCGTCTATAGGCGAAAGTGCCATATGGACAAGTAAAAGTAGTCTTCTCTTGGTCACTAGGGTATATAAAAACCTGAAAATACCCCGAATACCCATCCAAAAAGCAATAATGAGAATGACCAGCTACCCTTTCTAACATTTGATCAATGAAGGGTAAAGGAAAATGATCCTTTCTAGTAGCTGAATTTAACTTCCTATAATCAATACAAACCCTCCAACCAGTGGTAGTTCTAGTAGGAATTAATTCTCCATTCTCATTCCTAACTACTGTCATACCTCCTTTCTTAGGTACACAATGTATTGGGCTCACCCAAGAACTATCCGAAATTGGATAGATAATCCCAGCATCTAACAATTTGATGACCTCTTTCTTAACTACTTCTTTCATGTTTGGATTAAGTCTCCTTTGCCTATCTGCTCTAGGTTGACAATCATCTAACAAATTAATCCTATGCATGACAACATTAGGACTAATTCCTTGCAAATCCGAAATTTGCCAACCTATACTTTTTATTCTCCTTTTAACCACCCCTACTAGCAAAGATTCCTGATTACTAGTAAGTTTATTAGATACGATGATAGGTAAAGTATGATTTAACCCAAGAAATGCATACCTCAAATGATTTGGCAACTCTTTTAACTCTACTGTAGGGGGACTTACAATTGAAGGTGGTATAGGTGCATCATTCCGATATAATCGTTCTGGCCTTGCACCCTCTTGCTCATCCTTCCCACTAGCTTCTTCCTCAATGATTTCCCCATCGACACCTGCTTCATTAAATACTGATGCAACACAAACATCAATGACATCTATTCTCATGCATACATTTTCCTCCATGGGGTATCTTAATGCCCTATCCATGCGATATTCGACACTATCATCCCCCACTCTTAAAATTAATGAACCCTCATAGACATCAACCAATGCCCTACCTGTTCTCATAAAAGGTCTCCCTAAAATCAATGGGCATTTCACATCATAAGTAAAATCTAAGATGACAAAATCAGCAGGCAAAATAAATTTGTCAACCTTAACTAATACATCTTCCACTATACCATATGGTTTTTTTATGGATTGGTCAGCTAATTGTAAAATCATTGAAGTAGGTTTAACATAATCCAACCCCAATTTCTTAAAAATAGATAATGGCATAAGGTTAATGCTTGCTCCTAAATCACATAAACACTTAGGGAACTCAACATCTCCTAAAATGCATGGAATGGTAAAACTACCATTATCCTTCAGCTTAGTAGGCAAATTATTTGTTATGATAGAACTACATGCCTCAGTCAATTCAATTGTTGAAACATCTTCCCAACTTCTTTTCTTAGCAATTAAATCTTTAAGAAATTTTGCATAGTTAGGAATTTGTGTTATAGCCTCAATAAAGTTTAAATTTATATGAACATGCTTCAATTTATCAAGAAAAGATTGAAATTGCTTATCTTGATTCTCTTGCTTCAACCTTTGCGGAAATGGTGGTCGTGGGGTGAAAATCCTTGGAATTTTTCCTGGTACAACCCCCTCCGTCGCGCTCGCGACAGAGGGCTCGTTTGCTGTAACTGGCGCGCTCGCGACATCAACCTCCCTCGTGATGTTGGTAGATCCTTCTCCTGTCGCGCTCGCGACATGTGTCGCGCTCGCGACACCAAGGCCATCTTGCCCTTTAGTCTCCTGCACACTACCAAAATTGTTAGTGTTAACAAATTCATTAATGTAAGATTTTCCTGACCTCAATTTTATGGCTTTTAAGTGTTCTCTTGGGTTGTCCTCCGTATTGCTTGGTAAACTCCCTTGTACTCGCGACGGAAGAGCCTTGGCAATTTGCCCCAGTTGCACTTCCAAGTTATGAATTGAAGAGGCTTGATTCTTGGTTATTTGATCAAACTTAGTTTCCATCCTCTTTTGGGTCTCCTCTTGAACATTAAACTTCATATTAATGCCCTCCAAAAATCTATCCATTTTAACCTCCAATGCTCCAAATCTATCTTGGGGTTGTTGAAAACCCACTGCCCTATTTTGGTTACTACTATTGCCCCAAGAAAAATTTGGGTGGTTTCTCCAACCGGGATTGTAAGTGTTTGAATATGGGTTTCCTCTTCCTTGTCCTTGGATAAAACTAACTTGTTCTTCAGTACTAGCCATACCCAAATTACACCCTTCACTTCCATGGCCCAATTGTCCGCATATACTACACCCACTGGTTGGACTACTACCCACACCTAGGCTATTGATCTTTTGCGTCAACTGCTCAATTTGAGCTTGCAAAGCTACTACTGAATCTACTGCATGAACTCCCCTTGTATTTGAGAAATTGGTCTCCCTAACTCTCTCAGTTGGCCACATGCAATTGTTCATTGACATTTCTTCCAATAATTCACATGCAGCCTCCGTGGTCTTCCTCATCAAAGATCCCCCAGCTGCAGCATCAATGGTGCCTCGAGTTGTTGGATTTACACCGTTATAGAATGTCTGCATAAGCAATTTCCTTGGCAAATTGTGGTGTGGGCAACTTCGCTGCAATTCTTTGAACCTTTCCCATGCCTCATACAAAGATTCAGAGTCATGTTGAACAAAAGTAGTAATGTCTTTTATAATTTTGGCAGTTTTTGCTAGGGGAAAGTATTTTGATAAAAAGACTTGGGCTAATTGGTCCCAAGTTGTGATAGAACCCCTAGTAAGGGAATTCAACCAAGCCTTTGCCTTGTCCTTTAATGTAAAAGGAAAAAGCCTAAGCTTGATTGCATCCGCCGAAACTCCGTTAATTTTAAAAGTATCGCAAATTTCTAAGAAATTTGCCAAACGAGCATTTGGATCCTCATTTGCCAAACCATAGAATTGGATACTGTTTTGAATCATTTGTAAAAGCGATGGTTTAATTTCAAATTGGTTTGCATTTACCGTAGGTCTTACCACTCCTTGTTGAGCACCACTCAATGCTGGCGTGGCAAAGTCCATCAAGCGCGGTGGATTTTCTTCTTCAGCCATGATAATTCATCTACTTCGATTCTTCTTTTTATTTGACTTACGGTTACTCAAAAACAATCTCTCTATCTCCGGATTGAACGGTTTAAGTTCTTCTTGCGAACTCCTCGTACGCGGCATGAACAGTCAAATCCTGAAAATTCACAACAATCACCAATAAATTAAATATCGTAGTCCAAAATCTTAAATCAAGGTTCATAATGTAATAAATTAAATCAATCAAAGTTTTCCCGGCAACGACGCCAAAAACTTGTTATGCTTTTTCTATAAGCTTAATTACCGCAAGTATACGGTGTACCGTTATAGTACTTCAGATATCGATCCCACGAGGAAATGTTGATTTTAATCACCCACTATTACTACTCAATTTTAATCTTGTTTACGATGTTCAAAAGTGAGATTAATTCTAACTATTCTAATGCATAAATTAATTAAATCCTAGTTAAGTATAATCAAAGAAGACAATAAATATTATGAAACTAAATAATCATGCATTTGATACCATTATTTTAATTATAATTTTTAATCTTATTAGTAAGCCAAGTTGGAATAAATTCCTAATCCACTCTCTCGACATGAATTAGATTGCCTAAATCATGCAATTAAAGTACTAATTCTCAACTCTCGTTAATGAACTAATGGATTTTAATTACACATTTTAAGTTTAAACACCAACCTATAGCAATTATCTCCACATGTGATCTCTCTAACTATGCTTTGATAATGAATTTCCTATTAACTTTCAATAAGATGTTGCTCTCGCTAACTCCCTTATTTATGATCATTATGTTAATTTTCAGAAAAGGAATTGCCATCTCGAAGGTCGTCTTCCTTAACTTATAATGATACTAATAAAGTTTTAATAGCAAATACTACAATCAAAGATCAATATTATAAATGGAAATAGAAATTTGTTCATATATAATCAAATGCAAACATAATATTCATGTAAAGATTACAAGGAAGAAAAATAAAACATAAGAACAAGAAGAAGGGGATCTCTCAACCCTTTTCCCTTCACACAAAATTTCTTCTTCCTTGCTTCTTGTCTCCTCTTCAAAACATAAAAATAAAAACTAAAGTACTCAAGAAAATTAAATGTTCTTAGGATCACATAAATCAAATTCTAAAACATTCATCATCTCCTAAAATTCTGTTCACATGGCATATATATGCCTATCTAAAAATTGTGTCCCTTCAAGATGTCCTTTCACAAGAGTTGTCCTTTTTCATAGAAAATTGCATCACTTCAGAATTCTAACTGCTCATCCGCACTTTGTCGCGCCCTCGCGACTCCTGTCGCGCTCGCGACAAGACACGCCTCTGCTTGGCTGGCTCCGCTGGCTGTCGCGACCACTCATTGCTTTGTCGCCCTCGCGACATGGCACGCCTGTCTCCTTGCTCTCTTCCCCGCCTTCTGTCGCGACCACTCCTCCTTGTCACGCTCGCGACACCTTCAATGTAGCTCATATGGATTTCTTTCCTCCACTTAACTCCTTTTATCTTTAAATCATTCCCTTCTCCTATAAAACAAATAAAACAACTACACACACACAAAACACATAAAAGTAACAAAATACATATAAAATACCAAAGTAATAAACACAATACTAGACTAAACCACACATTAACATACAATATTTATGAGCTTTTCAAGCTCATATCACCTTGCCATTGAGAGCATGATGCATTATTTTATGAATATCTTTAGATTTAAAAGCTTAAATGAAGTGATAATTAATTATTTGGAAACTAGAAATATATATGAACAAAGATCTAGAAGAAAGCTTTTCGAGAAAATAATGTTTGCTATGTCCAAATTGACATATGAATTAAACTCATAAAGTTGGCTATAAAATTCTTTGGGCAGAATGGATGGACACGGTAGAGACTGATTAGTCTCTGCCATGTACACCCTTCTATATCAAGAAGAATTAGAGCACATGATAAAGATTAATTATCCTCCATCGTGTATAACTTTTGTAGTGAAGTAGAGTTAGTGGATATGGTAGAGACTATTTTGTCTCCATCGTATGTACCCTTCTGTATCAAAATAGACTTATGGACATGGCAGAGAGTATTTAGTCTCCGCTGTGTGCCTCCTTTGTTTTAGCAAATCCTTGAGTTTTAAGTTTCGAATTGTCACAAAAACTTGCTGAAATACATTTAGAGCATTTTAACCATGAAAATAAGAATATAATAAGTTATAATAAACATGTGATATATGATGGAGCATTAGATATAGTTACAAAATGAATCTAGGTTGAGCATAAGAAAAACATACACATGAATATGCATATGTATTTAAATGTGAACGTAAGTAAATATGGTTAAAGATATTTCAATTGAATAATGTAAATGAATATTTATATTCTTAAAGGTATACAATAATGACAAGAATTATACTATTATAATTATTTATGAATGTTTGTATGTCCACAAATGAACATTATGATGGATTGAGTATGATAAATGGAATGTTATGGGAAATGATTCAATACCTACATATAGAACTTGGTTATAGATACATAGGCGGTTTAGTTTCATCCATGGTCACTAAACTTATAACCAAATTATGCAATAATCATAAATTTTTTTTTCATAAAAATCACTAAACTTTGCAAATTTATACAATAAAGTCATTTTGATCGAATTTCGGCAAAAAAGTCATCAAAAAGTCCATGTGTCAGCATAATATGACACATTGCATGCTAACGTGGCAAGTTCAGATGATGAAACGTGGACTTTTCAAGGACTTCCTCGTTAAAATCTGGTCAAAGTGATTTTATTGTATAAATTTGCAAAGTTCAATGATTTTTATGAAAAAAAAAATTCTTTTATGATTATTTCATAATTTACTCACAAGTTCAGTGACCATGAGTGAATCTAACTTATAGATAGGCATGCCTATAGGGTACTATGATAACTGCCACAGTTTGATCTCATTTGAGTCTATAGTTTGTCGTCGTGTGGGACCATAGTTTTGATCCCATTGGGTCCATATGATTGACACATTCGGATATCCATGGGATTAAATACCTATGGGTATTTATATAATTGATACCTATAGGTGTCCACGGCACCTGTTATCCATACCCATAGAATTTAAACAGGCAATCATTGGAATTAACAAAGAGATAAAGTATATGCTAATCAATATTACAATATATGATTGAGCTTGTAACATAATATTTTTGTTGCATTGTTCTTTCCTTAAATTTATGATATTGCCTTTATAGTTAATATTATGGTTTTATTGTTATATCTTCTTCAGGCATGTGTGCTTGGGAATGAACACTATAAGAGGTTGTTTAATATTAATTGTTCCCACTAAGCTTTATAGCTTAGCACAAATGTTTATCCATCTAGGTACTCAAGCTAGGACTCTTTTATAGGGATTAGATTTGAATGAAAAGGCCAACACCAAAATAAGGAATAGTTCAAAGTATGAAGTTTATTTTTTACTTTTGGTCTTGTAAATAACATTTTGTACTAAAAGTGGCAAAAGGTAAAAGTAACAGAACTATTGTAAATGTTGTAATGTATAATAGTACGCAATTACAAATTAATCAAATATGAAGATATACATGCGAAATGTTCAATCTTATCATTGATTATGTGTATAAAATTATAATGTGCATAGTTATGTTTAATATGGGTTGTGTGAAAGCATGAGAAGGTAATTAGAGTGAGCATTACATTTTTGGTATGAGAGCATGATTTAGTCGATTCTGGCTAAAAAACGTTTAGGGATATACATGTATAGGTTATTATTTATGGTGGCCTAATGCAGATGTCCTTATTTCTTATAAATAGTAGATAGTGGAGGGATCTAGGGAAGAAGTAAAAGAAATTGCTTAGAGTAATTTGCCAGAGTGATATAATCCCTCAAATCCAAAATCTTATGCTTCTATCCAGGGCAAAATACTTGTTACGATCTTTGGGGAAGTATTGTTAAAGATCTCTCAGGATATGGCTCATATTTTTCAAAGCATGACTACACTTAAAGCTCCTATCGCAGAAATTAGAAAATATGGAGCGAAAGAGTTTCTGGTTACCACCTTGGAAAAGTTTGAGAAAGTTAAAATTTGGCTGGAAAAAGTTAAATGAGTATTTAATGAAATTTTGTGTACAACTAATTAGAATGTAACTTATGCTATTTTCTTACTTGAAGGGGTAACATATGATTGGTGGAAGTTAATGTTAAAACAGCCCTAATTACTTGACCCACTCACTTGGGAGTTCTTTATAGAAGAGTTTAAAAGAAAAAATGTTATGAAAGCTTACAAGGAAGCAAAGTTGAGTCAGTTTTTGAATCTGAAGTAAAGGGTATGATGGTAGATGAGCATGAAAAAGAGTTTCGCAACTTGAGTAAATATACACCAGAACCAATAGTATTTGAATCTTTTAGATGCCAATAATTTAAAGATGGTTTAAATGAACATATTGAAGAGTATTTGATAGGACCTACATCTTTGCAACTCGTGAATTACTATCAACTTATGCAAGCATTTATTTGTGTAGAAAAGTCTAAAATGACTAAGAAAGAAAGAAAGCAACGAAGAAGTTTTTATAGAGGTGGCTCATTAATAAAAAAGAGACCAAGGGGTGCATAAGGAAATCAACTTGCTGAGTTTGTCAATAATCCTACTACCAAAGGAAGATGATAGGGTTTATCTACAACATATAGGTCTGGCAGAAAGATGCTAGTAGGGCAAAGTGGAGGGCCACCACTAGAGTGCTCTTATTGTTGAAGAAGACTTTGGGGTATATGTAGGATGATAATAGGTGCCTATTTTAGATGTGGCAGCATTGACCACTTCATGACTTGCTATTTGATGAAACAAGAACAAGGGTATACTCCATAGGGTAGTAAGGGAGCTTCTAGTGTACCCCCAACAATTAGAGGATGAGGTATGGGATGAGGTGGATCAAGCCAATCAATATCCCAATTTAGAAATGCATTTGAGATAGTTGATCAACCTATTATCTCTACAACTGTTTCCTGAGCATATGCAATGAAGGCTTGCGAGGATCTAGGTGCCCCAAAAGTGATAGTTGGTACTTTTTCTCTCTTTAACATTGATGTGTATGTATTTATTGATCCGAGCTCTACACATTCATATATTTGCATCAGGGATATAGTTAGAAATATGTCATCTATGGATCGATTAGATTTTGACATATGTGTAACTAGTTTTTTGGGCTATTGTGTTTGTGTTAATTGAGTATGTAGAAATTGTCCTGATATGCTTTTTCTAAAGCTTAAATACCGCAAGTATACGGTGTACTGGTTATAGTACTTCAGATGTCGATCCCACAAGGAAATGTTGATTTTAATCACCCACTATTACTACTCAATTTTAATCTTGTTTACGATGTTCAAAAATGCAAGTTAATTCTAACTACTCTATTGCATAAAATTAATTAAATCCTAGTTAAGTATAATCAAAGAAGACAATAAATATTATGAAATTAAATAATCATGCATTTGATACCATTATTTTAATTATAATTTTTAATCTTATTAGTAAGCCAAGTTGGAATAAATTTCTAAACCACTCTCTCGACATGAATTAGATTGCCTAAAACATACAATTAAAGTACTAATTCTCAACTCTCGTTAATGAACTAGTGGATTTTAATTACACATTTTAAGATTAAACACCAACCTATAGCAATTATCTCCACATGTGATCTCTCAAACTATGCTTTGATAATGAATTTCCTATTAACTTTCCATAAGACGTTGCTCTCGCTAACTCCCTTGATTATAACCATTTTGTAAATTTTCAGAAAAGGAATTGCACATTGAAGGTCGTCTTCCTTAACTTATAATGATACCAATAAACTTTTAATAGAAAATACTACAACCAAAGATCAATATTATAAATGGAAATATAAATTTGTTCATATATAATCAAATGCAAACATAATATTCATGTAAAGATTACAAGGAAGAAACATAAAACATAAGGACAAAAAGAAGGGGATCTCTCAACCCTTTTCCCTTCACACAAGATTTCTTCTTCCTTGCTTCTTGTCTCCTCTTCAAAACATGAAAATAAAAACTAAAGTACTAAAAGAAATTAATTGTTCTTAGGATCACAAAATCGAATTATAAAAATTCATCATCCTAAAAATTCTGTTCACTTGGCATATATATGCCTCTCTAAAAATTATGTCCCTTCAAGACATCCTTTCACAAGAATTGTCCTTGTTCATGGAAAATTGCATCACTTCAGAATTCTAACTGCTCATCCGCACTTTGTCCCGCCCTCGCGACTACTGTCGCGCTCGCGACAATACACGCCTCTGCTCGGCTGGCTCCGCTGGCTGTCGCGAGCCCTTCTGCTTTGTCGCCCTCGCGACATGGCACGCTTATGCTTGATTGGCCTGGCTCTCTGCCCTTCATGCTGTCGCGACCTCGCCCCCTTGTCGCGCTCGCGACACTTCCTTTCTAGCTCACCTTTGGCTTTCTTTCTTTCACTTGACTCCTTTAATCTTTAAATCATCCCCTTCTCCTATAAAACAAATAAAACAACTACACATACACAAAACACATAAAAGCAACAAAATATAGATAAAATACCAAAATAATAAACACAATACTGGACAAAACCACACATTAACACACAATATTTATGAGCTTTTCAAGCTCCTATCAATTCCCCACACTTGAACTTTTGCTTGTCCTCAAGCAAAAACTCTAAATGCTAAAAACCATCAAAGCTCAAACATATAATTTAAACATAAAACATGAAATATGGAGTTGTCCTTCTTAAAATTCTCACAAATTAACATATGCAAGATTTCTTTAACATACTAATCATGAGTCAATGTCAACAAATACCAAAATAAAATCTTGGATCTATAAGGTTTAATACTCATATGCCCAACATAAGATAAACAAGAGAATGCAAAGTTCAATGATATAAAACTCTTAAAAACCTTTATTTCTTACAACATGTACTCTATCCTAGCAAGTAATACAAAATATAGAGTTATTCTCTCATAATATGTGCCTTACACCACTCAAGTGTTTACTTAAGTGTTTAGTGGATAGTGTTTAACTCATAATTCCTCTTGTACCCCCACATACCATAAGCTTGTATTAAATAAAAATCTCCATCACTAGCATAAAATAATGCACAAAATCAAAAAGGTCTTTAAAGGGTTATAGCTTGGCTTAGGTTAAGGTAGGAAAATTTTGGTTAAATAGCTCATTCATGTGGAAAATATAGCAAATACTCAAACAAGTAAGATTTTGTATTGCAAAAATTGCACTAAAACATGATTTCTAATTATACTAATTCAATTTCCACATCCCCTTGCAATAATTTTTCACTTCCCACTAGTTTTCACCGATACTAAACTTCAACTAGTTGCCTTCCTTACTTTTGTTTTCCTTCTTTTAAAAGCAAACTAGTGTAATTGTTTGTTTCTTCCTTCTCTTCTATATTTGTTTCTTGTTTTTTTTTCTTTTTTTTTCTATATAATCAACTAAGGAAGTACTAGTGGCTTTAAATTTCAGGGATTAGACACATATTCAAAAACTCATGCTTAACATATATCAATACTATATCCTACTCATCAAAGCTTAACTACATTTTCCACATGAAGGTTCAAGCTCAAAGTTGAATTGGTTAGAAATTGGCTCAAGGCTAAAAATAAGCTCATGAATAAAATAGTTTAGGCTCAAAAATGGCTACCTAAAGTAAAAAAGGTAAGTTTTTAAAGCAAGCCAAAATGGTGTAATCTAAATGCCCTTATCATTTTTCATGCACATCTCATACTAAATGTGATCTCAAAAATTATCTAACACAAGTTCTAGAGTAATGAATACAAGAGGAATTCTCTCAACAAACAATAAATTTCATATGTTAAGGCTTAAAAGCTCACCATGGCTATGGCAAAACTCTACATCATGCATTCTCACTATTCTAAAGAACATGCTTAAAGAAACTTGGCTTAAAAGAACCATATACCAAAGAACTTTACCTAACATGCCTATCCATAGAAACATAATCATATTAAAACTAAAGACCCTTAATCCTAAGTTAGTAAATGTATCAAATCAACTCATAACTAACTATGCAAAGACTAATTACATATGTTAATAGGCAACAATTTCACAAAGAATAACTTCATCACACAACTCAACATAAAACATAAAACATTTAACACTAATCCTATATGCATACTACCAACTAGCTTCCCCACACTTAAAGAACACAATGTCCTCATTGTGTAAGGAAGATTCCACAAAACAATACATACAACACAGACAAGCACAACACAAACAATACGAAAATAAAGCAAAAAGAATGACAAATAGGAGAAGGTAACATTACTCATTGGCCACACTTGGGGACCCCGGTGGAGAAGGCGTGAAAGGAACATTGTGGTGGTGAAAGAAGGAAAGGAGCTTGCGGCTAAGGCTCTTATGACTCTTGTGCATTTGCTGGACAGTCGCCTCAAGAGAATCCATCCGAGCCGCCATACTGTGATTGGCAGCCTCAATCCCATCCAACCGAGACATGACCCGCTGCAATCCAGCAGTGTCCTCTTGTGCAGCGCCGACACTTGGCTCATCCCGATCATCTCCACCCACACCAAAATCACTGGCCATAGCAGCTTCGTCTTCATCATCATCCGCATCAGAACCATAAGGTTCAGCAGTAGATGTTTCTGGTGCTTTGCCTTTTCCTTTGGCACGACTAGATCTCGTTTCCTGCACAAATCGGGACAAAAACTGCGGAGGCATAGCATGTCTATCTAAAACATGGGAGTTACGAAGATAACGGATATCCATTAAAGTCACATGTTCATTTTCAGCCAAAACAAAATTGCCTAAATCACCTAAACACCCCAAAATAATACCGGTTACCATATGGCACATGCCTACAGTTTTAGTTCTAGCAATTGATGCATGGTATAACCCGTCAAAGATAAAATCTATGGAGCATGGTGTTTTACGTGATAGTAATAAATGAAGCACAAACAAGTCCTTGGATTGAACCTTGGTACTTTCTACGCGTCCAAATAAAGCATGGCATAAATACTTATGAAATAAAAACAAGCCATTGTCCTTAATAAGTCTGTTAGAGGCATTTTTGTTATTGAAGTCCGCCATGCCAGTTAGTGTTGTCCAAATTGGTCGGTGATCAAATAAATTTGAATTAAAGCGTGTTCCATTCAATGGAAAACCAAACCAAACATGAAGTTCGTCAAAACCAAATGTAAACTCAGCACCTTGGTGTCTAAATTTAAAGTGAGTCTTTTTGTTATCGACATAAGCCAATGTGACAAAAAACTCTACAGCCCAATCCCTCCTAATAGGTAAATTCATGACAGAAAATTTCTCCCATTTCATATATTTGATATATTTATCAAATTGAGCAGTCAAACCTAAATCTTTAAGCAATTCAGTATCTAGATGCAACATGCCTACATAGGTTTTGGTGTTAAAAAACTTAAACTTTTTCCCCTCGTCTTCAGAGTAGATAGGGAAGGGACACGCAAACCTGGCCTGAAGATACTCAACAGGTGGTGTTGGTGGAGAACTTGGCTCGGCAACTGGCTACTTATCCTTGCGTCCAATGGATTTTGTGTGCACCATGATGGAAAATAAAGAAACCCAAGCTGAAACCACAATATCAAGTGTAGAAGAAGAAGAAACAACACCAAAGCCAGCAAAAACACTCCACAAAAGCAAAAAAGAAAGAACAGAGGAGAAGAAAACTCAAAATTTTTGAGAGAAAAACGTTGAAAACGCAAGAGCTGCTGAATGGAGAAGATGAATAGTCTACTTAGGGTTTTAACTATATATAGGGGAAGGTGAAAAGGCAGCTAAAACCCTAAGAAATTCAAATCCCGTGTCCTGTTGCGACCTCGCGATAATTTCGCGCGCGCGACAAGGCACGGTAGTTGAACTAGCGAGCTCGCGAAGCAAGTCGCGCTCGCGACAGAGAGTATATGATCTTCCCTCAAAATCAGCTGTTGCGCTCGCGATGTAATCATGCTCGCGACAGAGACTATTGGCACAAATCAAGATGAATGAGTCGCGAGAGCGAACAGGGCGCGCTCGCGACAGAGGCCTGTGATCCGTCCCACTCATCATTGTCGCGCTCGCGACAATAATGAAATGTTCAAAAATTTTTCCTTTGTTTTTTTTTTTTGGAAATAGAAACAACATAAAGGAAGAAATCATAAATACCCGTAAAAAAAAAGAAAAAATATGTAAGTATTCCAAATAAGGTACGAAACAAAGAAAAACAAATTATTTACTTAAAAATAATAGAAAGTAAAAATAAATGAATAACACTAAGCCAATTCTAATGAGATAAAAGATACCTCTTTACTCTCATATGCCCCATCAAAATAGATTTTACATCGATGCCCATTAACTTTAAACAAGTCTCCTTTATTATTTTTTAGTTCAAGATATCCAAGGTCGAAGATTTGAGTTACTTCAAAAGGTCCACTCCATCTAGACCTCAATTTTCCAGGAAATAATTTTAAGCGAGAATTGAAAAGTAAAACCTTATCCCCACTCTTAAAACTTTTATATTTGATATGAGCATCATGCCACTTTTTAGACCATTCCTTGTATAATCGTGCATTTTCATAAGCAAAAAGACGTAATTCATCAAGTTCATTTAATTGCAAACATCTTTTTACCCCAGCATCTTTCATGTCATAATTTAAGGTCTTAATTGCCCAATAAGCCCTATGCTCTAACTCAACAGGAAGATGACATGCTTTCCCATACACTAACCTATATGGAGTCATTCCAATAGGTGCTTTGAAAGCAGTCCTATATGCCCATAGTGCATCATCAAGCTTATGTGCCCAATCTTTTCTAGAATTAGAAACAGTTTTTTCTAAAATCCATTTAAGTTCTCTATTAGACACTTCGACTTGACCGCTAGTTTGTGGGTGGTATGGAGTAGCTACTCTATGGTGAACACCATACTTATTCAATAATGATCCAAAAGAATGATTTATGAAATGCGTACCTCCATCACTTATGATAGCCTTTGGTACTCCAAACCGTGAAAAGAGTTTCTTCAAAAACGAGAGCACCACCTTTGAATCATTGGTTTGTAAAGCTTCAGCTTCAACCCATTTGGAGACATAGTCTACCCCAACCAATATGTATGATTTCCCAAAAGATATAGGAAATGGACCCATAAAATCTATTCCCCACACATCAAAAAGTTCAACCTCCAAAATATTATTCAAAGGCATTTCATCTCTCTTCCCTAGGTTTCCTGCCCTTTGACACTTATCACATTTAGCTACAAAAATTCTAGCATCATTAAAAAGAGTAGGCCAATAAAATCCATACTCTAAAACCCTAGAAGCAGTTTTGGCTCCACCATTATGGCCCGAATACAATGATGAATGACAATGAGCTAAAATATCCACTGTTTCTTCCTCACTCACACATCTTCTTATGATACCATCCCCACTAATCCTAAATAAGTAGGGCTCCTCCCAAAGATAGTTTTTCACATCACTAAAAAATTTCTTTTTCTTTTGCCATGTCAATCCATAGGGTATGATTCCTGCAGCAAGAAAATTAGCAAAATCTGCAAACCAAGGCACATGCTTATAATTCATTGACATAAGAGATTCATCCGGAAAAGATTCATTGATTTCATGACTATCCCCTAGTGGTCCTTCAGCATTTTCTAATCTAGATAAGTGATCAGCTACTAAATTTTCAGAGCCTTTCTTATCTTTAATTTCTATATCAAATTCTTGCAATAAAAGGACCCAACGAATTAACCTAGGTTTAGCATCTTTCTTAGCAAATAAATATCTCAAAGCTGCATGATCCGTATAAATTATAACTTTAGATCCTAACAAATAAGACCTAAATTTATCACATGCATAGACAACAGCCAACATTTCTTTTTCAGTGGTTGTATAATTCACTTGAGGAGGTGACAAAGTATGACTAGCATAGTAGATTACATGCAAATTTTTACCAATCCTTTGTCCTAATACACAACCAACCGCTAAGTCACTTGCATCGCACATAATCTCAAAAGGTAACTCCCAATTAGGAGTAGTGATTATAGGTGCAGTTGTAAGGGCCTCTTTTAAAGAATTAAAAGCATGCATGCAATCATCAGAAAATTCAAAAGGTACTTCCTTAACCAATAAATTAGTTAAAGGCTTAGCTATTAGTGAAAAATCCTTAATGAATCTTCTATAGAAACCAGCATGTCCTAAGAATAATCTTATGCCCTTAAGTGTAGTAGGAGGTGGTAATTTCTCTATGAGCTCAAACTTGGCTCTATCCACTTCAATGCCCCTACTAGAAATCTTATGGCTAAGAACTATTCCCTCTTCAACCATAAAGTGACACTTCTCCCAATTTAGCACTAGGTTAGTTTCCTCACACCTAGCCAACACTCTATCTAAATTATGTAAACATAACTCAAATGAATCTCCATAGACTGAAAAATCATCCATGAAAACTTCCATGATGTTCTCAATCATATCCCCAAAGATAGAGGTCATGCACCTTTGAAAAGTTGCAGGTGCATTACACAACCCAAACGGCATTCGTCTATAGGTGAAAGTGCCATATGGACAAGTAAAAGTAGTCTTCTCTTGGTCACTAGGGTATATAAAAACTTGAAAATAGCCCGAATACCCATCCAAAAAGCAGTAATGAGAATGACCAGCTACCCTTTCTAACATTTGATCAATGAAGGGTAAAGGAAAATGATCCTTCCTAGTAGTTGAATTTAACTTCCTATAATCAATACAAACCCTCCAACCAGTGGTAGTTCTAGTAGGAATTAATTCTCCATTCTCATTCCTAACTACTGTCATACCTCCTTTCTTAGGTACACAATGTATTGGGCTCACCCAAGAACTATCCGAAATTGGATAGATAATCCCAGCATCTAACAATTTGATGACCTCTTTCTTAACTACTTCTTTCATGTTTGGATTAAGTCTCCTTTGCCTATCTGCTCTAGGTTGACAATCATCTAACAAATTAATCCTATGCATGACAACATTAGGACTAATTCCTTTCAAATCCGAAATTTGCCAACCTATACTTTTTATTCTCCTTTTAACCACCCCTACTAGCAAAGATTCCTGATTACTAGTAAGTTTATTAGATACGATGATAGGTAAAGTATGATTTAAACCAAGAAATGCGTACCTCAAGTGACTTGGCAACTCTTTCAAATCTACCGTAGGAGGACTTACAATTGAAGGTGGTATAGGTGCATCATTCCGATATAATCGTTCTGGCCTTGCACCCTCTTGCTCATCCTTCCCACTAGCTTCTTCCTCAATGATTTCCCCATCTACACCTGCTTCATTAAATACTGCTGCTACACAAACATCAATGACATCTATTCTCATGCATACATTTTCCTCCATGGGGTATCTTAATGCCCTATCCATGCGATATTCTACACTATCATCCCCCACTCTTAAAATTAATGAACCCTCATAGACATCAACCAATGCCCTACCTGTTCTCATAAAAGGTCTCCCTAAAATCAATGGGCATTTCACATCATAAGTAAAATCTAAGATGACAAAATCAGCAGGCAAAATAAATTTGTCAACCTTAACTAATACATCTTCCACTATACCATATGGTTTTTTAATGAATTGGTCAGCTAATTGTAAAATCATTGAAGTAGGTTTAACATAATCCAACCCCAATTTCTTAAAAATAGATAATGGCATAAGGTTAATGCTTGCTCCTAAATCACATAAACACTTAGGGAACTCAACATCTCCTAAAATGCATGGAATGGTAAAACTACCATTATCCTTCAGCTTAGTAGGCAAATTATTTGTTATGATAGAACTACATGCCTCAGTCAATTCAATGGTTGAAACATCTTCCTAACTTCTTTTCTTAGCAATTAAATCTTTAAGAAATTTTGCATAGTTAGGAATTTGTGTTATAGCCTCAATAAAGTTTAAATTTATATGAACATGCTTCAATTTATCAAGAAAAGATTGAAATTGCTTATCTTGACTCTCTTGCTTCAACCTTTGCGGAAATGGTGGTCGTGGGGTGAAAACCCTTGGAATTTTTCCTGGTACAACCCCCTCCGTCGCGCTCGCGACAGAGGGCTCTTTCGCTGTAACTGGCGCGCTCGTAACATCAACTTCACTCGCGATGGTGGTAGCTCCTTCCTCTGTCGCGCTCGCGATAGGTGTCGCGCTCGCGACACAAGGCCCATCGTGCCCTTTAGTTTCCTGCACACTACCAAAATTGTTAGTGGTAACAAATTCATTAGTGTAAGACTTTCCTGACCTCAATTTAATGGCTTTTAAATGTTCTCTTGGGTTGTCCTCCGTATTGCTTGGTAAACTCCCTTGTACTCGCGACGGAAGAGCCTTGGCAATTTGCCCCAATTGAACTTCCAAATTATGAATGGAGGAAGCTTGATTCTTGGTTATTTGATCAAACTTAGTTTCCATCCTCTTTTGGGTCTCCTCTTGAGCATTAAACTTCATATTTATGCCCTCCAAAAATCTATCCATTTTAACCTCCAACGCTCCAAATCTATCTTGGGGTTGTTGAAACCCCACTGCCCTATTTTGGTTACTACTATTGCCCCAAGAAAAATTCGGGTGGTTTCTCCAACCGGGATTGTAAGTGTTTGAATATGGGTTTCCTCTTCCTTGTCCTTGGATAAAACTAACTTGTTCTTCAGTACTAGCCATACCCAAATTACACCCTTCACTTCCATGGCCTAATTGTCCGCATATTCTACACCCACTAGTTGGACTACTACCCACACCTAGGCTATTGATCTTTTGCGTCAACTGCTCAATTTGAGCTTGCAAAGCTACTACTGAATCTACTGCATGAACTCCCCTTGTATTTGAGAAATTTGTCTCCCTAACTCTCTCGGTTGGCCACATGCAATTGTTCATTGACATTTCTTCCAATAATTCAAATGCAGCCTCCGTGGTCTTCCTCATCAAAGATCCCCCTGCTGCCGCATCAATGGTTCCTCGAGTGGTCGGATTCACACCGTTATAGAATGTCTGCATAAGCAATTCCCTTGGCAAATTGTGGTGTGGGCAACTTCGCTGCAATTCTTTGAACCTTTCCCATGCCTCATACAAAGATTCAGAGTCATGTTGAACAAAAGTAGTAATATCTTTAATAATTTTGGCAGTTTTTGCTAGGGGAAAGTATTTTGATAAAAAGACTTGGGCTAATTGGTCCCAAGTTGTGATAGAACCCCTAGTAAGGGAATTCAACCAAGCCTTTGCCTTGTCTTTTAATGTAAAAGGAAAAAGCCTAAGCTTGATTGCATCCGCCGAAACTCCGTTAATCTTAAAAGTATCACAAATTTCTAAGAAATTTGCCAAATGAGCATTTGGATCCTCATTTGCCAAACCATAGAATTGGATATTGTTTTGAATCATTTGTAAAAGCGATGGTTTAATTTCAAATTGGTTTGCATTTACCGTAGGTCTTACCACACCTTATTGAGCACCACTCAATGCTGGCGTGGCAAAGTCCATCAAGCGCGGTGGATTTTCTTCTTCAGCCATAATAATTCGTCTACTCCGATTCTTCTTTTTATTTGACTTACGGTTACTCAAAAGAAATCTCTCTATCTCCGGATTGAATGGTTCAAGTTCTTCTTGCGAACTCCTCGTACGCGGCATGAACAGTCAAATCCTGAAAATTCACAGCAAGCAACAATAAATTAAATATCGTAATCCAAAATCTTAAATCAAGGTTCATAATGTAATAAATTAAATCAATCAATTTCCCCGGCAACGGCGCCAAAAACTTGATATGCTTTTTCTAAAGCTTAAATACCGCAAGTATACGGTGTACTGGTTATAGTACTTCAGATGTCGATCCCATAAGGAAATGTTGATTTTAATCACCCACTATTACTACTCAATTTTAATCTTGTTTACGATGTTCAAAAATGCAAGTTAATTCTAACTACTCTATTGCATAAAATTTATTAAATCCTAGTTAAGTATAATCAAAGAAGACAATAAATATTATGAAATTAAATAATCATGCATTTGGTACCATTATTTTAATTATAATTTTTAATCTTATTAGTAAGCCAAGTTGGAATAAATTTCTAAACCACTCTCTCGACATGAATTAGATTGCCTAAAACATACAATTAAAGTACTAATTCTCAACTCTCGTTAATGAACTAGTGGATTTTAATTACACATTTTAAGATTAAACACCAACCTATGGCAATTATCTCCACATGTGATCTCTCAAACTATGCTTTGATAATGAATTTCCTATTAACTTTCCATAAGACGTTGCTCTCGCTAACTCCCTTGTTTATAACCATTTTGTGAATTTTCAGAAAAGGAATTGCACATTGAAGGTCGTCTTCCTTAACTTATAATGATACCAATAAACTTTTAATAGAAAATACTACAACCAAAGATCAATATTATAAATGGAAATAGAAATTTGTTCATATATAATCAAATGCAAACATAATATTCATGTAAAGATTACAAGGAAGAAACATAAAACATAAGGACAAAAAGAAGGGGATCTCTCAACCCTTTTCCCTTCACACAAGATTTCTTCTTCCTTGCTTCTTGTCTCCTCTTCAAAACATGAAAATAAAAACTAAAGTACTAAAAGAAATTAATTGTTCTTAGGATCACAAAATCGAATTATAAAAATTCATCATCCTAAAAATTCTGTTCACTTAGCATATATATGCCTCTCTAAAAATTATGTCCCTTCAAGACATCCTTTCACAAGAATTGTCCTTGTTCATGGAAAATTGCATCACTTCAGAATTCTAACTGCTCATCCGCACTTTGTCGTGCCCTCGCGACTACTGTCGCGCTCGCGACAATACACGCCTCTGCTCGGCTGGCTCCGCTGGCTGTCGCGAGCCCTTCTGCTTTGTCGCCCTCGCGACATGGCACGCTTATGCTTGATTGGCCTGGCTCTCTGCCCTTCATGCTGTCGCGACCTCGCCCCCTTGTCGCGCTCGCGACACTTCCTTTCTAGCTCACCTTTGGCTTTCTTTCTTTCACTTGACTCCTTTAATCTCTAAATCATCCCCTTCTCCTATAAAACAAATAAAACAACTACACATACACAAAACACATAAAAGCAACAAAATATAGATAAAATACCAAAATAATAAACACAATACTGGACAAAACCACACATTAACACACAATATTTATGAGCTTTTCAAGCTCCTATCATGTCCTATCATGATCAAGGGAAAGAATTTTTGACTGATTTAATTGAGTTTCCATTTCATGAATTTGATGTGATAATGGCATGAAATTGTTGGCTAAATATCAAGCAATAGTGATTTAATTGAGTCTAGGTCGTGACTCGCTGTTCAGCCTGTGACTCACATTTTGGGTATAAAAATATGCATTTCTTTCATTAAATCGGTTGGAAACTTTTTATAGGATTTTTGTGAGAAAAAAGCAAGAAAAAGAGGGAGAAAAAGAGAGAGGAAAGAAAGGAAAGAAAGAAAGAAAAAAGAAAATGAAAATGAAAATGAAAAAGGTGAGCTTTTTAGTTTTATTCTCCATTTTCCACTTCTTTCTTTGATCTATTCTTTATCTTTCATCTTTTCTAAAATATTTCTTGATAAAACTATAAAAAAAAGTATCCCAAGAACACTAGGGTTATGCTTTTATTCATAGAAAATCACTGAAAGTAACATTATAAAACCTTTACACTTTTGACTTGTTGCCTACCAAGATTAGATTCATACTTTCACAGTTGAATGTTATGGATCTAACCTTTTTTGGAACATTTACTGAATATTTGATCAGATCTTAACCAGTTAATAAATAATAAGATCATTTAATAGCCTTTATATGTTAAAAATGTAATTTTTAACTTTAAAATGTGACTTTTAACTTCTTTAAGTTATTCTCTTTGTATATATAGTTTAAGATCTTGCCTTTTTAAGATCTTTTTATTTTTGTAAGGGTTTCAAATCCCAATTTGGCAAGGATCTAAACATGAAGTGAGTACACTTGGTGTGATCTTGATCCAGTGATCATAAGTTGCACCGAGATATTGTTCAATATTATCTTTTTAATCTATTTATTATTTTGTATTTTTTAGGTTAATATGTATGTTTTTTTATATTAATGCATTTGGATTTATTATATTATATTATACATATAATGATCATAATTTTATATTTGTGTTTATGTATGTGTTTATTCTATTAATATTATTTGTTTGGATTAGTTATTTTATATATGTGTTTATATTTGTGATTATATATGTATTTATAATTATGTTATTATATGCATATATTTGTATTATTTTTATTATATTATTTATATTTATATTTATTATGCATATTGATGTCTATTATATATTTACAATTGTTGTTGCACGTATGTTGGTATTTAATATATTGTATGTATTACGCTATTATATACACTATTAGCATGTTATATTATATATCATATTAGTATTATATATTATGTCATGTAATAATAATAATAATAATAATAATAATAATAATAATAATAATAATAATAATAATAATAATAATAATAATAATAATAATAATAATAATAATAATAATAATAATAATAATAATAATAATAATAATAATAATAATAATAATAATAATAATATTATTATTATTATTATTATACCATTTACATTTTAACATTTTTATATATTTATTTATTTATTTATTTTATGTTACCAATTTATGCATTTAATGTGTATCTATGAGTGCAGTTTGGCAGACATAACATAGCAGGCCTTGTAAATATTTTAGATGTGTAATTAATTATTTTTCTCTTTTTTATTTTTTATTCTGGATTTGTAATAAAAAAGGAGTTTTTGGTCGCTAAAAGTAAAATATCACATAAAAATATTTATACTAAATAATTGAATTTTTTAAATAAAATTGTACCAATGTCTTATTTATGCCATAAAAATCACACCTGTAAATAATCAACTTTTGTAAATAATAGAAAAGAATTTGTAGATAATTAATACGAGAATTTTTTAATAAAATATGGATCATTCATCCCATTTCATTCAAAATACATAATAAAAGCTTTTTTTTTGTAAATATGCATGCAAGAACTAATTTTTCCACCAAATAAGACCACAATGAATAACCCATTTTCTATATGTTTATTTATTGCTTAGTGGATATATCTTATTTTACTGCTTTATATGTTGTGTTTTATTACTTTTTAAATGTGATTGAGTGCACTTTTACTTTTATGTGCATGATTAATTTTTGTGAGAAATGGGAAAAAATAATTAATCTAAAAGTCTAATTATATGTCACTAATCAAAGGTATAAATAAGAGTGAGGTTCTAAACTCTCTCTAGTTTTGGCCTTAAAAGATTGCAACACTATGTTCTAATAATCCATTGGGTGGAGACTCTTGTTTACCTATCTTATGATGCTCGACAAGATGAATATTATGGTTGTTTGCAAAAAATGGAATAGGAAAAACATGTCATGCTGTCTTATGCCTTTTTGAGGCTCGGGACTCAGTAAATTAGGTTGAATCCTTTGAGCATTATGAAGCAACAAATCATCCAGGTAGTAGATCTCCATCTAACCGAGCCTAAAAGTAGGTTCTGGTCAAAAGACAAAATGATCTTTCTATTCAAGTGATCCTTAATGTCTTTCTTCTCCTTTTTTTACTTAAAAGGAACATAAAAGGTGCATTACAGTAGTGACTCCACTGGGGACCATAAGACTTTTCTTCAAAATTACCTTTTATTTAATATAATATAATATAAATGGGCTTATGATAAAGAAATTTTATCTCTTTTCAAAAAACTACATTAAAATCATGCTAAAGGCTTAGAATAGGTTAGGCATCCTTTTTTTATACTTCAGTACATTCCTCGAGACATGATCATGTGCTCACTCAATGTGTGGAAGTGTTGAAGGATAATACCCAATCTAATCTCATACCTTATGATATATCAAATGGTGATTCAATTTGTCATTATGCTTGCGATGAGCTAGAACTATTAGCAGGGACTATGCTTGGGTAACCTTCTAATTGAGTGTCTAGACTAAAGCCTATGTAATGGCCTAGATGCTTTCACTAGGTAGTTGATAAGCATCGTAATAATTTGCATTGCCTGTGATATAGGACGTTATTTATTGAATATATCCAAATAAGTTTAAATTTTAGTTCATCAAAGGCTTTCATGCCTTACTGAGCCTATTTTGATTTGTCTAAATTATTTAAATATGTAATGACCAAAACTTTTTACCTACACTTTAAATAAAAAAAGTGTTAAGTTGCTGGCTTTTTTTTTGTGCATCATATGTATTCACTGGGGTTTCTTATTGACCTGTGGATTAAGCCATGTAAGATAGAGACCGCATGACCATATGTGCAAGAGTAATAAGGATTGGAGGCTTTTTATATGCATTTGTCAATGCTAAATTGCATGACCATGCATAACATGCAAGTCATGCATCATTCTAACACTTTGCTTCCTCAACATTATAGATCACTCACCTAGGTGGTTCAAGAGTCCAAATAGCTACCTTGTTAGATAGTTTTTTTCTTGATCAGTTAGAGTTTAGCATGTTATAATTGGGTTCACATTTATGTTTCACTGACATCGAACAATTGTCATAACACTCAATGAGGGTATACATGTCTAATTCTATGTAGCCCATTGAAACTTTTAACCTTTAAGACCTAGATATAAGGTTTGATGATTTTGAGAGGACATTGTGTGTAACACCCTAATCCGTAAGATATACCAAAACCATCAATACCGATAAAAATCCTATGATAAATAGATAAGTAATAATGATACAAGCCATAATTACATAGAAGCTCATTAGCCAAAGCATAACTCCAAAATAATAAAATAATTACATATAAACCCTTTATCATGAAATGAAACCCAAGAATAAATTGCACACTTCTAGATCTCCTTTTCTGTGTTGGTTGAGCTACAGTTGTTATTTATCTAGAATGAAGCTTATCCTAATACCTACACGGATACTAAAACCTGTGCTAAGGTATAAATCTTAGTGGGAAACAACATAATCTATAGGCAACCTCTTAACAAGAGTCATTAATTATACATGCATAACATTTAATAATGACACATAAGTACACTCTTAATAATTAGACGCAATATTTATAGTCGTTCAAAACATTAAGTGAACCTATCTAGCTTTTATAAGCTTTACTAATCATATTGCTAAGAAGCTTTTTTCTTACATTTTTCAGTAGTATACAACTCTTGTATATCGTGAATTATGATATTAAAAGCCTTGAGAGTTCAGTAGCATACAACCTTAACTAAATACCTTCCATTGTATAAGTTACAAAGTTATACATTTAACATTTAATCATAAACATAATAGAGAAAACATGCCATTAGCATAGGCAAATAAGGACCGAGTAACATTTTAAGTAATCCTTCAGTTATTAAACCATTAGAGACATAGTTAGGCATGATTTCTTCATACATATTATGCAATTTTACAATATAGGATGCATTCTAAAATTGCACTCATGTTTATAATCATGTTGTCACAATGACAATCTTAGCATGGAAAATTATATGTCACATAGCATTATCTATACCATATAATATGTAGTGATCTATAACAGAGTCATATGTACACACACACACACACACACACACACATATATACACACACACACATTTAAAGGTCTAGAATGTTTATGCAATGTTAAAGCATCATATACTTAATAGTATTGCAACCTTATGCAAAAGAATAATATCATGAACATCGGTTTCAAACTATCAATTTTTAGTTTCTTTCAGTTCCATAAAATGACTTTTTTCATCTTACATTAAACTTGTTTATTCTAAAGAAGTGGATAACGAGATTATATGATAGTACCCAAAGGCACAAATGTTATACCTAAAGGTATTAGATCACCTAAAGGCAGCACAAGTTACCCAAAGGTTATAGTGGGGTCTGATCATGCAGCATTGAGATATCTCTTTTCCAAGAAGAAGTCAAAGTCAAGATTGATTAGATGGGTGCTTTTTTACAAGAATTTGACCTAGAAATCAAAAATAAAAAAGGGGTGAAAAACTTTATGGCGGAATACTTATCTCGACTCGAGCATGAACATATTGAGAAAGGGGAGAAACTAGACTTGTTCCCTGATAATCATATATGTGATTTATTTGCTTGTGAAGTTGCTATTCCTTGGTATGCCAATTTAGTGAATTATCTTACAGGTGGTTACATGCTAAGGGATTATACATAGTAATAGAGGAAAAAGCTAAAAGCTAGTATAAAGAACTACATATGGCATGGCCCTTATCTTTTTAAATTGTACACCAATCAAGTGTTAAGGAGGTGCATTCCTAAAGAAGAGCAAGGAGACATTATCAAGGCTGTCACAGTGGAGAAGCTGTTGGGAACATAGGCCAGATTAAATGGTATCAAAAATTCTTTCCTCAAGATTTTATTAGCCTACTTTATTTAATGATGTGAAGATTTTCATTCAATTATGCGATAGATGCCAAAGGGTAGATAATATATCTAGAAGGGATGAATTACCATTTATCAATATGCTAGAGGTGGAGCTATTTGACTTATGGGGTATAGATTTTATGGGACCTTTTCCAGTGTCCTATGGGTTTGAATATATCTTAGTAGCTATAGATTATGTGAGCGAATGGATAGAAGCTGTAGCCACTAGGACTTGTGATGCCAAGGCAGTGCTAGAATTTTTGAGAAAAAACATATTCACTTGGTAAGAGCACTTAGAGCCATAATTAGTGATGGTGGCAAATACTTTGTCAACCATCAATTTAGAACTTTACTGAAAAAATGTGGAGTTAGGCATAAAGTCATTATTGCATACAATGCCCAAGCTAATGGTCAAGTTGAAGTGTCAAACCAGGAACTCAAATCCATTTTAGAGAAAATGGTTAATGCATCTAGAAAAGATTGGTACCTTAAGCTAGATATATCTTTGTGGGCATATAGGATAGCTTTTAAAATGCCTATAGGGATTTCCCATTTTAGGTTACTGTTTGGCAAGTTTTGTCACCTATCGATTGAATTAGAGCATAAGGCTTATTAGGCCATAAAATTCTAGAATTTTGATCATGATAGTGTAGGGCTTTACAATTGAATAAGATGGAAGAGTTGGGATTCTAGGCATATAATCATGTTAGGGGATACAAGGAGAAGATGAAAAAATGGTATGACAATAAGCTAGTGCCCAAAGAATTTACCTCGAGAATGAAAGTTTTGGTCTATGATAGTTATTTTTGAGAAAGATAAAATCAAGATGGAAGGGACCTTATGAAGTTGTGGAGGTCACTCACTATGGAGTAGTAACCATCAAACACCCGAGTGATGGTCAAGAATTCAAAGTCAATGGTCACCATCTCAAGCCTTACTTTAACTCCAGGTTTGAAGTTGCATCGGTGGTCATCATATTGGGAGATATGCTATGAGAGCATTTAAAGATGAACTGGCAACTTGTTAAACCCAAAACTTTTTCTAACCAATGAACTCATTCCCTTTAATTTAAGTTTAATTGGTTGTTTTATGTCTTTATTTTCAACAATAAGTGGGTATAGATGTTGTGAATGCTTGCTAAATATGGTTTTGACATTATTCATATTTGAGGGTGTGAATTTTGAACAAAGTGAAAAAATTTTGTTGGACTCGGCCAAGACCAATTGGTCTCAACCGTGCCCCCATTAGTATATGAGTTCAAATTTAGGGCACTCAGCTGAGACCATTGGTCTCTATCATGTGCAACATTTTAGTTCGAAGAAAGAAGGTATCACTTAACCAAGACCATTGGTCTCAATTGCATGCAACATAAATATGTCAGTCTAGTAGGGGTCACTCGGCTGAGATCAATTGGTCTCATCCGTGTGCATTGAAAGTAGAATTGTGCATATTAGGGCCACTCTACTAAGACCAATTGGTCTTAGCCATATGCATGAGAGTGTTTTGATACAGAAGGGGTCACTTAATTGGGGTTTTTCAATAATAGATGGTGGACTTGGCCAAGACCATTTGGTCTCAGCCATATCCTTTCATTTTTCAAACTATGTATTTTAGATTTTATGCCTAACTCAACTGAGATCGATTGATCCTAGCCATATCCTTAGGGCTCTCTGTCATGTCCCTCTGTAAATGCACCCGAATAGTCATGACCCTTCATCTCCATTTCATTTTTCTCTTCATTTTCTTTGTGATTCTGGCATTCTTACCCCTCTCCCTCCACTCATAGTGCATCTTTTCTTTGGCAAGCATCACCAACAAGTAAGTAATCCAAGTTTTTTTATTTTATAGTTATTTTCCATGTTGCTTTAATTTTGCATGATTTTTTCTATTAGAGAGGTTATTTATGTTAGTGTTATGTTTATATGCCTAAGATTTGCTTTGAGTAGTTGGATACCATTGTGTATGTTTTAAGTTAGGTAAAAATCTACATTTAAGTGTTTTTACTTTTTGATTTTGAGAATGGCTTGACATTTTGGTTATGTGCACTTAATATATGTTTTTCAATTGTTCATCTAGTTCAATTGGGTTGTAATTGCGTGTGTTTGATACCAATTCACTCGCGCATATATCTAGACTTGACCTAATTTTGTTTGGCATGAAATTTTTCTTAAAAGGGGATACATGCTTTGTTTTACTTTGCCATTGAATTGTTTTGTCATTATTCCTTGCCCTTTTGTTGGTGATTAGCTTCCATTATGGGGGTTTGTGTCATCTAATTTTTTTCACCGCATTGATCCTTTGAATTAGGGTATGTATTCACTTTAAGCATGGCTAGTTGAGCATGAATTTGGTTATGCAATTAGGCTTAGTTTAAGTTGTTTGTACGAATTGCACCAAATTCTTCTTTTCAAATGCATTGTGTAGTTTAGCTATTCATTTCATTCTTAATTGTGGTACTCGAGCAATTATGTGTGCCAAGTTCTATGCTATCATGTGTGGTTATTAACTTAATGCCTTTGATGTTTTTTTACTAGCATAGCAGTTGTATGTTAGTTTTATTACCACATTTTTGTGCAGTACTATTGTTAAGGTTATTATTTATTTTTGATTATTAGTCTTAGGATTTTATACTCTTTATATCTTTGCTTATTATAGTTTGTTGGAGTATTGGCATGCTTGTAATTATTTTGATTAGTTAGGATTCTTGTTAGCCATTATTATAGAAGGCATCATATCTTTTCTTTATGATAGTCATTGTAATTTTTATAGCTAAATTTGTGCTTGCATGTTTATAGACTGTTGCTTGAAGCACATGTACCATTTTGATGCATTTATTAAACTTTCATCTTTTGTGCCACATTTGTGTGCTTTATTTGTTCAATTCCCTCTTTTGTATTGTGTGTAAAATTAATGTGTTAAAATATAATGGGAATGGTTTATTTTTTTAGTGGCACCAAAGCGTACTAGGATAGAGGTCATGTCTTAATCCTCTGCCACCCAAAAACCTACAAAACTGAAGACTCCAGGATGGGTTCCTTATGAGTTCAAGGAGGAATGACCTATCTTTAATTGCCAAGACTATCTAGCCACTCCCTGCATTGATATAAAGCTTATGCAAGAGACCCATATGAGGGATGAAATCAACTGCTTAATTGATGGTATTGGTTGAAGGGCATTTATAGAGAGGAAGGAGCTAGTTTACCCCTATCTTATGCGAGCTTTCTTAGCCGCTGTTAGAATTCGAGTAGGCAGAGGCAGTCACTCTGATGTAGGCCATGTCATCTTTTAGCTCAATACTACTTGATAATGGTGATCTATATTATATTTTTAGTATGTTTTTAGGAGTTTAATTGAGTTAATTTTGTGTTAATTAGGTTGAATTTGAGTTTAATTGGTTAATTTTATATTTTTGGCGTTAATTGCAAGTTTTGGTATTTTTAAAGGTTAAATTGCAAAAAAAAGGGCTTAATTGTAAAAAGGCAAGAAGTTATGGGCCAAAACTGTGAAATTGGAAATGTTATGTTAATAAGACTTACGTAAAGTCCAGTAGAGTAATGAGTGGTCATGCATGGAGATTGCTTAAGATTATAAGTGGCCGTGTATGGAGACAATTCAACTAGTTTTTGTTAGTGTAAGCCCTAGCCCCAATAGATTGTAATAAAACATTTGAGTTAATAAATGAGGCATTTGTTTTATCTTTTGTATTCCTGTGCATATCAATTGATAGACCTATCGAAGAATGTTGTTTCAGTTTAAGTTATCATGTGTGAGGCACATGGTTGTAAGACCTTGAAACAAAAGAGACATCATTCTAAATATCCCTAGTCAGTCATTGTTATGGGAATAACAATGAATTAAGACTAGTATGCTCTCTCTGATAAATTGAGTTATGTCTTACGGATCATAAGGACAAGAGTGTCAATCAGAGATCATAGATACATGTTTAGAACATGGTATCTGGATTCGATCCATTTATGAGAACACTACATGGTATAAGTCATAAGTGTTTCTCATATGCAAGTTTTGCATTGGAGTTCTTAGACCTAAAATCTCTATGAAACTCTTTATATATTATTGTATACTTTGACATACACCTAACGTGCTCGTAACAGAGTGACAAGTATGGGTATGCTTGGGTATACATTGATTCATGTTAGAGAGCATGGGAGAAGTGAAGGGATTACCCCTCTCAATAAGAGAGAAAATATCATCGGCCACTTGATCAGTGAACTGAGAAATGTATGGCCATACCGAAATGAAATAATGAGTAATCATTATTTATCTGAGAGTTCAATGTCACTGGAATATCAAGAAAGGAATTAATTTATATAAGGGTGACTAGTTCCATGCCTTATATTAATTCTGATATTTTTAGGTAAGGGACTATGCAAAATTGCATTAGGTCACAAAATGCCATATGCATTTTCATTTAATTTGGAATGCTATAATATCTTGCTAGAGAATATTTATAGCCTTTGAATTAATTTATTAATTCATTGCCAACATTAAATGGACCTATAGGATCGCACATAAAGTATTGGGCTTAAAATATTTAAATTAAGTATTGGACATTAATTTGGGCTTTTAATTAAAGTCAAATTAATGTGTGTAATGGATTATTAGATTGCTATTGGACCTTGGCCCATGAGAGATAGAAATTCAGCCCACAAGGTTTAATTTCAATTAATTAAATGTCTTGTATTAATTTAATTAATTGAGTTTTAAAGCCTAAAAGAATTATGATCAAATAAATCACTTAAATAGGAATATTATTGACCGAAATTCCTAGAGAGAAATCAAGGAATTTCGGCATATCCTTTATATTAATTAAGTAGTTTATTTGATTAATATGTCTTGTATATTCCTATTTAATTAATTGGTTAATTTGATTAATATGTCTTTTTTTTTCTTGGATAAATTAAAAGAGTTTTTATCAATAAATATTACTTATTTTAATTAAGTGATAAAGGCAAATATTAATTATCTTTAGCTAATATTAATTATCCTAAGGTAGTATATTTGAGATTTATCACTTATTAAATAAGATAATATATATATTGGATGAGAGAGAAAAGCAAAAAAAGAAAAAAAAACCTAATTTTGTGTGTGGCGTGAATAGTAACTTGTGAATAGTAACTCTCTCTCACAATTTTATTTTGGCCAATTTTTCATAAGGAGAAAGGATTGTTTCTCATTCTCTTGTGATCTTGGGTAGTAATAGCAACCTTAGAGAAGTGCAAAATTAAATTTTGTAGCTTCAATCAATTGCCATTACACGATACTTAAATAAAGAGCTAGCAATCTCGATTTTAAGCCGTCTTTGCAATTGTGTGTGTGAACATAGAGAAGAGTGGCATAAAGGCTGTTCTTTTGGCATTGGCAAAGAAGATCAAAGGTTGATAAATCACTCTTGATTGCTGGTCATCACCAAAACCAAATATTGAAGTGCATCTAAAGTTGTAAGTTTTACAACCCTAAAATTGCATGTTTCGTTTCTTGCTTTGGAATTGTATGGTATGTATGATAAAATTTTTTGTTTTTCTGTTGTGTTATCATCACCATCATACCATGTCATATTCCATCAGTTTCATCTTTGAGTGGTCGTGCACTTGGAAGCCAAATTCATCAAGTGGTCGTGCAACACTATGGGAACCATGCACTACAGTGCATGGAAAAGTAAAGGAAATCAAGTGGCTGTGCATCCCTATGAGGAAGGATGCACGGCAGTGCATCTCATTAATCAAATTTTTGCTTGGCCATGGAAAAGAAGTTCAATACATCGAAGGATTTTCTAGTTTAAGAAGAATTCTTTTCCTATTATAATTGAGGAAGTTTAGAAGATTTTAATGACTTAGTTTGCCTATAAAAAGAAGACTCAAACACCAAAACAACATCATCATAAATTACGATCAACTAGAAGAGTTCAATAGTTTTAGTTTTTTTTACGTAGTTTTTCTTATGTTTTCATTCAGTGTTTTTCTTTTCAACTTTATTTTAGTTTTAAACATGTTTAGTGAGTAGTTTTCTTCTTTTGGTAATGGATACTTGAAATCTTTTATTTTCATTGTTATGACTTTATTTTGAGCCTTAATTTTAATATCAGTTGATTATTCCTTAATTTTAATATCAGTTGATTATTTCTTGGTTTTAAGCATATTTTTATCTTTGATTGTGTTAAGATTAATTGTTGGTTTATCGGTTCAATAACTAAAAATTAGTTTAGACATAATTAATAATTTGCATGTTCTTAGGTTAACTCTTTAGTATCAATGCATGATTATTTTCTGATTTTGAGGTAATTATGTATTGAAATTATTGATTAATACTAAGAGAGGAGGAACTAAGAATAAATTGGAGTTGAATTTACTTGAAAACGAGTTCAATGAATGTTTAGGAAGTTAAAATGGATTTTTATGCTAAGTGTTAAATTGTTCTTAACAAGGGAATTTAATGCTTAAGAAAGATAGTCTTATTCCAAGGTATCAGGCTTTATTTCATCTAGTTTTTCCATAATCGTTAGTGTTTTCATTAAAATTAAGTCATTACAATGAAAGTTAAGGTGGATAGTTTCTTTAGCAAGAGAATTTCGATTATTATTTTGTTTTTAATTCATGTTAATTTAATTTTAGTTTTTGTTTTATTTAATTGTCTATTTAGTTTAATTTTTTTCCTTTAAATCGAAAACATTTGGAAAACAATCTCAGATTAGTTTAATTCATACATAGATATTCTTTTTAGCAATCCATATTCCTTTGGGTATGATATTTGGGATTTTAATCTATATTTTCCTATATTACTAGCCGATCTAGTACACTTGCTAGACACTGGTCACTACTTCTCACCAAATGAGCTTCAACGAGTTCTTTACTATCTTAGGTTTTGACTCATATGCTGTAAAGGGGATTGAGAATTTGAATAGGCAATAGGTTTGCAATGGACTTTGTGATGAGGATGATCCTACAATGTTTGATGCTAGCAACACTAAGGCCTATTACTTGAAGAATCACCCATCGAGGATCATGCATAAGTATTTGGCATTAGCGGTCTTTAGCCATTATGGAGGTCTTGGCAATGTCAATGCCAATGAGGTCACCATTCTGTATGTGATGAAGCGTGGAATTTGTCTCAATGGAGCTATATTCATTTTAGCCAAGATGATGACTTGAGAATCTATAATTAAAGGGACTCGAAGATTGCTTTAAGAGGCCTTGTAATGACCTTAATTGGCTTGATATGTTAACTACACCAACCTAGGAAAAGCCATCAGTAACCCAATTATCATTGATAAGAAAATGTTGAAGAATATATCAATCCTCATAGATGACCCATGATTTCCAAGGCAGGGGTATATAGTGGTGTCCACTAGAGTGCAATATCAAGAGGTGTGAACAAAGGAGAAATTAAGCTTCAGTGAGTGGTGCAAGCACTATCACTCTTTTCAATAATTAGTACACTGCTATCATAACCCACTTAGATGCTATGATGGAGTGGATGGATGAGATCATTGCTGCCCTTAGAATAATGCAGTCTCGATTAGATCGACAATTTCCTCCTTTACCTCTATAGGGATGATTATTCAGGGATTGTCCTTAACCTATAAGTTTTTGTGATTATTTTTTCTATAATTTGCTTAGGGTAACAAAAATTTAAGTGTTGGGTGAGGGTGTTATTTAGGGATGTTTTATAAACTTATTGTGGATATTTTACTTGTATAACCATAACACCATAGTAGCTTTAACTTTCTTTTATGTCATTTTAATTTGTTAATTTAGTTATTTGAATTTCCTTAATGTTTAGCTTTTGTACTTATTTTTTTAAGTTTGTGTTTACTTATGTATCTTTTATCTTTTATATTTATATTTAGTTTAGTATGTTTATATTTTTTATTTTTTGTTATCCTTTTACTTTTCAGCTTGTGGTTATTTTTCATTATTTTTTTCATCTTTTATTCATCTTTTAGTTTTAATCTTTACATTGGTTATTGATCCATTTTTTTTAGGTTATCTTCAGTTGTTATTAAAAGCCTTTACATGTTTTCTTAGTTTTCCTTTACTTATTCCCATTGTGGACACTTCGAACTTAGGTTGAGAAAAGCTTGTTTGGGGTATTTGAATAACCGAAGATTAGTTAGTTGTTGTTTGTTTACCTTTTTCATTTAGGTTCAATTAGATCAATACCAATAGGTCACCTAAAATAATGGCCTTTTAGGCTTGTTTGTAGAAAAATCAGAAAAACCAGTGCATAAAGGTGATCAAATAGGAATTCTAGAGTGCTAGAACCTTCCTCATCACACTTCAAAGCATTCATAACAATTAGAATACAGAGCTTGAAATAATTTAGGCAAATTTTCTTTGTAAGCCTTTAAAAGACTCTAGACCTATCTGGTATTAAATTTTTCTCCCTTGTTTAAACCCTTTGAGCCTATTGAGTATGCTAATTGTGTATCAAATTTTTAATTTTTAGCACACTCATGTAATTGTCCTAGCCTTAAAAGCCTTTTTCTTATTCTTTTAGAAATGGCCATTCTTAAAGTGAGCAGGAGAGAATTTTTTGGACTAAAAGAGAGATGAGCTAAGATAAGGGTTGAATGTCAAGAAGAATTTTAGATTGGGATTATTTTATGAATGTGAGGATTATTTTCCAGAATGTAGTTACATGTTTTGGTGTTGTTAGCAAGCCCCAATTTCTTTTTTTTTTTTAAAGAATTGAATGAAACAAAGTTTAGATTATAACTTATAATAAGTGTCGGGTGGCTTGCTGAATTTAGAGAAGGAACTTTAGAGCTTGTAATTTGATCGAGCAATTGCACTATCAAGTGAACATTATAAGTGTAGTCCTTCTCTTAGAAATCCAAATTTCGAGAAATCATTATGCATTCTGGGTAGTCCAACATTTCAAACCTCTTATGAATTGAGAAAAAGGGTAGAATGTGAGCAAAAAAATTTTAGAGTGTTATTAGGGTGAGTGGAGTTATTGAATGGCAGTTCTATTTTGTATATCTTACACTTTTCCTTGTTATCTATACCCTAACCATGTTGTAACCTACTTAAGACCTAATGATCTTGTTTTGTTTAGAATTGTTTGCAGAGATGACCTTCAAGTTCCAGTGCCAAAGGAAAGGCCTATGACATCTCTTGAGTTTCAAAAGAAAAACCAAGTGTGCAAATTTCACTTACGAATTATTGGATTGAGTTGGAGTTTTTTTAATTTAAAAGTTATCTTTAGGCCTAGCACACACACACACACTAAGAGACTAGCTAGTATGATTTAAGTTGAATTCTTTTTGATTTAGGGTGACAGTTAGTAACTTTTGTTGTAGTGTTTTTGAGCTCTCCTTGAACTTGTAATTTCTTTTTCTAAGTTTGGGTATGTAGGAATTAGATTGTCTAGTTGCTCGAGGGGGAGCAAAAGCTAAGGGTAGGGTAGTTGATAACTCCAATTAAGTGTTTATTTTTACTGTATTTTTATCTGTGTTTGCATTTTATTTTATGTGTTTTTCCTATTTTAAGTGTTAATGTTCTCTTTTTATGCCAAATAGGATTATTTTAATATTAATGAATTTTTTAAGCGTTTAATGGTGCATTCTTGAATTTTGTGCAAAAAAAAGGCTAGCACTCGACTGAGACCATTTGTCTCAGTTGTATGCCCTACAGATCCTTAGAATGTATTATTTAACCAAAGGACTCGACTGATACCAAATGTCTCCGCTGTGTCCAATCACTTCGAGGTTGATTTAGTCTAGAAAGGTGCGCTCAGTTAAGACCAAAGTGTCTTAGCCATGTCCTATGTTAAACTACTCTTTTAACAGATTGGACTCGACTGAGACCAAATTGTCTCGATCATGTCTATCTGCAGACCTATATAAAAGCTACATTTTGTTTGGCTTTAAAAGAGATATTTTTAGGTTTTTGAATTCTAGGGTTTTTATCTATAGTTTTAGCTTGTAGTTCTTTATAGTTTTTATACTTAGTTTCCATATATTTACTTGTAAGAATTACTCTTTCAATATAGTTTTACATCAAAAATACAAAAATACATAGTTATAGTTTAGTTCATAGATTAAAGTTGCAGTTTTTAATTAAGTTGTAGCTTGAAGGAGAAGAAAGGAAGCTTAACCAACATCAAATCTGCAACTCCAAATGGGTTTCATAGTTTCTTTTACTCTTTTATTCACTACAAGAAAATTTTATTTTCCCTACGAAAATTACCTATGGAATTGAGTGAATTTTCGTAGGGAAATCAAATTACCGATGGAATTTAGCAATGGAAAATGGTGAAGGAGAATCGGTTGTAGGTACCTTTGCCAACGGAAAAGTTTCCGTTGGGAAATTTACCGATAAAAAATATTTACCGTCGCTAATTCTGTCGAGAGGTGTAGACCAAAAACTGTCGTCATTCGTCATATTTACCGACGGAATTATATTTTCTGTCGGAAATTTTACCGATGGAAATATGGATTTCGTAGGCAAATTTCTGACGGAATGATTAATTCCGTAGGCAAATTTAACGACGGTAAGTTATTTTCGTCGGTAAATTTGCCTTCTGCTAAAAAAATTGCGACGGAAATATCCATTACTATTCCATCACTAAAAATATTATATATTGTTAATAATTATTTAATAATTAGCTAAGATTAGTATTTCTCATACATTTTTTCAGCCAATGAAAATAAGAACAAGAGTGAAACATATACATCGGATGCTTTAATAAAATGAAAGCATTATACATATCACTAACAATTTTTGCAAACATAGAATGGAAATGATCCAAACATTCAATATGAGAAAATCATTTCTAATACTGCTTCTTATTTCTAATACATAAAGCTGCATTGACAAAGTTCTTAACTTAAAAGCCAAAAAATAAAAAAATATACATAGCAACATAATACCTTGATTTCCTTTAGTAGGGAAGGTACTCCTGTTATGCTTAGAAGAGAAGTAAATGATACAAAAACGAATATTGTTGCAACCCGTGTCTAAGACATAGGTAAGGAGATTAAATACAAGAGCTTTGTCAGTGTAAAAAAAAATTATGGATACAACAAATGAAGATAGAAGTACAAAAAGTACATTTAATGGACTAGAAACTGATGTCAACTTACACAAAAACATTTTACAGCTAAAACAAATATTTACAAGGAAAAAGACATTAGATGAGAAACTTCTGCCAGATGTTTAAAAACATACACTTTGTACAAATCAATGATTTCAAACTTGCAGATTTTCCTAGGAGGCCAAAGCAATCACAAATGTGCCACCGATAAGCAGATTCTTAGAAAAAGTAGTTCCTACAATAAGACTACTATAAAGGCCAACTTAACCTCACATCAAATTATATGGTCAGTAAACTTCAAAATTATGAAGACACCATATTTAATAAGGATCTACTTTAGAAAATCATATTCATTATTTGAATCTTTTGATATCTTATGGATAGAAAATCATATTCATTATTTGAAGTTGAATTTTAAGAAACTCACTACAACTAAAGAAAAGGAGTGCCCCAAGCCTGAAAATACTATTCCAATGCAGAGTGTGAGAAGTATACAAAGAATAAGGCAAAGCTAATAGTATTTCCATTCCCTTGACATGATTAACAATGATCTCCAAGTCTAAACTGCAATCCTTGTAGCGCTGCTAGCTTTTCCCTTGCTTTTAAGATACAGACCTTCCTGCAGAAATTATCACATATAAGAAGAAAGTTGAAATTCTAAGACTTAGTGTGTGCAAAGGTTAAAAACCAAAAAATGAAGAAAAAGGTCTAACTATGAGAGTTCATAAATCTCACCTTTTTTGTGAGTCTCAATATCATTGTTTCAACTACAGCAGCATCAGCAAATGATTTATATGTTGCTTCTAGGGTACGTATAGCAACAGTAGTATCCATATTCACTGATGAAAAATCTCCATGGTCATCCTGTTACCATGGTTTCATGTGCATTGCAATCCATGTCAAAAGTTCCTTGAAATTAAATGACTATTACATAATTCATGTCAAATATCTCATGTGAAATAGGTTCATAAAATAACGTTTATGATGTCTATTTCACTAAACCTTTTGGACTGGACAAATGCAATCTAACAATTTCAAACATTTACATTCGTTTACTGTTGTTTGCACCTTGTCTTCTATTTCAAAAGCATCTCAATAGTTCCATTAACACAATAATCATTAATTTAGGAACTGAAACAAATACTTGCCAGTTTTTGGAAATTGCAATTATCCTGTCAAAATCTATATTTATAGCACGTAAGAAGTGATCAGAAGGACTTTGCATAATTAGGCAAGGAAATTAGACATTTGAGAAGTGCTTCATCAAAACAAAATTAGTCAGTTAGCATCAACCCATAATTCTCTTCTATTTGCCAATAGAGTTGAAAAAAGTATCGATAGATGTAATTATACAAAGATTCCAAATTCATTTTCTAGCATATGATTTATGCAAGATAAGTGTAATTATAGAAAGATTCCAAATTCTTAAGTAATGCTTTCTACATAGAAGACAACCATAGCACTCAGTTAAATTCTTAAGTAATGATTTCTACATAAAAGATGGAATGATGGACAAGATTGAGTATCCATTATCTCACCTACAAGCAAGCCAAAGTCTCTCCAAAGAATAATGTATTTCCATTTGAAAGCGGGCAGATCCTATCAAAGAGGCCAAACACTTTTATGCTGCTCTGGTAAATGGTAAAGATAAGCGTGCAACCAGTGCTAGCAAGTTTCTTTAATGTAACCATCATCAGAAGAGTAAAAATACTGACAGACCAAAGTCTAAAAGTTAGCTATAATTTTCCAAAATAGTAAATAATAGCCAACAAAAGAGCAGAAATCACTATAGCCATGAAGAGATAGAAACAAACTGGTATGTGGACATGACAACAAACAGATATGGAAATTTGATACTGTTGTATCCCATAAACTATTTATCAGTAACTATGAATTGTTAAATTTCCATGTCAAGTCAATACTTAGTCCTCTATGTTTACTTGTTGGTGAATTTGAAGAACACAGAAGAGGAGATACTCCTCATTTTCTCAGAGAAACATGCAGATGCACCTAAATATGAATCTTGAAATGTTTCACAATCGTATGATCTGGTTGTTCTTGACCTAAACAGGTGCAACAAATGGTAAACATTTGCCGACACAAGGAACTCATACATCTATGCATAGTTGGTAATATAATGTATATGCATAAAATTCCAACTAAGAGACGTTGTTATCTATGAGGTGGGAAAGAGAAAAATATGATAACCTGTCATGATGATAAAGGGGCTCATTAATGAATAAGGCATTGTTGATGTAATTAAATAAGAGAGATGCTAAAAAAATAAAGCCAAACACACCATGCCAAACACACCCAGAGACTTTTCCATTTCACCGAGACAAAATCCTAAATATCTCTCAAAATCCACTATGAATTATAATAAAAGAAAACTTCAGCGAGATTCAAACACACCATGATCACACTTATTAATGCTCCAAATGCATCGTGTTCACTTTCATCCCTCTTTGGGAATCCTGCCAGCCCAAATGTTTGTTGAATTGTATGCATTCTTAATCTTCTTCCTATCAGTATCTTGTGTGGGTATGCTTATATATATGGATTTTTCATTTATCAGTAATCTATGCATATTTTAGTTTCTATTTTGAATTTGAAATCAAAATTATACATACCTAATGCCCCACATCCCAAATAATTTTATCCTCAGGAGTACTAAATACATTGTGAAGAGTCACTGTGATATCTGCCACTCCTAAGCTTGAACTCAAATGACCTCCTATCTGACACACTGTATACTATTTCTTTTCTTAGTTCATCAGCCAACTTCTCCAAATCCTTCCATTTTTAATTTTTGAACCCAACATAATCATTGATTAGTTAATTGAAAAATTATGATCATTCATGAAATTGAAGTTTAACTGAAACTATGATTGTTTACTTGAATGGAAAGATTCTTCATGTGAACAGGGTAGTTAAAAGTATCAAGAACAGGAGTAGCAGGCTTCTTTCCGAAAAAGTTGAGAGCTCGTCTCTTTAATTTGCTCCTCTTATAATCATACCATTGTTATTGTTTTAGAAGATACAAGAAGTATATTTTCTGGCTTCAGGTCAGTATGAATTAGGCGTAAATCATGCATATCTGCCAAATATGATAATCATAGGAAAAAAATTGTTATAACAAATGCAACCTATCCGTGGATAAAAATAGACTGCAATGAACATAGATACTGATCAGGACATATGAGGAAAGTGATAAAACATAAGCCAAGAACTATCCACAGACATGCCACAGATTTCAAAAGCCAAGAACATACCACTTTATCTTAATATCATATTAATCAACAGCAGAAATAATGCTAAACCTCCTTTCTACTCAAAGTTACAAGAAGTCTGTTTGCAGCAGTCCTTGTAAGAAAGAAATATGAGAACCTTAATGGTGCATTTATTAATAATATACAGATGGAGAGAATTAATATCAATAGAACTACATCAATTTAAATAAAAACATGAACATATCAATAGAAACAAAATTAATATTTCACAAAAACATAAGCAACTATTATTGAAGGATAACAAAAAGAATAAAGCATACTCACATAGATTTCAATTTACTAGAGCAATTACAAATTCAATACAATTTAGAACTCGGTGTGTGTGTGTGTATTTGCTCTATTTTTTTTTATAAGCAGAAAAATTTCATTTCAAAATAATATATAAATCACAGTACAGCAATTTAAACAAAAACAGAACAGAAAAAATTGAAATGGCAGAACCCAAACAACCTAAAAATAAGACATGTGCAAAGGATAAAAATAAGACAACCCCAAACCCAAAAGAACTTAACGAACTAAAAACAGAACTGGAGCAAAATTAATACCCACCAAGAGCTACCAACTCATGTACCTATGTTGCCAGCTACCAACAAAATCTCAGTACTTCTAAATGTTAATCCAAATGGAAATTTGTTATAATTTAACATAAATTGCAAATACCATTGCGTGAGTAGACAAAACCAATAGAAAATTGCAACGACTACAACAAAATCACAACGAAAATGGAAAAGAACAGTACTATTGTAAAAATCTAACTCAGAAAATTGCAATAAGAACAACCTAAATATTATAAAAACGAAATAGAAAAAGAAAAAAAAAAGGAGAAATTGGGTACTTACTTGATAGTGTCCCTCGAACAAAGAACTATAACAACCAAACAAAGAAATCAACAAACAAAAAGAAATAAATAAGAGAAAGAAAAAGAAAGTTAGAAGCCAAGAAAGATAAAGAACGAAAAAGAGAGAAGAAAATGAAAAGAAGAAAATCACTAATAACAAACTAACAACTAAAAGAAAATAGGAACTAGAAGAAAAATATAGAGATGAGAAGAACAAGAAAAGAGGAGAAAGTAGAAGAAACCCATACCTGCATCGGCTGTGGAGAGCGGCGGAGAGAAGAGAGAACGAGAGAAAGAGAGAGGGAGAAATGAAAGTGAAACCCTAAAAAAAGGCAAAAATATAAAGGATTTCAGTTAAAAAAATGCAAGAGTAATTACTTGTACGGGGAAAAGACATTTTGGCCTCAAATACAAAACTATAGGGAAAGATTATTTCCAATTAAATTTACAATAATATATAATTTATATTTGTTAAAATAAATTAAACTTGAAAATTTTTCTGTACAAGTAATAAATAAAATTATTAATATAGATGACTTTAGTTTTTACAGGAGTTAGTAAAGAAAGTTGTTACTACTATTATCATCATTTAATATTTTGATAACTTTGTAATTCTTAATACTAATACAGCATCTGATAAGTATTTTGATAACTTTATAATTCTTAATACTAATACGGCATCTGATAAGTATTTCAAATTATAATTTAAATAAGCTATAAGTTATTATTAAATGGATAATAAACTAGTCAAATCATGAGTGTATCATTAGAAATAAAATTTTTATGTGTGTATAATTTATAAATTGTTTTTATATTCATGTTATAAACAAAAAAAATGGCATCACATATAATTATATAATTAAAGAATTACAAACGGATTATTTACAATTTGTTGAGGTCATATTCACATAAATGGTTATATCAAATTCATGGATTGGGTGAACATTTGTCACCTTTAGTATCCAATATGGTTTATAATTAGACTTATAAAGATGTAGTTCTTATTTTAAAAAAAAAAAGGAGTGAATTGTAATCTAGGCACAAGATATTTAATGATTATATTTATCAAGCATTTTATAAATCAAGTTAAAAATACTAAATATATTTATTAATACACGTTGCAATTCGAAATACTAAATATTATAAAATTATTTTCTATTTTACAATAAATGATAGGTTAAATTATTTAGATATAAATTTATTATGAATATAGTCACTAAATAAAAATTTTCATGAATTTAGTTTAGATTAACTTATAATTTAATTTTTTCAATTTCCCTACGGAATGAAATTTCTGTAGGAATTTACCTACGAAATCATATTTCCATAGGGAAATTCCCGAAGGAATAATTTTTCGTTGGTAATTTACCTACGAAAAATTATTTTCGTAGGTAATTTCTCGACGAAAATATGATTCCGTTGGTAAATTACCTATGGAAAAGACTTCGTCAGTAAAATACCGACGGAAACATAATTCCATAGGTAATTTTCCTACAGAATTGTATTTTCGTAGGGAAATTACTAACGGAATAACTTTCCGTCGGTAATTTAACTACAAAAAAATTAATTTCGTAGGGAATTTCCAACGAAATAATTTTTTATCAGTAATTTAACTACGGAAAATTATTTTTGTAGGGAATTTCCCAACGAAAATAGGATTTCGTCGGTAATTTACCTACGGATATGAATTTCATCGGTAAATTTCGTGAGAAATTTTAGCAGCAAAATACTGGCGCCAAGTTTACGACGGATTTTTACAAATTCGTCGCTAATTTCCGTCGGTAAATTTGGGCGGCAAATTTTCCTCCATTATTTACGACGAAATTATTATTCCGTCGCAAAATACATATTTCAGACATTTTTCCCTACGAAAAATATTTTTTCGTCGATATTTGAGAATTTTCTTTTAGTGGTTTGTTATTTTCATTATGAGTAGTGAGTAGTTCTTTTATTGTTTAGGGATCTTTAAATCCCCTAAACCATGTAAGGAATATGAATTTATTTTCTTATAATATATTTTAGATATTTCTTTTCCTTTGTGTTTATCTTGGTATGGATGTTTTACAAGTATTTATGTTATTAATCTTATTCAAGTTGATGGATGAGTGCTTGTTTAATATTTATGTCATGCATGCTCTATTTTTCTTCAAATATGTTGTAGTTTTGATGGCATTTCTGGATTGTAAGCTATTAGATCTAAGGTTTATGTGTTGTAAATAAAAAAAAAAGAGGAAAATAAATAGGTGTTGGATTAGTAAGCTCTAAAATGGGATATTACTTCACACCTATGTCTTGGGACCCATGCTTATACTGGCTATCGGATAAGTTCAAATATGGGATACCAGGTAGTTAGAGTAGTAGACTACGAAATGGGATACTAGGTGTTTAGATGGGTTATCCACATCTAATATGTATGAGTGTTATGTTAAAAATGAACCTTGTATGGGATTGTAGAGGATTAGATTCCTAAATAATGTCTTAAGCCATTGGTAATTTATTCAATTTATATTTTCTGCTTTTAATTGTCTTGAATCCATACTTTACATTTTATTTATCTTTCATGTTAATTGTTTTTATTGCTCAATACAACAAAATCATCAAACAATTAGGTAATTCTTTAAGCACATATTGCTAATCAATTGACTTTTCTTGCACCAATTAGGTTTCGATACTTCGGATCTTAAAAATATTCCACTTTATTACTTATCGATTTAGTACACTTGTCGACATCTAATCATGATTTACATTCATAATGTTGATGATGTCATGATTACATGATGATTATTTATGCATGTAGAATGGTATATTAAATTCTATTTTCTTTCTTTCTGTATGTTTTGTTATTAATGTTTCATGGTGTCATTTAATTCATTTTATGCAGGACTAATCTGTTTTATTGAGATTTATTAGGTGTTTTGTCATTATTTTATAGTTTGGTATGATCAAATGTCTTAGGAGTGCATGTTCAGGGTTTAAGAGTTATTTAACCTATTTTTGATTGAATACCTGCCCTTCTGTGTCTATCTTTCGAGTGATAGATGGGAAAAAAGCATTATAGATGACCATTTGTTAGTGTAATAGACGGGATGTCATGATGTCTTCTTCTCGTCCCACAGCTTTGTTTGGGTGTCTATCCTTGATCTTGGGGCATCTGTGGATTTATTTTTTTATCTTTTTTATAAAATTTTAATGATTTTTATGATATTTTAGGTCACCTTTAATGTTTAGATTTATCTTAGGTTTATTTTCACTCCTATAGGCATGGTTTATATTATGTATTTATGTCATTTTATGATATTTTTTGTTCATTTAACTTTTGTTTCCTATTAATGTACTAATTAATTTGATTTTCTCATATTTTATTGTAAGCCAATTATTTTATAACTTTTTGGGGGTTTTGGGGGAAATAATTCTACCTTAGGAGTCATGCATTATTTGGTTCCCTCTTAACCCTCTTTTTATTAGCATTTAGGTTATATTTTATGTTATTTATTTTATATTGCTTTATTTATTGCATTTATTTATTTAGTTTATGTTTTAATTTTCATATTTTATTTTTGCATGTATTTATTTTGGAGTTTGTAATAATGTAGTAAAAAAGGATTTTTTTGGCACACTAAGTATAAAAAGTTACGTAAATGTTTTATATTTAATTAACTTGTATTTTGAAATAAAAATGGAGCAATGTCCAATTTCTACCCCAAAACCACACAATAAAAGGAGAGTCTATTTTCTTTCAAAATTGGGATCACTCATCCCATGTTTTATTAAAAACCAATAAAGAATCTTTATTCTTTTTTGTAGAAATCTTGTATGAGGAAGCCAATGTTCCCAAAACTTAACTAATTCCCCATTTTATGTATAATGTTTCATTTTATCTGATCGATATCTAGCAAGTGTACTAGATCGGCTTAGTAATATAGGAAAATATAATTGTGAGTCCTAAATATCAAACCAAAGGAAAACTTGTGTAAGTGTGAAAGATTTTAGATTGAAAACTGTGTATGAGAGAGAAGAGAAATTCCAAGGTTGCAATGATTAGAGTTTAACTAAATTAAAGACAGAAATTTAAGTAACCAAAAGTAACAAACTAAAGCAAACAATTAAAGATTAATGCAATTTAAACTAACACTTAAATAAAAGCAAGTAAACAAGGTTGATAAAAATAATATTAAAAATAACTTTTACTAAAGGACTATCCATTTTAACTTATATAACAATAACTCAATCAAAAAGAGAACACACGTGATCACGAAGAAATCAAATGAAAAAAACAAGATATCTTAAACAAGAATATCATTCTAAGAATTAAACCAATCTTATTAAGAATAATTCAACACTTAGCATAAAAATATGATTTTAACCTCCTAGATGTCTGTTAAACTCTTTTGCAAGCAAATTTAACTTTCACCTATTCTTGGTTTTAACTCTTCTTAATCTTAATTTATCATTACCAAAACAAAATTTCACCTTAACTTAGAATATAATCATGTATTCATACTAATAAACTAACCTAAGAATATGCAAACCAGTAGTCATGCATCAATCAATCATCAACTATTAATTAAAACAAGTTGACAATCAAACCATAGATAACCAAAGATAAGATTTTTTCCAAAATCAAGAAATAACCAAACTTGCATAAAATTTAGCACAAATTAAGTCATTACAATATAAAGTCAAGGATTCAAGTATCATTTAGCAAAAGTAAAAGAAACTACTCACTACTCATCTTAAAAACAAAAACAAAATTAATAAAAAGAACAAGAACATAAAGTAAACCAAAGAAAAACTAAGCAAAACGTGTATTTAAGAGATGATTTTATATATCTCCTTCTCTCTCTTTTTTTTTTTTTGCTTTAATGCCTTGAACTTCCTTTTATAGGCATCAAATGTAACACCCTCTATACAGTTCCTAGGTCCATAATATATTATTAATATTTCAAATTCAATTAATTTATTACTCAATTAAATGAAAATCTAGCAACGTGATGGCTTAATATTTATGCTACCCAAACCTGTAAAAATTCAATTTACACTCCCAATATAATTCCTCCAACTCACAAAACTCCAATCAACAACACAACATTTCTATAATTTCATCTCAACCCACACATTTCACAACCTTTCACATTCATGCATAATCCATATATCATTCATTCATACTATTCACTAAAACCATAAAATACTTGTATTACATGCCTATTTACAACAATGCTTGTAATTGTCTGATAATTTATACATGTTCACATAACAAAATTCAAAAGACTTTTTTTTAGCATGCCACAACTAATTCTCCTAGTGTTGGTCATGTTGTACCTGTCCCTGCGCGCACTCATAATAAACTACATGATATGCAACAAAGTCACTTAGTCGTGGATGCAATTACATAGAATTTCATTCAAATTAATTTATTCATTTAAGTTAACTAATTTATTATTAATTCAATTAAATCTTCATGAATTAAAAAATTCCAAATTTATTCTCCATGCACCAAAATTTTTCTTCTAATAATCTCAAAAGTTATCTTTCTTATTTAATTTCAATGATTTTCCAGTTTAAGAAAAAAATTAAGATTATACCCTTAAAGTTTGACCTAATTTGACTTTTAAAGTTTGACTGTTTTAAATTTAGACCGATAACTTTCATTGACTTTTATTTTAACTTAGTTACATAAACAACATTTTAGTCCCTGAAAATCTGCCTTTAAATGGAAAAATTATGGTTTAGTCCCTGTATGTTCCATTAATTATGATTCTGCCCTTTCTAATCAAATTGACTAATTGGACCATTTTAACCATATTTTTACCATCAATTGACCATTGTACACTCATTACGGTAACTTAGTTAATCGCGTAGTTACATTTTTATCCTTGTTGAAAATATATATCCCATTTTTCATCTTAATTCATTTTTATTCATGTTTTTAACATTATCAAAGCCATAATTACTCTTTTTACACAATTTTCATGCAAAATTTCCAATTTGCCCCAAGTTGTCGATCGTAGGAAAACCATGAATCAGATAAGTGGATAAGTAAATCCTGTATGTAGGAGTAACCATATCACTAAGGTATGATGCTACTCCCTAATACATCAGTAAAATGTGTCAGCTAATAGTGTATTCACACTTCCCCAGTATAGTAGCAATACAATAATAATACAGTATACAGAACACTGCGAGATAAGTGCCCCTATGGCTAGCCATACTATCCTAGAGTCTTGAATTATCCACTGAACACTAAGGGCATTATAAATTATTATTTCTCTTTTCCATACTCTAATTATTCTCATCATAGTATTTTAATCAAATTATATCATAAATTGTTCTCATATGAGTTTATTACTCAATAATTCTTCACATGTAGGCATTTAATAATATGAAATTCAATTACCCCATATCATTCTATAAGTAACACTATTCAGCCACATGGAAAAACCACACTTCCCATTTCTTTCTTCCTCAAATTTTATACCATACTTGCTTTAATATTCATTTTATAACATAACATAGCAAATTACATCAATGACACTTGAATATCTTTAAGTTACCATGGTTTTCATCATTATGTAACTATGTCACAATTAGGATAAAACCTCATATTTTAATTTAATCAACATAATTTCACCTTTTACACATTACTTTAGCTAATTGTTATCAAATATCTAGTTTATATGTCATTTTACCTTAACGTACCCTAAGATACCAATTTGGCCAACATAGCTTCTAATCTTTTTAATTTAATTTCTCCACATATTCAAGTTTCTATTGGCCTATTATAAAATTATATCATGTTACCTTGTATTATTTCACCATTACATATAAATAAGCATAGTTGCATAATAGAATAATTAGTGTAAATCAACTAAAATAAGGAAATTTGATGCAATACACATCCACTAACCTCAATTTAGTTTGATTTCCACTTATTCTTCTTTTTCTTTTCCCTTTCCTCCTTGGCTTTTCCCTTCCTCCTCCTTTTCCTCTTTTGGCCGAAATTGAAAGGAAAAAACACAAAATTAATTTAAGATTTTAAGCAATTTGAAGTCACTATTATATTCTCATACTCATTTCCTACATGCTCATGCAATTTCTCCCCTCAATTCCCACTAAAACTTATAAAATCACAAAATTGTACCATAGGGTTCTTACCTTATTTTCCTAATTTCTTAGTCTTCTCTTGATGTAAATCCTTTCCTAGGTTGAAGAGGATGAATTTCTAAGTATATGGCTGATATTAGGGTGTGAGATTAGAAGAGAGAAAGCTTTGGTGAGAGAAAAATGGTGGAGAGGCCTACTTTAGGGAGGTTCAAATTTTAGGGGAAAAAAGAGGGAATAAGCTATAATTTTTAAGAGAATTCCAGATCTCTCTAACCCACATTTGATTACTTATTTATATACAAAAGGAATGGCCAAGATTCACTCATTTACTATTAAATCTAAAGGCTTTAAATTTGGCCACTTGTCACTTATACACCCACTTAGGTTTATCCTACTAATCTAAAATCACTTGAACATGATCATGGTTCCCAAGTAGTAATTCACATGTCTTCTTATGGTCAAATTCCCGGACCCTCCAAATGATCTGATCTAGATTTTGCACCCCGAAATATGAATTTTTATTTCAACGTCAGATTGCCCTAAAATTTTGCGTTGGGCATCACTATTTATTCAAGAACATATGGTAAATATTTCAACTCATTCTAACATCATTTTGGTTTACTTCTAGCTTCGGCAACCTGTGCAGCCGATCTAAAATCCAAAATTCCAAAATTATCGAAATTGTTATTTTTTAGTTCCCTGGTGTATATATACTATTTATAACATATGTGTAAAATATAAAGTCCATTGGAGGTCTTTAGGGTCCCCAAATATATGGTTAAAGTTTTGGTCAAATTTACATTGACCCGTGAAATTTTTCTTTGTTTGCTCTTATGAAGGCCTATTTGACCTCAATTTCTTCTCAAATTGTACCACTAAACTCCATTTAACATGTACTTCTTTAATCCATTCTTAACTCACACTACCCGTTGGGTCACCCATCCTCGGGTTTCCCTTGCTTTAGCACATTTAACCTTACACTCCTTTCAAATTTTTTATCTTATTCAACCTCAATCACTCCGAAATTTTTCCTAGGTAATTATTTATGCTCTACAACATACCATACATGAAAGATGTAAATTTGGGGGTGTTATAGCACTCCCCTTCTAAATAAAAATTTTATCCTCGAAATTTATCTAAATTGAATAGGTATAATAGATATTGTTGTCTCATTATCTCTTTAAGTTCCTAGGTAGCTTCATCTACATTGTGGCATGTCTAAAGCACTTTGACTAAAGGGATATGCTTGTTCCATAATTGTATGATTTCCCGTGCTAAAATTTTCACTGGCTTTTCATCGTAGGACAAATAAAGTCTCAACTGTATTTTCTCTGATGTAATGATATGAGAAGGATTCGAACAATATCTTCTTAGAATAGAAACATGAAATACGTCATGGATCCTCTCCAATTCAAAAGGTAGCTTCAACTTGTATGCCACTGGTCCCACACACTGTGTTATTTCATTGGGCCCGATGAATTTAAGACTAAGCTTACTCTTTTTGCCAAATCGGAGAACCTTCTGCCATGGTGAAACCTTCAGAAATACTTTGTCTCCCACGCTGAATTCTATATCTTTTCTTTTTAAGTCTGTATATGATTTATGTCGATTTGTCACTGCCTTCAAATTATCTTTGATCAGCTTCACCTTTTCCTTTGTTTCTATGATCAAGTCGGGTCCCACTAGCTTGCTTTCACTCAATTTTGTCTAGCATAAAGGTGTCCTGTATTTTCTCCCATATAATGCTTCATATGGCACCATTTTGATGCTAGATTGGTAGCTGTTGTTGTAAGCGAATTCAGCTAATGGAAGATATTTCTCCCAACTGCCTCCAAACTCTAGCACACAACATCGTAACATATCCTTTAATATCAGTATCACCCACTCGGATTGACCATCTATTTGTGGATGGAAGGTTGTACTGTAATCTAAGCGGGTTCCCAGCATTTCTTGAAGTTTTTACTAGAATCTGAAAGTGAACCGTGGGTTCCTATAAAAAATTATGGATATTGGAACTCCGTGGAGTTTCACAATCTCATTCATATAAATTTTTGCAAATTTGGATAGAGAAAAATCCGATCTCACTGGAAAAAAGTGAGTTGATGTAGTCTTCCTGTCCATAATTACCCAGATGGAGTCATGCTATCTTCTGGTAAGTGGTAAACCAAATACAAAATCCATAGTGATCCACTCTCATTTCCATTCTGGTATAGTGATAGGATGTAATAACCCTAAGGCACTTGATACTCGACCTTAATTTGTTGACAGATTAAACATTTTGTCACAAAATTCATTATTTCCTTCTTCATTATCGACCACCAGTATGATTTCTTTAGTTCTTGATACATTTTGTTACTACCAAGATGCATAGCATAGGGGCTACTGTGAGCTTCTGTCAAGATGTTCTTCTTCAATTTTGCATCATTGGGTACACATATTCTGCCTTTGTAATACAGACAATCATTATGGCTCAGAGAAAATTCAATACTTTTACCTACTTGTACCTATGGATGGGAGATAATATAGGTTAACCTATCATCTTATCTCTGAGCAGCCTTTACTGTTGAAGCCAATCTGGTTTTAATTGCATTTCAGCGACAAGTGCTCCGTCCGATGCTACATTTAATTTCACCTTCATAGCTCATAGGGCTGTTAAATGTTTCTTACTGAGTGCATCAGCTACCATATTTACTTTGCCAAGATGGTAGTCAATCAAATAGTCATAGTCTTTGATGAGTTCTAGCCATCGCCTCTATCTTAGATTAAGTTCTTTCTGTGTAGGCAAATATTTCAAGCTTTTATGGTTAGTGTAGATGTTGCATTTCTCCCCATACAGGTAATGTCTCTATATGTTCAATGCGAACACAATGGCTGCTAACTCCAGATCGTGGGTAGGGTAGTTTCTTTACTGTGATTTTAGCTATCTGAAAGCATATGCCACTACCTTTCCTTCCTGCATAAGCACACACCCTAACCCATTCCTGGAAGCATCATTGTAAATAACATAAGGTTTACCTGAAACGAGTTCAGTAAGAACAGGAGCCTCGATCAACATACTCTTCAACTTCTCAAAATTTTACTGGAATTTCTCAGTCCATTCAAATCTGGCATTCTTCTATAGTAACTTTGTAAGTGGGGAGTCTATCATAGAAAATTCCTTCACAAATTGCCTATAATACCCAACTAATCCAAAGAAACTGTGAACCTCTGGAACATTCTTAGGTGGCTTCCAATTAAGAATGGCCTCAATCTTCTTAAGATCTACTTTGATGCCTTCAACTGAAACCACGTGGCCAAAGAAAGCAACTTCATTCAGGCAAAACTCACATTTGCTAAATTTAGCATATAGCTACTTGTCTCTCAGTGTCTGTAGTACAATTCTCAAATGTTGATCATGTTCTTCTGGTGTCTTGGAATATACCAAGATGTCATCAATAAATACCACCATAAACTGATCCAGATAAGGATGAAAGATACAATTCACAAGTCCATGAAAGCAACCGGTGTATTAGTAAGGCTAAAAGGCATAACTACAAACTCATAATGCCCCTATTTAGTACGAAAGTCAGTCTTCAAAATTTCTGCTTCTTTTACTCCAAGCTAATAGTAGCCCGATCTCAAGTCAATCTTTGAAAATGTGCTGACACCCTTTAATTGATCACATAAATCATCAATCTTGGGTAATGGATATTTATTCTTAATGGTGACTTTGTTCAGCTGCCTGTAGTCAATGCATAATCTGAGAGATTCATCTTTCTTCTTCAAAAATAACACTGGAGCTCCTCAGGGGGAAACACTCAGATAAATAAAACTTTTTCTAATAGTTCTTGTAGCTAAATCTTCAATTCTTTTAATTCTGCTGGTGCCATACGATAAGAAGCCATCGCAATAGGTGATGTACCAGGTAACACATCAATCTGAACTCAGCTTCCCTTGCTGGATGTAATCCCTGTAAATCATCAAGAAAAACATCGTAAAAGTCTTTAACTATAGGCATCTTGCTAACTTTTGGCTTTTCTGCTTCTGTTTCAGTGATAAAAGCTAAATAACTTACACACCCCTTTCTAATACACATGTGTACTGCAGTGGCTGAGATAACATTGGATAAGAAGTCAGATCATTCCCCTATAACCATAATTTCTTACTCTTCTAGAGTTTTCAAAGTGATCTTTTTTAAGCAACAATCGACAATCACCTGATGTTTGTGAAGCCAATCCATCCTCAAGATAATGTCAAACTCTTGGAATCGAAGTTCAATCAGATTTGCAAGGAAAGTAACCTATTGTATTTGGATAGGACAATCCCTATATACCTTGTTCACAACTACACTATGACCCAAAGGGTTGCTCACCAGAATATCCTGATCTAACTATGCTTTTTCTAATCCCTTCACTTGTGCAATTCTGGTGCTCAGATATGAGTGTGTGGACCCAGGATCTATCAGTGCACAAATAGCATCATCAAACAGGTAAAAGTTACCTATTATCATGTCCATTGCATCCTGGTCCTCCGACCTTTAACTACATAAGTCCTGGCTAAAGCTGGTGGAGTTAGAGCACTATCTCGGCGTGATGTGGCTCTACTGGGTCTTGTTATGCGTCTGCCTTAGGTTGGAAAGGTGGCATGTCTAGTAGTAGGGATCTGTGTAACTGGTGCATTGGGCTATGTCTGTGCTCTAGGGCAATCTCTTACTAAGTGCTTTAGAGATCTACACCTCAAACATACCCCAATTAACCTCTAGCAATCAATCGAATGTCATCGCCTGCAGTGCTCACAAACTGATAACTCAGGTCTACTGGAACTTTGGCCTCGAGGGGTATTACCCACTGATGCCATAGAAGGAGGTGTCCGTGATGTGGTACGCTGACTGGCCGCTGCTGTAGTTGAAGAATCCTGTAGGGGAGATGCCGTGGAACCCCTGGCTCTTTTACTAGACCCACTGCCTGATGCCCTTGAAGCTGGCCTTCTTCTCTGCTGAAATCTAGCATGTCTACTCACTTCCTCAAGGTGAACAATCTCCATTTTGATTGCTGCATCAACCAACTCCTTTCTATTTATGTATTCTCACACTGTCAGAATCTTTCTCAACTCGAAGGCCTCTCTCAAAAAGCTAGCATAACATTTTTGGAGGAAATCGGTAATCTTTCATATAAAAGCTGAGCCTCTCAAACTTCTGAACATACTCCTGGACCGTCCGGGTGCCCTGGTGTAATCGCCAAAAAGCCTCCTCCATAGCTCTCAGATACTCTCTGTCCATGTATTTATCTCAAAATTACTAATAGAAATAGTTTCAGGTAACCTGCTCAGATAGGGTATGACGTCTGACTGTGTCCCATCATATATAAATCGATCCTTGAAATAGTGATACCATGCCCTCAAGCTTTTCTTCTGGCGGGCTATGTGCGATTTCAAACAGTCTTTCAACCTTATTAAGCCATTCATCTGCTTGTGTAGCTATAATCAGCTCTTGGCCATAGAAATCCTTTGCACCCAATCTCCTTAACTACTCCAATATAAATCGTCTAGATGGCTGGAATGATGCCTGCTGCTGAGGCTGGAATCTCTAGAAAAACTCCACCATCATCCATATAAGATCACCGGTACAGGAGATGGTGGAGCCTGAGGCACTAGCATAGGAGTGTACTAAGAGGGCTGCTGAGATATGGTACTCAGTATTGACTCTTGTATTTTTGGACTTGCGAAGCCTCACTCTTGGCATCACTCATTAGCTCAGCAACCTGCCTAGAGCCAAAAGCCATTGCCAATATTGATATGCATAAGGGACATGTAAGATTTAAATTCCAGCACTTATATCATAATAACATGGCATGTACACATACTATATACTCGTTTATTTTAGCCCAGTTAGTTTCATATATATTGACTCCGATCTTAGGACCGCCTAAATCATGCTCTGATACCATTAATTGTAACACCTTCTATATAGTTCCTAGGTCCATATTATATTAGTAATATTTCAAATTCAATTAATTTATTACTCAATTAAATGAAAATTCGACAGCGTGATGGCTTAATATTTATACTATCTAAACCTGTAAAAATTTAATTTACACTCCCAATATAATTCCTCCAACTCCCAAAACTCCAATCAACAACACAATATTTCTATAATTTCATCTCAACCCACACATTTCACAACCATTCACATTTGTGCATAATCCATATATCATTCATTCATACCATTCACTAAAACCATAAAATACTTACATTACATGCCTATTTACAACAATTCTCATAACTGTCACATAATTTATACATGTTCACGTAACAAAATTCAAAAGACTTTCTTTTAGTTACATGCCATGATTAATTCTCCTGGTGTTGGTCTTGTTGCACCTGTCCTTGTGCGTAGTCACAATACATTACACACTAAGCAACAAAGTCGCTTATGGGTGGATACAATTACATAGAATTTCATTCAAACTATTTTATTCATTTAAGTTAACTAATTTATTATTAATTCAATTAAATTTTCATGGATTAATAAATTCCAAATTTATTCTCCTTGCACCAAAATTTTTCTTTTAATAATCTCAAAAGTTATCTTTCTTGTTTAATTTCAATGATTTTCCAGTTTAAGAAAAAAATTACGATTATACCCTTAAAGTTTGACTTTTTTCTAATTTTGACCCAATTTGACTTTTAAAGTTGACTTTTTCTAATTTTAGCTAGTTTGGCCTCCATTTAGGCACGTTAACTTTCATTGACTTTTATTTTAACTTAGTTACATAAACTACATTTTAGTCCCTGAAAATCTTCCTTTAGATGGAAAAATTACGATTTAGTCCCTGTACATTTCATTAATTATGATTTTGCCCTTTTAACCAAATTGACTAATTGGACCATTTTAACCATATTTTTACCATCAATTAAACATTTTACCCTCACTTAATTGCGTAATTATATTTTTTTCCTTGTTAAACATATATATCTCAATTTTCACCTTAATTCATTTTTATTCATATTTTTAACATTATCAAAACTGTAATTACTCTTTTTACACAATTTTCATGCAAAATTTCCATTTTGCCCCTAGTAGTCGACAGTAGGAAAACCATGAACCGAATAAATGGATAAGCAAATCTAGTATGTGGGAGTGGCCATATCACTAGGGTAAGATGCTACTCCCTAATACATCAGTAAAATGTGTCGGCTAACAGTATATTCACACTTTCTCAGTACAGTAGCAGTACAGTATACAGAACATCGTGGGGTAAGTACTCCTATGGCTAGCCATACTATTCTAGAGTCTTGGATTACCCATTGAACACTAAGGGCATTATAAATTATTATTTCTTTTTTCCATACTCTAATTATTCTCATTACAGTATTTTAATCACATTATACAATAAATTATTATCATATGAGTTTATTACTCAATAATTTTTCACATGTAGGCATTTAATACTATGAAATTCAATTACCCATATCATTCCATAAGTAACACTCTTCGGCCACTTGGAAAAACCACACTTCCCATTTCTTTCTTCCCCCAATTTCATACCATACTTGGTTTAATATTCATTTTATAACATAACATAGCAAATTACATCAATTACACTTGAATATCTTTAAGTTACCATGGTTTTCATCATTATGTAACTATGTCACAATTAGGATAAAACCTCATATTTTAATTTAATCAACATAATTTCATCTTTTACACATTACTTTAGCTAATTGTTATCAAATATCTAGTTTATATGTCATTTTGCCTTAACGTATCCTAAGGTACCAATTCAGCCAACATAGCTTCTAATATTTTTAATTTAATTTCTCCACATAATCAAGTTTCTATTGGCCTATAATAACATTATATCATATTACCTTGAATTATTTCACCATTACATATAAATAAGCATAGTTACATAATAGAATAGTTAGGGTAAATCAACTAAAATAATGAAATTTGATGTAATACAAATCCAATAACCTCAATTTAGCTTGATTTCCACTTACTCTTCTTTTTCCTTTCCCTTTTCTCCTTGGCTTTTCCCTTCCTCCTTCTTTTTCACTTTTGGTCGAATTTAAAAGGAAAAGAAATACAAAATTAATTTATGATTTTAAGCAATTTGAAGTCACTACTATATTCTCATACTCATTTACTACATGATCATGCAATTTCTCCCCTTAATTCCCAGTAAAACTCATAAAACCACAAATTATACCAAAGGTTTCTTACCTTATTTCCCTAATTTCTTAGTCTCCTCTTGATGTAAATCCTTTCCTAGGTTGAAGAGGATGAATTTCTAAGTATATTTCTAGAATTAGGGTGTGAGAGTAGAATAGAAAAAGCTTTGGTGAGAAAAAAATGGTGGAGAGGCCAACTTTACGGAGGTTCGGATTTTAGGGAAAAGAAGAAGGAAGAAGCTGTAATTTTTAAGAGACTTCTAGATGTCTCTAACCCACATTTGATGACTTATTTATATGCAAAAGGAATGGCCAAGATTCACTCATTTACTATTGAATCTAAAGGCTTTAAATTTGGCCACTTGTCACTCATACACCCACATGGGTTTATCCTACTAATCTAAGCTCACTTGCACATTATAATGGCTTCCTAATAGTAATTTATGTGTCTTCTTATGGTCAAATTCTCAAATTTGGCCCTTCAAATGACCCGATCTCGGTTTTACATCCCAAAATATGAATTTTCATTCCTAATGTCAAATTGCCTTGAAATTTTGCCCCAGGTATCACTATATACTCAAGAACATAAGGTAAAAATTTTAACTCATTCCAATATCATTTCGATGTAATTCTAGCTTCGGCAACCTCTATAGTCAATCTAAAATCAAAATTTTCAAAACTGTCGAAATTGTTATTTTTTAGTTCTCTGGGTGTATATATACTATTTATAACATATGTGTGAAATATATAGTCCATTGGGGGTTTCTAGGGTCCCCAAATGTGTGGTTAAAGTTTTGATCAAACCTACATCGTCCCATTAAATTTTTCTTTGTTTGCCCTTATGAAGGCCTATTTGACCTCAATTTCTTCTTAAATTGTACCACTAGACTCCGTTTAACATGTACTTCTCTAATCCATCCTTAACTCACACTGCCTGTCGGGTCACCCATCTTTGGGTTTCCCTAGCTTGGGCAAATTTAACCTTACACTCCTTTCAAATTTCCTGTCCTATTCAATCTCGATCACTCTAAAATCTTTCCTAGGTAATTGTTTATGCTCTACAACATACCATACATGACCGATGTAAATTTGGGGGTGTTACATCAAATAAGAAGTTTGAGTTCTTTTAAACTTCCTCAACCAAATAGGAATTAAATTCTACCCTATTAGGAAGTTTAAAATCATGTTTTTCATTATATCACTCGGAAGAGTGATGAATTTCACTTATGAGAGTCAAATACTGCTGGACGAAGAGAAGATCGGAGTGGGTGAGTGACTTTTTTCTTGGATGAGTGTTTTTTCACTGGGGAGAGTGATCTGGTCACTTGGCCGAGTGACCATTTCACTCTGTCGAGATGATGCTTCACTCCTTTATGAAAACTCCTCTTTTCTCGCATATTTTTCTCAACTTTCCTCCTTTTTTCTTTTTAACTTCAAATGAGCCCTAAAAGACATCAAAACTTACATTCAAACCTCAAAATACAAAGTACAAAAAGTTAAACATAAAACACCTAAAATAACATTAAACTATCACAAATGAACACCTAAATTTACTAGAAACGTACTTAAAATTCACAACTATCAAATACCCCACAGTTACACTTTTCTCACCCCTTAGCATATGTGAACAATCCAACTCCTCAAAGAAATCAAACTCTAACAAAGAAACATGCATTTGAAAACATAGTCTAGCAATTAACAAGAGCACCCAACAAATCTTTAACTAGAATAAACTTAAACAGGTCAATATAGGTTTAGTTTCCATGTGTGTGTGTAAGACCAAAATATTTTAAACAATTTTTAAAACAAAACACCAATGCCATTACATAGTTAAGCCTAAAATGAATGTACACCTATGTGTACAAATGGTTTCACGCTTGAAACTCTAGAAATACCATAAGCCTTTCCTTTAGCACCGAAATTCGAAGGTTATCTTCACGAAATAACTAAAAAATAAAACTTAGAATCATTTAGGTTTTTTAAAGGTTGTAATGGGGTTAAGGTGTTGGTTATCAAAGAATGGACAATAGCTACTCAAAAATAATAGTCACTCTATGATAAGATAAACTAACATTTCTAAAATTTCATCCCACTAACTTGAAAATTATAGTGCTTAGCCAAACTTGCTCAACCCTCTATATTTAAAGTACTATTAAGAGAAAGAACTCTGCAACTCTCTCAAATTCACAATTCATCCCATTTTTAGATGTCACAATCGCTTTCCCTTGTAAATACCCAACACTTAAGATTTTACCATATATGCTAACTTTATTGCTTTTTTTACACTAGCTTCATTGCTTGTAATAAAATAATAAAAATGGATAATTACACGGAAATTTTTCACTATTCACTTGACTTCAACAATAAATTTTGACAAAAATTTCATTACACCCTTTGTATTACGTATCAATTCCCATTAATCCATTCAATCCTAGAGTGGCCAATTCTAGAAGGGAAGACAAAAGCCATTTAGGCTATATGGTTAACAAATGAGTGTAACAAGAAAAATAAATATGGAATGTATTTAGCATACCTTATTCGGTTAAAAATGGCTAACAAAGGATAAATATGCATAAGGGTAGGAAAATCAGTTAAAATATGGCTCAATAAGAAAAATATTACCTATATCACTTTCTAAGTTGAATTGAATTATTTTTATGCTTCGTAGGATGATGAGAAAGGTTCTAGTGTCCTAAAATTTCTTACTCAACTATTCAATGCATCGATTTTTCTTATATTTCAAAAATTGGTCTTTAGTTCTTAAAAAGTAGAAACTATCAAATATTAGCCAAGTTGAATGTTAAACTAGCTCAAAAATTCATTAAACAACATACTTGCTTTAGTACTAAACAAATAATTTTGACTTATACAAATTCTAAGTTCAAGTTTAACTAGTTCACTTTGAAGATAAACTAGGACAAACTAAGCTTTAGTGCAAGTTAAATAATAATTATAACTGAGCATACTTCTAGGATAACAACTAACTAAACTAAAATACTAAAATTAAAACACAAACAAAGACAAAAGAAATTCATGAATCAAAAGAAGGGTGTATTGCTACTTCCTAAAAATTTAAGCTACACAAGCTCTTACCCCCTCACAAACGTTTGTGTCCTCGGTAAAATGGATCACTACGGTGGAAAAGCTGGTAGAGGAAAGCTTGTCCAGAAGCTTTGAACAAACTGCTGAAAATTCTACTTATACTTATCCAAGCTTTCTTATATAGCATCCATTATACTCTGTAAAGCTAGTAAGCTAAACATGAGCCTCATTAAATTGATCATTAACTGATGGAGAAAAACGGTTTGCAGCTAAATGTGGCTCCTGGTGGTAGTCGACCTCTAGATGGTCTCCAAGGTCTTGGTCATCCTCACTTTTCTCTTCTTGATTCTCTACCTCCTGAATTTTATTCATATGTAAATATTCAGCTCTTTTGGCCCAATGTGATGAGGTTTAAGTACCAAAATCTGCATGCGTATAAGCATAGCAAAGTCGATATACTCCAAATCATCGTCAAGAGGATCTCCAATGGCTAAATGATTCACAGCTTATGCTATTATAGTGGAAATCCAGCCAATGGAAATTTCCTTTACCCTAATGGGTTTCTTTTGTAATTCCTTAATCTTTACTGCTATAAGAAATGCTTCATTGATGGGAATACCTCAATCATACACCTTAAAATCATGACCCCTTGTGTATTGACCACACTGAGACCACCGAGATAATTAAAAATGTTCTTAGAAAAATACCTATGAAGAACTCTAAGTGCATAATCTTTTAGAGAATGAGCCTTGATCTTACCACCCTTCCATGGTTTCTGGTTGATGGGGTCTCGAATAATTTCCTAATTCTGTCTTTTAATATCAGTAGTTAACTTTATAATATCATCCTTGGGAAATTTCAAATGCTCCGAAAAAGTAGGAAAATCCATTATGTATCCCTTTTGTCCTAACATGAAATTCACTATCCCAAGATCATCATCACCCTTAAAATAACATTCAAATGAATAAAGAGAATCCCTTGCAAGCTCCGGGTAAACTTTTGGATTTTGGTTCATAAACTCCTCCCAACCAACATTCTGGATCAAAGGAAAAATTTCATGCCAATGGTTACCATCTCGAATATTCAAATAAATGTTGCTCAAATATTCTAGCTTAATATATGTGCGAGTACTAAAATATTCATAACGCGAACACTTTTCCTTATCCATATAGCTTGGAAAATAGAGCTCAAAAGAGCTTGAAGCTTCATCATGCTTAGCTTTCTTTGGAGCTACTGCATAAAAAAAAAGATAATCTAGTGATCAATATGTAAAACTGAAGAATGATTCCAAATTAACCAATCAAATAGAATGCCAAAATTATATAAGATTAATGCCATGTTGCAAAGCTATGTGATGATGAATGAGGATACCAAAAATAACAAGTGGTCTTTGGAAGATGGAAATGCAACATGATATAGCGCAAATGCCAACTAAAAAATTGCAATTGAACAATAAGATTGAAACGAAAGCTAAAATCGTCACATTAAACAGCTTAAAGGAATATGAACACATAAAATACTAACATGGAAAATAAAGTTCAATTAGCTTTTATGAAAGCAAGGATGATTAAGAAGGATTTGAGCTAATAATTGTCAAGTGAAATTTGGAATGCAATTCATTCACGCATTTCATCGAACACTTGGTAAGCACACAAATTAAGAGTAAGATGATGGGCAATATGAACTAAAAATTTTACAAGAATTAAAACCCAGCAAGTAGAACATACATGCATCAAGCGCAATGTAAGATCAAAACATAAGCAACATTATTAGAGTTTAAAATTGTAAGGTGAAATCACCCCAAGCTAGCCTAATTTCAAGCTAAATTAAACAACAAAGCAAATGTATAATGAAAATATGTAGTTAAAAATCACTTGATTCAAATTAGTAAGAAATTTTGAAAAAAATCAAACTTGGATCAAGAACACTCGAAAGAGTGCTTTTTCTGCTTATGGGAGAGTGAAAGAAGGGTGGGAGAGTGAGGGAAAAATGGTAGTCAAATTATGCATGAGACTATTTAAAATAGACCACTCGACTGAGTGATTGGGACCACTCGGGCAAGTGAAATGGTGCTATCCCCTTTTGTAAAAACAAAAATGAAACAAGGAAGAGAAAGTAAATGGACACTCGACTGAGTAAGTGGGACCAATCGACAGAGTGACCCGGTACTATCCCCAAATTGATGTTTTCCAAGCTCAAAACCCATGATAAATCCTTCTTATTGTTTACATGGACAAAATTGCCACTAAATTGAGCATCAAATCCTAATTTAAACCCTCACAAACCTCAATGCATTTACACTCTCAATTCATAAAACTCAGCGTAAAGGAAAGAACATGTACTAACAAAACTTTGAATTCTAATTTGCTAACATGCTCTTACACTTCAATATCTTTAAGTTCATTATTTAAACTTGCACTTTAAGCTTATATTACTCATTAATATTTATGATTCACTTATTCGATGACAAAATCATATTAAACTCATCCATTGAACACACATGCCTCTTATTCATGAATCCCCGTATAAAAGTAAAACAAACTAAACCAAACTAAAAACTAAACTACAAAAACATGCCAAAACACAAAAACAACAAAAACAATAAAAACACCAATCCAAAGCAAATATATAAAGAGTGAAAGAGAATAGTTCTGAGTTTAGAAAGTCCTCAGCTAGACTTGCAAACCCTCTTATACCATGGTTGCCTCAACAATCCCTTTTTCCCCATATAATAAGCTTATAGCTAGTGACCATGCACTTTGTATTCACGTCCATTTCTTAGATTCTTAATTGTCACCACTACAAAATCATTACTTGACAAAACTTGATACGGTCCAAGCCATCTAGACTTTAAATTTCCTAGGAATAATCGTAATCGACTATTATACAACAAGACCATCATTTCGAAAGCAAATTCCTTTTAATGTAACTTCTTGTCATGGCAATGCTTCATCTTTCCCTTGTAAAGAGCTGCATTATCATATGACCATTGTCGAAACTATTTTAATTCATTAAGTTATAACTTTCTCTTATCTCCTGCATTAAGGAGTTTAAATACCTCCTTTTTCACTACTTCTTGCATAGTGAGATTTATTCTTATTTGGGGCTGAACCATCGGTTTGAAATTATTCTCTATAGGTATCCGATGTGTATAATAATTGGGGCTAATTCCTTTCAAATTGGATGTCTCCCAACCAATTGCTCCTTTACGCTTCTTTAGTACTTCTATGAGCATCTCTTCTTCCAAACCTATTAAAAGTGAGGAAATAATTATTAGTTTTGAATTATCTTCTAAAAACACATATTTTAAATGAGTTTTCAATTCAAAATTTTCTCCCTTAGAAGGGGATGGTTCATCCTCCATATCCCCTTCCTCATTATGCTTTTTTTTTAGCTTACCAATGGTTGGTAGGCTAAGATAAAGTCAAAACACTCCAGACTTCCTTAAGTTTTAAAAACCAATTTTCTCGTTTCGCAATGTTTAAAAGAGATAAAGAGGGAAAAGGTTCCAAAAAGGATTTTTAAATATTTAAAATCCATAAGAGGGAGATAAAAATATTATAAAAACATAAATTCTTAGGGAAAAGCCTGGCATCTCTGCTCCTTATCCATTTATAAAAAATTATTTTCTTATCAGGCAACTCTAATCAAGAGCTATCTTAAGATCCAATTTCTACAAAGCTATTTTAAAAAAATGGAAAAATATTTATGAATATGCATTAGGAACATTTACCAATATTGAAAAAATAGCATAGTAATGAAAAGGAATTACTAGGAGCAGTAAAGTATAAAAAAATTTGAATTAATTTTATTGCCTAAAAAATTTACTGTGAAAAATAGATAATACACAGGTAAAGTCATTCATTTCAAAAAAATTATAATGAAAAATCAGTCCAAAGAAGGAAAATGAGTTGGCAAGAATATTTTGTTAATTTTAATTTTGATATAAAATATATACTAGAAAATAAAATATATTAGCAAAACTACTAAGTAAACGTAAAAATGACATATAAATTATTTGTTTTAACATAATCCTTACAGGAATCATATGGAGAAAAGTGCAAAAAGGATATCTAAGTTCACTTTTGAAAAGAAGGAGCAAATGGAATCTATTTGGGGCTGAACCATCGGTTTGAAATTATTCTCTATAGGTATTCGGTGTGTATAATAACTGGGGCTAATTCCTTTCAAATTGGATGTCTCCCAACTAATTGCTCCTTTATGCTTCTTTAGTACTTCTATGAGCATCTCTTCTTCCAAACCTGTTAAAAGTGAGGAAATAATTACTAGTTTTGAATTATCTTCTAAAAACACATTTTAAATGAGAAGGAAGAGTTTTCAATTCAAAATTTTCTCCCTTAGGAGGGGATGGTTCATCCTCCATATCCCCTTCCTCATCATGCTCTTTTTCTAGCTCACCAATGGTTGATAGGCTAAGATAAAGTCAAAACACTCCAGACTTCCTTAAGTTTAAAAACCAATTTTCTCGTTCGCAATGTTTAAAAGAGATAAAGAGGGAAAAGGTTCCAAAAAGGATTTTTAAAATCCATAAGAGGGATAAAAAAATATATTATAAAAACATAAATTCTTAAGGGAAAGCCTGGCATCTCTGCTCCTTATCCATTTATAAGAAATTATTTTCTTATCAGGCAACTCTAATCAGGAGCTATCTTAAGATCCAATTTCTACAAAGCTATTTAAAAAAAATGGAAAAATATTTATGAATATGCATTAGGAACATTTACCAATACTGAAAAAATAGCATAGTAATGAAAAGGAATTACTAGGAGCAGTAAAGTATAAAAAAAATTGAATTAATTTTATTGCCTAAAAAATTTACTATGAAAAATAGATAATACACAGGTAAAGTCATTCATTTCAAAAAATTATAATGAAAAATTAGCACAAAGAAGGAAAGTGAGTTGGCAAGAATATTTTGTTAATTTTAATTTTGATATAAAATATATACCAGAAAAGAAAATATATTAGCAAATCTACTAAGTAAACGTAAAAATGACATATAAATTGTTTGTTTTATCATAATCCTTACAGGAATCATATGGAGAAAAGTGCAAAAAGGATATCTAAGTTCACTTTTGAAAAGAAGGAGCAAATGGAATCTATTTGGAGATATTTGTCTTGAATTCAATTATTGGAAAATGAGATGAAACAACAATTTAGAAATCTACAAAAATCTATATCTCGTTCTCTAAAAATAGATAAATAACATAAATCAAGTATCTATGAATTATGTACAAGTGATCTACTATTAATCCAATAAAGATCTAAAGGCATCTAGCTCAGGAAGTTCTAGCCCTTAAAAAATATTGTTTCTTGGCATAGCAACCAAAAGAGAGCCAGAAGATGATATATTTAAGAATTTATTTATAAGATGATCAATTCAAAAATTAAATTGTTCTGATCAACCTTTGTAATCTATCCAAACATCTATTGAGAAACTCAGTTTTGTACTGATAACTCCAAATGATCTATATAAAAATCTATGTTTATCTACAAGATTATGGAATGATTATGAAAGATCTAGAATTAATGCCTCTAAATAGAAGAAATGGTGGGAAGAAGATTTCATGAAACCTCTACAATATTTAGCCAAATTTACTAATGCAGTTGGAATAATCATATTCCCAATAAATGGAATATATAATATGGCAATTATAAGGAAAGGAGCTGATCCGAGAATGGCACAAAAATTATATCGTTTTGGTGCCACACAATTTATCCACAAGAGAAATTGTAAGAAATTCAATGTTTACGAGATATAATTAAATTTCAAATTTAAATATTTAAACGTATTACTAAATGAGAAAAAATATATATCAGAACAATGAGTATCATTCCTGAATGGTATAACAAGAAAAATACAAAAATTAGTATTGAAACAGTCATCGAAATGGGAACAACCAGACAAGAATGGACATTTACCTTTTTACCTATGCTAATAAAAAATTTACCCGAAATAAGATTAAGGACTAAAAGAAATGTTAAATGATAAAAAGATATTATACAAGCTATCAAGGAAATATATTGATTACTAATCCATCCACCAATTAGCATCAGAAATATCTACTTGAAGGCTATCTAGATAGAATCTTAGAAGGAAGCCTGCCAATGACTAAAGCAACGAGACAAATTTTTGGAAGGAGCATAAAGAAAGAACTTGTGTTGATAGAAAAAAAAAGAGGAGGATAGAACTTAGTGGAGCTGGACCCTCTCTGAAAAGAAGAAAGACAATAATTGAAGATATAGCCAAAAAGGAAGATGTAAGCAATGATGTAGTAGAGGCAGGGTTCAACCTCTATAAAAACCCACAAAGTAATAAAGAGGGGACGGATTAACTTACAAATTATCTCTTTATTTCCCCTATTGTCAAATCTTTTATCAGGAATAAAATCTATGGAATTTTAAGAACTCATCTATTCTTTTTGAGTAATCCTACTATTTGGCATTAAAATCTTTCAAGAAATAAAGAAAAACCATAAGTAATAATTAAAGAGGATTGGATCACTTAGATCCTTTAAAGTTTTTCTATAAGGAACCTTCATAACAAATTCTCTATTGTCTGCTGGAAATTATTTTCAGTAGTGCATCCAATGTTACCAGACCCATATTTAGAGTTCAACGACAAAGTCTATTGAAAATGAAGCACTTAGATCAACTCAGAACGTCACGGCCTAAGGGTGAATAGTTATTAGAATTTGTTGATAACTACATTCAACAGTAGAAAGGAAGTGTGTTGGACCCAAAATAGGAAAATTTATAACATATATTCATGTATGGATGGTGATATAAAGAAAAGGTGAAAAAGAAAGAATACCTCTCAAAATGAATTTGTTAAGTTTTAAATTAAACAATGTTTTAAGGACAATCATAATCATAAAATTTAAAGGAAATTAAAAATTCTTATTTCTCTGATGTGCACGCTTCTGTTTGTGATAGGTGGTATCACTTGAAATCTATAAACTAAAAATCTAGATTTAGAAGAAAAATAAAATGTTGAGTTTAAACTTAAGAGAAACTTGTAATATAATATTTAAACTGTTCAGAATTAATAGAAAAATATTATAAAGATAGAATGAGAGATATGAAAAATGAATATATGTTTATAGAATTAAATAATTTAGAAGAATATAGAACACCTATATTGCAAAAAATAAGAGTAGAATTAAAGGTAATAAAAGATGATCTAGAAAAATATTTAGAAAAAATTACAAAACAAACAAATGAAACAAATAAAACACTAAACGAAAATTAAATGGATCAAGATACATATAAAGAAAAAAAATAGATAGAGAATTAATTATAAAAAAATTGGCATGTTAATCACACAAAAGATAGAATTAATTATTTAAGATTTAGAAGTGTACAAAAAAATATTGTTAAATTATTAGAAAATGAATTAGAACGAAATGAAAAAGAATATATTAGAAATAATATTTAAAATATTTCAAAAAAAATTAAAAATAAAAATTATGATTCGCATATTAACCAAATAGAAACGTTAGAAATTTTTGATACAGAATTTTGGTTTGATTCACCATAAACAAAATTAATGAAATAGAAAAATTTGAAAAATGTTATAAGTTTATTAGATCTATACAGTAAAAAAATATAGATGTAATAATAATAATAATAATAATAATAATAATAATAATAATAATAATAATAATAATAATAATAGAAATAAATGGACAAGTAAGAGGGAAAAGGAATTAATAAATGTAATCCAAGAAACTATATTAGAAATGTAAAAAATGTCAGTTTTAATGAAAACTATAAGATATATATTGGTAAAAATAAAAAATATAACATTATTTTAACTAAACTAGAATAAGAAAGAAGACCTTTTTGTTTTTTTGGATCGAATAAGAAAGAAGACTTTAGATACTGAAAACATAAAATTCTAATACTAAAAAGGGAAGTTCTTAAAGGCTTTTATACCCAAAATAAAACTTCAGGGCTAAATTGCCCTCAAGGCCTTTTTTCTTTTATCATATGTTTTATTATTACTTTAAAACGAATGAATTATCAAGGTGCCAACCAATTCACCAAAAATCCAATAGCGTTTGTTATTGCTTTTGGATGGGGTAATTATCAGATAGTGTTGCCTAACATTCACCGAAAATCTAACAGAACATTGCACACCCTACTAGCACACCGAAATCAAGTCCCCTTATCCTAATTCCAAGATCTCAGATTGAATACGCGCACACACACACACATCAACTAATTAGCATCAGTAGTATGTTATCTTGGAACAAGGATGACTATCTTTAACAAAAACGTTCGATGGCACAACCAGCAATTGAGCATAAGAAATAAAACAACTAAATAATTATAGGACAAAAACAAATTGGTAAGAAGCAAGCATCAAATGTGGTATACAATAAAGTACACTGCTTAAATAGTCTCCTGACAGCATTATTTATCATCACTGTTGCCACCATACTGAGTTGAATTGCCATTCCAAAAGGAATTCCTACCGCTGAACCGGCTATCATCTTCATCATGTTTCAGTGTGTGAATGTTGCTTCCAAAACGGGAAGCTGTTGGTTGCCGGCTTCCGTTGTTTCTGACAGGTGAAGTGCTTTGATTAGGAGAGCTGCCGGAGTTAGGCCTCTCAGAGCTTGCAGCACTATTCCAGTATGCTGAATTTGGACCTATAATAGCAAAAGCAGAATCAACATAAAATGTCTCGTGATAGCACTTTTGCCAACATAGAAAATAATTTCCATAGATTTCCTAAATGTACATGATTTTCCAAAAGAAATAATTATCACATAATTCTTGAATTCATAATCATATATGCGTTGCAAGCTAATTGAATAGACTTTCCCTTCGTTCAAACCAGAGAGGAGAGAGAGAGAGAGAGAGAGAGAGAGAGAGAGAGAGAGAGACATGCTTCCCCTATTACTTCAACTTCACTATCAAGCATCGCGTGTCAAATTTTTTAAACAAGAGAAGATGCCAAACCAGATGGATATCTGACTGAATAGAAATATCTACACTAATGACCAAAAAGTGAACAGGCATCAATGGAGGTTCCCACCCATCAGCTAATTAATAAGATCAAAAAAAAAAATAGTAATGATATACACAAGCCCGACACTTCAGAAAGATTTTTAAGTCTCTCCAAAAATAATATCAGCAGAAGGTAACTAACAACATTTTCCTTTTCCATCAAAAATTTAAAGCCCATACTCAACCCTCAAGCCGCTAACCCTTCTTCTCTAGAATGTATGTGTGTCTCTGTGTATTTCAAAGTATTTTAATGCAACAAAACATATCAAAAAACCATTAACTTTTCTGAACACAATCTAAATACTCAACCATCAGACCAAGCATATAGAACACCAGTAATAAAGAACATGCAAATTTTACAGGTCCTAGATGAGAAATTTATTAAAATTAAAACCTGCAAGAGAAATTAAACAAAGATACCTACAACTTAATTATTGATGTAATGCCCCAGTAGAAATTTACCTTAAAATAGACCTTAATTCATCGGAAAAGTCTAACATACAAATAATTTGAACCACTATTGACATCAGAATACAGTTTTTTTAACTTACGATGCTCCCACATTCCAATTTGCTCTAATCCAGAACTTGATGAGCTTGTATTACCACCGAGATAGGAAAGAGGGTTGAAGTAGGATAACATCCTTCTGATCGATGCAAAATATCCCCCACTATTTGCAACTGATGACTCCCTGTTTGTTGTTTGTTCTGGAGAAGAACCTCCTCCATGGTAACTTATAGCTCTTTGTTGAGGAACCACTATTAGTGCTTGTCTATTGTACAGGCCCAACTCTGACAAAGAGTTGCTTAAATCTGCAAATAGAAGGAAATATTATTAATGGCAAGCATTTCTTGTTACAACTCCTTTCTATCAACCCAAAAACCTAGTACAGAAGATTATTAAAACAAAAGAAAAAAATCAAAATACAAAAGGCAAAGAGGAAAAGCTTCATGTTTTCTTAATGATATAAGTTCAAGAAAATCTAGATTTTGAACTCTGGAACAAAAGGACAACAGCAGGACTATCAAATAAATGAACATTAATCAAGAGATTTATGGGCAATATTAGAAAGCAAGAAGGTAAAGAACCAATCCATCAGAAACCATTAAAGCACTTGAGCAAATTCAGCATCCACAATGCTCCAGTTCCCAAAAATCAATCACTTGTTATGCTCACCAAAACAGAAGCGCGAGGAAAAAAAAAAAAAAGGAGGCCTGGCAAACATTACATACACAACAATTTATATTACGTCATAAATCTTTATAGCCCAATAAAATCAGGTAAAAAGCGTTCATCTTGAGATTATAGATAATTGATGCAAGCTAATTATACTCATAATCATTCATAAATAAGCACATGCTAATCAAATGCACTCTGCAAGATTACGTGCATGACTTCTTGAGACACCCAAAATTCCATTTTTTAAGTCAAACAAACACATGATTGGGATGGATAGCCAGTTGTGCCACATGAATATGAACAATTATAATTATAAAGCAAGCATCTCGATTGACACACTTAAATCCACGGCTTATGGGAGCATCATAAATGAGGAACATGCACCATGTTACACTCTTAATGCAATTTGCACATATTAAATATCCACTGGTGATATAACCCACCCCACAACTATACAAGTTCAAACACTTTTTTTAAAATAAGAACATGCAGTAAATTCACCAGAAACAGGTGCTCAGACATAAGTCAACCAATATTCAGGAAAAAAAAAACTGAGGATGCTAAAGTAGTAACTTAAGAATAAAAATGACTGCACACAAAATATTCATACCTTCATGGCTGAACACCTTCCGAGGATAAGGTACAGCAAGATTGTATGGACCAATGCCACTTGCTTGGTTTCTGTCCACATATTCTTTGACCATTCTTAAAGTGCTTGTCACTAAGAATTTTTCTTGTAAATTAACACCACTAGGCAACCGGATATTTAAATGAACATCACTCAGTGCCTTGATACACTCATTGTCATCAACGGTATCAGACTTTCTTTGACCCATATGTTCACCCCTTTCATCTTGTACATCTTCATTTTTTTCAGGAGTAACTAATTGTGAATTTCCACCAGGAAAACCTGAATTTTGATTATTGATCTTCTCCTGGGCCAGATGCTCATCTCCAATGCTAGAAGATACACCATCAGCTGAAGAGTTGTCTGAGTCAAGCAATACAGGACTACAAATTCCCTTGGCTTCTTTGGTGGAAGATGTGGTTTGCTCTGCTCCAAAAGTTGATGACGTATCAATCAATGATTCTGAAATTGTCCAGTTCTCGTCTTTGGTACATTCATCCTGTCCAAATAGGAAAATATATATTACTTTTATTAAAATATTTAAGGAACCTAAAGGCTGTGATAGGCATAGCATAAGCTTACCTCAACACTATTTCCAAGACCATCATCATCTACTATTGTCTCAGAAGCAACAGGCGTTCTAGCATCGAAGGATTGCATGCGTTTGGCAGCTGAAGCTGGTGGAACAATTGCGCCTGAAGAACTATCCTGCCCAGATGTGCCAACATCTGAAGACCCATTATTAGATTGTTCCAGTTTCTTTGAAGCAAGAGCTGCAATCAGGACAGTTGCATATGTTTCCTGTAATTATTAACACAAATTTCAATAAAAGAGGCTATATCACAATGTAAAATAGAGATATTAGATGAGAATGCCTTGCATCTAAAATTCAACATTTAGAAGTCTAGAGTTTGTGACTGCCTGTAAAGACTTGAACAAACCAAACCACAAGAACCGAAATAATATTAGTCTGCCTCTTAAAGATGTAGTTTGCAATCTAACCTTGAGAAAACTTCTATATTTTGAAAGTTAACATAGAAATTATATGAAGTTATTAACAGCCATATCTAGAGGCTTGGCTAGGAGAATGTGATGGCAGCAGACATGGGCCTCATTGATGCTAAAACATGGTCCAAAAAAAAATATTTAATGTACAACAGCTACAAGGTTCATTAGAATCAATACCATCATACCAATACTTTGAGAGTGTGTGTATGTGGAGATCATGGGTACAAAGTGCTGTTGGGAGGTCACAAGACATCTTTGAAACTTCACAAAACCTCAGAATAGTAGTCAAGGTTAAATTGTTTTGCCTACAATTGAACATTTCCTCTATTTGTGATATCAGTTATCGTAGAAACATGTGATTTAAGAGAAACTGGCACATGCGCACCTGCATATGAAGACTCAGCCAAGCTTTCTCCAAACTGGAGGAGACAACTTCAGCACTGATAAATCCTTCTGAAGGATTGCACAAAAAATAAGACAAATAAAATCCCAATAACACTGTTATAGTTCGCATGGAAAGCCTTCCGAAAACTAGGTTACAATATAAAAATCATACCACTTTGCCAAAGTTGAACACCATTGTAGCCAATAGCTGCTATGGATGGGACAGATTTCTGCGGATCTGTAAAAGTTGATGCAAGGATACTTTACAATTTCAAACACTGAAGACAATCTATGCTCTAAACAAGTAAAAACAGAACAGCAATTTCGCCCACTGTAAAATTTCTAGATTGACATTCCTAAAAATGGATCAAATACGTGCTATACAACCCTAGTTACTGGAAAATCAGATGAAGTTGTAAAAGGTAATAGAGATGGGGTTTTCATAGAGTTTTTTCTTGTTTATTACTTGCCCTAGTCGATGTCTAGTCTCTTATCGGCAATGTCTTCTTATAATTGATCAGCCGGATAACTCAATTAACTGGTGCACACGTCATATTTGGATGAGATTATATGCTTAATTCACGCAGCAAAGTAGACCCACTGAATTTAATTAAGAAGAGACACCTTTTTAAAGTTCAGGTTGCGAGTCGTAAAGGTATTCAAGCTAACAATTGTTGGCACAGAGTACACTAACATATAAAAAACGTTTGAATCTAGGAAAAAAATAAGCAAGGGTTCAAAAGAGTTGGGAACTATTCAACAGAGGATACAAATTGCAGAAAAATTTGCAGCATCAGTGCTTCGTTCTGGGATATGCAATAAAATGCAGTACTTGGATATGGATTCTGCCACCTGATTGCAGCAAAAGAACAAAAGAACCAATCAGAGAGAATACATAAATGGCATTTAGGAAAAATAAATTCAGACAAGAACATATATACTTTGGGATCATTCCATGTCGATTTCTCCAACTCTGCCGAATCTGAATCTTGCCCTGTACCAGATAAACCAAAAATGAAAATAGTTATTATCCAAAAACAATTAAAAATATGTAAAAAAAAAAATAAGTGATTCTTAACGAAAGAGAATTTACCAAAGATATAGACAACAAAAAGTTTCTTCTGCTTTTTGGATTCAAGAATGGCTTCAGGGATAGAACCTCGGTATGAAAGTGCAGACAAAGAAGTCTCCATCTATTTAACACAACATATAAAAATCAGATGTACCCAAAATTAAGTAAACAAAAAACTCACCACAAGAATTATTGAGTGTCCAGCAGAATTCAAAGCATTCATTAGGGAAAAAATAAGAAATTGAACAAAGAGTATCAACCGTGATCAAGCATATCAACGGCAGAGCACAGAAGAATAAATCCCTAATAATCAAAATCCCAACAGAAAAAAGTAAAACAACTGCAAAAACCTATGAAGACTAATTTCAAGATTGTTAGACAATAAGTGGGTCAGTCCAGTTCCAACCTCGTTGGACTTGAAATCGTAGTGTTTCTCTGAAATATGGCGGAGAGATTGTGATGAAATAATAAAAATCGATCAAGTGATGGAGAAGACGACAGAGCGATGATATAGAAACCGTCTTAAAGTGTTAATAATTGTCGAGCAAATAACACCGTTTTCTTTTTTTCTAAAGTTGTCTATCAGTTTTTATTTTTCATTTATTCAATGTCCATTTAGAAATACAGGGACATTTTTTTAATAATGCATTTTTAAAAAAATTATAAAAAAATATATATATAAGAAATAATTTATAAAATTTAAATATTTTTAAAATCATTACGATAGGTAGCGGTTTCAAATTGAGAAATACACATCAAAAAATTAATTTTTTATTGAAATCGCTTAACACTATAATAGTTACATAGATATGGATGTGTTCAAATTTTAAAAATATTATATTTATTAGTTTGAATTTATTTTTCAAATTGAGTGGTTTAATAGCAAAAGGGTGCAAATTATATTTTACGAGATCTTGGATTCAAATCCTATCAACATCCGTATTCCTTATTTTTAATATTGAATATAGATTAAATTATAAAATATGTATTGAATACTTAAATAACTAGAATTGATTTAGCGGTAAAACTCCACTCTATTACCTAATTTATAATTAATTTCTTACATTAATTTTTATACTTTAATTAATGAAAATTTTATAATTAATTTTTTAAATAAATAAAGATAATTAAAAAAGAAATTGTAATTAATAAAACAACATTAAATGAAGGTATAACAATAACAGATAATTTATATATTAACTATAATATAAAAAATAAATAATATTTTAGGACAAACTAAAAAGGAAATGTGGATAAAAATTATGGAACAGAGGGAATATATAATATATAATTATAAACCTACACCATTTTTTTTAAAGTTCAACTGATATACTTTTTTGTTTTAAAATTTTGACAATCATATTTGATAACATGACCCATAATTACTTCGGTTTACAGGTTTCAAATAGCTATAAAAATCGTTGAGTTCGGATTCAGACATCTGGGCTGACCAACAGTTCGAGCTAACCGAATTAAGGAGTCTGTCCATGGCCTAGTCACAAACCAGAAATGCAATCGCCACGATAGAGAAGCAGTTACTGTTCCCTCATGTCTTCCTCCTGAACCTGAGAACTGAAAATAGTGGACAAAAGAAAAGGAACATCCTTCCACTACTTCTTGGAAGAATGTCAACCACGTCTATAAAAGGAAAAGCAGGTATGAAAGATTCCTCCAATCTGATTACACAACAAAAATACTATCGTACCCTTAAGATTTTGACTTGACTGTCGGAGATTTTGTTATTGAAAATCCACCAATCCTTTGTTTTCTTTTTGCAATTTGCATTTGGAAGCTGTATTTTCATTTCACTTGTCATCATTTGGTGTGGTGAGCGTGGAATATAGATCTCTTCATAGATCTCAATCCAGACACGTCCCAACGAGAGAACCAGGCAAATCCACTTGCTTCCCCTTGAACGCAGCAATTCCTCCTCCAACCCAATGATCCCAGTTCAGCCTCCTCCGTCGCAGCTATACCAACCCAACCATGGTTTGGTTAACCGTAGTCGGAACTTAGAAGTCATTCGGAGGATTAATTTCATTAATATTAATTGAATAATAATAATAATAATAAATAGTTCTGATATAAAAAAAATATTTTGTAAAAATATTTTAATTTTTGAAATATTAACATTAAAAACATTTTAGTAAAAAAATTATAAATTTAGTATAAATACAATGATATGATAAAATCACGTTAACTAAAAATATTTCAAAATTATGATGTATAACTTTTCTGAATATATCAATATTCTAATATTGAATTTATAATTTTTTATTTAAAATAATTTTAGTAATAATATTTTAAAAATCGAAGTATTTTTATAAAATATATTTTTTATTGAGCTATTATTATGGTATGAATTGAATAAGTATGGATGAAATTAACCCTTATTCATATTATTTTGCAAATAAACAACTTATGAATTTTATCACCAAGTAAATACAGTTTACTATTGGAAAAAAGAATTTATAAAAATTGAAAAATATATAGTAGATGTGCAATTTAAGTCGCAATAAATCAGTTACTCAACTTTTTATACCTTCAAAAGTAACGACAAATGCGCTCTTAGTACATTACTAAAGGGTTTATTAGTTTTAAGAAAATTAACCTATATATAGTTTTATATAATGGGTTTAAAATTGGGCAAGACGAAAGGTTAGCAACTGGGCTATTATCCGAAAAGTAGAAACGGCACTCATGAATTTATTAGCATCATTAGATAGAATTAAATAAAGTTTATATATTTGTAACAAAAAATAAAAAAAGATTTTTAACATGGCTAGGAAAAAAGCCGTGGACAAAAAGAGTATTTTTCCTCTAACCTTAATTAACTGACTTCAACAAAAAAAAAAAATTAAACCCTCAAAATTCACTTAAAATATTAGATAATTATCAATATGTAATAATTTTTAAAAATAAAAATAAAAATAAAAGAAGGTAATAAATTAAAAAGAGACTCGAGCTCAGTCATTGTGATCATATCTTTGATTTCCATGTACATGCACTGCTCCAAAGAAATTCGGTACATACAAGTGAATAACTAATTCCATATAAAAGGCCCATTTGGTTTTCTTTTAATACAACAATATTAAATTTATAGTGTGTAAATAAATTAAATTAATAATGAAACATTTCTATAAAAGTAATAAGGAAACAATTAAAATACTCTTAATTTGCTTAGGAGAACCACCGTACCATTGTGCGCATATCAGTTATGCACCTGCCATGTAGCAATCAAATTTTATTGTTGTGTTCATACAAAGTTTATAATCCAAAATAAAGGTGTGTAAATAGTCAGTTTGGTTTTGGACCGAACCGATTGAACCAAAAATTACAATTTAAAAAATATAAAAATCGAACCGAAATTGAATTTTATAAAATTAAAAACCGAATGAATTAAAATAATTTCGGTCAATTCGATTCAGTTTAACCAGTTCTAAATTATATATGGCCTTTTTTTTAATTAGACTTTTAATTTAAATGGACCCATATATTCAACAAAATAAAACAAATTAAATAAATAATTTTTTTACATAATAAGTAAATACACATTAAAAATACATACAACATAACTTAAAAATTACACTAAGAAATATACATTAAAAAATTTTACAACCCATAATTAAAAATGCATTCAATGTCCTCCAATTAAAAAAAAAAGCATGCATTTAAATTAATACAACAACATAGATGTGGATGGATTTTTCTCACAAATTCAACTTCTTAGACCTGCATTCATATAAACAAACAATAATTAAATAAATTCAATTAAATTATAAAAAAATAATACAAAAGAATTAAAGTGTAGAAATATTTTACTGTATAATCATTAAACTCTAAAGGCATTTTTTTGAAAATTTGCAAATAAAAAGTAAACATTAATTTTTTTTTATAAGAACTAAGTTAAATAAATAAAAAGTATATATATATATATATATATATATATATATATATATATATATATATATATATATATATATATATATTAGTTCTTTGTTTTATTTATTTATTTATTTAACTTCTTTGTTATATATATATATGTATACACCTCTCTCTATTTGAATCACATCATCGTCTCTAATTGAATAAAAGTGTATATTTAGAAAACTATTTGAATAAAAGAATATAGTATATTTAGAAAATTGAATACAGTTTACACTCCTTACAAAAAGCTAATACAATGTACATAGAAAGTGTATATCTCTATATTTTTTGTATTTGATTTTAATAATTATTTTTGTTATTTTTTGTTCAGTTGGAGGTATAAAATATTTACCCAACTAAAAAGAATTTAAAGGATCTTTTGAAAGATACTATTGTAAAAGAAATTTTGGACGAGGAAAGAATTGATTTATAGCATATAGATAATGATAAAGATGATCATTCTAAGGATCAACATACCCCAACTCCTCTCCTAACTTTTCGTCCAACTCCTCAAGAAAAAAGCAATAATTTCAATAGAATGTACCTATTTTTGAAGTAAAGGATAAGCTAAAATTGATATCTAATAGGCAATTGGAAAAGATTAAAGGGATCTCAAGCACTAAAAATGAGATTAATACTATAAAAAATATATTTCTATTATCAAAGTTGATGTTTCAACTATGAAGGTTGAAATATCAAATATTTTTATAGCTCTTTCTTTAATTTTTCAAAAACTAGAAGCTATTAATATCATTTAGGTAATTTTTTTTAATCAATACATAATGTATACATTCTTATATAATAATTATAAAATTATTTTAAAGTATCATTTTTAAATGTCATTCGTGTTTTGTTTCTACTTTTGGAGAAAAAGAACCAGAAAATGAAGATAACGAAACACATGAAAATCGTGTAAATATCAAAGAAAATGAAGATAATAAAGATAATGAAAAGCATGAAGATCATGTAAATATCGAAGAAAGTGAAGATAATAAAGATATTCATGAATATGATCACGACAATGAAGGAGGAAAACAACTACAGATTTAAATAAAATTTTAAGTTTTTTTCTTTTTTATTTATGTTTTTTTAAAATTTTGAAATTGTTTATGATATTCATATTCAAGTTTATTTTCAATATTTTTTTCCTTTATTTTTAATTTGAATTTTATAAGGACGGTTTGATAACGCAAAAAACATCTTCATTCTTACGAGACATGGGTAATGAGAGTTGGGAAGGTCTTTTTAAAGCTATAAGAAAAATTTTGGAAGAAAAGACGAAAAACATGTTTATAAGATTAAATAAATGTAGTTTTTTTCATTTAATTTGCAATACATTTTATGTATTATTTTATTTTATAGGATTTTGAAGTTCAAGGTGATGAGATTTTTGCAGTTATGGAACCTCGTGATTCTTGCACCCCAGGTGAACATAGAAGAGATATCAAACCATTTGTTGTAATAAAATCTCCTTTTTGTGAATGAGTTTGGATCAAAAACTACTTCAAAGATAAAGGAAATTATTCACCCATTTAATATTGTTGTTGAAAAAAACTTGATTTTTTGAAGTTGTCAGAATTTGTTTATTGGATTAACTTGGGCATGTTTAAAAAGAACAGGTCAATTGAATAATTATTTTTAATATTACTATTAAGTGTTATTTTTGGTTATGTACTTGTAATTTATTTGATTTGTTTTTTTTTAAGGACAAAGACAATATTTATATTGCAAAATTCAAACTTTTGAAAGAACCTTTTAATTTTACTGTTGAATTGGTAAGACAAACGATATGGTTCAACATATTGCTGTATCTGGAAAGGAACTTACAAATTTGATTTGCATACTTTAACCATTATAAGTGAATACTTTTCTAGCAAAGTTTATAAATTTCTAATAACATAAGAACATATTTGGAGTTTTTTATTTATATATGATTATTATATCATACTAAGACTTATTTAAATTTCTTTATGTTTTATAGCACTTGAATATAATTTTTTTACTATTTAATGAAGAAGGGGAAGAATGATTAAAGTGTATAGTGTAGTTTCACAACATTTGATAGCTTGTTTATTCACCAATTTTGATCCTGTGGTGATTAAGTATATTATTGGAAATATGATGTTGTATAATACACCAAAGGTGGAAAGTGGATCATATCTTTTTCTCGGTTAACGTAGAAAACTTCCATTGGATTATAAGCAAGCTATCATTGAAGGAGATAAGATTTTTTATATATGATTCTTTGCATTCATCACAAAAAAAAAAAATGGTAATTGAGAGAGTAGTGAATGCTTATAGTGTATTAATTTCTCATTTTTTTTTTCTTATTGATTTTTACAAAAGATGAAAGGATATAGAATATATTCAAAATAAAGAAAAAAATGCTCTAAGTGGTATCAAGTATGTTCAAAATTTCTTACACAATAAAACATGTATTTTTTATATTTGTTTTTTTATATCTTGAGTTTATATACTATATTACTATTTTATTTAAATAGAACTGATTTTATAGTATTGTTTTTCTTTTTTTCAGTTATTACAGATTTTTTGGAGCTACATTTGTTGATTATTTCATTTATGGACAGACAATTCCAGTAAATTTCAATGCAAAGAGTCATAGACATAGGTTAGGTGTATTATTATATTTGTATGGATTGGGTAAGCAAGAAAGAATTATTGAAAGTGATAGTGGGAATAATGACAATCCAAAAAAAAAATGAGAAAAAGAGGAGATTGAATAAGAAGAATGCAAGAGATATAATAGAAATAAATCACTTTTGGTGAAATATATGTACAAACATTGTGCAATTCAGTGGTAGAGCCAGGATCCCATGATCAGTGGGAGCACACATTATAATTTTAATATAATAAATTCAAAGTTAAAAATATATAAATTATGTTACGACAATATAGTTTATTTAAAATTGAAAAAAATATAATATTTAAAATCAAATAAAAATATAATTTTCATAATTATTTTCGTTGCAATTTTATATTTTGAAACCGTTGTATAATTAGCTCAATATCAATACTATCAAAATTAATAAAAAAATTATTTTTATAAATTATCACTCAAATTACCTATTTTGTTAGTTCTACTCGAGATTGGTTTTAAAATACACATTAAATTTATCAAAATATAAATAATTTATAAAATAATAAAAAAAACCAATTAAAGCAAAAATTAATAAATACAATATTAAAAATTATAAGAGTAAGTGAAATTTTGTAACCAAGTGCTAGTCAAAATGATAAAAATTACTTGTTAATCCTATCTTAAATTTGAAATGCTTCAAAAGTTGAAATGAAAAAAAGAAAAAAGAGAAAGAAAAATATGCATGAAAGAGAGAATAAAAAATGAAAATTATTTTTAAGTTGTCAAAAAAGTTGGCATTTATTTTTTATTTTTTTTTGAAAATTAATGTAATTTTATTTTTAGATAAAAGACAGAGTATTTTGGTTTTACCATTTATTGGATTTTTTTATTTAAATGGGTTTGGATAATTACCATTTATTTAATTTCCTATTTAAATGGATTTGGATTATCTTATTTTAATTTTTATTATTTAATTAAAAAGATTATGTAATTATTACTGGATTAAAATTTGAAAGGGGACAATTAAAATAAATTAGAGAGTTCCTAGTATATATATATATATATATATATATAAAATCTGAATTTGAGGGTGTGCATGTGCACCCCTTTAAGTAAAGGTGGCTCCACCACTGGTGCAATTAAATTTTTTATATATAATTTTGAATGATATTGGATTTTTGCTTCCATTGATGTATTTCAAAATACACTACATTCAGAAAAGACAGTGTATATAGTATCAAAAAATGCACTGCATTCAAAATAAGTAAATACAGTGTATGTGGTATCCACAAATTGAGTAAAGTTATTTAGAAAATTGAATACACTGTATTTGCTTTTTGTACAAATTGAATACAATATATTCAGAAAAGTGAATACATTATATTTGCTTTTTGTGTAAATTGAATACAATAGTTTGTTTCCTGAATATGATGTATTTGATTTTCTAAATACAATATGTTATGTTTTTTGAATACACTGTATTTTGTTTCCAGAATACAATGTATTAATTTTTCTGAATACACTATATTTTATTTCCTGAATACAGTGTATTAGTTTTATTGAATACAGTATATTCACTTTTCTAAATATAATGTATTTTTTTCTTGAATACATTGTATTATATTTTTCGAATATAGTGTATGCAATTTTCTAGATACTCTATATTCAATTTCCCCAATAGAGTGTATTTAGTTTCCTATATACAATGTATTTTCTTTACTAAATGCAGTGTTTTCATTTTTCTGAATACATTGTATTCGATTTCCTGAATATAGTGTATTCTTTTTTTTTCAAACTAAATACAATGTATTCAGAAAATTGAATACTCTATTCTGAATACTCTGTATTCACTTTGTGCTAAACGAATACGATGTATTTAAAAAACTAAATGCAGTGTATTATGTTTCCTAAATAGAGTGTATTTAGTTTGGTCTTATACATAATATGCATTTGTGTAAATCTTATAACCGTATAAATAACCTATAAAATGTTTGTAACTAAAATTTATAATGCATATATGCAGATAATGAACATTAGAATTTGACAATTTCAAATGATGAATTTTTTTATTTAAATGATTATAAATTTACATATAACATTAAAATGAAGAATATAAATTTGTATCACTTATTTTTTTGGAACATTTCTATATGTTTTTTTATTGTAGCCATATTTTCCACATTTTTCACACTTTATTTTATTTTCACGTCCCATATGCTTTAATTTGCCTCTTTTTTGGTCTTCTAACCTTTAATCTTCCAATTGGTTGTAAGACAACTTGATTTTGAACACTTGTAACTATGTTTCATGTATCTTAATTAGGAATTGGATTAATAATCTCTTCATGTATTGCTAACGTTGTACTTTTGGTGAAGTATGATGAGCAATATGCATAAAGATCCAAGTTCCTATCACTTCTTACTGCTAATGTATAAGAACATGGCATTTCATCCATTTGGAACTTATTATATGTACATGTTCTTTATTTAATATTCACTACATATGTTTTTTGAATATGAAAGACTGTAAAGTGAACACTACTCGATGGCTGTGTGAAGTTTGCTAATGCCGTGTCTCTAATTATGCAACTCTATTTTGAGTTAAAACATGTAAGTACTCCAGTAATGCTATAATTGATAAATTTCTAGCTCCTTATTTGTTGCATTCATAAACTCAGCTATATTTGATATCATGGTTGAAAATCTATTGCTCATATAGTATGGTATTAACCATTTTTCATACCCATTTTTTGTAGATATAGTCTAATATGTAGATCAAGTTTATCCAACTCAGTAATATTATATTCGAAAATTTTTCTGTGTATGATGAAGCTGCTCCAAATAAGAGTTTTTTTTTAATTTTTTTATGGATTCTTCTTGAATTTTGACTTTAGATTGTTCAATAGATGGTAGACACATACGCAATGACTAACTTCTGGATATACTTTTTTCATAGCATTTTCAATGCTTTCATGCCTATTTGATATGATGCACATTATGGATTTTACTCCATAAGTTTGTCTAAATTTTATGAAAAACCATTCCCAAAATGTATAATCTTCTAAATCAATAATAAAGGATGCTAATGGAAAGATTTTACCAATTGCATTATGTGTTAATGCTGCAATCATCATACCCCATATATTGATTTCAAAAAAGTACAATCAATAACTATCAATGGCCTATAGTGTTCCCAGCCTTTTATAGATGTAGACAGAGCTATGTAAACATAGAGAAATGATTTATCTTATTGAGTTTTCAGCTCTAAAATAGAACCCTCATTTGTAATTTTCAGCATGTATTAGTATCTTTACAAAAGTACATAGGAATTTGCTGGCTTACCTCTAATGTTTTCTAAAGCCTTTTCCTCTAATTTTCAAGCCTTTAAATAACTTATTTTTTTGGATTTTTAAATAACTTCTTTTGATTACATTAACATTCATATATTTGTTCTAAATAATATCACCGATTAAGGTTGATGTAATTTGTCTCTTGCTGCTTAATCTCATATCCAGATTGTAGCTATGATTAGATATAAACTTCCTGATTTTAAACATGTTTATATCCCTTTGCTTTGATGCCTTCAATTGTGAACAAAACCTATCATCTATGAAGCCAATAGGAAATCTTTTAGAACATGATTTATATACCTTAAATTAGAAATCATTCTTGATTACAAAAAAACTCATAAATTTTTTGAGAGTTTTTTTAATCTTTGTAAGTCTAATACACTCTAATATCAGACTGCATTTCATTACTTATAATTCCAATTTCACTTTCTTTTTTGTATTGTATTTGATGAACTATATTTTTGCTCGATTGATCCAAATATTCCATCATGCTTGTATTAGTATCATACAATTATAGATGTTGATCAATTAAAGTACTAAATGCTCCATCTTCATTTTGAATTAATGTTATTTTATTTGAGCAAACACCTAAATTAGAAATAAAAATATTTAAAGTTAAAGAAATTACAACACATAACTATAAAACTGAATACATTAAAGTGAATACAATATATTTAGAAAGTGAATACAATATATTTAGAAAATCAAATACAACTTATTTTGAAAATAAAATACATTGCATCCAATAAATGATTTAAGAAATCGAATACAATATATTTAGGAAACATAATACAATGTATTCAAAAACCGAATACATTGTATTTAAAAAATCGAATATAGTATATTTAAAAAACTGAATACACTGTATTTAAGAGATGTAATACAATGTATTCAAAAAAGCCAAATACACCACATTCAAGAAACCTAATACATTGTATTTAGAAAATGGAAAACAATGTATTTATAAGGTGGAATATAATATATTCAGAAAATTGAATATATTGTATTCAGAAAGTGAATACACTATATTTAGGAAATGAAATACAATATATTCAGGAAACGAAATACATTGTATTTAAAAATATGAATACATTATATTAAAGAAATAGAATATAGTGTATTTAAGAAACAAAATATAATGTATTCAAGAAATGAAATACACTGTATTCAGAAAATAGAGTATATTGTATTCAGTAAACCAAATGCATCATGTTTAGGAAATCAAAACATTGTATTCAAAAAATATATTACAGTGTATTCACATGACGTGGAACTCAAAAAGTAAAAACATAATTTTTCATGTTACCTAGTTTAGTATTGTAAACATTTGTAATGCATGTAGAATATTTTGTAAAATCTGCTTATTTTTTTCAGTTTAATGTAAAAAATGAGAGATATATCATCATCAACTTTTGGTGGTGGATATCCAACTTCAAATTTGTATTTGATGTCAAGCATGTTCTCTTCTAAATTGATCTTTATCTGTTTTGGTATTATTTCCCGTAGTTGCGGAAAGTTGCAAGATGATGAGATTAAGATTTCTTTCACTTTAAATTTTTCAAAATCTTGATTTACATTCCACTTTCCTTGACATTAAATTATTATTGGTATATTATCAATTGGTTATTTTCAATCAAATAGAGTCAATGCCAGAAATGTGAATTATAAATGATTCAGAATACTATTAAACAAAATGTATGTATGTGTGTGTGTATATATATATATATATATATATATATATATATATAGTGTGTGTGTGTGTGTGTGTGTAAGGAATACAGTGTATTCACTTTGCATAAAATTGAATACAGTGTATTTAGAAAATAGAATACGGCATAAAACTGAATACAGTATATTTAGAAAATAAAATATAGTGTATTCACTTTACTAAAAATTGAATTGTATTCACTTTGCTCAAAATTGAATACAATATTTCCAAAAAATAAAATACAATGTATTTATTTTGCTCAAAATTAAATACAGTGCATTTATTAAAAATTGAACACATTGTATTCATTTTATTCAAAGCGAATATAGTGTGTTCAGAGAATGAATACATTGTCTCCAATTTCCTCAAATCATTTGCACTTTTTTTAGAAAACAGAATACACCTAATCATAAAAAAATAAAAAAATAAAAGAGAAGTGAAATCGTATAAATTTTAGAAATCATAAATCTGAAATTATCGAAATCTTAGTAGTTATAAGATTTTAAATCGTAGAAATCTCAAAAATTACAAGATCTAAAATTGTAGAAAGAAAATAAAACTTACATTTGTATAGAAATAACTGCATAAAGTCTGAAATCTCGAGTATTTAAACTTATGATTCACAATTAACTAGTTTAAGAAATGAAATAAAATGATTGAAAAAAAATCTGAAGATAAATTGAGAGAAAAAAAATTTAAATAATAGGTGGACTATTAAATTTCAATGTGGAGCATTTCTGAAAGAGAAAATTTCAGAAATGGCAGTTATGAAAGAGAAAATTTAAAATATAGTATTTAAGTAAGTTGTTAAATGCACGAGTGTAAAAATGAAATATTTGTTTAAGAGCATTTATGTACTTATCACTTCATTGTTTGTATAAGTTAACTTACCCATTTCTAGGACAAAGCATTTAAAATCAAATCTTACCATTAATTTAACTGGGCACGATAGCGTTCCATATCAATTCAATGATAGCATTAAGAATTAATGAGAATGACTAAGCTAAAAATTAATTAATTGAGATAGCTACAATTCAATTAACTTTGTACTTTTATTTCTCTAGAATCTATTATGCAAGTTATGTAGATCGAAAAGCCGAAATTACACACACATAAGCCAATTTCTTGCTACTAAAATCAATCATTCATGATAATTACGGATCACAAACTCATGGATAGCAATAGAAAAATTAATATTGAATTAAGGCGTCAAGTTAATCAATATAAATAATTCATAGAAAATAAGAACAAGAAAATAAAAATTACTTAGATTGATGAAATCCGTGTAGAGTTCAAAGCCTCACAAAATTACAATCAAAATCAATTAACCCTTGAATTGGAATTAAAAACTTAGCAATTCATGCTAAAAATCAAAAGAACTGTAAAAGAAGAATTAAAACTGCTCTCAAAAGAATCAAATGTACGTCTTTTTATATCTTGGAAAGGAGAGTCAGAACCAACAATTGCTTCCAATTTCAGTAGACTTCCAATAGAAGTAAAAGACTTACTGTTTAAGGGCTTTGGAAAATCCTTATGTGCATTGGAGAAGCATAATAAACGGTGGAGTAACCAACTAATTGGTGGAGTATGCTATTAATTGGTAGAGCATAAACAATTTTCCTTTTTCCTTTACCCTGTAGAGTAACATCTTACTCTACCTAGTGTTTTGATACTCCACGGAGTGTGGAGTCTCTGTTCTTAACGTGAATAACTCTCTCTTTGTAAAGCTATCCCAAAAGCCAAACTTTCATTCAAGTCCTTCAAACTTTCTTTTCTTCTTTCAATTAAGTCCTAAAAACACCAAAAATGTTTAATTAGACAATTAAAACATCAATTGAAGAAACTAACCACTAAAACAACTAATTTAACACAAAACTATCCTAAAAATATAGTAAAAACACATTAAAAACATAGTTTAATTCATATTTATCAAACACCTCACACTTAGTTTTTGCTCGTCCCCGAGCAAATATTGACAAACCAACTTCTTAGAATAATCAAACTCAAAATTAGATTTAAAAAATTCAAGATTAAATTCAACATTTAACAATAGCACTCAATAAAATTATGGCTAAAATAAACTCAAACAAGGAAATAAGAATCAATTTCTGTGTGTGTAAGACCAAAACAATTTAAGCACTTTTCGAAAACAAAACACCAATGCATCTCATAATTAAGCTTTAGAATTAAAGTATACTAAGTACACTTAAGGTTTTGCACTTGAAACTCTATAAACACTATAGGCCTCTCCTTTAGCACCAGAACCCGAAGGTCATCTCCGCTAAACAACTCAAAGCAAAACATAAAATCACTTAGGTCTTAATTGGCTTGTAATGGGATTTAAGGTATTGGCTATCAAAGAATGGTCAAAAGATAATCAAAATGAATTAACCACTCTATACTTGAATAAAACACATTTCTACATTTTCAAACTATTAAGTACAATTCCCTTGCCAAGCTTCCTTATTCAATATTCTTAAGCATTGAACACAGCCAAAATAAAGGCAATAAGACTGAAATCCCTCTCATTTTCCTTATTTATGATAAGTCCCAATTTCTTTCCCTTATAACTACCCAACACTTAAAATTTTTCCATATGCTAGCTTTATTTCTTTTTCTCTTTTTTTTAGCTTCTTTTGCTTGCAAATTACAAAAATCGGGTTAAAATAAGGATATTATATACGCACTTGACTTCATCACACAATTCTTGCCCTAAATGATGCAATCATTCTCATTACACTTAAATTAAATGGCCAATAAATGTAAACTTATCCAAATCTAGAGTGTCCAGTTCTAGAGGTTAGATAAATGCTTTGTTAGGCTATATGGTTAATAATAAGTGTAACAAAAATAACAAACATGGTATGCTTTAAGCATACCTCATTAAGCTTAAATTGGTTAACAAAAGTTAATCGTATCAAAAGGGTATGAAAACAGTCTTTTAATTAGCTCAATAAGAAAAATCTGCCTAGATCACTTTCTAAGTTGCTTGAGTTGCTTTTATGCTTTGAAGGGTAATGAGGAAGGTTCTAGTGTCCTAAAATTCCTTGCTCAACTATTTCAATGCACTGGTTTTTCTAAAATTAAAAAACTGGTCTCTTGTGCTTTAAATATGTGAAAACTAATAATTATAAACCAAGTTGAGTAATAGATTAGCTCAAAATTTTAGTGAATAACTTACTTGCCTTACTACTAAATTATAATCTTGATTATTGCACAATCTAAATTCAAGTTTAATTTGTTTAAATTCTGAGAAGAACTGGGGCAAACTAAGCTTTTATGTAAGCTAAGTGATACAAGCTAATTAACTATGTATTAGCATGCTCTAAGAATAAAAACAACTAATTAACAAGGACTAACAACTATTTAAATCATTACTGAGTTAGTTACAACACTAGGTTGCTCCTAGCATTACTATTACACACCAAAAAGTAAACTAAAAATAAAAACAAGACAAAATAAAGCATAAGAACATAAGTGTTTTCATAATATAAAGAAAGAGACGAAGTAGATTTTACTCCCTGGAATTTAGCAAAACTCTAGAGCTCAGAGAAGTTCTACCCCCCTCATAAAAAGGTTGCTATCCACAACAACTCAAACTTGGCTCACTCAGATGGCGGAGGTGGTGGTGGGGAAATGCTTCCAAAACTCAACATTGAACCATTCAAAGTCTCTACGTAGGTCTCCAATATCTTCTCGCATATTATCTAGCCTCCCTATGACTTGATTCATGAAAGTCACAAGTATTGGAGGAATTTCTTGCTATTCACATACGAGGCAGCGACTGGAGCAGGAGCTGAAGGAGGTTGTACTGGACCGGTTGGCTGTGGTGCATCATCCTCTGGTTCCTCTTCTCGATTATGGCTAATAGTGATTAAATGCAAGTACTCATCCCGTATGGACCAATGCCTCCTAGGTTCAATGACTAAAATTTTCATTCAGGTTACCATACCATAATCATTAAATTTTATCTCACTAAGGGATTGACGCATGTCCATGTGCCCATATGGTTGGCCATAATAGTTGCTACCTATCTTAAAGATGTCTTCCTAATTTTTGGATTCTCTTTTATAGCTCCTTAATTTTTGGGCATAAAAGCACAACACCATTGATCTTGATCCTTCCACCATGCACCTTAGGAGCATGCATTCTTCAGCATTGATAGCGCTCGTACTACCAAGACAACTAAAGAATGTGATAGATAAGAATCTATGCAAAATTCTCAAAGCATGACTACCTAAAGCATGTGCTTTCATTTTGCTTGTCCTGTACTCTATTGGATTGAGGGGATTCCGAATAAATTTCCAATTCTCTTGATGTGTAGCATTTGGTAACTCTCTTATGACATTGGTTGAGAAGCCCAATTTTTTAGCAAAATCAGGGAAAAGCATGGGATGACGGCGCCTACCAAGCTTGAAGCTTACAATGCCTAAATCCTGCTCATCTTCGAATGTTAGCTTAAAAGAAGTGAAAAATTGCAGCGCGATATAAGGATAAAACTCAGGTTTCTTAAGAATGAATCGTTCCCAACCAATGTTTTGGATAAGAGGATAAATTTCATCCCAAAGGTTGCCATCTGCAATCTCAAAAAAAAAAAACTCCCATAGGTATACTGGCTTCACAAATTTCATATCTTTGAAGTGCTCATACAATTTAGCATTTTCTTCATCAATGTACACATGAAGATGTTTTCCTGAAGATGTAGATGCCTCCTCAGTTTTTGCCTTTCTCGGTGCCATTACACAAACACAACCATGCCAAATTAAATGATAATACAAAGTAAACCACAACTAAGGAATTTGTAACATTGAATTAATGCAATTTTAATTGTTTCTAATGAGAAATGTAGTGAATGATGTAATAAATAAATGGTAATTAAGTGCATATATGATGGGTTGAGAAAAACAAGTGGCATGATAATGAAATAATGACTTTAAATTAAACAAATAGTTAAGCTTTTTCTTTGAGGCATTTGATCGAGCACGTTGTGTGCATGACTTTATAACACTCTAACTAATGTAATTCTAAGTATCTCAAACTCAAATTGACATCACAATACTCTATTACATGCACCTAACTTAATTACAAGCATAATTACCTCAAACCATGTCAAGAACAATGCATGATCTCATTTCAAAATAAGTACGAATGCACAAATTCGAGGGAGTAGATTAAGAAACCAACAATGAAATTAAACAAATTAAAGGCACAAAGGAACTTACTTGAGTGATTAGTTAATGCATGAGGAAGATCTAGCAAGCAAAAGACTCACTTGGTGGAGTAGATTTTAGAGAGGCTAAATAAGACACTTATCAATTGGGAAAACTAGCAAATAAAAGAGAGTGTGTGCAAAAATAAAAGAGAGAGGTGATTTATAGGGCACTAATCAATGGAGTGAAAGGCACTCGGTGGAGTGTCCTTACACTCACCGAGTACCTTACACTCTACTGAGTGTGACCTCACTGGACACCAAGACAAAATTTCAAAATTAATTATTTTTAAAGGAAAGCTAAAACACTCTACATAGTAAAAAGATACTCTATCGAGTGTGATTGCACTCGGTGGAGTATCTTTTTACTCCACAGAGTGTTTACACACTAGACACCAAGCATAAAAACAACAATACAAATTTTTTTTAAAGAAAACTGAAACACTCTGCAAAGTAAAAAGATACTCTACCGAGTGTGATTTCACTTGGTGGAGTATAGTTTACTCCACAGAGTATTGGCACATGGTACTCTTAAACATAAAACCAAAGAAGAAACTATGCTTAAACTCTTTAATTTTTTTTCACCTAATCCTCACTAAAAATCATGCCCTCTCCTATAATTAAGACCAGTAATAGTTACCTGATTAAGACTTCAATTTGCACAAAAGTTAAATAAAAAAAGTGCCGTTTACTCAAGAAAATTGCTAGTTGCTTTTTTTTCTTGATTTTGGTTTGTCTGCACTTTTGCTACTGTTAAAATACCAGATGAACTCTATTAAAAGCCCGAGATATGCATTCCCTTTATAATATATGTGTGAAACACTTGGGATGCTAAAATCTTAAGAAAGCTAGAATGGCAAAAACTTTAAACAACACAAACAAAACTTATTGTGAAAATTAAAACTTACAACAAGAAAAGGGTTAGAAGAGATAGTTTTGAGTTTTTGTTAGTCTTCAGCTCAACTTTTAGGACTGTCTTACTTGTTAAGAAGTACCGGAGTACTGGGGATCATTCAAATGTATGCTAATGACACATTGAACAAGTTCACCCTCATGAAAAATCTTCAAGCGATGGCCATTTACTTTAAGAACTTTACCGATGTCCAAGCTTTTAATTTCCACTGCACCATAGGAAAACACTTTAGTAACAATAAATGGGCCAATCCAGCGAGAATGAAACTTACCAGGCATAAGCTTTAAACGAGAATTATATAACAACACCTTTTGACCAATCGTGAATTGTTTCCTAATAAGAATGTTATCATGAAACAATTTAGATTTCTCTTTATAAATTCTTGAATTCTCATAAGCATCCAACTGCAGCTCCTCTAACTCTTGCAATTGCAATAACCTTGACATACCGGCTTTGTCTAAATCTATGTTACATCAGTGTACTACCCAATAGGCCTTATGCTCGATTTCCACTGGTAGATGATGTGCCTTACCAAAGATTAAACGATAAGGAGACATACCTATAGGAGTTTTGTAGGCTATATGGTATTCCCAAAGAGCATCATCTAGACAAAGGCTCCAATCCTTCCTTCCTAGATTTACTATCTTTTTTAAGATGGATTTTACTTCTCTATTAGAAACCTCAGTTTGTCTATTGGTTTGAGGGTGGTATACAACAGCTACTTAGAGATTCACTCCATACTTCTTCATCAAAGTTTCAACCGATCTATTGCAAAAATGTGTTCATTAATCACTAATAATTGCTCTTGGAATCCCAAACCTAGCAAAGATGTTAGCCTTGATAAAACCCACAACAGCTTGAAAATCATCAGTTTTGGTGGCTTTTGCTTTCACCCATTTTGAAACATAATCCATAGCCAAAAGAATGTAAGAAAAACCACAAGAAGAAGGCAGAAGACCCATAAAATCAATGTCCCATACATCAAATATTTCACAAATAAGAATTGAAACTTGAGACATTTCATTCTTGCGTGATAATGCACTTACTCTTTGGCACTTCTATAAGTTTTACAAAATTGATACACATATTTAAACAGAGATTCCCAATACAAGCCACTATCTAAAACTTTCATAGCGGTTCGTTTAGGTCCAAAATATCCTCCACATGCATAATTATGGCAAAAAGCTAAAATAGATTGAAACTCATTTTCAGGCACACATCTCCTAATCACTTAATCGGAACAAAATTTTCATAAGTAATGCTCATCCCAGACATAGTACTTTGAATCACTTTTTATCTTTGCTTTCCTAGATTTACTAAGACTACTAGGTAGACTTCCTGTAACCAAATAATTGACCATATCAGCATAAGAAGGAATCATACCTTTGAGTTAAAATAAATACTCATCTGGAAAGTTGTCATCGAGAGAAATATCATCCTCTTCCCTTATCAATCAACTCAAGTGGTCAGCAACAGAATTCTCCACTCCTTTTTAGTCCATTATCTTTATATCAAACTCTTGGAGAAGCAAAATCCACCGAATTAGCATTGGTTTTGATTCTTTATTGGCCAAAAGATACTTCAAGGCTGCATGGTTAGAATACACTATAACTTTAGAGCCTAGCACATAAGAACAAAATTTATCCAATGCAAATACAATTGAAAAAAGTTCTTTTTCCATAGTGGAATAGTTGCATTGAGCAAGGTTTAAAGTCCTGGAAGCATAATAGATGACATGACCTTTCTTGTCAATTTTTTATCCTAGAATCGCTCCCACTGTATAGTTACTTGTATCGCACATTATCTTAAATGGTAAGTCCCATTGAGGTGGTTGAATGATAGGCGCACTAGTCAACAATTCTTTGAGTTTATCAAATACCTCCTTGCATTCCTTCCCAAACTCAAATTGGACTTTCTTTTGCAATAAATTTGTCAAAGGCAGAGTAATCTTAGAGAAATCTTTTATAAACCTGCAATAAAATCCTACATGCTCAAGAAAAGAACTCACTTCCCTAACATTGGTAGGGTTGGGTAGGGTAAGTTTGCAATTATATCAACTTTTGCCTTATCAACTTCTATACCACTAGAAGAAATCACATGTCTTAAAACTATGCCTTGGGTGGCCATAAAATGACACTTTTCATAATTTAACACCAAGTTAGTATCTATGCATCTTTTCAAAACTTTGGTTAAATTATCTAAGCATTCATTAAATGAATCTTCATATATAGTGAAATCATCCATAAAAACTTCAATTCAATTCTCAATATATTCAAAAAAATACTCATCATGCATTTTTGAAAAGTACCTAGAGCGTTACAAAGTCCAAAAGGCATTCATCTATAAGCATAAGTTCCAAAGGGATAAGTGAATGTTGTCTTTTCCTGATCTTCTTGTGCATTGAAAATTTGATAAAAGCCTGAAAAGCCATCAAGAAAACAAAAGAAGGATTTTCCAGCCAATCTTTCTAACATCTGATCAATGAAAGGTGGAGGAAAGTGATCTTTCCTAGTAACTTGATTAAGCTTTCTAAAATCTATACACATTCTCTAACAATTTTGCACACGCAAAGGTACAAATTTATTACTCAAATTTCTTACCACAGTTATCTCAGTTTTCTTTAGAACAACATGAATTGGACTTACTCATTCACTATCAGAGATTGGATAGATAATACCTGTATCCAGCAACTTGAGAATTTCTTTCATCACCACTTCCTTCACAGCTGGATTCAACCTCCTTTGTGGTTCTCTAGATAGTTTGGCATCTTCTTCAAGTAAATTCTGTGCATGCAAATTGACAAACTAATTCCTTTTATATTGGCCAAAGTCCAACCAATTGCAACCTTGTACTCTTTCAAGGTTTTAACCAAATTTTTCTCTTGCTCCTTTGTGAGGCCTTTTGAGATGATCATGGGCAAGGTTTAACCTTCACCTAAATACATGAATTTGAGGTGTTCTGGTAGAGCTTTCAACTCTAGTTTTAGTGCCTGCACAATAAAGGTAGCATTTTGTTAGTAGTAGAAGAGATTTTAGCATTAGAATTTATTGATTCTGATAATGCTGCTGAAAATAGTTCTTTTACACCAAGTTCATCCATAATTCATTCTAAATTAGATTATGCGTCTAATTCTAGTTCATTACCAACACTTTTTTGGGGCAAGAACATCCTGCACAATAGAATCAATCACATCAATCTGACAAATAGAATGCACATCATTAGGGTGTTTCATAGCATCAAAAATATTAAACTTAACAATCTCTCCATCAAATTCAACAGATAGAGTACCCTCATCTACATCAATTTTTGTCTTTGCCGTTTTCATGAAAGGTCTTCCTAACAAAATTAAAGCCGATTTTGAAGAGGGATTACCTTTCATCTTTAAGATGTAAAAGTCTACAGGAAATATAAGCTCATTGACTTGCGCCAAAGCATCCTCAATAATCCCTAGGGGATGAATATAAGAACGGTCAATCAATTGAATAACTACACTAGTCTTTTGCAAGTCATTTAATTTCAACTCTTGGTAAACAGAAAGTGGCATCACATTAATTGAAGCTCCTAAGTCTAATATAGCATGCTCAACTTTATTTTCACCGATCACACACGATAATGAAAACATACTTGGATCCTTTCATTTTTCTAGCAGATTCTTTTGCAAGATTGCGAACATACTTACTTACCTCAACTTTCCCTTTTTCTTTAATCTTTCTCTTATTGGTACATAGCTCCTTCAAGAACTTTGCATATTTAGGAATTTGCTTGACAACATCTAACAAAGGAATATTGATTTGTACTTTCCTAAATGTATCTAGGATCTCTTTTTCTTGCTCATCTTCCTTTGGTTTAGCTAAGCTGCTAGGAAAGGGAGGGGTAAGAGTGTGAGAAGAAAGAGATAAAGGAGGATCGAATGTTACCTTATGCTTTGTTCTAGAGGGAGCTTCTTCTTCATCATCCCCCTTGTCTATATCAGCTTCTTTTGGTGGAGTCGACCCTGAAGGAATTTCTTTTCCACTTTTTAGTAAGATTGTACTGCAATTCTTCTTTGGATTCACTTCTGGTTGTGAAGGCAACTTTCCAAAATTTTAAGCATTCAATTTACTAATTGACATGGCCAATTGAGTAATTTGGTTGCCTAAATTCTGAATGCTTGTCCTTGTTTCCTGAATGTTGGCTCTTATTTCCTGTTGAAATTAAAGAGTATTATTAGCAAGATTTTTAACAATATCTTTTAAAGACATACCTGAGTTTGGAGCCTGAGTTTGTGTAAGAACTTGAGGTGGTCTAGTGAAACTCTGAGGAGGTGGCCTTTATTGTCCTTTTTGATTTCCATAGCTAAAATTAGGATGATCCCTCCATCTAGGATTGTAATGTTTAGAATAGGGATCATACTTCCTTTGAGGTAGACCAGGAAATCCTCCTACAACATTGGCTTCTTGTGTGGAGTTTTGTTGTAATGTGGGGCATATATCAGTAGGATGCCTTTGAAGTGAGCATATTCCACATGCCTTTGCTGTTTGCAGTTGTCCTACTGCCATTTGATGAACCAAAGCAGTTAAATCATAAAGTTGATTTTTAAGATCACTTACCTCATTGACTTTCTTGGTAGATCCTCCACCTCTTGTACCAAATTGCTGGGAATTTTCAGCCATGTTTGAAATCAATAATTTATCTTCTTGAGGTGTCTTGTTCACTAAGGCTCTACCACTTGCTGCATCGATCATACTCATATCTATTAGTAGTAGTCCCTTATAAAAATATTGAATCAGGAGTTGGTCAAAAATCTGATGGTGGGGAAAACTAGCACATAGCCTCTTGAATCTTTCCCAGTATTCATACAATGTCTTTCTCGTGATCTGTGTGATGCCATAAATCTCCTTTCTAATGTTGGCAACTCGTGTTGCAGGAAAGAATTTCTCCAGGAATAACCTTTTCATCTTATTTCATGTAGTGATTGAATAGAAAGGCAGATAGTAGAGCCAATCTTTAGCTTGATCCTTCAAAGAGAAAAGAAAAGCTCTAAGATTGATTTACTCCTCAGTTATGCCCTGTGGTTTCATTGTAGAGTAAACAATGTGGAATTCCTTCAAATGCTTATGGGGATCTTCACCTACACAGCCACGAAATGAAGGAAGTAAATGAATCAAACCAGATTTTATTTCAAAATCATTTGCAAGGTTAGGAAAATTAATGCATAAAGGTTGTCTATTCAAATTTGGCAAGGCCAGCTCCTTGAGAGTTCTGTCAGCCATATTTTCTTCAAATTCCTCAAAGATAGAAACACCACAAATTATCGAGTCTATCTCCAACTCTTTTTAAGTCATTTTTTCCTTAATCTAGCTTTTTTCTCAATTGACGCATTGTCTTCTCAATTTCAGGATTATACTGCATATCAATAGTCTGAGAAGAATGAGTCATAAACAAAATCAGACAAATAAATAAAACAATAATAAACTAAAAATATAGTTCCCTGGCAATGGCGCCAAATTTTGGACGAGTTGTCGAAGCCCTTCAAAATAAATACTGATTCACCTAAACTAACTTGTAGAAATAGTAGAACCAGGTCAAATCTTAAGAGAACTATGTAATTAATTTCTCAATGTTAAAAACAAAAATATAAAGTAAATGGGGGTTTTTAAATCTTTAGATTAAAATTAAAAGTACATTAACAAGAAATTAACAGAAAGCAAAAATATTGAATTAAATAAAAATCAATCTTACCAAACTTCTAATTCAAAGGTATAAATCTCATCCAATTGCAACTTTTATCATAGACTTAAAAATTAATTTCTCAATCCAATAACTTAGTTTACTTAATCGAAAAAGCCATAGAAAGCAATAATTCTCTTAATGTAATTGACTCAAACAAAGCATTTAAAATCAAATCTTATAATTAATTTAACTGGACACAATAGCGTTCCATATCCATTTAATGATAGAATTAAGAGTTAATGAGAATGACTAAGACAAAAATTATTTAATTGAGATAGCTATAATTCAATTAACTTTGTACTTTTATTTCCCTAGAATCTATTATGCAAGCTATGTAGATCAAAAAGCCAAAATTACACACACATAAGCCAATTCCTTGTTACTAAAATCAATCATTCATGATAATTACGGATCACAAACTCATGGATAGCAATAGAAAAATTAATATTGAATTAAGGCATCAAGTTAATCAATATAAATAATTCATAAAAAATAAGAACAAGAAAATAAAAATTACTTAGATTGATGAAATCCCTATCGAGTTCAAAGTCTCACAAAATTACAATCGGAATCAATTAACCCTTGAATTGGAATTAAAAACTTAGCCACTTATGCTGAAAATCAAAAGCACTGTAAAGAAGAATTAAAACTACTTTCAAAATAACCAAATGCACGTCTTTTATATCTTGGAAAGGAGAGTCAAAACCAACAATTGCTTCCTATTTCTGTAGACTTCCAATAAAAGTAAAAGACTTCCTATTTAAGGGCTTTGGAAAATCCTTACGTGCGTTGGAGAAGCATCATAAACGGTAGAGTAACCAACTAATCGGTAGAGTATGCTGTTCAATCGGTGGAGCATGCTCTTAATCGGTAGAGCATGAACAATTTCCCTTTTTCCTTCACTTCGTAGAGTAACATCTTACTCTACTTAGTGTTTTGACAATACTCGGAGTGTGGAGCCGCTGTTCTTTACGTGAATAACTGTGTCTTTGCAAAGCTATCCCAAAAGACAAACTTTCATTCAAGTCATTCAAAATTTCTTTTCTTCTTTTAATTAAGTCCTAAAAACACCAAAAATATTTAATTAGACAATTAAAATATCAATTGAAGAAACTAACCACTAAAACAACTAAATTAACACAAAACTATCCTAAAAATATAGTAAAAACACATTAAAAACATAGTTAAATTCACATTTATCATATGATGTTCAAGGAAATAGTCGAGGCAATAAAGATTGATAGTGGATATTTATTCAGTGGCAAATGGTTATAGGGTGAAGATTGTGAAATCTGATGAGATAAAGGTTAGTTACAAGTGTTAAGTGGGGTTGCCCATTTGTTTAAAACTTTGTATACAAAACATAACTATATGATAGAATATTTAACCCAAGGTCCAATGTAAGGCTGCTGGCTAATTATTTTAGGCTTAAGGTTCAAAAAAACCCAAATACAAGCTAAAAAGCCTAATATCTAAGGTCTGCAATGAGTGGAATGTGAATGTTTCAGAAAACAAGTTGAAGACTACAAAAAAGATGATTTGTATTGCATTAGAAGGGAGCTATGTTAACGAATACAAGATTTTAAAAACTTATGCTCATGAGCTTATATATAACAATCCTAGAAGTAGGGTTGTGGTTGAAATTAGTAAGGATACTATGTTTGAAGGAAAAAAGGGTATTCTTAAGGATGTTTATTTGTTTTAAGGCATTTCATTAAGGTTTTAGAAATGGATGTAGACCTATCACAGGCCTTGATGCAACATTTGTACTATAAAAGTGCGAAAGATAACTAATGCCTGTTGTTAGCCAAGATAACATGAATCATTTCTACCTAATTGCATGGGTGTGATGAGCGCCAAACCCTGCTCGAATTTGGAGGTCTATTTTTATGGTCCAATACTAGGTGAGGTTTATAAAGTTTATAGATTGGCTACTTCACAATAAAAAAAAGAGATTTGATCCAATTTTATAATTGGTAGTCAACCTACAATTTCATCTAAGTGGGCCTAAGAGGTAGGTATCATGGAGTTGCCATCCAACAAAATATTGAAAAAGTGAGTCTATGCCCAGATCAGAGATGGTGTTCAGGACATCACTCTTACTTGTACCTTAGTTATGTATTGTTTATAACTGAGTTTTTAATATAAATCCACTATCTCCCTTCTTACACAATGCATAAACAATAAGTAAATAAACACATCAAGCACATAAATAAAGCGATAAAGTAACTAAATATATTACATAAGCAAATTATCCAAAAGAAAATAAAGAAATTACCATACATAAATTGGGGCAATTATTTAATGTGAAAACATTGATTCCCTCATACATATTTTACAAAATGATGAAAAATCCTTGTTAATTTTTGAAAACACGAGATAAGTGATTCCAATTTTGATAAAAGCAAGGATTCTTCTTTATGTATGATTTTGGATTGAAAATTTGACATTGATCCATTTTATTAAGAAAACCTAATTAGTTAGGTAAAATTGATTTACGTGAATTTTTATTATTTATCTGCAAGAAAAAACCATTTTTTACTACCTATTACAAGCCGTCAAAATAAATTCAATAAAATAATAAACATAAATAAAAGGTGATAAATAAAATAAAATAAAGGAAAATAGATAAATAAGGAAAATGTAGAGTTAGGAACCATCAATGGTAGCTTTTTAAGGCATTCCAACACCAAAGCACTGACTTTGATATGAGCTTGAAAAGCTCATAAATAGTGTGTACGTGTGTTTAGTTTTATTAAGTATAGTATTTAATATTTTGGTATTTTATGTGTATTTTGTTGCTTCTATGTGTTTTGTGTGTTCTTGGTTGTTTTATAGGAGTTAAGGAATCAATTTGGAGCTTAAATGGAAAAATTTGGAAGCACTAATGAAGGAGTGAAGAAGAAGCCCTGTCGCGAGCGCGACAGGTACCGCGAGCATGACAAGGGACACATATCTAGGACAAGAAATGAGGAAGAGAAAGGTGAAAGAAGGAAGCGTGTCCTGTCGTGAGCGCGATAGATGTCACGATCGCTACAGAGGGCGGTTATAGGTAGTTAATCTTGAAAAGTCACCTAAAAGGACACCAAGGTTCACCAAGGGTTGTATACCTATGGAGAGGCACTTGAAGGGACTTGATGCTTGAAAATCTATAAATACCCTGGAAGTTATAATAATAAAAAAAGATCTATCATTTATTTTCCTTATTGGAAAATGTAATTGTAGGATAATAGTTGTAGATTTTAGTTTTATTTTTATGGCTTGAAGAGAAAGCAAATACAAGGAAGAAGACTACACTTGGTGAAAGGAAGAAGGATTGAGAGATCCCCTTCTTTTATTTCTAATCTTTACTTCTTCTTTATTATAATTATGAATTCTTTTTAGGAATTTGAATGTTGTTTTTCATATTTAATCATTTCTCTTTCGTTTATCTTTAAATGTAGGATTTGTTATTAAAACTTTATTAGTATCATTATAAGTTAAGGAAAACGACCTTAGATGGAAATTCCTTCTCTGAAAATCATCATAGTGGTTATAAGTAAGAGAGTTAGCGAGAGCAACATCTTACTGAAAGTTAATAGAAAATTCATTATCAAAGCATAGTTTGAGAGATCGCATGTGGAGATAGTTGTTATAGGTTGGTTTTTATTCTTTGAATGTGTGTTTATGTAATTCTAGTCTAAATGCAAGAGCTGCAATTTAGAACCATAAATGCATGTTTAAGGCATAATCTAGTCTAAATGCGAGAGCTGCAACATAGAACATTATTCCAACTTGGCTTACATGATAAAGATTGAATTATAAATAAGAGAAAAATATCAAATTCCATATTTATGTATATGTTACATTCATCATATTTATATGTCTTCTCGGATTATCATTAAAGTAGAATAATATTTAATTTAGTGTAGTGTAGTGTTAATAATAGTTTTAACTTGCAAATTAATGAGCATTTAAAACAAGATTAAAATCGAGTAGTAATAGTGTACAATGTTAATCAACATTCCTCGTGGGATCGATATCTAAAATACTATAATCGGTACACCGTATACTTGCGGTATTTAAGCTTTTATAAAAAGCATATCAAGCTTCACAATGCTCATAAAATTAATTGCTTAAAAATACACAAAGAAAACCAAAAAGTTAGTATGTAATAAGTGAAAATAAATAATAAGGAAAAAAATTAAAAAAACAATATCCATTCTAGACTGAGAAAAAAATAAACAAGCAGAATGTGAAACACATAAACATAATTAAGAATAACATCTAAAAACGTAATAATTATGCAAACTAATTAAAACAACAAAAAGTGAATGTAAACAAATTAATAACATGTTAAAACAACCCACAGATGGCCAACAATAGGGGATAAGTAGCCAAACAAGATAAGGGACAGGATGAAAAGAAATCCCTGTGATGGCCCATCACTTGGTGTGATCGATAGGCATATGTGGGGTTTATTCCCATCTGCGAGGTGACAAACAGAACAAAAATCATAGGAAAATATACAAAATGGTGAATAAACATATTTTAACCTAATCATGCATAATATATGTCATAACCATGCAAATCTAACTAAGACATCTAAAAACATATTTAAATCATATTAAAACAATAAATTGAACACAAAACATAAGATTTCAATTAAAAGAATTATCATACATCCATGATGAAACTCTTGGAACATGATTTTTCTAATTATGATTTGATTATTCTTTTATTTTGCACCTAGTATCATGAAACTTATAGAAGCACTAGGATTAAATAACAAAGAAAACACGTGAATATGGTGTCATAATATCAAAAATCAAATCAAGCATGTGTTTTCATGATATAAATTAAAAAAGAGAATTAACCCGGAATATTACCCTTGGGAGAGTTAATTTCTATAATGTATAGAAATTGTAATCTAAGTTCCACGTAGTTGATTTTCACGTTCAAAAGCAATAATGTATATGTGTGAAGAAAATAATGTTAGAAAGCTATTATTCTCGAGAGAAAAAATTGAACTTTCTCGCTCAAGAATGGCAGCCTCTTTTCTCAAGGTTTAGAATCCCCCACCTAAAACCTTTAGTTTAAATATCAAGAAAGAGTTTGAAAACCCTTTCTAATTCTAATTCTTTGAAATCTACTAGTAAATCTCTTTGAAATACATTTCAAATATGATATTCCAAAACAGGATTTATCCAAAATCTCCCTGTTGGAAAATGTGCGAGTCTACCAACAGACCCCACAGATAGGCATCTATAAAAGATAAATGGGCATCACTTAAGAATAAATCTTAGAATCACAAAAAAAGCCCTTAAAATCCTAACTTAGTGACTTATGGCCTTGACTCATGAAAGAGGGTCGTCTATTATTGAGCCACTAACAGACTAGGATGGCCAAGACAAGCTATTTGCTAGGAGACGGCCAAAAGAGAAAATGGCCATAGATGATTGTCCATCTATGATAAATGGCCATATGTAATAGAAATAGACCAAAATTCAAAGTTTTCACCCTTTTTTTGAATTTCTAAGAAAAGTAACTTCAAAAACCCATAAATCATTTTAGAAAACTTTGAAAGCCTAGGATAAAACTTGGAGTTTGTGCTTTCCATCTAAAATACAAATGGTTTATCCTCATTGGGTAACTTTGGGGCTGCCTGAGGATTGGGTGTTTATAATGGACCATTATTTCTTGTGAGAACAAAAGACACTAGAGTTGGTTTGTTAAATTGCTTGGAAAGTCATTGGACTTGGACAAAGAAGCTGTCATGACATTTATATTTGGTGTGCAGGTATGACTTCCATCTTCTATTTTATAGAATTGAATTGTATTACATATGTTCTAATATAGATGATGATTGTATATTTTTGTCAATTTTTGCAAGTATACGAAATTGATTCTAGTAATAAAGAGTGAATGAGTTATCGTTCCCCCAGGAACTGATGATTAACTACCAAAATTGTGATAATTTCCTATTATTTAGAAAAGCAAACTAAAATAATTAACTAAATAAAAATTATATAAGTAAATCACACAAACAATTGAAAGATTGAACATGCTCTTCCAAATGATGTCAAACTTATTGATCAAATTTCGTTAACCTTTTATAATAGATATTAATGAATTAAAACAAAACTATCATTATTCTCAATAATTCCTACAAGTCAAGTTATATTATTTCCATTCAAACTATGTTCTTGTGTTATTCACAATTCAATTCAATCTCAAGATGTTCCTTACGTAATAATCTTAAGAACATAAATCAGTCAATCAGTGGCCAATTAATTGAAAGCATTAAGCAAAACCATAAACAATTGCACAAGCAAAGAAAACTAATTAGATAAACCAAAAAAAAAAGAATTCAAGCTACATCAAAGATAACCTTGAAAGAGATTTAAACCATGCTAATCATGTTTAAGAATCCAAAATAACAAATCAAATTCAATAGCATAGTTAAAGCAAACTTGAAATTGAGTAGAGATGAAAATCTTGGTGCTTGAAGCTTTAATTCCACATAAATCTTTGGATCCCAAATCTTTTGTTTCTTCAATTTTTCATCTTGCTTCCTCGCTCTAATTAGAGATGGAAAGATCTTTTTATATGAAAGAAGCATCCTAATTGGAATAGGAGAGCTCTAAGGCTTGTTTTGGAAAAAATAAAATAGAGTTGGAGTAGGAAAATAAAATAAAGATTGCATTCTCATTTTTATCCCCGTCACCACACCCTCAGGTGGTGATTTTCGCCCAGTGTCACCACCTAAGGTGGTGAAATCATCTGTCCATCTAAACATCACAGCCTTGGGTTGTGAAACCCTTTGGTTGTCATCTTTCACAATTTTGCACTTCTTTTAAACCTCTAAAGCTTTCAATGCAAATTTTATGCTTTCAAATAACCTTATAATCTATTAATCATTGAATATTAATAAAATTAAACCTAAAACCACCAAAATTAACACAATTAAGCCAACTTAACAATCAAAAAATAAAAATTAAGAATAAAACTAAAATATAGTGAAAATTAACTACTAAAATGCTATTCTAACCTAAAATTTACTTAAATATGATCCATAAATACCTATGTAAAACCTACTAACAAAATACCCCCAAACTTAAACTTTGCTTGTCCACGAGTAAAGAAAAATAAACCACACTTTTGAACAACTCAAACTTAGAAATTCAGATGATAGCAACCAACCATAACCAAGATAAGTAGAAATGTATAATTTACCAATTATCACTAATACATATATTTATCAACTTTAGTAACTAGAGCATTTATTTTAAGATTAATTGCATAAATAACATCTATTTCTAGAAGTCCATTAGTTTTCTTGAGGGGGCTCCTATCGGATGAGTTATATATAGTTGTTCATTGCAATTTCCTCAAGAAGCTTAATTGCATCATCCATTTCTAGTCCCATAAAAGCTCATCTTGTTGCTGTACCTACAAGAATTTGAGTGTTAGGATGGAGACCAGTGTAAAAATTCTACACTAACATCCAATCTGCTATTTTATGATACAGACACTTCCTTAAAAGATCTTGAAACCTCTCCCAAGTATCATATAAAGCTTTAAACTCTTATTGTGCAAAGTTATTAATTTTAAACCTTAACTTTGTCGTCTTTGCCAGTGGAAGGAATTTTGTTAAGAATTTCTTAGCCAAATCATTCCAAGTAGTAATTGTCCCTGCTAGCAAAGATTCTAACCAACTTTGAGCCTTCTCTTTAAGTGTAAAAGGAAAAATTCTTAGTATTATCGATTCATCGGAAGCTTTATTAGTCTTAAATGGGCCATAAATAGCAAAAAATCTTGAAATATGCAAATTTGGATCTTTAGTGGTCAACCTTCCAAATTGACATGAATTTTGAAGCATAGATAATACAGATGACTTAATCTCAAAGTTATTGGCCTTCATGGTAGGTTACACAATGCTTGGTACTGTTCCTTCAACAATTGGGATCGAATAGTCGCATAATGTACATCTAATTGGTTCCCTATAACTATATCCTTTTTTCGTTTCCTTCTTTTCTTTTCGTTCCCTTAACCTAGCCTTGAAGGTGCACTCAATTTTAGGATCAAATGGCAATAGTTCAAAACTTTTTAACCTTCTCATACATCTATAAAACAAAATTAAGAGAGAAATTTAAAAATAAAATAAAATCTAAAGTAATAGAAAATTATTTTGTATTGACATTAATCTACTCAATCCCCGACAACGGCACTAAAAACTTTTTATCGATTTTTGCAAGTATACAAAATTAATTTTAGTAATAAAGAGTGAATGAGTTATCATTCCCACAGGAATTGATGATTAAGTACCAAAATTGTGATAATTTCCTATTATTTAGACACACAAACTAAAATAAATAACTAAATGAAAATTATATACAAACAATTAAAAGATTGAATAAAATCAATAGATGAGAAGATAGGGTATCTTTGAATTCACTTGAATCTATCTTTTAGTTTATATCTATTAGCAATCAAATCTAATTACTTAACCAAGGAAAGAATAATCCTAAGATATTTAACATGCTCTTCCAAACGATGTCAAACTTAGTCATTAATTTTTGTTAACCTTTTATAACAAATATTAATAAATGAAAACAAAACTATGATTATTCTCAATAATTCCCACAAGTCAAGTTATATTATTTCTATTCAAACTATGTTCTTGCACTATTTATAATTCAATTTGATCTCAAAACATTCCTTCCATAATAATTTTAAAAACATAAATCAGTCAATCAGTGGCCAATTAATTGAAAGCATTAAGCAAAATCATAAATAATGCATAAGCAAAGAAAACTAATTAGTTAAACCAATAAAAATAAGAATTCAAGCTACATCAAATATAACCCTAAAAGAGATTAAGATCATGCTAATCATGTTCAAGAATCCAAAATAACAAACCAAATTCAATAACATAGTTAAAGCAAACTTAAAATTGAGTAGAGATGAAAATCTTGGTGCTTGAAGCTTATCCCAAATATTGTGTTTCTTTAATTTTTCATCTTGCTTTCCCCCTCTAATTAGAGATGGAAAGGCCTTTTTATATGGAACAACCATCCTAATTAGAATAGGAGAGCTTTAGGGCTTATTTTGGAAGAAATAAAATAGAGTTGGAGTAGGAAAATAGAATGAACATTTCATTCCCATTTTTATCCCCATCACCACACCCTCAGGTGGCGATTTCTACCCAGTGTCATCACCTAAGGTGGTGAAATCATTTGTCTATTTAAACATCATAGCCTTGGGTGGTAAAACCCTTTGGTTGTCATCTTTCACCATTTTGCACTTCTTTTAAACCTCAAAAGCTTCCAATGCAAATTTTATGATTTCAAATGGCCTTCTAATCCATTAATCATTGAAGATTTATAATATTAAACCTAAAACCACCAAAATTAACATAATTAAGCCAATTTAACAATCAAAAGATAAAAATTAAGAATAAAACTAAAATATAGTGAAAATTAACTGCTAAACTACTATTCTAACCTAAAATTGACTTAAAAATGATCCATAAAAATCTATGTAAAACCTACTAACATATATTTATTATGTTATGTTTTTAAAACATCAAGGACTGATTGATATAGTATTGACACAACTTCTTAAATCATGCCATAGATTTTGTGTTATGCACACTAAAAGTAATTGGTGCGAGGTATGGAGATAAGGCTAGTTTAAAATATATATGTGGTGGTGTGCTTGGAACACCTATGAGGAGGAATTCAAGGATAATTTGAAAAAGATAAGAAAAATGAGTGGGGAGGTAGCTAGAATTTTATTAAGGTATCCTTCAAAGATATGGTGTAGGGCCTACTTTGCTACTATAACCAAAAATAATGTGGATAATAATATCACAAAGAGTTTCAATTTTTAGATAAAGGGCATGGTCTATAAGAGTTTTTTAAGTTCCAAATGATGAGGGAAGGAATTATGTTATTGTGTCTTTAAGACAAGTTCATTATTCAGGTCCTGAGGACCAGTTTTTCCACCATGTATGAGCAAAATAGTGTTAAAGTTTTTACAATCCTAAGAGAACTCCCCTTTCACAAGACAAGAAATAGTTCTTAAGGTTGTTATAAACCTATATGCATCTCTTTTATGTGAAAGGAAATTGTTTACGATGGCTTGATGAAACATGCCACTCATTTCTTCACTCTATCAGTTGAAATGATCACAGAGTAGCTTTATAGGGTTGGACTTTCTCGATAGGAAATAATAGGGTTTAAAATGGACATATTGATGAAACTATCCATTCCATTATCTTTTTGAGTCCAGCATTCCAACATCAATTGATTCAATAGGACAATACTGAGTACTCGAAAGATTAAAGGCCCCCATTGCCATATTTACGAGTCTATGGATGACTTAGTCTAAGTTAATGTATCTTATGGTGCTAAACTATTGTGCCTATAGATCGAAGAGGATTCCATGGAAAAGACTCACAAAAATTTAAAAAAAAAGACAAATAAAAAAGGTAGAAAACAAAAAAAAAGAGAAAAGCCCAAGAGTTGAAAATAAAAAAAGACGTCTTTGCTAAAATTGGATACCTCTTTAGGGTAAAAATATAAAAAGTGCTCTAAAAAATTAGGGTTTTGAAAAAAATATTCAATCAGGAAAACCCAAGAGGGCTGATTGATAACAAGAGTCGAATGTATACAAGATACCCTCATCAATATTGAATAAAATTGGTGTCATTACATTACATGTTCGATTATGCTTTTTAATGTTTCAATGAAATGCATATAGATGAGGACATCTACATAAGTTAAGCATAAACATGCAATTAATCAGTCAAGAGAAACCTATAGCACATACAAGGATACATGCTAAAAAGAGAGAGAGAGAAAGAATGAAGGCCGCTAAAGATGAAAACTATAACTGGCTCTCTAGGCAACAGTTAGGCAAAGGGATAGGGTGAAAATATTGAAATAGGCAGTTTGTCCTATAAAAAAAAGAAAAAAGAAAAATGATGAATAAAAAGTTATTGGAACGGATTTGATCTATTCTAGGCAAATGTTAGGCAGAAGGTTATGGAAAAATCCTTAACGGGGTGCATTTTCCAACAAGAACAACTTATGTGAAAACCCACAAGGGGCACACAACCTTTAAAATAATGACTATCGAAATATGGAGGAATAAAAAGTGGCTAACAAAGAAAAAGCCCAAAATAGTCTCCTTTCGGATAGAGTCCTGAGGGGGTAAAAGATCTTTAGGGGGCATCAAACAATATAGAGAGTTCAAAAATCAAGCAAAATAGAAAAAGTCAAAAATAGATCTTTGAAGGGGCACCTATAGAGAAATAGCAGTCAGATTGCACTTTCAATGAATGCCTAAACTGTCGGAGTGTAATCTATGCATTCACTTGTATCAGTCCTCACACACATGCCTCATGTACAATAGGACTTCATATACTTGTCTCACATATCAATTTAACACATGCATAACCATTCTTATATGCATTCACGTCATCATGTAGATAGGCCTATGTATATAATTTACACACACATAATCTTTTGGTGTATATATGTTGCTGCACATAACCTTGTAAGCAAAATCCAAATGGACTCCACAAGCAAAGGTAGTTCAAAAGACAACTCTAGCTCAACATTACCACACAACAGGGTGGAACAATTGAACAAAATTAGTGGAGATCAGAGGAAGGCCCTACAAAGAGCTAGGTTGCCTTTACATACCATAGCTAGGGGTAATCAAGTAAGTTCCTTTACCCTAAAAATTTGCATCTATAAAAAAAAACAATAAACAGAAAAAAATAAAAAAAAAGTGAGAAAGGAAAGGAATATACAAAAAGCAAAAAAAAAAAGAAAGAAAACAACAACAAAAACAAATGAACTCAAACAAAATTGAAACTTGATCTACCAGCATCCAAAGTCTCTTAGTGAGCATAAATTCCTTTTTGAGAGGTATCCAAAGTCTCTTAGTGAGCCCAAAGTCCTCTTCGATAGGTATCCAAAGTCTCTTAGCAAGTACAAAATCCTCTTCGAGAGGTATCCAAAGTCGCTTGGCGAGCACAAAATCCTCTTCGAGAGGTATCCAAAGTCTCTTAGCGAGCATAAAGTCCTCTTCAAAAGGTATCCAAAATATCTTAGCGAGCACAAAGTCCTATTTGAGAGTTATCCAAAGTATCATAGTGAGCATAAAGTCCTATTTGAGAGGTATACAAAGTCTTTTAGTGAGCACAAAGTCCACTTCGAGAGGTATCAAAGTATTTTCCTGAGCATAAAGTTCTTTTTGTGAGGTATCCAAAGTTTCTTTGTGAATGTTAAGCTCGATAATCAAAGTCTCTTTGTGAGCATCATGCCCTCTAAAGAGGCATGCTAAAAATTTAACCAAATCCAAATTTTAGAATGCTAATAGACCAAAGGTCCAAAATCCTAAAAATGCAAAATCTTCAAAAAAAAGTAAAAATAAAAAAAAAGATAAAAAGAGAAAAAAGAGAAGACAAAGTCAATAGCCCGAACTTCCTAGAATTAAAAAACCTAAAAACTCAAAAAGTTTATTTAACCAAATAAATCTTCAAAAGTCTCTTTGGAGCATGAAAGTCCTCTTAAGAGGCATTAAAGTTCTCAAAAGTCTCTTAATAATCATAAAACCATTCAAAGTCTCTCAAAGAGCATAAAATTAATCAAAGTATCTTCAAAGCATAGAAAATTAATTAAAGTCTTTTTGAAGTATGAAGTCCACTTAAGAGGCATCAAATTAATCAAAGTATCTTTACAGCATGAAGTCCTCTTAAGAGGCATCAAGATTTTTAAAGTCTCTTCTGAGTATGAAACCCTTTTAAGAGGCATTCTAATCTAGATAGTCGAAGAAAAGGATTAATTCATTGACAAACTGATAATGAGCCACTCACCTTAATAATCATCAAATCAAAAACCAGAGATTCACTGCCTCAGGTATGCATTTTTTTATCTTGGCTCTGAATTTTTGCTCACTTAGGCACTAGTGCATAAAGCTCTCCAAAATTAGAGGTAACTATAAACACTAAATGCTGAGGCAGCTTATATCGGAGTTACCTAATGGTAAAGAAAAATTCATATTTCAAATAAAAAGTGTAAACTCTGAGTTTCATCCATGATTTTCACAGTTTTCTAAAACATTTTTGTGGATTTTAACTTGAAATTTCATAAAGATTTGAGAATGGGTATAAAACCATGATTTTGGCTATTTTCTTATGATAGATAGGCATCTATCAAGGATAGAAGCCTGTCTATAAATGTTCTTCCTCCTGGCTATCCTTGGCAGACAGCTGTAGGTCATTAGGTCATAGCATTCCATAGATGCCAGTCTATTACTCACGGATGCCTTTTTTATGGGGTTTTTGCTTCAAGTGTGCATATTTTCCAACAACTTTGAATTTAGTGAAAATCTATTTTAAATGATCAAATTTGAAATGGATTTGAGGGAGTATTTTCAGGATTTTCCAATTTGAAATCGTTTCAAACTCTTCCTTGGTATTTAAAAACAAAAAAAGAAAAACCTAGAGGGAAAATGAGAGAAAAAAGGAGAACACTTTGAATAGGCAGCAGAAGTCACGTTCTTTGAGAATAGAAAACTAATTTCTATCTCATAAGAATAGAGAAGGTTTGCTCATGAATTTTTATCAATATAAATATATTTTACTGTTTTTTAAAAAATGTGGAAATCACTGGTGCATGGAGCTTAGAGGGCGAACTTTCATCGTAAAAAAAATTATTTCCTCAGAGTAATATTCTAGGCACTCTTCCTCTTTCTAAATTCATGCCATAAAAATACACGTTTGATATGATTTTTGATGTCGTGATGCCATGATTGTTATTTAATTTGTTTTATTGTTCCTATGATTTCTTTATGATGTCATGATGTCCATAACATGATTTAATATATAGAATGACATGATCTAGATTTATTCCACCCTTATTGTATATTTATTGTCATCGATTAATATTTTATTTTTCATGTTATTTTACTGTTGTTGCATTATTAAAATGTGTTTTGATGTTATAATTAGTTTTTGACATGATTTAGGATGTAGACCATGCATGGTTAGGTTAAAAATAGGATTATTTATCCTTTCACTGCATTCTGTCTATTACTGTCTATTTGTCATGTGATAGATAGGAAAAAGGCCCTATGAAGTTTTCTTTTCATCCCGTCCCTGACTCCTTTTTTGGTCTTCTATCTTCTTTTAGGCCATCTTTCAATCTATTTTGGCCCCTTTTATGTTATATTTGTATGCTTCATTGGTTTAACTTTACTTGTATGATTAATTACCTTTCTAGATGTCATTTTAATTCTGTTTCATGCATTTTTAACACTCTATTTATTTAGTCTTTAGTCCATAATACATGTTTTATTTATTTTGCTTTACTATTCATTGTTATTTGATATAATACTAACAATTTATTTTGTTTGTATTATTTTGAGTAATTAACATCATATGTACCTGGGAATTCAAGTTCGAGGCCGACATGCTCGGAAGACTGCCACCTTTGATGGCTTTTAATTTTGCATTTATTCTTTTATTTAATTTATTTATTGCTTTTATTTATGTTTATTATTTTATTTAGACGTATTATTTTTTGGAGTTTATAATAATTTAGTAATAAATTACTTTTCGCATGTTAACATAAAAAATTCATTCAAATCATTTTTACTTAATAAATTGGGTTTTCTTAACAAAATGGACCAATATCCAATTTTCAACCCAAAAACCATATAATAAGGAAACAAGTATTTTTTGCAAATATGCATGAGAGAACCAATATTTCAACCTAATAAATGCCCTGATTTGTGTGTGAAATTGTAACATCTTATACCCGATCAGTTGCAAAATCTGGATATTGGATGTCACACTTGGATTTAGGTTCCCTTTTAAGGGCTAATACAAGTATATTTATCTAGAAATATTATTATCTTTATAATTATTGTTTACTTTATAAATATTTTGGCAGAATTTTTCCTTAAAATTCCTCTTCTCAATATTCTTCAAGAGTCAACAAAATCGTTAGTCTGTCGTATTCAATCTCAAGAATACTATCCTTAAACCGGCATACGGAAAAAACAACCATGTGCTAAGTCAAAAGTTTAGTGGTGACTACCAAATTTACCTCTTTGGTTATACAGTTTAAAAATATATTTATAACACATCAAATATGCACATACAAAATCATATAATATAAAGGTCCCAAATTCTAAACCTAAAGTGTATATAAGCATAAGCAATAAATTTTAAAACCGCACATGGAATTTGAATAAATGATTTCTTAAGGGTGTACTTAATTGCTTATAAACTATTTAAAATTAAATGGTTAGTAATAATAGACCTATTTATAATAGAAATATTGTTGTACTAAATTATTATTTCCAAGATCGTTACTTTATTAGATCATACCAAATTATGTAATGCATAATTCACCACAATCCAAATAAATTAGTTACTTTATTCCATAAAGTAGTTTTATCAGTGTTTTACCTACTTATTCATTTTCGATATTTACCCCCAGCAAAATCCAGAGGAATTGTATGCCGGGCCGGATAAATGGGAATCAAATATGGGACCGAGTTCTCAGAACCATGCAGTCCATTCAACATTATTTTCTCATTGTTGACATTCATAAATTTACCATTAACTATATATTTTTATATATACATATATATACATGCATATGTGGATAGAGTTCTCGAAACCATACGGTCCATTCAACGTTATTTGTCTTGTTTTTAACATTCATAGTTTTACAATTAACTCTCTCTCTCTCTCTCTATATATATATATATATTTATTTATTTATACAGACACACATATATGGACTGAGTTCTCGGAACCATACAGCCTAGGACTCAGACTAATTCCATACATCGAATGAGCTCTTAGAGCCATACGATCTGGAAATAACATTAAGATGCAATAATGCTAACCTTCCCTAATTGGAATGCCAACCTTATCCTATTACCCCAATTCCTATCTAGTTTTACTAAGGGCAAATATAAAATCATCGTTAAATAAAATAAATAGTATTATGCATATATCAACATAACTTATCCATCACCTCTTTCAAGATGTTCACATAAATTCTTAATCATATTTATGCACTAATCATGCCATAGATCATGCACCACGTACCCCTTTAAATCATAACATATTCAATCCATGTTATCATACACATAGTTATTTACTTTCCACAATATATGTTCAAGATACATATATACTCCTATGTCTTATGCTTTTAAATCATATATTTTGTTCAGTCTTTTCAAATTAACAGTTAACATGAACCGCCAAGATAAAAATCAAATCACATGTATAACCCTAAGCCACCAAAACATGTTCTCTTATATATATATATATATATATATATATATATATATATATATATATATATATATAATCCATCATTCCACCATGTTTGAGCTAATTTATTCATTTTACATTTCATTTGCATATTATATCACCTATAACGTGTAATTAGTCAATTCCCCATATTTCATATGTAAGACACTATAAAGTACTTCTGAAGCCCCTAAATCATACACACCATCATATCTCGATCAATTTCTTAAGTTGGTAAATGCATGTCAATCCCAATTGTTGGCCAATTCAATTAAACACATGAGAAGTTTAATTTTTGACTCAATGTATCTATATTAGCAACTAAGAGTTGACAGATCAAGAATCCAATTCATTTATTACAAGTTAAAAGCTCAAGTTACACACACACACACACACACACATACATACATACATACATACATACATACATACATACATACATACTTATGACAATTCATTTACTACTTATATTATAATTATAATTCCAATTGTCATAATTCTAGATCTCTATTTTAAGCTCTAGTTAAAATAATACTAATCTGTATTTTTAATTGGATATCATATTAAGTAGTGACAATTGGCATGGAAAAATATGCCTGACCTATTTTCGCATAGAATAGTTAAAACATCTTCATGCGAAGACATCTGTAACAGTGTTACACTATTCCTATAACTTTGGCACTCTAACAAGGACTAGGCAATTAAGGTACCAATAATAAATCCATATATAACAACAATTAAAATTTATAATACAATATAACCTACTTGTCTTATACTACACCTATTTTATGGTATCTTAAATTAAATTCCAAAATCTTTACTTCTAACCAATTATTTTAGACACCTAATAATACATACGTGATCAATTTGACAACACTACAGTAAAAAACTTGCAACACTCAGCAAATCATAATTCAATTACCACTACATGAACATTTTATATTATGTTCTATAAAAATCATTCAAAACAAGTACCAATAATGCAATCCTTGATTTAATTTTCAAATAACAATTTATGAACAAGCTTAACAATCCATTATATTGTACAAATTAAAACAAATCAGAGATAGATATTCAATCTTAAGGAAAAATAATAAATAATTTCCATATCTAAATTTTATAATTTATTTAAAAAAATTTACGAAGATAAATTTGGTAGTCACATACCATTTGGTGTCAGATTCCTACATTTTTTGACCATTACTTTGCTTATCGAATCGATCATTAGAGATGCACTAGTGCTATTCACTCGAAGCTAGAGCCATCGGTAATCACCTGGTGGCATTCATGCCCTAACATTCTGTGGATTGGCCAAAAAGCATGCTTGAATCGTTGACTACCTCCCTTTTCGATCTAGGCCTTACCAGTGAGTAAGAAGGGGCGAAGACCACCAGGAAGATCATCTCGCCGCTGGGGATTCTTTGGTGGTGGTTGTATTACTAGCTGCCATCGTCGATTATCATAGGAAAAATAAGAAGCTATGGAGAGGGAAGGAAATGAGGCAGTGATAACATCATGGGTGGCAGGGCAATGTAAATCGATCTGACGAGGGAAGGGCAGTGGCGGTGCGAGTGATTACCAGTAATAGGGCAATTGGAGTGGAGTAACATTGGTGATCGGCTGGGATCTTCCCCCTGCACCTTTTCCCAATCTCCTCTCATTCCTCTCTCTCATTTCTTAACTTTTTCTCTTCTTTTTTTTATTATTCTTTCTTTAGTAAATTTTTTTTATGGCCATACTACTTTTGTTCCGAAATTTCTAGGGACTTACTAAGATCTCTCTTTTTTTTCTACTACTACTACTACTGTTGCTGCTACTACTACTACTACTACTATTATTAAAACCATTTATTTTATCGAGTCATTTCTGAAATCGAGATAATCTAACTATGCTATTCAAATTCTTATAACTTGGGGCATTACAGATATTTTATTTTTCTATTGGACTATTTGCTTATGTATTTAATTAATTACTTTTATTGCTTTGATTATTTATCACTTTCTTATATGCTTGAAGTGTTTATTTATTTATGTTATGCATCGTGTGAGAAGGGAGATAGTGAACTAATGTTAAAAACTCATTTATAAACAACACCTAATCGGGGTATAAGTAAGAGTAATATTCCGAACAACATCTTTGTTTAAGCATCAAAGATTAAAATCATTTCTCAACGTATAGTTGGGTGGCGACTCTATGATACCTACTTCTTGGGTCCACTTAAATGCTATCACAAGTTGACCATCAACAATAAAGTTGGGCTAAATCCCTCTTCTATTGTACAATGGCCAATCTATGAACTTTATAAGCCTCGCCTGATCTTGGACCCTAAAAAGGGGCCTCCAAAAGCAAACCTAGATTTAGCGAAGTTCGATGTGCATCACAAGTAGTTTGTAGAATTAGTTATTTTAAATCTGCATCTTGGTGATAAAACTTCAAATATAGAACAAAAGTAGAATTGAGAGAGATTACAAACCCATAAAAGCCATATTTCTCAAGATAATTCACAAAAGGCTGATATGAAGGAATAAAAGGCTAGCTAATTCCACTTGTGAAAAGTCAGAAAAGCATGCAAATGATAAATGCATTACTACTCAAATGGAATCTGATATGTGGGAAGCATATAATGATGAGGTTAGTGGACCACATTATTTTAACATATTTATTTTCCAACATTTATTTATTTTAGGTAAGTGATAAATAATAATTCAACATTTATGATTTTAATATTTTAGTCACCAAACTTTGGCTCAAACTATGATCTAGACCCTTAAATTAAGAGGCTCATACCTAGTGAGAGAGATATGAGATTAAATGGAGGCTTCAACATAAACAACTCATTGGTAACAAAATGATCCACTTTGTAAGAGACCAGACAAAGGCTTATATGCCTGTAGATCTTCTTTATAAATCAATGGGATTGAAATAGAAGGGCAAAAATGCAATTACTAGAGCAAGCCTTGTTAAAGAAAAAAAAAGCCAAGACAAAGAAAATGCATGACAAATCTACTTATGGAATACAAATGAGAGATTTGTTATTTTGGTTATTTTGAGATTGTAGGCTTTTTTAATGTATTAGTCATTGTGTTTGAACTTGCATTTACCCTTTTTTGGTGTTATATAGGTGGTGGGAACTATTTGGCAAGTTTGCCATTTTGTTTTAAAACACAGGGAACAATTTTAGCCTATGGAACAATTAGGCTTATTTATGTGATTACTACTATAATTACAAAGCTTATTTCTAGTAATCATAATTTTGTGCAGCTCATTTATATGTTGATTTCTTGTCAATTTATCGCACTATTATTTGATAAGCAAGACACCTCAATAAAGTTCTATCATATACCTCACAGTAGCATTTACAATTGTGCAACTCAATTATATAAAATGGCCAATTAACATATACTTATATCTTGACAAGTAATGAATAGCAATCATAAAGGTCTATAAGTTAAGTAAACAATACGTGAAATGCTCAATCGCACAACGTTAGTTATAATGTTTTTGATATTTCGAAAATATGCCCCAAATGGCTATGGCATTTTGTGACCATTACAAGATATAAACTACACTAATTATAGTTAAACTAAGTACAATTGGTCATACTCCATTACAAAATATACTTAATTAGACAATACTATTAGTGAAATAACCTAAATTAAAGCTACATTAGGAGCCGAGCAATTATGCAACCGATAAGTGCTCCACTAATAATCCAAATTATTCAATTGAACGCAACTTCACAATTTTGCATTTGCATAATCCTCGAAGCAGTTGCAGTAGGGAATTATTTTAATATATAGACCTGGTTGAGGAGAGCTGCCTTATTAGTCTCCATTATGCCACATTTATACTTAAATCTTTGCTCTCATTTTCAAATTCTTGCATTGCTAGAAAGAACTCAAACACTTCTCATTGTTTCTATCATTTTCATCCCCCAATTAAAATACTTTCAATAAGCCATGTGTATACATATGAATTGTCCTTATAGTATATAGATACATACATTATAATATAAACTAAACACAAAATAACTAATCTTGGTTCATTAATTAAGAGATCAACAGAAACACACACATCCTAATAGAAACAAAACTTACATTTTTCCCAACTAATTATTAGCCACCTTAAAGAACATATATACAAGGGTTATAGAGAACTAAAATAGAGAATATCCATAAATTGTTGCATGTGATAGCTCTAGACTAGAAATCAAGTATATAAACCAACAATCAGTAACTAATAGCACATTAACGTTACAAAACTTACCCAAATTAAGGCATTTGTAATAAAATTTTCCTAGGTTGAAAGTAGATTTTGAAGTCAGCTTGATTGCCTCCAATCTGCAGAGACAAAACCTTTTACTTAGAGCGACATTATGTGAGAAAGAAGTATAAAAGTCTAGCTTCGTTCTTCCTGTGACATTGCTTCTTTCTTTTGCCCTGAAAAGCTTCGAAGAAGAAGGCTATTCAAATGATTTCAAATTGAGTGTTGACTAGGAAAATATTGCCATTTCGCAACTTATGTCTCGAGATTTTAGTGAGTATTGTTAGAACCTTTTGCGACGTGTGTATTCCGTCCATCATAAGGGAATTTGCAAACTATTTAAGTTAGTTCAGGGATATAAGCCACTAAAAAAAGTTTAAAGATATTTTCACCTTTCAATAGTTGGAGGGAAAAAATTACCCTTATCCCAAATGAAAATAGTCGTATATGTCTAGTTTCAAATGAAATAATAATAATAATAATAATAATAATAATAATAATAATAATAATAATAATAATAATAATAATAATAATAATTTTACAAATGTAATAAAAAGAGTTTTAAAAGTCTTTCACAAAAAATTAGAAAATTAGTGGTAAACTTGTAATTGAAATTATAGATAATTTATTTTCTTTTCTTTCTATCTAAATTAAAGAAAATTTATAACTAAATTAATGAGTTTTCTTGTCTAATTTTTTCACGAACTCATAAATTAATAAAAATATATTTTGCATTTTTTGTCACCATTTTTCACATGCAAAACACGTGCACTTTTGCTAGTTCATATTTATATGTATATCCATATCTATATTCATAATAAATATGAAAAAAATGCCAAATTAATTTTTAATGAAAATTAAATTTCACTAATAAAAACAAAAATTACCATATAAATAAAATTTTAAAAAATAAAAAACTAATAAATTTATTGGAACATATTTCTAATTTTTTTTACTTAAATAGTAGATAATTTGTAACATTTTGCAAGCAATTTGATATTCGGCAGGAAATTCACTTTATCTATTGTATAAAAAAATATCGAATAAGCTTCTATACCAGAAGGACCAAGAACTTTCTATTTTAGAAGATAATAATCTCCAAATTGAAGAAGACAAACGTGTATCCTAAAAAAGCTTAAATTGCATTCAGTTTTAATTAAAAAACAAGATAAAAAAATGAGTCTAAACCTAAAAATATAGATCTAGAATAAATTTGGATCTATAAAAACAAATATAAGGTATGAATTCAAACGAAAACAAAATATGACATCAAAAAATTAAAATCGCTATTTCATTTATTACTCGATCTATTTATAATTCATGTAAGAATATTTCATTTAGATTATGACTTAATTTGTTTATGGCCTGCAAAATTTGTCATATTTATTATCCAATTCATTTGTAATTCTTTACAATTTGATCAAAACTCATCCAACAATTGTGGTTAATTGAAAAAAATTAATAAATTCTAAGTTCCCTGCTTATATTATTTAATTTTGCTTCTTTTAATGAAGAAAATATGTTAAAATATTGGAACTAACATGATCAAACAAAATGTATGGGGATTGATTCACTTGCAATTCATGACAAAGTTTAAATAAACCCCATAAGAATCATATCCTAATATAAACATCGACATTCTGACGTAAGATAGAAAGCCATCTTCAAGAAAAACAATAAGCCTAGACAAACAATTGAATTAACAAAAGAATATTATATAAAATGCAATAAAAATCCAAATTCGAATCCAACTCATTGCCGAAATTCGTGTGGTTAACAAATTTCTTAAATATAAGAAGTGAAATTACTGTGCAAGTAGCAGTCTTTTTAGATTTTCGCACATAAATATTTGTGCCAAGCTTCGGTGACAGTTATAGTAATGATTATCTTCTAATTCGTTCAAAATTCGCTTACATTTCTCCTTCTTTCTTCTGTTTCACCCCTATAAGATCCCAATCCTATTTTCATTCTAATCCTTCCATTTCTTTCTCCTCCAATTCTCTCTTCAAAACCACCATTTTTTGCTCCTCTCTTGCCTCCTCCATTGTACCTGTCCATCACCGTCCTGAGTACATTCCCACTACTTATGTAGAGATGTTATGGCCAATAGCTGACTACAAATATATCTTTGCCTTTACGACTCTTCTACTACTTCTAAGCACCTATAGATCATTACACAAATGAGATCCACATCTAGTATCTAATACCTAAGATTGCCTAGAAGTAACACAACAAAAAAACTGCCAATTAGCGACGGCACAGTTCCCGTCGCTAATTTTGCGACAGATTAGCGACTGTTTTATAAATCCGTCGTGAGAAGGATATTTTCTATTTTTTTGCGATGAAATAGCGACGGAATGAATAAACAGTCGCTAATTATTGGCTGGAAGTATACGCGCCATTTTTTGCGACGAAATTAGCGACGGAATATATCCGTCGCTAAATTTTATAATTTTTTATTCATAAATTAGTTCCAGAAGATTTAGCGACGGAAAGTTTAGTCGCTAATTTTGGAGGGAAAATATAGCGCCTTTTTTGCGACGGTTTAGCGACGGAAATTTTCTGTCGCTAGTAGTAATTTGTTACAGTAATACAATTAGCGACGAAAGTATTTAGTCGCTAATCCGTCGCAAATAAATTAAGAAATATTTTTTTTTTAATTTCACTCACATGATTTATGTATAGTTTTAAGTCACCTTAATATAGATCATATGAAATAAATATTTTATTTTGTAACAGAAAATTAGAAATTATTTTATAAGTTGATAATAATTTTTTATCAATTATACCAAAATCTAAAGTTATTTATTTAGAAAACTTATATTTTTAATAATAATAATAAACTAATTGTTACGATTATTATATATTTGCTTCTTCAAGATTAAAAAAATAAATATTTATAAAATAGTAATATAAAATTTATTATTTCATTCAAAATAATAATAAAAAAATTTATAATTAATTTTTATTTTATAAAATTTAAATCAAATATTAAATTATTAGAAATTCTATTGATTTCTTTATCAATTATCCCCAAATATAAACTTATTTATTAAAAAAAATTACATTTTAATAATAATAATAAAGTAATTGTTATAAGTATTATATAGTCATATTATGAAAAATAATAAATATAAATATTTATATAATAATAATATAAAGTTTATTATTTCATTTAAAATGATTATGAAAAATTTATAATTTATTTTTATTTTGTTAAAATTTTGAGCAAATTTTAAATTATTAAAAAATTTAAAATATATATTTATAAAATTATCCTTGAATACAAGGATAAAATGATGAAATTTGATAGGGGCATTTTAGTAATTTCAAAAATTTACCCTACATATAAAAATAACATTTTCTCTTCCCTCATATCTCTCCACCGTTTCAATTTAATGCGTATATGATTTTAAGCTTAATTTATTATTTAGTTGAATAAGACAATAGAGTTCAATCAAAGACTTAAACTCATACAAGTCAAAATGAATAAATTTTCTAATACACACACACACACACACTTTTCAATTTTATTTCTATTATTTTTCAAAATATTCAAAGCTCCATCTAAACTCATCCTTACCATTTAACTTCACTACCCCGGTTACCTAATTGAGTGGTATGGAAGACTGAGAAAACTTACTGATTTGAAAATGGAGAAATGGCTTTGAAATTCTAAACATGGCCAGATTAATAAATAAGTTAAGATATTATCTGATAAATCCAAATATATAGTCTATTTGAATCTGCATGTTTACGGTTTGGTTGGATCTTCAAAGACAAATTGAACAGCTTTTATGCGAAATCGTGTAAATAAAGATTCAACGGTTAAGTATTTGCCGTTAGATCGGCCTGATATTTGGTGAGTACGTTTGAAACTCTTTGTTGTTAATTTTGAATGGTGAAGATTAATTTTTACGATATGTAAGTTCAGTTTTTATTGTAAAAAAGAGGCTGTTTTCTGGATTTTTTACGTAATGATAAGTTTTATATACGAAGATGATCGAAAAATCATTTACCGTTAGATTGGCCTAATTTTTGGTGAGTACATTTGAAACTCCTTGTTGTTAATTTTGGACGGTGAAGATTAGTTTTTAAGATCTGTAAGTTCAGTTTTTATTGCAAAAAAAGGCTATTTTCTGGATTTTTTAAGTAATGACCAGTTTTATATACGAAAATGATCGGAAAACTATTTGCCGTTAGATTGGCCTAATTTTTGGTGAGTACGTTCAAAACTCCTTGTTGTTAAATTTGAACGGTGAAGATTAATTTTTAAGATATGTGAGTTCAGTTTTCATTGCAAAAAAGAGGCTGTTTTCTGAATTTTTTACGTAATGATAAGTTTTATATACGAAGACAATCGGAAAATCATTTACCGTTAGATTGGCCTGAATTTTGGTGAGTACATTCGAAACTCCTTTTTGTTAATTTTGAATGGTGAAGATTAGGTTTTAAGGTCTGTGAGTTCAGTTTTTGTTGCAAAAAAGAGGTTATTTTCTGGCATAATATGTAATGACCAGTTTTGTATACGAAGACGATCAGAAAATCATTTGCCGTTAGATTGGCCTTATTTTTGGTGAGTACATTCAAAACTCCTTGTTGTTAATTTTGAACGGTGAAAATTAATTTTTAAGATCTGTAAGTTAAGCTTTTGTTGCAAAAAAGAGGTTGTTGAATCTTTTTGGGTAAATTTTATTTTTATTTGGAGTATAAGTAAAGACGTTTCTATATATTCCTATACTTTATAGAAGCTTTAGTTTTCTATAATTTTTGTTAATCTAAAACATGGATTATTATACCAGTGATGTATTTTTCAGTAGAGCAGAAACGAGAGAGATTTGAAGTGAGTTCAATATGTGAATACTTGATCTGTTTTTTGAACTTATTTATTTAAAAAATTTACATTTTTAATAATTTTTTGTCAATTATCCCAAAATCTTAACTTATTTATTTAGAAAATTTACATTTTTAATAATAATAATAATAAATTAATTGTTATATTTATTTTATAATTACATTATGCAGATTGATAAAAATAAAGATTTGTAAAATAATAATATAAAATTTATTATCTCATTTAAAATAATTCTAAAAAATTTAATAATTTATTTTAATTTTGTTAAAATTTTGATCAAATATTAATTATTAGAAATTTAATTTATATGTTCACCAAATAAATAAATAAATTAATATATAATAATCATTTAAATAATACTACTAATAATAATGATTTAAAAAAAGAGAAACCGGCCATAAGTGATAAAATGATATGATGATATGAGGTAGGAAAGAAAAAATAAAAAGAAGAGAACAAGAGGGAAGAGGGAGGAGGGAGGAATGTCGGGAAATGGTGGAAACGAGCCACCGGTGCCGGCATCAGCCAACCTCGCTCCACCATCGACTGCCGTTTGCCTCCGCTCGGGGTTGGCTTCGTCATCATTACGGTCGTCAGAGGTGTGGCTGTCTCCCCTCCGCCGTTCTCCTCCTTAAACCGGACATTTATTCCTTTTTTTTCGGTGAGTCACGGCGGCAGATGACTACACGACCACCACCGGACGACTTCTAGTGGCAAGGTGTATCTTTTAGTGCCCTCCGTCACTCCTCACTCGCCGGCGATTGACAGATCGAAGAAAGAAAGTCTCCGACTATTTTCGTTAGATTCCAGCCAACCATGGCAGCGCTTGAGCGCGTGATGATCTGAAACAAAACCTGGCGATCTTGATCTTCGAGGATGTAGTGTCAGATCATCTCCGGCGATTCTCCGACGAATCTCCGGTGACCGGTCAGATCATCTCCGGCGATCTTCTGGATGCTGCCTTCGCTGATTTGTCCTCTGTACTCAAATCATGTGGCAATGTTTAGGATAAGATATACATGTAATTATCTCATTTAGCTATGTTTTCTGCTTTATTTTGTTTAGTTCTTTCTACTGCTGCTTATAGATCAAGGTTTGATTTACATTCTTGGAGTTGATTTAGCTAAGGTATGGTCACGTCTTTATATTGTTAAACAATGAAAATGGCTGTTGAATTGTGGTTGCATGGGATTTTTCTGGTATTCAAATGTGATTGTCTAGCTGTTCAAAGGAATTATAAGTGGAAAGAAATCACTATATATATCACATTGATGTCCAAGATCAAGTATAAAAGAAAACTTTAAAATTAACTTCCATCTTCCATAACACTAACCATTTACTGTCAAAGTTTGCATTTTTATTTCCCTGAATGCTCATTATTAATTGCTGTTTCACCGTGTTTAAGATCTGTTGCTGTTTAGCTTTAGCTTAGTTAAGGAAATTAGAGGCTAAAATTTGGATTACTATAAAATTCTTCATTAATTGTGAGAATCAGGGAATAGTTTAATGTTTTGATTATGGGTATAGATATATATTTATTTATTTTGTTAAAAAGGGTTCAGCTTTTAAGTAATGTTAAGTACTGTTTAGTTTGGTTAAATTAACTTCTCTTTTAGATTGATTAAGTGCTTTATTTTCAACTTTCATAGTATTGGAGGTCCATCATTTTTCTAAATTCAGAAATCTATGCATATATTTTGGGAATTTAATTTTCGTTATAACACATTAAGCACTTGTGCGGATAGTTTAGATTGTATTTTTATTCTGGATTTTGGTGTGCTTAGTGCTTTATTAATTGACATCTATAATTTGTATATATCTATTGTTAATATTGCTGGTGTGTGTGTGTGTGTGTGGTGTGCGTCTCTTGATCTTCAGATAACTTATGCTTAGTTCTTGCTTTGTTTCTTTTTCTTTTTTGGTTTCTTTTAGTGTGAAGGTACCATATGCTGAATATTTGTGAATAATTGAATGTATTGAAGACCTAAACTATATAATATGCATTGTGCTTTTTATTTTCAGATTATTTGTTAATTAGAAGTTGGAATTGGTGTTATAGAAAGTTCATCTTAATTTGATTTCACGGTGTAATATCTATTCACGGTGGTAAATGGGATTTGCATCGCTGTTATCCAGTTTAGGGAAGGACCTGCTACCAACTTAGATGGTGAGTCCGGCCAAACTGGCATTTGCTGTTATCCAACATTTTTTTTTCTGAATTTTAACAAGAGGAAATTGGCATTCGTTGCCTCTCCAAGCATGTAAAATAGCTTGGATACTTGATGTAAATATAAATCTTCACTATTACTATATATATATGTGATTTAGTTCTTTTCTTTCCATGTATAAATTGTTATTTACAGAAGTTGCATATTTGACAGGGAGTTAGTTGATTATTCATAGAATCATGAAGCAAAAAGATGGGAAATTGCCAAATCAACCTGATAAAATGCCAAAGACCAGGAATAATTAACAACTCAATAAATCTTTTATCCCAAATAACACTTGAAATTTTGGTAATTTTCACTAGTTAGATATGTTTTCTTTTTATATTAAACAAGTTAAATTCAGCAATTCTGCTTTATAATTACAGGATCAGCCTTTGGAACCAGAGAGAACAGGCAATTCACCTTTACAGGACCGATCAATTTACGTGCTGGAACAAATACCGGTTAGTTCCCTTCTAATTCCTCAATCACAATGCTAATGACTTAAACTTATCTAGAGGACAATAGTTCAAAAAATATTTCCACTATTGACTAATTTCTTCATTGTTCAAGAATGTTGGGTTACACTATGAGACATGGGAAACTGTCCAGCCGCCACATTTGTCTTCTTCATCGAAACTTGTTCTCTTGGTCTTAGTTGTTAAGCTCAGAGACGTCAAGTCGGCCTGAATTGTTAGCACCACCTGAGATTTTCTATGATGACACTGAAGCTCGCAAATACACTTCTTCTTCTCGTATAATCGAGATTCATGTGTTTTAATAAATGTTACACACAAATCATTTATCAATGTAGAGAATTATATACACTGAGGGCTTCTAGTTATTTTGGACATTGTTTTTATGCAGATTGGTCAGCTATCAATTGTGCCACCTAAACAAAGAACACCAGAAGCCTTGGTCTTCTTCCGTCAAGTGAAGGCAGTTGGGTAACTACTGTTAGAGCATTAGGGTAATGTTTCCTAATATTGGCAGCATTTGTTAAATTTTTGCATTCTTGGATTGTTTGGGTTTGTCATTTGTTAGTTGGAAGTGAAAATCTGCAAACATAAAAGTGAAAATTTCTTCCACTTCACAAAATCCTCGACTTGTTTATGGGTATAAGATGTCTAGGGTCTATATCCATTAGTTATTACATACTTATTTGCATTATTCACTAAAATGCAACTTCTTTAAGGGTTAGAGAAGTGTTGTGGCCACCACTTCCTAGGTATTTTTTTGAACTACTATAGTGGTTTTTATCAGCTAATAGGTTGGGGAAGTGTTGTGGCCACCACTTCCTGAGTGCTGTCACAGTTTGTGAATGTCTGGACAAATGTTTCACAACCAGAGTTGAAATATAAATGAAAAATTAGTAAACCAAAGTCCTGTTTAGGAATCTTTATCAGTTAAAGGTATTTTCATTTGTTCTTGTTGGCGCTATATGCTCTTTGAAATTTCCTGTATGGCTGGTGATGGATCATTTTTTTCATTAGGTCTCTGCCCAGCGAACCAGCATAACTGGAATGAAGCAATATCAAGGAAGGCGACCTAATGCTTTTGGATTTAGATCCTGAAGGCCTTTCATGCCATTATTTTATTTAGATGACTTTCTTATTCGGATTTATTATTTTATTTAGATGACATTGTTGGTGTTATTTAGGATGATATTATTAGTATTTTTTGTACTCTTAAGAGAGATTGATAAAATTATGTACGATTTCAATTACTTATATATATATGTGTGTGTGTTTTGGAACATATTATGCTTTGGAATAAATATATATATATATATATATGTGTACGTGTACTGTCATTATTGTATACAGGTTGAAAAATTAATAAATACAACAAAAAAAATTTCATTATGCTATAATTCAAATACAGCAAAAGAAAAAAATTAAATTATGCAATAATTTAGCGACGGATATGCGACAGAAAACTGTCGCTAATATGTAATAAATATAATTTCGGATATAATTAGCGACCAAATTAGCGATAAATTTTTGTCGCTAAATTTTACACTAAATTTTTATTTAGCGACAGAAAATTTAGTCGCTAAATATTATTATTATAATTCGGCGACTAATTAGGAATATAAATTAGCGACGAAAAAAATATTTGCTACGAAATATTTCGTCGCTAAATTAGCGACTGAATTTAAAGTCCGTCGCTAATATATTAGCGACTGTTCGTCGTGGCGTCGCTAATTTTAATTAGCGACGGAAAATAGCTAATTAGCGACGGAATTTTCCGTCGCTAATCAGCAGTTTTTTTGTAGTGTAATAGAATAAATATTAATTCAAATCATATGAATACCTAGATTTGAAGCCTTAGCTTACTTCTTCTCCTTAAGAGAATCTAAGTAGACCCTACAATTTCGTTTCTAATGGGCATCCTTTCCACAGTGGAAGCAAGTCTCTTTAGGATTTTTCTCCTTCTTGGCAGCTTGTTTTCTTAGATATACACTACGCTTAGGCTGCACCTTGGTTGCCATCTTTTTTTACTTCTTACCCTTCTTAGCAGAAGTGACAACCATGATTGACTTTAGATCCTATTTGAGTGACCCATTAGTCATCTTGAGCATATTGATAAGCTCAGGTATAGAAGCTTGAATCTTGTTCATGTTGTAGCTAAGCATAAAAGGTGTAAAACTCAGAGCCAATAAGTACAAGATCAAATCTATATATAAATCATTATCCATAACATATCCTAGCCAACCTAGATGTTAAATGTATCATTACGTTTTTAATGCATGGATAGTAGTCGAAGTGCCCTCCACCATTTTACAGCTAAAAAAAGCTATAGCAATATTATAGTGCTCAGTCTTATCTTGAAAATCATATAACTCTTCTAAGTGTAAAATCATAGTCCTAACATACATCTTTTCATGTTGATCTAAAGCTCTAAGGACATAGCACCAAGCATCAAACATGCTATTGCTTCACTATACTTCATGTATTTTGTATAGATGCCCTTGATCCCATCAGTGACATCCTTGAATGGATTTGGTGATAGGTCTTGATCTGAGACAGATTGGATTTTTTTAGCTCTAAGAACAATTCTTAGTTGTTAAACCTAATCAGAGTAGTTGCTACCATTAACTAGCTTGTTATCCAGTATAGAATGCAGATTTATTTATGATGTAATCCTAGATGTGAAAAGAAAATGTATTAAAGTATGATCATATATAATGCATTAATTAGGTCTTTAATTAATCCATTTTACTCCCACTATTTTGTTTTGAATCAATAGCCTTATTGTTTGATCCAAAAAAATCCAATGGTTTTCTTAGTGGGCCAATACCCAATCCTTAATATGAAATTTGACTTTACCTTTAGTTAACAAATCAAATTTCTTGTATTTGAAAGGTAGGTATCTTTATAATAAATTTGTCTTTACACAACTATTGGATTATTGTGTTATCAACTTTTGATGCATCCATATCATATATGCATTCCTTAATCTTGCCTCTAGGTCCATTAGCTTTGACTTTGGTTAACAAGTTAATGAGCTAACTAAGATGACCCATTAATTGGACTTGAATATATTCGATATAATCTGGGTTTAATCTTAGTCAATAACCCATGCTATAAAAAACTTTGGTTCTCATCCAATTAATAGAAGGCTTATTTATCTTAGTATAAATTTGAGGGATTTTATTAATTTGGTCTCATCATACATGGTTGGTATATATAGGTATGCATCTTATATCTATAGCATAAATATAAAGCATACAAATATGATATAGTTATGAACTTTCTACATTGATCTTCCCGAGTTAAGAGGGAGATCAAAAGGTCAAACTTAGGTAGTATGCATGATTTACATAGAAAGAAAATAGTACAATATCTTCTTCTCTATGGATCTCCATTCAGCCCATCTTACTCCTTGCTTATAGACTTCTTTTCTACTTCTAATTCTATCTATGTAATCTAATTACAATATTACAAGTTCAAAAGATACAAATCAAAAGTTGGACGGAATATGAAAGTCCTCATAGGTCAAAATGCATATGCTTAATTACATTGGGCTTAGTCCATAACTATCCATCATGCCAAACATACACCCTTATATGCAATTCTAATGCATAAAATCAAAGCCATTTAATGATATAACTTTCTTATTTCAACTTTTGTAACATGTTATGAATTATTATTTTAGTGTAAATAGAAAACTATCTAAATTAGGAAACTTTTTCTATTTTAGAAACTATATATTTTAGGAAATATTTTTGCATGCATGTGTTCTTATCTTAATTATCAATCCCATTGATAAGTAAATTGACTATTTAATTAATTAATCATATTAAAATAATTAAGAATCAATTTGGGCTCAAATTTATGGGTAGACAAAAATCCCTAGCATAAAGAATGGGTCAAAATATAGACATTTTGACCCAAGACAGCCTAGATTAGGATTATCCGATGAAGAGGAATCAATATATCTCCGATGGAGACCACAAATCTCAAAGATTCAACCCTAATATCCATATTTTCAAACAAGTTTTGTGGTTTTTTTAAGATGGTTTTTTTAGAATAACTTTAAAAAAAATCTTAATTTTGACCTTCAGTAATGACAGACGAACATCTATCATAGAGGAGCGGCCATCTGTGGCTGCCCTCCTTTAGTCTAGGTAAGATCAAGGATATTTTTGTAAATATTAGGAAATCATATGAGGGACGTTTGTCTTTCTGTCAATGACAGATGCCCGTCTGTTGAATTATTTCTAGAATTCCCATGTTTTATAGTTTTGATAATTTGGATTAGATTTTCAAAGATCTTATTAGCTTTGGATTTTAGGGGATTAAATCTTCCATTTCTGAAGAATTAGTGTTGGAGTTGATCTCTAACTCTTCTCTAGGTATTTAAAGGAAAAATTAGGATTTTTTTGAAAGGGACACTCAGACCTGGAAAAGAGCAAACTTTGAGAAAGAGAAAGTTGATTCTCTATTCTCGGAGGCTGTAACCTTGAATAATCATTCACAAAATACATACAATCTTTTGTTTACTTTCAAACATGGGAATTGAGGATTGGAGTTGAGATCGTCATTCTTTAAAGTTACAGAATCATAAATACTCAGGGTAATATTCTAGGGCCTAAGTCCCTTTTCTCTCTTTAAATCATGTCATGATCATGTAGATAGGTTATTTTTACTTTTTATTTTTATGATAACATCTTCATGATTTTATGTTATTTGACCTATTATTCATGATTCTTGTGATTCCATGACCATTTAATAACTGTTAAACATGTAGTATGGCATGTTAAGATTTTTAGGCATATTATTCTTCCATTGAAGCATGATCAAATAACTCAATTTATTTTTTGTACTTTTAAGTTTATCTATGTCAGCATGATCAAAATTTTATTTTATTGTTATTCCTGTAGACCTAGCATGTTTTAGGGTTTTGAGATTTCCTATTTAGGGCTTAAAATTCATTTTCCTTGTTTTTGAACTGAACGTCTGCATTTTACTTGTATTTTCTCGTGATAGATGGGAAAAAGACATCACAGAAGGCCATCTATCAACGTGACCGATAGGACGCTGTAATGTCTTCTCCTTATCCTATCTCTCTCTTTTGCCTGAGCATCTATCCTTTTTCCTTATGGTTCCTGTGTCCCTATTTTCTCCTTTTTAACATATTTTAATGTTATTTTTGTGACATTAGTTCATTTTGGGTGTTTAGATGCATTTTTTTTGCTTTTATATGACGTTATTTGATTTATGTATTTAAATTTTTATTTATTTCAGTATGTTTTCATGAACATTTTTAGTTAATTAGTTAATTTGTTTAATGTTTGATTTATTTTAATATGCTAATCAATTTGCTTTCTTTGTGTATTTATGTGAGCCATTACTTTTCATGCATTTATTGAGTCTTTTTGGGAGAATTTTTCTGCCTTGGAGGTTCACCCATTAGACGATTCTTTTTTACCTCTTTTACCATTTTTATGCTGCATTTAATTTATATTTGATTTTATTTTGATTTATTATGCTTTATTTTTTTGGTTTGTTTCATTTAATTATTTTTGGTATTTTATTTTATTTTTTTGGATGTATTTCATTTTTTAGGATGTAATAATTTAGTAAAAAAGGGATTTTTGGCATGATAATTGATAAAAAAAGTTATTAAATGTTTTATACTTAATTAATTTGTATTTTTATTAATAAAATGGAAAAATATTCAATTTTCATCCCAAAATCACACAATAAGAGAAAAGTCTTATTTTTGCCAAAAATTGGGATCACTTATCCCATATTTTCCTAAAATTAATAAAGATTCTTCATCTTTCCTTTTGTAAATATGTATGTGAGAACCGATGTTCCCAAATTTAAAGAATGGCCCATTTTATTTATGATATTTTATCTTTCGATTGGACGATTTGCACTTGTAACTGTTAAGTAGTGAATTTGTTTTCTTTATTTATCATTTTTAATAGTTTGCTTGACATGTTTATTTATTTTCTTCATAAAGCATCATGTGAGAAAAGGAGGTAGTGGATTAATAAATAAAAGCCTAGTCATAAACAACACCTAACGGAGATGCGAAGTAAGAGTGATGCCTCCAACATCGATTTTTATTTGGGCATCAAAGGGTTGAAATTCATTTTTCAATGTTTTATTAGGTGGCAACTCTATGATACCCACCTCTTTGAACCCATAGTGGATGCCTTCATATGTTGATCATCAACAATAATTTGGGCTTAACCCATTTTTATTTTGAAGTGGCCATTTTATGAGTTATAATGAGTCTTATCCAATCTTGGACCTTAAAAGTGGGCCTCTAAAAACAAAACTAGAAACTAGCAGGCTTTAGTGCACGTCATAGTGGTGACTCCACTGAGGAGTAAATAGACTTTGCTTTTAAAAGCATTTTGGTTAAGTTATTTATAATTAGGTTCTTTTATTAATCCTATCTCCTTTTGAAAATGCATTTTTTGCATACATACTAGAGCTTTATAATTAATTTAGGAATCCCTTTTTAGCCCCGGTGCTATCTTGAAGCATGCTCTACGTTCACTCAATATAAAAAGGTATTAAGGAGACCTAAGACCCCAAGTCTAGTACCAAATGGTATATAAAATGTGACCCATCGGTTGTTATGCTTGTGATGAGCTAGACCTATTATCAGAGACTATGCTTGGGTAGCCTTAAAGTTTCAATCACTCTATAACCCATTTAATGACAATAGATACTTCCCCTAGGTTGTATAACCAAAACAATTCATGCTTGCTATGTAGGCCCTTATGTATTGACTAAACTCAAGCAAATTAGGAGGGTACAGATCAAAGGCTACCATGCCCTAATGGGCCTAACTTGATTTATATGAATTACTCAAAATATATAATGGCTAAAACCCATACACCTGTAATTTCAATTAAGAGAGGTTATGCTGCCAGCTTTTCATCGAGCACCATATGCATCAATTGGGTTTCCTATTGACCTATAGGCTAAGCCAATCTAGAAAAGAGACCACACGACCTCTTGTGTGGGAGTAGTAAGGTTGGAAGGTTTTATCTTGTTTATATATGGTCATGATGGACATCTAATGAGTGCATTCATTGCATCAATGCATCATGTATATACCATGTTCACGAATTATCGCCATGCATCATCCTGTTAGTGTAAGCCCTAGCCCCAATACATTATTATAAAACATTCAGGTTAATAAATGAGGCATTTCTTTTATCTATTATATTTTTGTGCATATCAAATGATAGAACTATCCAAGAATGCTATTTCAGTTTAAGTTATCATATATGAGGCACATGGTTGTAAGACCTTGAAACAATTGAGACATCATTCTAAATATCCCTAGTCAGTCATTATTATGGGAATAACAAATGAATTAAGACTAGCATGCTCTCTCTGATAAGTTGAGTTTTATCTTATGGATCATAAGGACTAGAGTGTCAGTTAGAGATCATAGATACATGTTTAGAACATGGTATCTAGATTTGATTCGCTCATGAGAACACGACATGATACAAGTCATAAGTGTTTCTCAATTACAAGTTTTACATCGGAGTTCTTAGACCTAAAATCTCTATGAAACTCTTTATGAATTACTTTGTACTTTGACATACACCTAACATACTCGTAACAGGGTGATTAGTATGGGTATGCTTGGGCATGCACTAATTCATGTTAGAGAGCATGAGAGAAGTAAAGGGATTACCCCTCTCGATAAGAGAGAAAATATCATTGGCCACTTGATCAGTGAACTAAGAAGTGTATGGCCATACCGAGATCAAATAATGAGTAATCATTATTTATCTGAGAGTTCAGTGTCACTAGAATATCAAGAAAGGAATTAGTATATATAAGGATGACTAGTCCCATGCCTTATATTAATTTTGATATTTATGGGTAAGAGACTATGCAAAATTGCATTAGGTCACTAAATGCCATTTGCGATTTCATTTAATTTGGAATGATATAATATCTTGCTAGAGAATATATATAGTCTTTGGATTATTTATTAATTCATTGCCAATATTAAATGGACCTATAAGATCACACACAAAGCATTGGGCCTAAAATATTTATGATAGAGTATTGGGCATTAATTTGGACTTTTATTTAAAGTCAAATTAATATGGATAATGGGTATTAAATTACTAAATGGACTTTAGTCCACAAAGAGTGAAAAATACAACAAAAGGAATGGATAATTAATTATTTATTTATCTTTAGATAATTAATTATTTATCTTTAGATAATTAATTATTTAAGTTAATTAAGTTTAAATTCCTATATGTATTTAAATCAAATTATACCACTTAATTAGGAAGAGATGGAGGCTGAAATTACTACCTAAAATCTAGTGAATTTTGGCGCCCACAAAAACTCTAGCTAAGTGATATATATGGATAAGAAATAACTTTGCCTTTTTAGGTTTTTCTCTCTCTCTCTTTGCCGAAATTTCAACAGGAAAGAATTTTTTCTTCTTCTCTTGTATTTTGGGCAGCCATTGAAAACCCTAGAAGAAGAACAAGATCAAATCTTGTGTCTTCATTCCACACCTATTGCCGAATACTAAACATAGAGCTAGCACTATTGTTTTTTAGGCCGACTTTGCAAGTGTGTGTGAGAACATAGAGTGGTGTGGTACAAAGGCAGCACCTTTAGCATTGGTGATCGAGATCAAAGGTATATAAGTCCATCTTATATACTAATCATTGCAAAAATCAAGTTTTGAAGTGCATTCAAGGATGTAAATTTAATCAAAAACCCTAAAATTACATGTTTCGATTCTATATTGATTATTGCATGGCAGGTATGATCAAAAGTTTTAATTTTTCCGCTGGGTGATCATTATATTTATTTCATGTGATATCCCATCAGTGGTATCAGAGCCTAATCATGCTTGTTTTAGTGCTTTGGATGCGTTACAACTTGATTAAAAATCGTTTGTTGCATGAAATGTAAAGCTGAAATTATCTATTTTGAGTTTTTTGCATTGGTTGAGTGCAAAAACAATTTTAAATGATTAATTAGGTATTATAATAATTATGACATGTTAATATACTGTCATAAGATGTTTTTAGACCTATTCATGGTATGTTTTAATTATATATACCTGATTGTACATGTTAATCTTGAAACTAGGTGCTTGTTTGCATGATATGTGTATGTAACCAACTAGTTTCTCAAAATTAAATGTAAAAATGTGTTGGGAATGTTTGTAACTGATTTTTAAATATTAATAACAGGCCTAGACATGTTTTAAAAATGGTTTTAATTCTGGTCCATGACAATTTAATTGATTAATTTACAAATCACTTAAAATAATGACTAATTTGTGTTTGTTGCATGTTTAATCAACATTATTTATTTTATTTTGATTAAAATGGAAAAACACATTTAGATCAGATCTGAATAGAACCTTAATTCAATATTTATGACCTTATTTAAGTTATTAAATAGCTCATAAAATCATTTTAAGTGTTTGTGCATCATTTGCGGCATTATATAAGCATTAAGCAACTAGTTTCACATTGTTTGTTTGTTTTGTTATCAATGTCGAATGTGTATGTGTTCTTCATGAATTTTTATGCTTTAATTCATGTTGGTTCATATTATTTATATTTTTAATATTTATGGGCTGTATGACATAATATTAAAAATGGCAAAATTGGAAATTATACTAAAGTTGATTTATGGCACAAATCTAACTAGTTTGTGTTTTGGACTTTTAAGAGAACTTATTCAATAAGAGGATTTAGTCCATTGGGCTTCGGCCCAGGCCCATCATGGGGTCTTCTCTTAAAAGTACAAGTACACAATTTTCTTTAATGGGCTGGGATTAATTAATTAAAATTAGACTTTATTTTATCCATGAATGTTATGTATATTTGATTGCTTGTTTTGTGTGATAAATGTATATGCATGGTGCATTTATGGGCCCTGGGTTATGTGATTAAATATAGCCTGCATGCCATTATGGATTATTGTAAAAGTTTCATTTATTTCTTAGTATAGAATTTATTTGAAGACTTTGTAAATCAAGATGAAGCCTACCGGAGTGGAGAAGCCCAACTTGAAGATTCATATGTAATAGTATAGAATCTTAGTTGTAGGTTTTTGGGCCCATGTTTGTCACGCTTTACTTTACGCACTTATATATATACATGCTATGAATGGATGACAAAGCATATGCCATGTAAGCCATAATAAAATGAATCCCTAAAATAATAAGTCACGAAGTTGCCTCTCTAATTGGAAACATGTCTAGGCATTAATCATCAGTCAATTAGACTAGGAGTCCTAAATGCGCCCGATTATCTTTGTGAGGTATGGGTTGTGAATGTAGGTTGGACTTAACATGGAAAGGGATGTCTGGACCTAGGCAACAAATAAATGGGTTTGTGTTATAATATCTTAAGATGTTAGCCCATTTGATCCAAGAGTCATGTACAAGACATGATTAGAGTTTTCCTACCTAAGTATTTAGGTGTACAAGCTTAGCTTGACTAATGTGTTGTTTTGAAAAATGGATCTTCAGCCATATTAAATCACTAATGCAAATTATTTAAAGGGATATTAATTAGGTTTATGGGATTATATTAAGACCTCATGTAATCTTGCTAAGTTTATAAATTTTTATAGATTGAAAAATGGCTTCTTCAAACAACAACTTTTCATTGCGATCGGTCCTAGAAAAGGACAAACTGAATGCCACCAATTTTATAGATTGCTCTCGAAACTTGAGAAATGTTCTTAAGCAAGAGAAGAAGTCGTATGTTTTGGATGCACCTTTGCCCGACGAACCTGTTAGGAATGCCTGTGCAGTTCAAAGGAAAACCTTTGAGACTAAAAAAAGTGACTCTAATGATGTGACCTGTCTGATACTAGCCACTATGGTGCTCGATTTACAAAAGCAATTCATAGACCAAGAGGCCTATGCAATCATGGTGCACCTCAAGGAGATGTTCCAAGAACAAGCTCGTCACGAGAGGTTCGTGAAAACAAAGGCCTTGATTTCTTGTAAGATGGCTACGGGTACTCCTGTTAGTACCCATGTAGTCAAGATGAAAGGGTATTTTGATACTCTTGAGAAGCTTGAGGTATAAGTCCCAAAAGAATTGGCCACTAACTAAATCTTAGGTTCATTTACTGATGATTAAAATCCATTTGTTATGAATTATAACATGCATGCAATAACAAGACAGCCACCGTGTTTCATGGGATGCTTAAGAATACTGAAGAGAACATTCTAACTGGTGTCTAACAAGTGTACTAGATCGGCTAGTAATATAGAAAAATATAGATTAAGACCCCAAATATCGTACCCAAGGAAACATGGATTGCTAAGGATAATATCTATGTATTAATTAAATCAATCTGAGATTGTTTCCCAAATTTTTTTGATTTAAAGGTAAAAATTAAACTAAATACACAATTAAACAAAACAAAAACTAAAATTAAACTAACATAAATTAAACACAAGATATTAACTAAAATTCTCTTGCTAAAGAAACTATCAACCTTAACTTTCATTGTAATGACTTAATTAATAGAGAAACATAAGTGATTATGAAGAATTCATTTGAATAAAACAAGATAACTTTACTCATGATTATCATTCCAAGCATTAAAATTCCCTTATTCAAAACAATCCAATACTTAGCATAAAGATATGAATTAATCCTCCTAGATGTCTATTAAATCCTTTCTTAAGTAATTTAACTTCCACCAATTCTTAATTACACCCTTCTTAATCTTGACTTACTTCAATTAACACAAAAATATATCTTATTCAGATTATAATCATGTATTAACCCAAATAATTTAACCTAAGAACATGCATATCAATGATCCAACCAAAAACCAATTACTAACCAATGTTTAATCAAGTTAAAAACCAATTTTTAGTTAAACAAAGGTAAAACTGTGTTTAAGAACTAAGAAATAATCAAACTTACATTAAATTGAAGCACAAGCTTAAGTCATAACAATAAAAGTTAAGGATTCAAGTATCCTTTAGCAAAAGTTAAAGAAAACTACTCAATAGACATGTTTAAAACTAAAACAAAGCTTTAAGAAAACAATAAAAATAGAGAAAACAGAAATCAATGTAAAAAACTAAAACTAATGAATTATTGATAACTAATGGTTGATTTTTTTTATGCTTCAGACTTTTATTTATAGGCAAAAGAAGCTGTAGAATCCTTCTAAACTTCCTGAATTAAAGTAGGAATAGAAGTCTTCTTAATCGAGAAATCGGAAAATCCTTCATAGCATGGGAGTGTAAACACATGGCCACTTGATTTTTCTCTTGTAAAAATGCACTGCCGTGTATCTTCTCTTAATGAAGTACACTACAACTTATCTTCCATTGAACTAAAACACGTGGCCACTTAAGATTTTCTCCAGCCAAAAGTGACACACGACCACTTATTCTTTCATAACTTGAGACACACAACCACTCATCCTTTCACATCTTCAATGCATGGCCAAGTAAGCACACACACAATGAAACATACACCCACTTGAAGAAGAAAAGAAGGAATACACAGCCACTTAAGTTTTCAAGTAATGAAATACACGGCCACTCATGAGTCTACTGGACTCCACGTTTATTTTCTTGCATGAATTTTCCAAATTCACAGTTTTGGCCTAAATCTTCCTAACTATTTGTAATTAAGTCCTTTTCTTAGAAAAATATACCTGAAAAGCACCAAAACTTTAAATTAACTTCTAAAACACAAAAATTAACTAATTAAACTCAAAATCAACCTAATTAACACAAAATTAACTCAATTAAACACCTAAAAACATTCTAAAACTATCATATAAATCACCATTATCAAATACCCCACACTTAGACTTTGCTTGCCCTCGAGCAAATTAGAACAAACCAACTTCTCAAAATAATTAAATTCAAATCAAGAATAATGCATTTCAAAATCATGCTTAACAATTAACAAGAGTACTTAATAAAATTTCAATTAGAATAAATTCAACCAAGACAATATAAGTTAGTTTCTTTGTGTGTGTGCAAGACCAAAATATTTTAAGTATTTTCAAAATCAAAACACCAATGCAAACACATAGTTAAGCTTAGAATGAATGTACACCTAAGGGTACAAATGGTTTCGCACTTGAAACTCTAGAAACACCATAGGCCTCTCCTTTAGCATCGAAACTTGAAGGTCACCTCCGCTAAGCAACTTAAAAATAAAACTTAGAATCACTGAGGTCTTTTAAAGGTTGTAATGGGGCCAAGGTATTGGTTATCAAAGAATGGATAAAAGATCAACAATAAGAATAGCCACTTTAAGATAAATTAGACTAACAATCCTATTAACTTAAACAATAAAAAACTTAGCCAAACTTTCTCAACCCTTCACAATTCAAAGCTCTTATGAAAGAAAAATAATAATTTAAACTCTTTTACATTTAAAATTCATACCTTTTTAAGAAGTCATAACTATTTTTCCTTGTAACTACCCCACACTTAGGATTTTGCCATACTTGCTAGCTTTATTTCAATATTTTCTTTCATTTTTTTCTTTCTTTCTTTCTTTTTCTTTCTTTTTTTTTCTTTTCTATTTTTTTCGCCTTTTTTTCTTTTTTTTACTAGCTTTGATGCTGGCAATACAATAATAACATGGGTAATCACAAAGTCACCATTTACTATTCACTTGACTTCAACAATAGCCCTTAACAATAAAATAAAAAATGTCTTATAACACCCATAAAAATACTCAATTCCCATTAATCCATCCAATCCTAGAGTGGCCAATTCTAAAAGGGAAGATAAAAGCTTTTTAGGCTATATGATAAAATAAATGAGTGTAATAAGAAAAATAAATATGACACGCATTAAGCATACCTTATTAGGCTCAAAATGGCTAACAAAGGATAAATATGTATGTAGGGTGGGAAAACACATTAATATATGGCTCAATAATAAAAATATTGCCTAGATCACTTTTTAAGTTATTTTGAGTTGCTTTTAAGCTTTGAAGGGTGATGAGGAAGGTTTTAGTGTTCTAAAATTCATCACTTAACTATTTCAATGCATTGTTTTTCTCTAAGTTAAAAAACTGGTCTTAAGTGCTGAAAAAGATAGAAACTAACAAATATAAGCCAAGTTGAATATTAAACTAGCTAGAAATTTATTAAACTAGATGTTTGTTCTAATGCTAAACAAGAATTTTAAGCATTGCACATTTTAAATTCAAGTTCAATATGTTCAAAATTTGAGGAAAAACTGGGGCGAACTAAGCTAAATGTACAATAAATGATAAATGAATTCACTAACTAACATGCAAAATAAAACTAAACATGCAAACTAAAAACCAAACTAAACAACTAAAATAAAAATAAAATGACTAAAACAAAATAATTCATGAGTAAAAAGAAATGAGTAATAAAATAGCAAGGTAAGAAAAACTCCCTTAATTGATCTTTAAAATCTAGCTCAGCTGAGCTCTATCCCCCTCTTTAAAATCTTGCTGTCCTCAGCAAAGTGTTAAAAATGTCAGCTCACTATATAACTTTTGAGAAACGAGTTAGTGCCCAAGAGAAATCACTACAAGAAAAATGCAATTTAGCAATGAAAAATTAGCAACAGAAATTGATATTTTCTATTGCTAATAAAAATAGCAACGGAAATTTTTGTTGCTAATCCAACGGTTGTTATTTTTTAGCAACGAAAAATGAATTCCGTTGCTAAATTCAACCAACTCATTTTCGGTGAATTGGTAATTTTTAGCAACGAAATTACTTTTTCGTTACTAATTTTAGCAACAAAATTTCATTTTCCATTACTAATTTTAGCAACAGAAAAAGTCAATTCCGTTGCTAAAATTAGCATTGCTAAAATTAGCAACGGAAAAGTAATTCCATTGCTAATTTTAGCAACCAAAAGTCAATTTTTTTATAATCATATTATATATAGATCCAATACTGTATTCTGGGTTCAAGATAATCAAATAAATTAAATATTACATCAAATAAAAACATGCCATACTTACTAGATGGTGCTCAAGATAATATATTAAATATTACATCATTCATTGATGGATTGAAAATAATGTATATTGATCACTAAACACTTTTCTTTATTAATAGATACACATCTCGGAATTGACCCTTGAGTTCAATGAACATGATGAATTTTTGTAATGTAAAAGAACATAAGGTGCAAACCAAAGTGAACATAACAATCACATTTGGAAAGGGATAAAAAATAAGTTAAAGAGAATCATCTGCCTCATTGAAGACCATAAACAAGCAATGCACCAATGCCAGCCACAAGGCCGACAATAACTCTGATCGGAGGCAACCCACCACCAATTGCTTTTTCGGTATTGACATCATATTTAGCAAACCTCTTCTTTGGTGCTTTACATTGTGGGCATTCATATGTATCTGGCTGCACAAATAACTAGCTGTTTTAGTGTATTTATGGGCTAGCTAGCTAGCTGGTTGTTCTACATATAATTCAATAGATTATGGATAAAATCAACAATTACAAACAATTTATCATCAGAAATATAGATAATAAAAACCCTAAATAAGCCTAAATGGATTATTTTTATGGTACAGACTATTTTGGTCATAACTTTTGCTACAAGTGTCAGATTTCTTATTATAATATGTTTTCAAAAAGCTTGTTTCGAGGTGGTCATTTGTTACAGAGCAAAGCTCTTATAACAGCATTTTTTGGGCCTAAAAAATGACGTTTAGGTTGTCATTTTTCAGTTTAAAGTTTTAGAGATTTTTAGGGACATTTGGTCTTTTTTTGTTTTCACTCATATAAATTATTTTCTTTCCCTAATTCAAGTGAAAGGAATCCATATCACCAATCCAAATATTGCATAGGATAAAAACCCATTTTCCTTCCAAAATTAACTAGTAATGGGCTCCATTTCCCTATAAATATGACCATAGCTATTCCAAATCCACCATAGGAAACACCTCTAAGCTTGGTCAACAAAGGGACTTAACAAGATCAAGGTCAATCTCAAGCCCTCAAATTAAGGAGAATGAATAACTTTGTTATACAATATTTCAAATTGAGTAGTTTAAGTAAAATGAGTTTGTTGATCGCGGATGCAGGGGACTGCCAGCCCTAAATGGAACAGACCATCATAGAATAAAAGAAATGCAATTATGAGCAACGATAACTAAAGGAGCTAACTTTTTTTCCTATTTTAACCAAAATAATAACTAAGTTAAAATACAATCCATTAATAGTTCTGTTCTAAGAATTTTAAGCAAAACAAAACTATAAGAGATACCATTCCAGGTGTTGCTATAGATATTGTATCAAAGCTAAAATCAGCAAGGTTAGATGTGTTCGTTGAGCTCTTTAGTGAGGAGCACGAAAAACCCATCATTGCAACTTAGAAAAAGAGAAAATGGAATGGAAAGTGCAGGAGTTCGAGCATAATTCACAACAAATTAACCTAAATTGTTTCAAATAATAATTACCCAAAACATAAAGAGAGGAAATTAATCTCTTATCGAAAATCAAGATTTGAAGAAAAACTTAGAGATCTTTCCTTCACTAGCCTAAAACACAGAAAAGCAATTCCATAAATTAAGCAATTTTATTAATTTGAAGATTAAAGACATTTGATTTGCTTACCATAAATTAAGCATCAGGGAGTTACAGGTAACAAGATTGAAACCAGAGCAGAGAGAAGGTGAAAAGGTCAGTCCACGTCTGAGGAAAAATAAAGAAGAAAATATTACCTTCTGTCTTTTTAGTGCATCAAAATGCGTTCTTTCCTTCCAATTGCTCTTGCGTAACTTTATCGGGCGATTCCCAACATATTTACCTGAGTCAAGTTTACAAGCAAAATCAAAATACCAATTCCAAAGTAAACCATAAATTATGTATCCATTCTTTACAGTAAAATCCCTAAATGAAACCCACTATTATAGACTTCGAAGTAACAGTGATGCAAATACAAAAACCACTAGAACATTAATAACATAATAGTTAATATAGCAAAATAGCTTAGTTAAATATAGCAAAAGCCCGATACAAAAAAGAAAATCCTTGCAGTTCACTTACCATTCATCTCCTTAAGAGCAGTTGCAAGGTCAGTAGGGTTCGAAAATGCAGATCTGTCACCGAAAAGTGGCAGATCTGAGGAAGAATGAACGGCCATAGAAAATGGCTGAGTCTGGAGAGAAAAAAACAATGCCAGATCGTGAAGAGAAGAACAAAAATGAAAGAAATAGGGTTTTTTCTATATTATTTTTTAGTAACAAAATTTAATTTCGTTGCTACTTTAAAAATGATTTTAAAATTAGCAACGGAATTTAAATTCTGTTGCAAATAAATTTCGTTGCTATTTTTGAGTTAAATTATGCGAAGGTATTATTTTTAGGAATGAAAATTAATTTCGTTGCAAAAATAGCAACGAAAATTGAAAATCCGTTGCTATTTTAGCAACGAAATTTAAATTTCATTGCAAAAATTTATACCTTCACTACATTCAACATAAAATAGTAACGAAATTTAAATTCCATTGCTAATTTTCATCCCAAATATTTCCTGCCATTAAGTGCCACCATAATTTTCATCCCAAATTTTAGCAACGGAATTAATTTTCGTTGCTATTTTAGCAATGAAATTAATTTCCGTTGCTAATTTTCATCCCAAATTTTTTTTGCTATCAAGTGTCACCATATTTAGCAACAAAAATTATTTTTCGTTGCTAATTTTCGTTGCTATATTTTGGCGCTAAATCTCCCCCCTTTTAGCAATGGAATACAACCATTTTGTATTCCGTTGCTAAAGCCCTAAAACTTCAACCAATTTTAGCAACAGAATTGATTTTCCATTGCTAAATAGCAACAAAATTGATATTCCATTGCTAATTTAGCAATGAAATGAATTTCGTTGCTATTTTTTCGTTGCTATTTTGGTATTTTCTTGTAGTGAATGTAAGCTTAAGCACGCTACTCCTAGAACCATAATCAAGCCAAAAGGAAAGCATGAGATTAATGGAATTGAGTTAACAAGCATACATGCCTCTAAAACCAATAGAGTGCAATAAACAAGACTTAATAAGCATGGAAACTAAGTAAAGAGAGACAACTAGGCCAACCTTGCTTGAATGCTCAATGCATGATATCCATATGTTACTAGATAGATAGTGTGTGAATGCATAATCTCAAGTGTTAAGCAAATTGGTGATGGTTGGGCTTAAATAATAGGAAGAGAAAGATTTTAATTGGTCATGCTAAGCACAAAATAAAATAAACCAATTCAAATAAAACTCCACCTATATAAAGCCAACAATAAATTTTAATTCCAAACTATAGGTAGCTAAGAGTCATGGAATGTAAATAAACATAACTCAATTCAAAATGAAACCCTAAGCAAACCTATATTTAAGAACAATAAAGTCACACCAATTCAAGCATATTAATCTCAGCAAGCAAATTGAAGTTTTGAACAGATAAAAAAAAATAAAAATTGCCTTTAAAACTTCAAACTAAAAATTGAAAGCTTAAACATCATTTTTAAGGCCCAAAATGAGCTATTACGTAAGGTAAAGCCTATGTAACAAATGTCCATCTCAAAATGAGCTTTTCGAAAACATATTATAATAGTCAATCGGACACCTGTAGCAAAAGTTATGATCAAAACAGTAGCTACCGTAATAAAAACTTAAAACAAATGAAAATGTGCAGGTGAGAATATGCAGGTTTCATAACTAAGATCAAAAATTTAAGTTACTTAAGTGTGGGGGTATTTTAGTGTGAATGAGTGAGGGTATGTGAGTTGATGAGTGAGTGCATGATTTAGTGAATATATGAGTGAGTCTGTGGCTGTGGAGCAAAATAAAAAGGAAGAGTGAAAGAACAAAGAAAAAGAAAAATAATTTAAAGGCAATGGAGCATCAAGTGGCCGTGTAAGGCTAGGTGAGGAGAGACCCGCGGCAGTACAAATTTCATAGGAGTGTTTCGCGTGGGTGCATAAAGCATGGAGGAAGTTTTACGCAGTAGCATGTATGAACAACGTTAGGCAGTCCCCAAGCATGCGGGCGCACATGGGAATGTGGGAAAAATGCATGGGCATGCATGGCTTAAGGGAAGACTTCAAGGGGGCATGTATGAGATGAATGGAGGACTTACATGGCAGTGTAAATGCAAGAGGGGGAAAATACGTGGGCATGCACAGGTCTGCTGCCAGGCAGGCTCCCAATGCGTAGTCGTTCACTTGGCTAGGTAATTAGGTCCACAGGCATGCAGCTGGCTGCTGACTCCCAAAACTTTCTCTCCTACTTTTGAGCTCAATTTTTCTGCACATTAAAGCACCAAATTAAATTGCATTCACCTTAATTTCTTTTTAACCAATTTTAATCAATCCCATTAATAATATTAATCTTTCACTCATGTAAATCAAAATTGAATCATTTTTTTTCTAAAACTCCATCAAATTTGATTTTTGAACCATATAAACCAATTATTATGCCAACCAATATGCATATCTGTTAATTACTTAAAGTCCAACTTAGGCCCACTCTTAACTCAGCAAGGTTCTTCATTAAATTCATGAAGCTTTATGCAACTAAAATCAATCGCTCATATAACTAGCTCAAAAAACATAAATCTTTGATAAGTTCAATTAAATTGTGTTTCCCTTACCTCAAAAATCATAATAGCTCTTTAATTACTTTTAAAAGCACTTACTAATCTAAATTTAACCATGAAGCATAAAAATCATTAAAAGTAGCTACTTTTTCAAACCTAAATCTTAAACTTTTGAATTAAAAGACACAAACATGCATTAAACTTTAAACTAAAAAAAATAATGGCAAAACAAATTATTGAAAATAACATGCATAACATAAAAAAAATTGATGAAAATTTAAAGAGAAGAGTTAGAGAAGAAGTTCTGGTTTATTGAGTACCAACTTGACTCATGTTACTCTCGGGAGGTCGAGCTTGTGATCCAAATATAGGTCTTGCCGGACTTTGCTCCTTATTTTCTTCCATTAGTAGAAGAAATCTATCATAGTTCACCAAAGTTGGAAATTCCATGTCTTCAATAAAGTACAATTCCTCTTTTGGCTCATTAAAAATGAACTTTATCGGCTCCTCTACCCCAAATAAATCCTTCAAGCGGTTTAATCCCAATATCTCCACTTGAGAATTTTTCCTTTCTTGTTCCTTTGGTGATAAATTCTCTATAAGAGATCCTACATCTTCTAAATAAACACATGACTTATCTTTAAAAATGAATTGCTCTTCTTGTACCGTATCCCCTATTACTGAATGATTTGTTTCCTTTTCCTTACCACCATCACCTTGAAATTCCATAGAAGTGCTCAAAAGTTCTAGTTAAGATTCCAACTCTTCAATTCCTTCCTTTCTATCCCTAAATAAATTTTCTTGACTTTTAATTGTTTCCTTTTGAGTCCTTATCTTTTCTTCATGAATTCTTAGTTTTTCCTCTTGAATTCTAAACTTCTCTTCTTGAATTCTAAATTTTTCCTCTTGAGCCCTTAATGTAGCCTCCCACTCCTTTTTTTTAGCATAAAATTCCCTTTTTTTCTTATAAGCAAGTCACAAATATCTTTAGTTTCGGAGATAATCGCCTCTTAGGTGGCCCTCCATTTTTCTTTTTCAGCCCAAATTTGCTTGTCCTTACATGTAAGCAGGTTATGAAGATGTTAATTTTTGTAGCTACAGGCTTCTTTTGAATATCGCAGTTATTGATTCTCTCTTTAATTCTTCCATTTGTGCTCTCAAAGCCCAAAAAGAATAAGACTCTTCAGCAATGGATGGTGATGAATAAAAATTTTGTGACTATGCGTGCAATAGTTTTATCTCCTCTTTTTCTCTTACTAACTCATTCATTTGCTGTTTCAAAAGAACCAATTCATAGTTTTGGAAATCATCTTGCATCATCTTGAAGAATGTCTAAAATTGTTCCTGCAAAGAACAATCACCAAATCAAAAACAAAATAAAACTAAAAATCTCATAATAACTAAATCAAAGATATTAAACAAACAACATCATTGTTCCCCGGCAACGACGCCAAAAACTTGATCAGTGTATAGCAAGTGTACTAGATCGGCTAGTAATATAGGAAAATATAGATTAAGACCCCAAATATTGTACCCAAGGGAACATGGATTGCTAAGGATAATATCTATGTATAAATTAAATCAATTTGAGATTGTTTCCCAAATATTTTTGATTTAAAGGTAAAAATTAAACTAAATAAACAATTAAACAAAACAAAAACTAAAATTAAACTAACATGAATTAAAAATAAGACATTAACTGAAATTCTCTTGCTAAAGAAACTTTCAACCTTAACTTTCATTGTAATGACTTAATTAAAAGAGAAACACAAGTGATTATGAAGAATTCAGATTAATAAAACCAGATAACTTTACTCAAGATTATCATTCCAAGCATTAAAATTCCCTTATTCAGAACAATCCAATACTTAGCATAAAGATTTGAATTAATCCTCCTAGATGTCTATTAAATCCTTTCTTAAGTAATTTAACTTCCACCCATTCTTAATTACACCCTTCTTAGTCTTAACTTACTTTAATTAACACAAAACTATATCTTATTCAAATTATAATCATGTATTAACCCAAATAACTTAACCTAAGAACATGCATATCAATGATCCAACCAAAAACCAATTACTAACCAATGTTTAATCAAGTTAAAAACCAATTTTTAGTTAAACAAAGATAAGACTATGTTTAAGACCTAAGAAATAATCAAACTTGCATTAAATTAAAGCACAAGCTTAAGTCATAACAATAAAAGTTAATGATTCAAGTATCCTTTAGCAAAGTTAAAGAGAACTACTCACTAGACATGTTTAAAACTAAAACAAAGCTTTATGAAAATAATAAAAATAGAGAAAATAGAAATAAATGTAAAAAACTAAAAACTAATGAATTATTGATAACTAATGGTTGATGTTTTCTTTGATGCTTTAGACTTCTATTTATAGGCAAAACAAGCTGTAGAATCCTTCTAAAATTCCTAAATTAAAGTAGGAATAGAAGTCTTCTTAATTTGGAAATCGAGAAATCCTTTTCAGCATGGGAGTGTAAACATATGGCCACTTGATTTTTCTCTTGTAAAAATGCACTGCCATGTATCTTCTCTTAATGAAGTACACGGTCACTTGTCTTCCATTGAACTAAAACACATGGCCACTTAAGATTTTTTCCAGCCAAAAGTGACACACAACTACTTATTCTTTCACAACTTGAGACACATGGCCACTCATCCTTTCACATCTTTAATGCACGGCCAAGTAAGCACACACACAATGAAACATAAGCCCATTTGAAGAAAAAAAGAAGGAATACATGGCCGCTTAAGTTTTCAAGTAATGAAATATGCAGCCACTTATGAGTCTACTAGACTCCACGTCTATTTTCTTGCATGAATTTTCCAAATTCATAGTTTTGGCCTAAATCTTCCTGACTATTTGCAATTAAGTCATTTTCTTAGAAAAATATACCTGAAGGCACTAAAACTTTAAATTAACTTCTAAAACACACAAATTTAACTAATTAAACTCAAATTCAACCTAATTAACAAAAAATTAACTCAATTAAACACCTAAAATATCATACAAATCACCATTATCACATTAAAAAAACCAATCCTGTACTTATGGTTCAAAAGGGCATTAAGAAAGGACCCGCTAAGGGAAAGGGGAAAGGAAAGGCAAAACCCAATAATGATCAGACATGGCCTAAGTCTAGTGGGAGTGTACCTCAGGCCCAACCCAAGCCCAAGGCACAAAAGCTCAAAGAGAGTGAGAGAATGTGCTTGCATTGCAATAAGTTAGGGATTGGAGGAAGAACTGCGCTTTCTTCAAGGAAGAACAAAAGAAGAATGGAGCCAAGGCATCTAGTTCTGGTATTTTTGTTGTTGAAATTGACCTTTCTATTTCTACCACTTGGGTATTGGATACCGGTTGCGGTTCTCACATTTGTTTAAATGTGCAGGGGCTAAGAAATAGGCGGTTACTAGGAAAGAGTGAAGTGGACCTCTTTATGGGGAATGGAGCACGAGTTACAGCCATGGAGATAGGCGACTATCGACTCACTTTACCTTCTGGATTATGTTTAGATTTAATGAATTGTTATTTTGTGCCTGCTATGAGCAGAAACATTATTTTAGTTTCATGTTTGGATATGGATGGGTTTGACTTTGTTATTAATAATGGCAATATTCATATTCATCGCCAAGGCATTTTATATGGCACTATTATATTGCAAAATTGCCTTTATATCCTTGATCTAGAAAATAGAGAGTCCATATACAACATTAATATAAAGAGGCTTAAATCAAATGAATTGAACCCTACTTACTTCTGGCATTGTCGTTTAGGACATGCAAACGAAAAATGCATTTTAAGACTCCACAAATCTGGAGTGCTTGGGTCATTCAATTTGGAATCTTATGACACATGTGAGCCATGTTTGCATGGAAAGATGACAAAGAGTCCTTTTAACAAGAAAGGTGAGAGGACTAGTGAGTTATTGGGATTAATACACACTGATGTATGTGGACCATTAAGTACACAGACTAGAGGTGGTTTTAGTTACTTTGTAACATTCACAGATGACTTCAGTAGATTTGGCTACGTCTATCTAATGAAGTACAAGTATGAAACTTTTGAAAAACAAAGTAGAAAACCCATATGAAAAAAAGTATAAAAGCCATTCGATCAGATCGAGGTGGCAAATACTTAAGCCAAGAGTTTGATAGTCATCTGAAGGAGTGTGGAATTATTTCACAGCTCACTCCTCCTAGAACACCACAATAGAATGGTGTGTCCGAAAAGAGGAATCAAACTCTGTTGGATATGGTTCAATCAATGATGAGTTAAGATAATCTTTTTGTCTCTTTTTGGGATTATGCATTAGAAACCGCTGTGTTTCTACTGAACCGTACTCCAACTAAAGCATTTGAGAAGATACCATATGAGGTATAGATTGGGAAAAAGCCCAATATGTTGTTTCTCAAGATTTGGGGCTGTGAAGCACATGTTAAGAAATTAACATCTAACAAACTAGAGTCCAAATCTACTGTCTGCTTGTTTATGGATTATCCCAAAGAAACAAAGGGATACTACTTTTACTTACAAGCTAAGAACAAAGTGTTTGTTGCTCACAAGGCTATTTTCTTGGAAAAAGAATTCCTTATCAAGAAAGACAGTGGGAGTAGAGTAGAACTTGGAGAATTTCAAATGCCACAAACTCCTGTAGAGGATGAGTTGGAAATGGGATCAAGTTCACAACCTGTTGTGGAACAAGAACCCATTGCACAAGAACCTAGAAGGTTCAGTAGGGTATAATGGGAGATTGAGAGATATGGATTTCTAATCACCGATAGTGACACTATTGAGTTAGTGGATTGTGAAGATCCAACTACCTACTGAGAAGCTATTGAGAACCCTAACTCAGAAAATTAGCTTAGAGCCATGAAATTCGAGATGCAATCATTGTATGAAAACTAAGTTTGGACCTTGGTTGATCCACCGGAAGGTGCTAAGGTAATTGAATGTAATTGGCTATTTAAAATCAAAGCTAACAAGACCTACAAAGGTAGACTAGTAGCAAAAGGTTTTCGGCAAACTCATGGTGTAGACTATGATGAGACCTTTTCACCTATAGTCATGCTCAAATCTATTAGGATCTTGCTTGCTATAGCTGTATATCATGACTATGAGATATGGCAATATGTCAAAATAGCTTTCCTTAGCAAAAATCTCCTCGAGGATGTGTTTATGACATAGCTTGAGGGTTTTGTTAATCCTAAGCATCCCAAGAAGGTTTGCAAACTTTAAAAATGCATTTATGGATTGAAGCAAGCATCCCAGAGTTAGAGAATCTCCATTTTGATGAAGCAGTTAAAGAATTGGACTTCATAAAAAATGATGATGAGCCTTATGTTTACAAGAAGGTTAGTGGGAGCATAATAGTATTTCTGGTCCTATATGTAGATGACATCCTTCTCATTGGGAATGACATCCCAACATTACAAAAGGTTAAGCAATGGTTGGGGAAGTGTTTCTCGATGAAAGACATAGCTGAAGCCGAGACAATACTTGGTATTCGAATCTATAAAGATAGATTGCATCAACTTTTGGGACTAAGTCAAGAAAAGTACATAGACAAAGTACTAAAGTGTTTTAGTATGGGAAACTCAAAGAAAGGATACATACCTTTGGCTTTGGGAGTTCCTTTGACTAAAGAACAATATCCTAAAACCAAAGAGGAAAAGGAGAACATGAGTAGAATTCCATATGATCTGCTATTGGATTTATCATGTACGCTATGTTATGTACTAGGTTGGATGTTGCTCATGCATTGAGTATAACCAGTATGTTTCAGCAAGACCCTGGTGAGAAGCATTGGTCTACTGTAAAGGGGATTCTAAAGTACCTACGAAAGACTAAGGATCACTTCTTGGTGTATGGTGGTCAAGAATAGCTCATCATACAAGGTTATGCCGATGCTACTTTTCAGACCAGCACTCAGGATTCAAAAATACAATCTGATTTTGTTTTTGTTTTGAACAGTGGTACTGTCAGTTGGAGAAGCTCAAAGCAAGAGACCGTTGCCAACTCAACTACAAAATTTAAGTATATTGCAGCGAGTGGGGCTGCAAAGGAGGCTGTTTGGATTAGAAATTTCATTTTCGGATTAAGAGTGGTCCCAAGCATCCTAGATCCATTAGAAATTTTTTGTGAAAAAAACGAGGCCATCGCATAAGCAAAGGAGCCCCGGTCACACCAAAAATCCAAACACATACTCAGGAGGTACCACCTAATTAGAGAGATCATTGACCATGGGGACGTCAAGATTAGCAAGATAGTGAGTGAATATAATGTAGCAGATCCATTGACGAAATAGTTGCATCCAAATTTACATGAAGCTCATTTGGGAGCATTCGGTCTTAGAGCTATGCCCAATTGGGACTAGTGCTAGTGGGAGATTGTTAGTGTAAGCCCTAGCCCTAATACATTGTTATAAAACATTCATGTTAATAAATGAGGCATTTATTTTATCTATTGTATTCCTATGCATATCAAATGATAGAACTATCTAAGAATGTTGTTTTAGTTTAAGTTATCATGTGTGAGGTACATGGTTGTAAGACCTTGAAACAATTGAGAAATCATTCTAAATATACCTAGTCTGTCATTGTTATGGGAATAACAAATGAATTAAGACTAGTATGCTCTCTTTGATAAGTTGAGTTCTGTCTTACGGATCATAAGGACTAGAGTGTAAATCAAATATCATAGATATATGTTTAGAACATGGTATGTGGATTCGATCCACTCAAGAGAACACTAAATGGTATAAGTCATAAGTGTTTCTCAATTGCAAGTTTTGCATCGGAGTTCTTAGACCTAAAACCTCTATGAAACTCTTTATTAATTACTGTGTACTTTGACATACACCTAACGTACTCGTAACAGGGTGACTAGTAGGGGTATGCTTGGGCATGCACTAATTCATGTTAGAGAGCATGAGAGAAGTAAAGGGATTACCCCTCTCGATAAGAGAGAAAATATCATCGGCCACTTGATCAGTAAACTGAGAAGTGTATGGCCATACCGAGATGACATAATGAGTAATCATTATTTATCTGAGAGTTCAGTGTCACTGGAATATCAAGAAAGGAAGTAGTAAATATAAGGATGACTAGTCCCAGGCCTTATATTAATTCTGATATTTATGGGTAAGGGACTATGTAAAATTGCATTAGGTCACTAAATGCCATTTGCATTTTCATTTAATTTGGAATGCTATAATATCTTGCTAGAGAATATATATAGCCTTTGGATTATTTATTAATTCATTGCCAATAATAAATGGACCTATAAGATCGCACACAAAACATTGGGCCTTAAATATTTATAATAGAGTATTGGGCATTAATTTGGACTTTTATTTAAAGTCAAATTAATATGGATAATGGGTGTTAAATTACTAAATGGACTTTTGTCCATGAAGAGTGAAAAACACAGCAAAAGGAATGGATAATTAATTATTTATTTATCTTTAGATAATTAATTATTTATCTTTAGATGATTAAGTTAATTAAGTTTAAATTCCTATATGTATTTGAATCAAATTATACCACTTAATTAGGAAGAGATGGAGGCTAAAATTACTACCTAAAAGCTAGTGAATTTCAGAAGTGATATATATGGATAAGAAATAACTTTGCCTTTTTAGATTTTTCTCTCTCTCTCTTTGCCAAAATTTCAAGGGGAAAGAATTTTTTCTTCTTCTCTTGTATTTTGGGCAGCCATTGAGAACCCTAGAAGAAGAACAAGATCAACTCTTGTGTCTTCTTACCACACCCATTGCTGAATACTAAACGTAGAGCTAGCACTCTTGTTTTTTAGGCCGACTTTGCAAGTGTGTGTGAGAACATATAGTGGTGTGGCATAAAGGCAGTACCTTTGGCATTAGTGATCGAGATCAAAGGTATATAAGTCCATCTTATATATAGGTCATTGCAAAAATCAAGTTTTGAAGTGCATTCAAGGATGTAAGTTTAATAAAGAAAAACCCTAAAATTGCATGTTTTGATTCTATATTGATTATTGCATGGCGTGTATGATCAAAAGTTTTAATTTTTCCACTGCATGATCATTATATTTATGCCATGTGATATCCCATCACATCCTTGATGCTTGACTTTTACAGCCATCATAGATTTATTTAGGTGGTCTACAGGGTCAGATAATCACCTTATTTTGAGATCTATACTTGAGCTACCTAGTTTGAGATCAAAGTTAAGTTCAGAGTTAGGGTCTAAGATTAGTTTGGAGTTTAATTCAATCAAGCTTTCAGGAAACAATCATGAAACAAGTTCAAAAATGGATAATAAATAGCCAAATAAAATTGGAAGAGTTATGGATCAGACAACAAAGCTCACATTTTTAAGGGAATGTTTAGCCATTTCTATTTAAGGGCCTTTAGTGACATGAGTAAACTAGGTCGAAGGTTGTATAGGAGGTTTCAGGAGTTCAAGGAGAGGATGATGGCCATGATTAGTGGTTTGGTGGCTTCTTAAGCATTAAATACTAGAACTCGTCCTGTAGCACCCATTTGCAGGGTAACAGAGCCAATATAGGTTAGGGATGCTACCACAATAGATGCCACTATACCTTAAGATCCATTAAGGAGAGAAATAAGACATAAGCTAGAGAATGACTACATTAAAGGGAACGAAAACAAGGAAGACCCTTTTATAGTGGTGATGAGGAATAGAGGCCATAATGCCAAGGATATAGCCTTCGAAAAAATAGAAGAGAACATTGAGGTTATGTCCAAAATGTTGTTAGCTTGTGAAGGGATGAACCCTGAGGATAAGGATTTAGATAGGGATGAGCCACTCCCTCAAAGGTTCAAGATGTTAGATTTACCTAGATTTAGTGATACTTCTGACCTTTTTGTACACATTAATTAGAACACTTTGATCATAAAATGGACCACCTTGACCAAGAAATAAAAGGTGGAGTATTTCTATTTGAGCTTAATGGGTCCAATAATAGATTGGTATTATAGGCTGGATAGGCACACTAAGGAGGATTCGAACTTGTTAATTGAAGAGTTCCTTAAGTAGTATGACTATAGTACAAAGATGGTGGTCACTCTAAAAGACCCAAATTGCTCCAACAAAAGTATAACTCCTTTCATGAGTACCTCACTAGGTGGAGGAATCGAATAATGGAGATGAAGAGAAAGCTTGAGATAGCTGACTAGATTATGCTTTTTATTCAAAATATAAGTCCATATCTGAGGGATGAACTCAAGATGAAGGGACTAAAACATTGGGAGTCCCTGAAGGATATAGCTATAAATGCTAAAGTTGGGTACTTAGCTAAGAGGGCTAACAATGAGGGTACGTGTAACACCCTCAACTGAATAGTCTTTTCCGATATGGAAATAAGCGGTTAGCCGAATTTTTTTTACATCAATGGCTTAACCAAATAATTTATTAACTATCAATACTTAATCACTATTCATAATCATACAGTTAACTTGAAAACTTATAACTGTCTGAAATACTATTCATTTCATTAAAAATTCGGCAGCACAATAGCTATATACTAAATAGCCTCCTGAAAAACCAGACAAAATACAGCCTCTCAGAGGCACAACAGTCTATAACAATATATATTTATTCACATTTCAACATTCACTCACAGATCGAACATATCCATTCTAAATTACTTATTGACAAACACACATTTGCAGACATAACAACATTTACTCAAATACAGTTCAAACTATTACTTCAATTATCTAAGTATAAACATGCCAAAACTAAAATAATCATAACTGTCTTTTCCTCTTCAATCTCTGCTCCACTGTGTACCATACTCCCGCTATACTTCAGAACCTGCACGCAGTAAATACTACTACTGAGCACTAAATATGCTAAATGGTGACTATTAATTGAAGAATCTCCCCAAAAGAGCATAATTACGTTAATTACTCTAAAAATTATTTTAGTCTTATCAAAAGTACTTTTTAACATTCTTAAAGAAATTTTCAAACCATTACAAATATTTTGGCAAACTTTTCACTTTGGTCTTAACCTTTCAATTATTTACGAAAATACCCTTTTTACAACTCTAATTACAAAATTTGTCATTACTATTCTTATTTTTATCTTTTTTTTTTTTAATTTTAGACGTATAACCTTTTAATTACGCTTGACTTTGACTTTTTAGGCAAAATTTCTTATTTGATCAGTTCAATACAATTATTATTTCGTTTAGCATTTTACACTATTAATTAACATTATTATGGCAAAATTTTCAATTAAATTCTCAATTTTTACTTAATTTCAGAAATTATCCTTTGTACTTTAATTTCAGTTTTACCATTAGATCACTTAGCTCACTTTGACTTTTTTAAATGCTTATAAAAATACATTTATCAATGCTTTTAACATTCAATACTGAATAATATCATTACTTTGGAAAACTTTACAATTTGGTCTTTAATTTTTCGTTTAATTACAAAAAGGTCATTTTTACACACTTATTGGAAAATTGTCATTTTTACTTGTTAATTGCAAAATTATCATTAACTTGTTTATTTTTACTTTTCAGTTAACTTTTAGTTTACAAAAGTTCTATTCGGTCTTTAACTGAATTCTTTATATAATATTTTACGTTTAATCTATAATTTCTTAAATAATTACAGTATTGTCACTTTTGAATTTTTAATTACAATTTTAGCTTTATTTTACAAATTTTCATTTTCAAAGTAAAATTTGGTATACAATATACCGATTGATCCTTATTTTGACTTTTTCATGTAAAATTACATTTTAATCCTTTTTTTGTTTACAAACATTTATTTTTGTCCTGTTCAATTGTTAAATTACTAATTTACCCTTGTAAAATATTTTATTTTCATTTTTGCTAATTAAGTACATTTTTTGAAAAAATTATGATTTTGCCCCAAAACTTTTTCATTTCTTTCAATTAAGTTTAACTTTTACTTTTAGCTTACTTTTCAAAATTCTGATTTATTCTTATCAATATGCGTCTAGGTTAATTTGACAGAAACTCTCAAATAGAATATTCGGGACATGGACCCATAGGGCCACATACAGAACAATATTAAAAAATGATCCCAAAGGATCATTTCTCACAGAGCATATAATAATACGTATGACATAAGCTATGGAGATCAATGATCCTACCATAGCAAAGAAAGTCATCAAGATTTGTATCGCGGTATAGGATGTCCCTATGGCTAGCTAATTATATCCTGAGCAAGACTTTTATTGTCTGACTATTGCAAAGGGCAAAATCACTTACTTTCATAACACTTTTCGATTTCAAACAATTATAAATACTTTTTCAATTAGTACATTTTATCAGTTAATCTTTTCAGTACTTTTGACTATTCAAGACTTTTTCTTTTCAGTCATTTTTTTATTTATTCTGACAATCATTTTTTGTGAATTATTCTATAATAATTCACCATGATCACTTTACACTTAATACTTTTCAGTGTCTTTTCATTTCACTACTTTATCGAGTTATTTTTTCGGTACTCTATATACACTTTTGTGAATTATATCAATATAATTCACCATTTCTTGGCAAATTTATGAACTATTTCTTAATAATTCAATATTTTGACTTTATGTTTCATTTTACCTTTTTGACTTTTAATAATTTTCTTACTTTTTCTGTCCAGAATTGTGGTCGTTCGGAATATGCAATATTTTTATATGGTTTGTGAATTATTTTATAATAATTCACCATTTTATTATTGATTTATGAATTATTTCTCAATAATTCAATTCAGTCATTTTATACACTATATTTTTATAGTCTTTTTATTTTAATAAATTAGTCAGTCACTATTTTAACAAATTTTGGATAGTTTATGAATAATATCAATATAATTCATTATTTTTCACTTAAATTACAATTTATAACTCAATAATTCAATATTTTTATTTTGTACATAATTAAATATTTCTTTAAAAATATTTAAATAAATTCTAAAAATTACATAAAAATACATAAGAACATTCTTTACTCATTTCATGCATTATTTCACAAAGATTCCTTATTTTTTACTAGTACATAATTAATTAATTATTTCAAAAATAATCAAATAATTTCCATAAATTCTCTAAAAATTATGAACATGTTATTTTATGTTTACTATTAAATTAAGGCTTAAAATATTAAAATTAACCACAATATACTTAGATTTTCTTAGGGTACATTTTCGGCCATCAAAGGAAGTATACTTTAAAAATTCTTTTAAATTCATTCAAGCTTCCTATCATGCTTATTTAGGGTCCAATTTCATTATTCTAAAACCAATTTATTTATACATGCATTTTACAATTTTTCCCCTAAGTTACATAATGAAAACTTCATCCAATTAAAGGGAAATTATAAGATTTCATAGTCACTTACCTATTTCTTTGTGCTTATCCTATCTTAAGCTTCCTTTTTCAAGCTTGAACCATGAGAATCAACCATCCTCTAAAACACCCAATATTGGTTGAAATTCCCTTCAAAAGAAACATCAAAATTTTCATAGTGTTAGCTCATTTTGACCTCAAAAATGAACTCTATGAACCTAAAAATGAACTCTATGAACCTAAAAACCCCTGTAGGCATCCTAAAACAAAATTAAAATCAAGAAATTCTTTTACCTCATTTTGATACCCAACACTTTAACCCTTGATTTTTCTTGCTTATCTCCATTTAATCATTGGTTTGAGGATAGATCAAACATCTAGAGAGGCTAAAGATTAATTCTTGTGCTTGAATTAGGAGAGAAAGAAAAGAAAATGAAGGAAAATGGAGGTATAGTGGTTCGATTAAAGAAGAAGGAGAAGACAGCTGAAAAAATCTGCTTCTCATGTTCCTTTCTGCCCTTTTTATACTTCTCTCAATGGGCTTAGGTTTGGGCCCAAATCAATTAACCAAAGTTCATTAATTATTTATTAATTAATCTTAATTAATTTCTCCTACTTTTCAATTCCAAATTACTCCAAAATTGATTTTATAATTTTTATCACATCAAAAATAGGTTTTACACAAAATTTCAGTCCAATCGGGGTCCATTTCATATCCGGTTCGATTAAATCGATTCGATTCAAAAATACCGATTTTACCGAAAAATTTACTTTTTGCAACCAAAATAATCTACACATTATTTTAGGAATATATGAAATCTTTAGCAATTTTTAAACTTTATTCGTTATTTTTAAAGGTTTGGTCAAACTTTGGTCAACACAATTAACCTAAAAGCGATTCGCTTCATTTTTCGTGTTTTTGACTTTTGGAGGTCTATTTATCCTCAATTTTACTTCAAATTTTAACCCCGAAATACCATGAATCATATTTTTCGATGGTCCAATAAAATATTTTTTTATCTCCGAGTGTAATTTTCAGCATGAATTTACTATTTACTATCGAAAAATACTATTCACGGCTAACCCGACATTCAAGCCATTACAATTCTCCCATATTAAAAGAAATTTCAACCTCAAAATTTATTTATATCGAAGAGTAGAGGATACTATACTATTATCTTATCAAAACTTCTTTCACGTTTGATGGTTGCAAAGCATCTTCACTAATAGAATCTGCTTGCTTTTAAGCTGACTGATCTCTATCACTAGAATTTTCCACTAATCTTTCTTCATAGGTCACATCAACCTGTATTTGGACCCCTACCGAGTTATGGATCAAATAAGATCCTACCAACTTCTTTGCACTTAATTATGTCTAATATGAAGGACCTCTATATTTCCTTTTAGATAGTATCACAAAAAGAGACATCCTTCTGCTTAGTTGGTAGCTATTATTATAAGCAACTCTGCTAAGGATAAATATTTTTCACAACTATTACCAGATTCAAATACATGTCATCACAACAAATCTTTTAATATTGGAATAACTCATATCGACTGATCATCAATCTAAGGGTGAAACACCATGCTAAAATTGAGATTATTAATAACCTCACATATATCAACGCATTCTCTTTAAAACACAGACAATCCAATAACCAAATCCATGATCACTCTATTTTATATCCACTTCGATATCAACATAAGTCGAAGCGATCCCGAAGGAACCTGATACTCCGCTTCCATTTACATTTATGTTAACCATGCCTCATCTGGAGCTAAACTTAAATTAACATTCACAGCTCAAAGAGCTACAAATACTATCATTAATCATTTACACTTATCCATCATTTATACACATTCATTTGAAAACATTTATATTACCAAATATACATTCTTATACTGAGTACATTAGCCATTACATTAACTTTCCTATAGTACCTGGCTAAATCCAAGAACTCTTTATTAAACCAGAAATCACATTAGCTCATCTTGACAAATAATTACTTTTTCTTCAATGTCTGTAAAACAAACCTCCAAATACTTATCATACTTTTTCGGTGTCTTAAAACACACCAGAATAACATAAATAAAGGCCACCATAAATGGATTCAAATAAGGGTGAAAACCCCATTTATCAAATTCATAAGGGCAGCCGATGCATTTGCAAATCTAAATGACATGACCAATAACTCATAATGGCCACATCTAAAACGAAAAATAATCTTGGGTACACTATTCCTTTTCTTGCGATCAAGTTATCACTATATTCATTATATCTCCTGTCAGTTTCTCCTTATCAGGTGGGGACTAAACATGTGATATGATGCAGTTCAGATGCTATCAAACAATATTTAATGCTATGCAATGAATGAATGATTTCATGTATGCAATAAAATACAAACACGTATTCTCATATGATGCAAATATTTTATCTCATCCCAATACTATGAAATGTTTAATCAATTTCCCATGCCTGTAAAGGAATCATTGACAGGTATATAAAGCATCCTAAACAACCTCAACTTATTATCATAACAATTTCAACTATAAGAAACCTCCTCTAACTTTATAACTTCTAACTTAATAGCGACTTAAACAATGATACTTAAATCAAGGTACCTCTATGTCCTTTACAATCTGTCTGAACTCAATATACAGTCTCCTTTCAAATCTCTGACATAAACTTTTTATTTTATCCTTCAATGGGCTGGTTCTCATCCAAAAAGATACTTAGACGCTCAAATTTGCACTCAAGTTCAGTCAGTAATTCATTACCTCGCTTTAGCCTCCAAAAGGTATTAAGCAGTAATACTTATATTCTGATCCATCTACAGTCTCCGCTTATACAAAATCAATCCCTTTATAACTGACAATCTCAGTCAAATGTCAACTTTTCACTTTTAAAACAAAAATGAGCATGTACACATTAGACTATTAACACTCATCCACTTACAATTGGCATGTATATACAGATAAACAAATTACTTAATCTTATCCCACTTCTATCTTAAAACTGCATAAACCTTTGCTCTGATACCACAAGATGTAACACCCTCAACTAAACAGTCTTTTTCGATACGAAAATAAGCGGGTAGCCGAATTGTTTTTACATCAATTGCTTAACCAAATAATTTATTAACTATCAATACTTAATAACTAATAATAATTATATATTTAACTTGGCAACTTATAACTGTCTGAAATACTATTTATTTCATTAAAAATTCAGCAGCACAATGGCTATATACTTAATAGCCTCCTGAAAAACCAGATAAAATATAGCCTCTCAGAGGCGTAACAGTGTGTAACAGAATATATATTCACATTCCAACATTTACTCATAGATCGAACATATCCATTCTAAATGATTTACTAACAAACATACATTTGCAGATATAACAACATTTACTATCACATCAAACAGTAGTTCAAATACAGTCCAAACTATTACTTCAATTATTTAATTATATACATGCCAAAATTACTAAAATAATCATAACTGTCTTTTTCTCTTCGATCTCTGCTCTACTGTGTACCATGCTTCCGCTACACTTCAGAACCTGCATGCAGTAAACACTACATGCTGAGCACTAAATATGCTCAGTGGTGACTATTAATTGAAGAATCTCTCCAAAATAGCATAATTACGTTAATTAGGCTAAAAATTATTTTAGTCTTATCAAAAGTACTTTTTAACATTCTTAACGAAATTTTCAAATCATTACAAATATTTTGGCAAACTTTTCACTTTAGTCTTAACTTTTCAATTATTTACGAAAATACCTTTTTCAACTGTAATTACAAAATTTGTCATTACTATTCTTACTTTTACCTTTTTTTTTATTTTAGATGTATAACCTTTTAATAGGGCTTGACTTTGACTTTTTAGGCAAAATTTCTTATTTGATCAGTTCAATACAATTATTAATTCGCTTAGCATTTTACACTATTAATTGCCATTATTATGACAAAATTTCCAATTAAATTCTCAATTCACTTAATTTCAGGAATTATCCTTTTGTAGTTTAATTACAGTTTTACCATTGGATGACTTAGCTCACTTTGAGCTTTTTATACGCTTATCGAAATACGTTTATTAATGCTTTTAACATTCAATGCTAAATAATACAATTACTTTGGAAAACATTGCAATTTGGTCTTTAATTTTTCGTTTTATTACAAAAATGTCCTTTTTACACACTTATTGCAAATTTGTCATTTTTACTTGTTAATTGCAAAATTATCATTAACTTGCTTATTTTTACTTTTCAGTTGACTTTTAACTTACAAAAGTTCTGTTTGGTCTTTAGCTAAACTCTTTATACAATATTTCATGTTTAAACTATAATTTTTTTAATAATTAAAGTATTGTCACTTTTGGATTTTGAATTACAATTTTAGCTTTTTTTTACAAATTTTTATTTTCAAAGTAATAATTGGTATACAATATACCGATTGGTCTTTATTTTGACATTTTCATGAAAAATTGCATTTTAATCCTTTTGTCTTTACAAATGTTTATTTTTGTATTGTTTGATTGTTAAATTAATATTTTACATTGGTAAAATATTTTTTTTTTCATTTTTGCTCATTAAGTACATTTTTGGAAAAATTACGATTTTACCCTAAAACTTTTAATTTCTTTTAATTAAGTCATTTTTCACTTTTAACTTTTACTTTTAGCATACTTTTCGAAATTCTAATTTATTCTTATCAATATGTCCCTAGTTCAATTCAACAGAAACTCTCAAATTGGATATACGGGACGTGGACCCCATAGGGCCACATATAGAATAATATTAAGAAATGATCCCAAAGGACCATTTTTCACAGAGCTTATAACAATACATATGAAAGAGGCTATGGAGATCAACGATCCTACCATAGTAAAGTAAGTCGTCATGACTTATATCGCAGTATAGGGTGTTCCTATGGCTAGCCAATTATATTCTGAGCAAGACTTTTACTGTCTGACTTTTGCTAAGGGCAAAATCACTTACTTTCGTAACACTTTTCAATTTCAAATAATTGCAAATACTTTTTCAATCAGTACATTTTGTTAGTTAATCTTTTAAGTACTTTTGTCTATTCAGGACTTTTTCTTTTCAGTCATTTTTTTATTTATTCTAACAATCACTTTTTGTGAATTATTCTACAATAATTCACCATGATCACTTTACACTTAATACTTTTCTGTATCTTTTCATTGCATTACTTTAGCCAGTTATTCTTTTGGTACTCTATATACACTTTTGTGAATTATATCATATAATTTACCATTTCTTGGCAAATTTATGAATTAATTGTTAATAATTCAATATTTTGACGTTACATTTCATTTTATCTTTTTGACTTTTAATAATTTTCTTACTTTTTTCGGTTCGAAATTGCGGGCATTCGGAATATGCAATATTTTTATATGATTTGTGAATTATTTTATAATAATTCAACATTTTATTGTCGATTTATAAATTATTTCTCTATAATTCAATTCGGTCATTTTATACACTATTTTTTATGGTCTTTTTATTTTAATAAATTATCCAGTCACTCTTTTAACTAATTTTGGACAGTTTATGAACTATATCAATATAATTCATTATTTTTCAATTAAATTACAATTTATAACTCAAAAATTCAATATTTTTATTTTGTACATACTTAAATATTTCTTCAAAAATATTTGAATAAATTCTAAAAATTTCATAAAAATACATAAGAACATTCTTTACTCATTTCAAGCATTATTTCACAAAAATTTCTTATTTTTTACTAGTATATAATTAATTATTTTAAAAATATTCAAATAATTTTTATAAATTTTACTATTAAATTAAAGCTTAAAACATTAAAATTAACCACAATATACTTAGATTTTCTTAGGGTACATTTTCGGCCATCAAAAGAAGTATACTTCAAAAATTCTTTTAAATTCATTCAAGCTTCCTAACATGCTTATTTAGGGTTCAATTTCATTATTCTAAAACCAATTTCAATATACATTCATTTTACAAATTTCCCCAAAGGTTAATAATAAAAAATTCATCCGATTAAAGGAAAATTATAAGATTTCATAGTCACTTACCTATTTCTTTGTGCTTATCCTCTCTTAAGCTCCTTTTTTTGAGCTTGAAACTATAAGAATCAACCATCCTCTAAAACGCCCAATATTGGTAGAAATTCCCTTAAAAAACATCAAAATTTTCATAGTTTTAGATTATTTTGAGCTCAAAAATGAACTCTAGAAACCTAAAAATCCTTGTAGGCACCCTAAAAAAAATTAAAATCAAGAAATTCTTTTACCTCATTTTGATACCCAACACTTTAATCATTAATTTTCCTTGCTTATCTCCCTTTAATCATTGGTTTGAGAATGGATCAAACATCTAGAGAGGCTAAAGATTAATTCTTGTGCTTGAATTAGGAGAGAAAGAGAAGGAAATCAAGACGAAAATGAAGGAAAATGGAGGTTTAGTGGTTCGATTGAAGAAGAAGGAGAAAAGAGCTGGAAAAATTTGCTTCCCACGTTCCTCTCTGCCCTTTTTATACTCCTCTCAATGGGCTTTGGCTTGGGCCCAAATCAATTAACCAAAGCCCATTAATTGCTAATTAATCAATCTTAATTAATTTCTCTTACTTTTCAATTCCAAATTATTCCAAAATTGATTTCATAATTTTTATCACATCAAAAATAGGCTGTACACAAAATTTCAACCCAATCGGAGTCTATTTTATGTTCGATTATATTAAATCGATCCGATTCAAAAATATCAATTTCACTGAAAATTTTAATTTTTGCAACTAAAATAATCTACACATTATTTTAGTCATATCTGGAATTTTTAGCAATTTTTAAACTTCATTTACTATTTTTAAAGGTTCGGTCAAACTTTGGTCAACACAGTTAACCTAAAATCGATTCGCTTCATTTTTTATATTTTTAACTATTGAAAGCCTATTTGATTTCAATTTCACTTCAAATTTTAACCCTAGACTACCCATGACCCATATTTTCTGATGGTCCGATAAAATATTTTTTACCTTCGGATGCACTTTTCAGCTCAGATTCATTATTCATTGTTAGAAAATACTATTCACGGCTAACCCAACGTTCAGGCTATTACAGTACGAGGAGGAACTTTAGCAATAACAAGGTAGTTAGAAATAGTAATAGAGCAAATAGAAGTGGTAAGATGGCTGAAGTGTCTACCATAGAGGCCAGCCAAAAGGTACTCCTCCAACCTAGGTAAATCATTGGCTTAGGTGTTAGATCGGCTGACCAAGGAAGGAAAGTTATAGCCATTGCCATCAAAAATTGCCAGAAGCCAAGGGATGCCTAAATATATAGAAGATAGATACTTTACCTACCACCATCACATAGGGCATCTCATTGATTATTCCACACACCTTCAGGAATAAGATTCAAGATTTGATAAATAGAAAACATATTTCATATCTAGAGAAGAGAGAGAAAAAGAAGGAAGGGTACAATGTCTTATTGCCTTCGATTTTTATGATTGGGACTAACTTACTTAAATGGTACATGATAAGAGACCTATTTGGGTCCACCCCTAAAGTAACAAAGCTAAGTGAAGAAAATCGACCAATTTAATGATAAATTATTGGGATTCCCCCACAGAGAGCGAAGATAAAGGGGCAATGGTGCCCGTTGATATCTGGAGTTTAGACAATGAGAGTGAAAAAGAGGTGGGGGAAGAGAAAAAGGTAAAACCAGTCACCAAAAATGGAAGGGTGATGTCTGAAGTTGAAAAATAACCAACCTCTGCTATAGTGCCTATAGAGAATGAGGCTAAGGAGAACTAGATCATAAAGCTGCTAAAACAGACCTAAGCCTAAATTTCCATCTAGGATTTACCGAGACAATCTCCATCATACAAGCAAAAGTTAATGGAGGCCCTGTGCGAGTCTATTATTGCTATTACCATTTCTCCATTCGAACTGCTGGAATTAGTTAAAGGAGAAAATGTTGTGTACTCAAATGCTGATCTACCAACCGAAGGTAGCAACCATAGTCATCCTTTCTACATTTAAGCTTAGGTGAATGGTAAACACATAGCCTGTGTGAAGGTAGATGATGGATCCTTTATCAATATGTGTCCTTTGGTTGTAATTATTGCTTTTGGGCTAAATGAGAGCATGCTAAACAACTCATATTTAACCATTTTTGCTTATGACAACTTGAAGAGGCAAGTTACTGAGAGCTTCAAGCCTATAGTAAAGATATGGCTAGTTGAAACTGAAGTTTAATTTATGGTGTTACCCATTCCCACCAACTTTTTTGTGCTACTTGGAAGGGCATGGTTCCACAATTTAAGGGGTGTGCCCTCTATGTTGTATCAAATGATCAAGATACCTCATAATGGTCAGGTGATCACCATCAAAGCTATATTGAAATAGCTAAGCAGCCATTCAATCGATTTCATGTGCCTATGATCGATGATGAGAAGAACAAAGATGATTTTGCTGATATCCCTCAAGATGCGATTACTACTAAGGGGAAAAAGGATAAAAAAGGGTTAGGTTATAACAGTTTAGCGAAGAGAGATAAAGTAAAAGGTGTAGTAGGCAAAGTCCTTATATCTCTAAAAGCTTCATGCCAGCCTTAGGGATTTACCTTTATAATGGAGAAAATAAGCCTCAGCTAGCAGGAGACAAGATAATACCAGATTTTAAGCTATTTAATGATGCTTTTGATTGGAAGTAAGGAATCATCAAACTAATTGAAGCTTTATGGGATGAAGAGATCTTTCTACATCACTTAGTGTGGGATAAGGAAGTGCCTAAGGAGATTGTGATTGAAAAATTGCTTGTTCAGAAAGAGGGCAAAGAGAAGATGAAAGCTCAAGCTCCAACAAAACCAAACCTGAAAGCTGGAGAGGCATCTGCTGTTGTAAAGACTGAAGAAGATGATACTTCTATTGATATTATTTTTGTTCCGGAACTTTTTGATCAGAATAATGATTTTTCTTTTGATTATATTAATAAGATGAACAACTTTGCTTAGTTGTGTGATATTTCTTTTGATTTCAATATGCATAATCATGATCATGACTCATTCATATTTAATATCAATTTAACTAATATTTACTCATTTAATATTGAAAGAAAAGAAAACCTTGAATAAATCTTATTATCATTAGATATAACCCCTAAAAAGAAGGAAAATTTTGAGAGAATATTGAAAAATATAAAAGATTCTTTGCCTAGAACTACGAGGACATGCCGAGAATTGATCGAGTGATAGCTAAACATGCCATTATAACCTATCCTGGGTACAAGGCAATTAAGTAAAAACTTAAGAGACTTAGGCCAAAATGGGTTGAAAAGGTCAAAAAGGAAGTGAGAAAGCATATAGATAAAAGAGTGAAGATTTGAACAAAGCTTGCCATAAGGATAATTTTCCCTTGCCTTATATAGATGTCATGATGGAAAGTGCGGCTGCTTGTGCCATGTATAGCTTCTTAGATGGATATACGATACAATCTAATTCTGAACAAGATTATGGACAAGATCAATGCAGCTTTCATAACCGAATGAGGTGGTTATGCCTATCAAGTCATGCCTTTTGAACTTAAGAAATTAGGTGCCACTTACTAGAGAATGGCAACTAGGATTCTAGATAACTTGATCTATAAAGAGGTGAAAGTGTATGTAAATGACATGATGATCAAGTCAACTACCCAAAAGGGTCACTTTAGGGCATTGGAAAAGTTCTTTCAAGGGATTAACAAGTATAACCTTCAACTCAACCCAAGGAAGTGCAAGAGTTACCTTAAAAAAGCTTTTGGGACATGTAATGAGCCTGAGAGAAATAGTTTAAAGGCCATTAGGGAAATGCTTATACCTTAGAAGGAGAAGGAGGTTAGAGGATTTCTAGGTAGGCTTCAGTATATAAGTAGGTTTATAGCCAAGTTAACCTCAATTTGTGAACCAATTATTAAGGTGCTTAGGAAAGATCGGCCAATGGTCTGGAATGAAGGCTATTAGAAGGCATTTGATGCCATTAAAGAATACCTTTTGCATCCACCGATGCTGTGACCACCAGAGGCAAATAAACCCCTAATTTTGTACTTAGCCATAGAAGATAGCTCAGTAAGGGCCATAAAGGAACAAGAGGATGATTTTAGGATTGAATATACAGTGTACAACATCAGCAAGAAATTCGTCTAGTATAAGTCTAAGGATGTAGAAGTAAAGAAGATTTGTTTGGCAATCATATGGGCTAAGAAGAAGCTAAGACATTACTTTCATTCTTATAGGGTGCAAGCAATAACCAAGCATACCCCTCTCAAATATCACCAAAAATCACCTTTGTTCTTAAGAAATATGGGTAGGTGGTTAATCCTTTTGTAGGAGTTTGACATTGAGTATATCATTAGGAAAACCATTAAAGGGAGAGCTTTAACAAAATTCCTAGTTGATCAACCATTGGAAGGAGAAGAGATAACTTACAAGTTTCCTAATGAGGATATAATAGCCATAATAGCATAAGGTTGGCAAATGTATTTTGATAGGGTTGTGAATAACAAAGGTGTTGGAGTAGGAGTGATTCCAGTGACCCCAGAGGGTGAGAAGTTACCTTTGGCTGAGAAGTTAAGGTACATGGCAATGAATAATGAAGTAGAATATGAAGCTTGAATCTTTGGATTTGAAGCCTAGCTAGCTGTAGAGGTAAAGTCTACAGACGTATTCAAGGACTCAACCTTAGTAGTTTATCAGGTGAGAGGTGAATGGTCTATAAAGAAGAGCAACTGTTGCCCTACATTAGGTCTCTAAAGACTTTGAGCGATCAATTTGAGGTGTACACTTTTGGATGCATGCTTAGGGATGAGAACCTTCTTTTTATTCTTCTCATTCTCCTCGTAACTGCCATTGTTGTGACTTTTTAAAGCTTCCCACTCAATTTTTCTCCATTTTTTCCTCATTTTTTGATCATTTTTCAAGCTATTTATGCCAAAATTTCTCGAATGTTAACGTACACCTCGAGGTGGTGTCTATTAATGCAAACAAGGTAGGCTTTCGATTCCTCTCTTATTTTTATTCTTTCATTTTATTCAATGCGTAAGTTGATTAATATTGGTGAATTATTTTCCTCAAATTGCTTGTTGTGAATTCTATTTTTTTTTTAGAATTTGCAAATTGTAAATGCATATTGTATTTCACTTAAAAATGTAAAAATAGAAAAAAATATATCTTGCATTGATTAGTTACTAATTAATAAAATGTGTATGGGATGCATTCAAATGTGTGGTATTTAGTTTAATTTAATTAGTTAAGTTACATTGTTTAATGTTATGTGCTATTAATTAAATTGTATAATTGGTAGATTTCTCTAAATGAACTATTTGGTGGCCATTGAGGCCTATGTTGTTTCTTTTTCAAGAGTTTTTGTGTAAGGGGTAGGCACATTTCTAGCCAAAATGCTGCCTGAATTTATTAAAAACCTTATAAATAATCATAATTTTAATGTCTTGATTATCGTGTATGTTTGCTAAAATGCCTGTTGATAAGTATAGAGCTTTGTAATTTATTTTGTGGCGTTTAACATGCATTTCAATATAGGTTGGCTAATGCCAATTTAAGCTGACATGCTACCAAAATTTTTCCAAGATCTATGAGGGTTTAATTTTTATTGTTACTTGCGATGCAAGTTATTTCGAAAAACTAACATTTAATTTTTTTCGTAGGATGTCACATCGGGAGGCACAGGCTACACCGACTCCACCCATTCCAGGATGGATGACCGATCAAGAGGCTAAAAGATATCGAGCCCTGTCTCAAGTTCAATACCATGCCAATAGGTTCATGTCATGATAGTTCTTGTAAAGCATTGGTATGGTAGATAAGGTTGAAAGGTTATTAGCCACCGCAAGATGGACATTATTCTTTGCCCCATCCTTTCCCAATTATCCATATGCTACAAGTGAGTTTTTGGCGACACTCTAATATGAAGTCTTTTAGAGACCAGATACAGAGGAGGGGGTCGTTAGATTCAAAGTGCATGGCATTTAGTATAGCATCATATGATGCCACTTTACAAAGGTCATGGGGTTACCTATTGGTTCAAATGTTAGGGCCCTAGAGAGGATAATCATAAGGCAACACTTGGCGACAATCACTCTTCCTTTAGCTGTGTACTGATCGGACATGACCAAGAGTACTATGTTGGCCATGGAGGCATTCAGATACATCCAGAGAGACCTATCTACTTCATACCTTGGCCACACCAGCTGTCTTTGGTCGATGAATACGGTCGACATCATTTGCCTTTGGGTTATGCACACGGGCAGGAGGTTCGACATCACCCATGAGTTAATTTCTACACTGCTTAGGGTGGTTATATAGCCTCCCTTATAGATTTGTATCGAGGGAGTGGTGACCTACCTGTTGCTTGAATTAGGGGTAGGTGAGGGGATTTTTGGTCAAACTCTATAAAAGGATACTTTTATGGATATTTGGATGGCTCTCACCATGAGGATGACCAAGCTGATTTAGAGGTAGACTAAATAATTCAGATTACTGACAATCCTTGAGAGCAGGGAGAGGTATAAATTAAACCCTATTTTTCTAAAACCACCAGTAGAAGTGGAAGATTAGGTTCAACCACCTCTAACACCACCAGTTCGACCTGATCAATAACCTTAGTAGGATGAGCCATATGAGCCGTAGGGTGTAGATATGGATTCTAATTTTGAGATACATATGCAAGTCGATTTGGTTGATCTCTTAGGAGGGTTACCTCCCCCTTAAGTACTTCTATGATCACCCATTAGGCCGCAACTATCACCATCCAAAGTGTCCTAAAAATACCCACCGTATGGACATCTAAGAGCCTCTACCTCCAATGCACCACCACCTATTCAGCTGACATTAGCTCCACCATTGGGTGATATTTTAGGGAGACTAGCTACCATTGAGACATCAATATAGGCCATCCAACAGGTCATTTAGTGATAGGATCAAACCCTATAATTTGTTCCAGCCTTAGTATAATCTATACGGATTCAGTATTGGACTGATGTACAGGGTATCAAGGAGGACTTGGTAACATCCAGGTAGAGATTTGATGCTGCTTTATAGGTTGTTGATGATTGCATCACCCAGATTAGAGAGTAGATATGTCACATTGAGGAGGAGGTCTTTAAAGACAGACAGGCTATGGTAGAAACTGATGAGTAGCTGAGGAGATATATCAAAAACCTAAGGGATGATCTCATGAGGTATCTAAAGCAACATTCACGAGCATTCTTAGGGGTTAGGGAGAGTTTAAACCTTTTAGCTGAGGTGATGACATAGATCTTACAGCCACTATCCGCAGTATTACCTGGATTTGAGTTCAAATTTTAGAAATAGAAAGAGCAATCACTAGCACCACCACATGCAGTGGCATCACATAGATCTCCTAGGCCTTCAGCTTTCCATCCTCCATCTGGACCATCTTATTGCAGGGGACTTAGATCTTCACAATAGTCATATTTTTTGTATTCAGGGAGTTTTAAAACTTTTTAGGTATTTGATGTACATAAGAATGATGACATGTATTTATGCCTCATTTATGTTTTATTTGTGGTTCATTATCTTTATTAATTATTATTACCCAAAATTAAAATACTTGACAAAAATAACAAAGCAATAATAACAAAAGGTCCAACAATATAATGAATAAAGATAAAGGGTAAAAGAATAAATTGACCATGATTGACCAAAACAGACACGATAAGATCTAAGGCACTAATGCCACATCTTTTCTCACGAGTACCAAAGCCCTTTTAAAAGGTACACAAATTTCATAGAGCCTATAGTAGACATATTGTCTGCTTATGGAATGGAGAAACTTCATAATGATACCCACACTAAGCTAGATCAGAAGGATACAACATTTGTGAATAAGGAATACATGGGAGTCTATGACGATTCCTCTTTATTTTTCATAACTTGAAGATACCTATAAAGCCACAAGAAGTAACCTAAATAGGTTGAAATTAACAGAGATGCATAACAAATAGAAGTGTGAATATTATTTTATTTTGGAAGGATTTAAAAGAGATGGTTAAAACCTACTTCTACCTCCCGTAGACAAAGGAATTATTAACCGATGAGCAACTTCACCGGTGATTAATCCACATGACTGAAGATAAAGTGAGAGAATTCACTAGTGATTGATCCATATGGCTAAAGACAAAGTGATATACTTCACCAATAATTAATCCATATGGCTGAAGGTAAGATCATAGTATACAACTGAAGCACACTAAAAGAAGGATAGTCAAAAGGTTATTTTAACTTCCAATGATAAAGGAAAGAATTATGCTATAGTGTCTTCAAGATAGATCTACAGATGAGAAGTAAACTATGAAATATGCTATTAGTAACTCCTCACAAATGCATATTTTCCAGAAAATTTTCAAACAAGGATATTGATTTAAGGAGTAGAAATGCTGACAGATGGCATCAACCACCGTAACAAGCTTAGTCATACTGACATATGGCAACAGCCACCATAATAGTAAGCTTAGACATGTTGATAGATGGTGTTAACCAATCCACTTATTTGATTTTGTATGCCGATAAACTAGCATTAATTAGATACAATAACTAGTCATGATTTTGTATGTTGACAGATAGCGCTAATTAGACAATCAAACAAGAGTTAACACATCAACAAGCTGATGGCAACTTCCCAATCAGAGACTCACTATCTTAAATGGTATGTGTTTTGAAACAATCAATAAGAGATCCACTACCTTAGGTACACATCTTTTTCCTTTTACTTTGAATTTTAGCTCACTTTAGCACTAGTGCACCAGTTCCCCAAAATTAGGAACAACTATAGACATCGTGACATAAGGTAGCCTAGATCAGGGTTACTCGATAAAGAGAAATCAATATATTTTTTATGGAAAGCACAAATCTCGAAGCTTCAACCTTGATGTCCATATTTTTATAAAGTTTTATAGTTTTTTAAGATGGTTTTTTAGAAGAACTTCAAAAAACCTTAATTTTAACCTCCAGCATTGATAGATGAATGTCCATCATAGAGGGATGGCCATCTGTGGCTGCTCTCATTCAGTCCAAGTCAGATTAGAGATATTGTTATAAATTTTTGGAAATTACATAAGGGACGACCATCTGTCAATGACAAACATCCATCTGTGGGGTTATTTTTAGATTTCCCACATTTTTCGATTTTGAAAATCTTGGATAAGATTTTAAAAGATCTTATCAGCTCCGAATTTTAGGGAATTGAATCTTACTTTTCTAGGGCATTAGTGTTGGAGTTCATATCTAACTCCTCTTAAGGTATTTAAAACAAAATTAAGATTTTTTGAAGGGGACAGTCAGACCTTAAAAAGAGGAATAAGATTCTCTATTCTCAGAGGTTGCAACCTTGAAAAATTATTCAAATCTTTTCTTTACTTTCAAACATGGGGATCTAGGATTAGAGTTGAGATCATTGTTCTTTATAGCATTTCAAATTAAATGAAAATGCAAATGGCATTTAGTGACCTAATGCAATTTTGCATAGTCCCTTACCTTTAAATATCAGAATTAATATAAGGCATGGAACTAGTCACCCTTATATATATTAATTTCTTTCTTGATATTCCAGTGATACTGAACTCTCAAATAAATAATGATTACTCATTATTTCATCTCGGTATGGCCATACACTTCCCAGTTCACTGATCAAGTGGCCGATGATATTTTCTCTCTTATCGAGAGGGGTAATCCCTTCACTTCTCTCATGCTCTCTAACATGAATCAGTGCATACCCAATCATACCCATACTTGTCACTCTATTACGAGCACGTTAGGTGTTTGTCAAAGTACACAGTAATTCATAAAGAGTTTTATAGAGATTTTAGGTCTAAAAATTCCAATGTAAAACTTGCATATGAGAAACACTTATGACATCTACCATGTAGTGTTCTCATGAACGGATCGAATCCAAATACCATATTCTAAACATGTATCTATGATCTCTGATTGACACTCTTGTCCTTATGATTCGTAAGACATAACTCATCTTATCAGAGAGAGCACACTAGTCTTAATTCATTTGGTATTCCCATAATAATGATTGATTAGGGATATTTAGAATGAAGTCTCTATTGTTTCAAGGTCTTACAACCATGTGCCTCACACATGATAACTTAAACTGAAACAACATTCTTGGATAGTTCTATTAATTGACATGTACATGAATACAATAGATAAAACAAATGCCTCATTTATTAACTAAAGTGTTTTATAACAATGCATTGGGGCTAGGGCTTACACTAACATCCATGTCTTCTTATTTTTCCAAATAGATTCTTATCTTTTACAACTCTAAGTGAGGCATGACAAAGATCGTTTACTCTCTACCATGCCTAAGCAATTATAGGTATACTTTTGAATTAGGCATGGCAGAGACTATTTAGTTTCTATCATGGCTAGTGATTCTAGACTGATCTTTTCGAAATCTATCTTGGCCACTGTAGAGACTGATTACTTTCTACCATGATCATTAGGGAAACGGTGTATTTTTTGAAATTTTGAATGATGCATGATGGAGACTAATCGGCCTCTACCATGGCTAGAGTCAAACTTCCACAGAAGTTAAAATTTGACCTATAAGCACACTAAATTTCAATAATTCTCAAAATAATCCATTTTGGTAAAAAGAAAGTAATGTAAAACATAAAACGCTAAAAACATGCAAAATAAGACAAACACAGATAAAAACACATTGAAAATAAACACTAAATTAGAGTTATCAAATATCCCATACTTAGCTTTTGATCGCCCCTGAGCACATGAACAGACCACATTCTCATATACTTAAACTTTAAGAGAGAGAAAACATAAATTAAGAAAAAAAATTAAACAACACTTCAACAGAAGTCACTAAATGAAATTTTTAACTGAAAAGGTTCAAACCGGACCATACTAGCTAGTCTCCCTGTGTGTGTGCACAAAGCCAAAACAATTTGAATATCTTTAAAACCAAATACTCTAGCATAATTCAACTATTGAGAAAAGAATACGTGTGTAAAAGATTGCATATATGGTTTGGTTCTTGAAACTCAAGAAATGCCATAGGCCTATCCTTTAGAATTGGAACCTAAAATTCATACCCATAAATAACTCTAAACAAAACAAGATCCTTAGCTCTTAAACATATTGTAACATGGCTAAAGTAAGGCTCAAAAGAACAGGATTAGGATACACAAATTAGAATAGCCATTCTCTACTTCAACTTAACACTTCTTCCCTAAAAATAAGACTCTAACTCTACCCTTAAACATCTCATCATCATTGCCAATCAATCAACTATCTAAGATGCAGAACATTATTTTAAACAATTAACATAAAGGAGAAGAATTCTTTGAGAATTTTCACTTTAAGGACTATAGCTCAATTAATGGTTCAAGAGCTTAAAATTCTTCTCCTCTATAAGTAGAGTACCCTACACTTAGATGAAATCAAGATTGCTATCTCTGAACTTGATTTTTTTTAAATGAAACAAAAGTTAGAGCAATCAAATATAAAAATTTATAAGCAAGGACTCACAAAGATTTTACCAAAGAAAGAACTATAAAATGGAAGTTCATGAGAGCACCAAACTTGGCAATGTATCCTCATTTCTAGATTTATAAACATTTGAAGCTCAATCATAGAGGATCCTGCACAACATTTGGATATGTTTTTAGAAGTGAGTGACACTGTGCAAATTCCTAATGTATCAACTGATGCAATTAGGTTGAAACTCTTTCCATTCACCCTAATAGAAAAAGCTAGGGATTGGCTACAAATGCTTCCAAATCAATCCATCCATTCTTAGCAACAAATGCAAGAAAAATTTCTTTGCAAATTTTTCCCACCCACTAAGACTGCACTCATTAAGAAACAAATTAGTGATTTTCAACAATATTATGAGGAGCCATTCCATGAAGCATGGGAAAGATTTAGGAGACTATTGAAAAGTTGCCCTCATCATGAAGTTTCTGATTTTCAATTAATGCACATCTTTTATGCAGGTGCCCATCCATCAACAAGATCTTTGCTAGATGCAAACTCCAATGGAAGTTTCATGAATCAAATTCTCGAGGATGCATTCTTACTCCTTAATGAGATGGCCACTAATGATTCTCAATGGGCAAGCTCTAAAGCAACTCAAAAGAAACAGGGAGTTCATAATGTTGATGAAATTGCAATGTTAAAAGCTCAATTGGAATTAATGGAAAAAAGACATTTAAAAGAAATTAACGAGCTTAAATCTAAAAATGTCTCTATGTTGTCTAATGAAGTTGATTCTTATGTAGGTATTGCAGGACCTTTGGGAATGAAGAATGCTGAAAGTATGGTAGAAGAAGTGAATGCCTTGAATCCATATAGCAATACTTACAATGCGGGATGGAGAAGCCATCCAAATTTTTCATGGAGAGAAGGTAATCAAGGTTCTTCTTCTAACCCCAATCCTAGACTCCAATTTAACCATGGGCAAACTTCTAATAATCAACTTTCATATCAAAGTCAAGCTCCACCACATTACTCTAACCAATACCCATCTCAAGCATACCACCAACCACCTGGTTTTCAAAAACCTCAACCTCCCCCACCTCAAGAAAAGAAATCTAACATTGAGGAAATGATTGCAAATTTCATGGCATCCCAAAACTCAATTTTAGCTAGTCAAGATGCTAGATGAAAATCGCAGGATATTTGGATGAGAAATCAAGAGGCATCCATTAGGAACCTAGAAAACCAAATGGGGCAACTTGCTAGTTCTTTATCAAACCGTGTTCAAGGGACATTTCCATCTAATGTAGACCGAAATCCAAAGGAGGAAGCCAAAGCAATCACCTTAAGGAGTGGGAAAGAATTAGAGGAGACTGAAATTGGTAAGAATTCTTCTAAAAAGGTGGAACCGACAACGGAGGTAAGTGTTTCTAATTCTAAAAATACTGAAAAAATATCTCCAACAGTTGAGAAGGGTAAAGGTAAGGACAAACTTGTTTCCACTGTTCTTGATGAGTCTCAATTACCTTTTCCTGTTCTAGCTAGAAAAGAAAAACAAAATGAGCAATTGAGTCGATTTTTAGACATGTTTAAAAAGCTGCATATAAATTTACCATTTGCTGAAGCTTTATTACACATGCCTAAATATGCTAAATTTATGAAAGAATTATGCACTAATAAGAAAAAGCTAGAAGGAATAGGAACAGTTCAATTATCCGGTAATTGTAGTGCTATATTAACCAATAAAATTCCTGAAAAATTGGAAGATCCAAGTATTTTTACATTGCCTTGTGAACTAGGGAGAAATTTTGTTGGCAATGCTTTATGTGATTTGGGTGCTAGTATTAATCTAATGCCTTATTCAATTTGCAGGAAATTAAATCTAGGTGATTTGAAGGAAACCCGAATGATGCTTCAATTGGCGGATTGATCGGTGAAAAGGCCAAAGGGAATCATTGAAGACTTATTGGTTAAAGTGGGGAATTTTATATTTCCAGTAGATTTTGTGGTGATGGACATGGAAGAGGATAGAAAAGTGCCTTTAATTGTGGGGAGGCCATTCTTGAACACAACAAGAGCTTTAATTGATGTCCATGGACAAACAGTTACTTTAAGATTTAATGAGGAGGAAATGATTTTTAATGTTAATAAAATTTTAAAACATCCCTCATATGATTTTGAAGAATCCATTTACTTTATTGATGAGGTTTAAGAATGTGCCAACACAAAGCAAGAGGAAATCATTCTCAAAGACGAGCTTCAAAATTGCTTAATGCATCCAAAAAGAATGGAAGAGTTGGACACAAAGGAGAAAAAATTGATACAAATTTTGGAACAAGAGCACAGTGAGGATAAGGAAAAGGAGGATGAACCATCCCCTCCTAAGGGAGACTCTGAACTTAAAACACTTCCATCTCATTTGAAATATGTGTTTTTAAGTGATAATGCTAATCCGGTCATTATTTCATCTTTGTTGACAGATTTGGAAGAAGAAATGCTCATTGGAGTCCTCAAAAAGCATAAAGGAGCAATTGGTTGGGCAACATCCGACTTAAAAGGGATTAGCCCAAGCTATTGTACACATCGTATACCCATGGAGGACAACTTTAAACCGGTGGTGCAACCTCAAAGAAGGCTTAACCCAACTATGCAAGAGGTAGTGAAAAAGGAGGTATTGAAACTACTTGATGCAGGTATTATCTATCCTATCTCTGACAGTAATTGGGTAAGTCCTGTTTAATATGTGCCTAAAAAGGGGGGAATGACTGTAATGATAAATGAAAATAATGAATTAATTCCTATACGCACAGTTACAGGTTGGAGAGTATGCATTGATTATAGGAGATTGAATGATACCACTCGAAAGGATCATTTTCCATTGCCCTTTATTGATCAAATGTTAGAGCGATTGGCAGGAAATAAATTTTATTGTTTCTTAGATGGATATTCGGGGTACATGCAAATACCTATAGCCCCGGAAGATCAAGAAAAGACCACGTTCACATGTCCATATGGAACATTTGCATATAGGAGAATGCCCTTTGGTCTTTGTAATGCACCTGCCACATTTCAACGATGCATGATGGCCATATTTCATGATTTCATTGAAAAATTTATGGAAGTTTTTATGGATGATTTCACTATTTATGGTCATGATTTTGCATCTTGTTTGCATAATCTAGCATTGGTTTTAAAGAGGTGTCAAGAAACTAACCTTGTGATAAATTGGGAAAAATGTCATTTCATGGTTAGAGAAGTCATTGTTTTAGGGCATAAAATTTCTGAAAAAGGCATTGAGGTTGATAAAGCAAAAATTGATGTGATAGAAAGACTACCTCCACCAACTAGCGTAAAAGGCATTAGGAGTTTTCTTGGTCATGCTGGGTTTTACCGTCGATTTATTAAGGATTTCTCTAAAATTGCCAAGCCATTCTCTAATCTATTGCTTAAAGATGCTGCATTTAACTTTGATACTGAGTGTTTGCAGGCTTTTAACCTATTGAAGCAAAAATTAGTTAGTGCACCGGTCATTGCATCACCCGATTGGAGCTTACCGTTTGAAATCATGTGTGATGCAAGTGATTACGCCGTTGGAGCGGTTTTAGGACAGCGAAAGGAGAAGATTTTCTACACCATTTATTACGCGAGCCACACACTCACTGGAGCCCAAGTAAATTACACTACTACGGAAAAGGAACTCTTGGCAATAGTCTTTTCATTTGAGAAATTCCGATCTTACCTTTTAGGATCTAAAATTACGGTTTGGTCGGATCACGCTGCATTGAGACACCTTTTTGCCAAGAAGGATTCCAAACCGAGACTTATCCGATGGGTGTTACTACTTCAAGAGTTTGATGTTGAAATAAAAGATAAGAAAGGAGCAGAAAATTTTATAGCTGACCATCTCTCTAGATTGGATCATGCTAGTATCGAAAAGGGAGAAATTTCTGACTTATTTCCTGATGAACAAATTTGTGCTTGTTTTACTTATGAAAATTCAGTTCCATGGTACGCTAATATAGCCAATTTTCTTGCAGGTGGCTATCTCTCTAAGGAATTTACTTGGCAACAGAAGAAAAAACTCATAGCGGATGCCAAGCATTACCTTTGGGATGATCCATACCTGGTCAAGATATGTCCGGATCAAGTATTCAGAAGGTGTGTACCGAAATCGGAACAAAGAGCTATCATACACCAATGCCATGGGGGTGAAGTTGGAGGTTATCATGGACTGAATAGAACAGTTCAAAAGATACTCCAATCAGGTTTTTTCTGGCCTATTTTATTTGAGGATGTAAAATCTTTCATAGCCACTTGTGATAAATGTCAAAGAGTAGGAAACATATCCAAGAGAGATGAGATGCCTATGAACAATGTGCTAGAAGTAGAAATATTTGATGTTTGGGGCATTGATTTTATGGGTCCTTTTCCGAATTCATTTGGGTATGAGTATATCTTGGTGGCAGTGGATTACGTAAGTAAATGGGTAGAGGCAATAGCTACTAGGACATGTGATGCAAAAATTGTGCTGGAATTCATTAGAAAGAATATCTTCACTAGATTCGGAGCACCTAAAGCTATTATAAGTGATGGGGGCAAACACTTTGTCAACCATCAATTTAAGACCTTACTCAAGAAATTTGGTGTCAAGCACAAAATCACAACCCCATACCACCCTCAAGCCAATGGCCAAGTGGAAGTATCTAATAGGGAGTTGAAATCAATTTTGGAGAAAATAGTAAATAACTCTAGAAAAGATTGGTTTCCTAGGTTAGATGAGGCTTTATGGGCTTATCGAACCGCATTTAAAACCCCTATAGGTATGTCCCCCTTTAGACTTATTTTTGGGAAAGCATGTCACCTTCTCGTAGAATTAGAACATAAAGCATATTGGGCTACAAAATTTCTTAACTTTGATTTGAGTAATGCAGGTGAAAGAAGAAAATTTCAGCTCAATGAACTTGATGAAATTCGACAATGGTCGTATAGCAATGCTGCACTCTACAAAGAAAAGACAAAACGATGGCATGACAAGCATTTAAGGGTAAAAGATTTTTTCCCGGGAATGTTAGTACTGCTTTATAATAGTCGTCTTCGTTTGTTTCCAGGAAAGCTGAAATCGAAATGGCTTGGACCATATCAAGTGATAGCAAGTAATCATCTCGGTGTAGTGACAGTCAAGAACTTAAAAGATGGACGTGAATTTCAAGTCAATGGTCATCGTCTTAAATGATACCAAATCGGACAGCAAGAGGTTGCTGAAGCAACCATGGTCCTTCAAGATATTTAAAATTCGGTTTGAAAAGTCTAGCTGAAGACTTTAAAAATTCAGAACTTCTATTCTCTCTCTTTGTTTTATAGTTGAGTTTTAATTAAGTGTTCATGATTGTTGCATTTTTACATGTTTGTGTGTCTTGATTCATGAAAAGAATGAAGAGAACAATATTTTTAAAAGAAGATATGTTTTCAAAACTAAGAATTGGGAAAAAATTACATTGAAAGAAGAGCTGTGTTTCAAAAAAACGAAGAAAGGAGGCAGGAAATATACCTACACGTGACCACGCGAAGTTCTTCATTGAACCTCACGTGGCCACGGGTTGGACTGGGGAGACATTTCTTTGAAACACGTGACCACGTGGATTTTTTGTACAAAACCACACGTGGCCACGCCTTGTACAAGAGCAATCCCACCGTGACCACGTGTGGTTCTTCTTTGGAACTTCACGTGGCCACGCCCCAACTTGTTGCCTATATACACTTCACGATTTAATTTTTTGCTTCACTTCTCATTCTTTCTTCACTCTAACCCGTGTCCACGCATCATCAACCCTAATCTTCACCCGTGCCCACGGATTTTCACTCTCTAACAACACTCATCATCTCCATTAGCTTCCTCTTTCAATTTATTTTCTCTTTCATCATTCATCATCGTGGTTTCCACCTTTGCATCCTAATTTTTAGGTTTTTGAACATCTCACACGCCATCTCCACTTTGTATTGCATTTTTGGTGTACTTCTCATTCTCAAGTAAGTATTTACTTCTTCTCCTCCGTAATTACTAGTTGTTTATCATCAATGGTAGTGTTTTGTGCAAATTTGTTCAATAAATGTTTAGTTTTTAGGTTAATCTGCACTTCACATATTGTGTGCATGTTTATTGTCTTTGCTTATTTGGATGATTATGATTATTGAGTGCATGTAATAGATGGTTAATATAGAATTGGATAATAAATGCTCTTGGTTATGCTTTTGCAATTCATGCTCGAACTTATGCTCACAACGTGTTCGATGAAATGCCTCAATGAGTTTTCTTTTAATAAAAACTTTAACCTCCACTCTTTGGTTGGCATATTTCTAGTTTGCATTGATGCATGTCAATTACCTTGTGAAAGAGTTGTTTATGATCTTTGTATTTTGCATGACATATGCTATTAAATTTTCACTTCATCCAAATAATGCATCATACATATTCATGCACTTATAAGCAGTATATTTGGTGTTAGAAATTAATACTTACATTGTGTTTTCTTTGATTGTAGTGGCACCTCAAAGGACTAAACACCCTGATGTTGCTAGTTCCTCTGGGGTACGAATTCCATCATATGTAGATCGGGCGAAGGTTAACAAATTTGATTATTTCAGCAAGTGCAACTATGTGCAGCCCGCTTACTTAAGTCATTTGTTCCTCAATATCCCAGCTAGAAATTTGTGGGATTATGAGATCGAACCGTTGCTTCAAAACATTGGCTGGGGGGAATTCATGAAAAAGAAACCAAAGGTGTACCCAGAGATGGCTAGAGATCTTCTGTATTCCTTTGAATGTTATTTCAGAAGAGATGATTCGGATGGCACAGTTGGTTTTAAGCTAGGTAAGAAAGGATACTCTTTAACCTTCACTCAATTTTCTGAAATTTTAGGTTTTGTGCCAACTGCTCCCTGGGAATTGGAAAATGCTTCACCTGCGGAGAATTGGGAGAGAATTAAAGATCTTGAATTGAATGAGCCTTGGGTAGGAGGCCAATGCAAGGTACATGCTCTAAGAACTCATGCTTTGAGAATAATTCATCGGTTTTTGGCAAAAACTATGTATAACAACTTAAAGAATGCTAGTACTATTAGTGTCTCTCAAGCCATGGTTTTAAGATGTATGATGGATGGCATTGCAATTAATGGAGCCGGCATTATAGCTAGTCAAATTAAGGATTTGCAGAACATGCCGGGTAACATTGATAATATCTCTATTGGATGGGTAGCTACAGTTTTGGCAGGTGCAGTTAATCATCCGGTTTATGGCGAGCCACTTCCAGGAGATTTGCCTTGCATTGATAATAGAATGTTGAAAAGGATGAAGATTCTGATACCTAGGCCCCGAGGACATTGGGCAACACGAGAGGAGTATTTGATAGAAACCCATATTAGGATTGCGGAGCAAGAGGAGCAGCCAAATGAGCCAGAAGAGGAGCATGTTGCCCTAGCTGTCCCTTCCCCTATTCATGAGCCCATAACACCGGAATGGGAAGCACCGTTTAATTATTGAGTAGTCGGATGGATGCTCAACAAATGAGGCTCGATCAAATGCAAGCAAGGTTAGATATGCTTCGGGCTGAAGTAAGGGAAGGCACTAGGAGAGTGGAGCACTTTATTCTATAGTTTTGGCAACGTTTTCCTCCACCACCACCTCCATTTCAGTAGATTTTTGGTTGCTGCGGACAGCAAAGTCTTGAGGTGGGGGTAGCCTCTTTTCAGGGGAGTTTTCTATCTTTCTTTTTCTTTTCTCTTTCATGAATCAAGTTTTTATGTTGTGTTTTGTGTTTTATTTTCCATTAGTTTGTTTTTGTTTATGTTTTGTTTGGTTGTTTAAGGTTGTACAATTTATATAGTTTACTGTTTCACTTACTTTACATGAGAACTTAGTTTGCCCTAGTTATCTTCAAAACTTGGAACAATTTGAACTTGGATTTAGAATATGCATGTTGTAAACCTTTACTTAGCAATAGAACATTAATATTGTTTAATAAATCTTTAGGTAGGTTAATTTTCAACTTGATAAATATTTGTTAGTTTCTACTTCTTTTGAGCACTTAAGACCAATTTTTAAAATTAGAGAAAAACAATGTATTGAAATAGTTAAGTGATGAATTTTAGAACACTAGAACCTTCCTCATCACCCTTCAAAGCATAAAAGCAACTCAAAACAACTTGGAAAGTGATCTAGGCAATGTTTTTCTTGTTGAGCTATATTTTAACTTATTTTCCTACCCTATATGCATATTTATCCGTTGTTAGCCATTTTTAAGCCTAATGAGGTATGCTTAATGCGTGCCATATTTATTTTTTTGTTACACTCATTTATTTTACCATATAGCCTAAAAAGCTTTTAGCTTTCCTTCTAGAATTGGCCACTCTAGGATAGGATGGATTAATAGGAATTGGATATCTTGATAGGTGTAATAAGATGATTATGATCAAAGGACTATTATAGAAGTCAAAAGAAATAGTGAATTGTTACCTTATTATTATCCATGTTATATTATTGTATTGCCAATATCAAAGCTAGAAAAAAAAAGGGAAATTGTAAAAAAAATGAAAAAAGAAGAAAAAAATGAAATAAAGCTAGCATGTATGGCAAAATCTTAAGTGTGGGGTAGTTACAAGGAAAAGTGGTTATGACTTCTTGAAAAAGGGTATAAATTGTGAATGAAAGAGAGTTTTAATTATTATTTCTCTCTTATAAGAGCTTTGAATTGTGAAAAGTTGAGAAAGTTTGGCTAAGTTTTTGTTAATGGGATGAAAAGTTAGTTTATTTTATCTTAGAGTGGCTAATCTTATTGTTGATCTTTTATTCATTCTTTGATAACCCATACCCTTAGCCCCATTACAACCTTTGTAAGACCTATGTGATTTTAAGTTTGTTTTTGAGTTGCTTAGCGGAGATGACCTTCGGGTTCCGGTGCTAAAGGAGAGGTCTATGGTGTTTCTAGAGTTTTAAGCACGAAACCATGTGTATACTTATGTGTACATTCATTCTAAACTTGACTATGAATTTACATTGGTGTTTTGGATTTGGAAAATACTTAAAATGATTTGGTCTTACACACACACAAGGAAACTATCTCATATTCTCTTGTTTGAAGATTGATTTATTTAGAGGTTATATTAAGTGCTTGTGTTAAAATGCTAAGTTTGGTTATGAAATTGCATATCTTGATACAAGTTTAAAAGTTTTGAAGGAGGGTTTGTTCTAATTTGCTTGAGGGCAAGCAAGGTTTAAGTGTGGGGTATTTGATAAGTGTGAATTATATATGGTTTTTAATGTATTTTTAATTGTGTTATTTAGTTATTTTGGTTTTATTTAGGTTAAATTAGAGTTATTTTGTTAATATTTATGTTTTTAAGGTTAATTCTGTGTTTTGTATGATTTTCAGGGTAAAATTGATGAAAAAGGGTTTAAAGTGTAAAAAGTGCGAAGTTTTGGGCCAAAAGCGTAAATTTGAAGAAATTGATAAAGAAAACGAGCTTCCAGTCCAGAGCATTGAGCCGTGGCCATGTGAAATTAGTGAAGTACATACACGTGACCACGTGGAAGAGTAATTAAGAGAGAACGTGGCCATGTGAAAAGAGAATGGAGGAATTTGAGTGAAAGGGCGTGACCACGTGAAGGAGCAAGGAAGAGAAGAAAGCAAGGGACGTGACCACGTGTGATCCAAGGCAAATTCCACACGTGGCCACGTGTGGAGGAGAAGAAAATGAAGCCGTGCCCACGTGTAGGAGAACCAGATTGGAGCCGTGGTCACGTGATTCAAGAATTCCTATTTGCACAGTTTTTCTCAGTTTCTTGTTTAGACAAATTCTCCTGTTTTGAGCAGCCAGATTACTTCCAATTCAATTCTGAGAGTTTGGGAAGTAATTCACATCTACTTTGGCCTATAAATAGCCAGCTAAAACACAGAAGAGGGGGATCAATCTTGAGTTTTTAGCTTTGTTTTTCTTAGTTTATTTTTACATTTCTGTGTTTACAGTTTTTCTTCAAGCTTTTGTTTTTAGTTTTAATTATGTCTTGTGAGTAGTTTTCTTTAACTTTTGCTAAAGGATATTTGAATCCTTAACTTGTATTGCTATGACTTAAGTTTGTGTTTCAATTTAAATACAAGTTTGATTATTTCTTGGTTCTTAAGCATAGTCTTGTTTTTATTCAACTTTAAGTTAATTATTAACGTGACTAAACATCGGTTAACTAATTGAGTTAAGTTGATTAATGACTTGTACGTTCTTAGGTTAATTTAGTTGGATTAATGCATGTTATAATCTGAATAAGTTATGACTATGTGTTAATTTGAGTAAGTTGAGATTAAGAAAGGTGTAATCAAGAATAGTTGGAAGTTAAAGCACTTGAGAAAGGTTTTAATAAACATCTAGGGGATTAATTCAGACTTTTATGCTAAGTATTGAATTGTTCTGAATAAGGGAGTTTAATACTTAGAATGATAATCTTGAGAAAGTTATCTGGGTTTGTTAAACTGAATTCTCCATAATCATTTGTATGTTTTATTTTAATTAAGTCGTAACAATATTGGTTAAGGTGGATAGTCCTTTAGTGAAAGTTGTTTTTATCATTGATTTTTACCTCATTTAATTTACTTGTTTTCAATAGATCTTTTCTTGATTTTAATTTACGTTATTTGTTTTATTTTAGTTTTAGTTTGTATTCTTCAAACATTACAAAATTTGGGATTTCTCTTCTCTCTTTACCCACAAAAATTTGTTTTAGAATTGAATTAGCACACAAGCACAAGTTTCCCTTGGGTTTGATATTTTGGGTCTTAATCTTTATTTCCCTATATTATTAGCCGATCTAGTACACTTGCTAGACATCGGTCAGCCGCCATTCTGAAATCGCTCTCAAACTACAGTAAAAACATGCAAAAATAGAGCATAATGATATTTAATCAAAATAAGCATAAAACCCATTCAACTTAAATAAGAGAATGATTAAACACTTGAATAAAGTGAACATCAAGATCATCATAAGAGGAAATGAAACATCTGATCAAATATTAAATCAAAATAGCATCAAGGTCTTACATGAGTATGGGGATACAAAGATCCCCAAACAACAAAAATGGCTACTCACTACACATTGAGTAAAATAAAAAGATAAGAGAGAAACAAACTCTTAAACCTATTGATAAAATCTGAAGCTAAAGTTCAATAAGTTCTCTTCTCCAATCCTAATAGGTCTTGATTAAAAATAACTAAAACAATGGTCAATTATTGTTTAATCTATTAAAACTTTTGAAATCAATGAAAATAAAGTGTTTACAATGAAGAAAAAAGCTTAAAAACCCTAAATATACTAAAGAAAATAACAAAGAAAATAGAATCCATTGATGTAATATGACATGGCATATATATGATGATCACGCAGCGAAAAAATAATAAAACTGATCATACATACCACGCAATCCATAAACAAGAATCGAAAACATGTAATTTTAGGGTTTTAAAACTTACAGTTTTAGATGCACATTAAAACTTGATTTTGATGATGACCAGCAACTAAGATGGATTTATTCACCTTAGATCTCGATCACCAATGCCAAAGGAACAACCTTTACACCACTCCTCTCTATGCTTACACACACACTTGCAAGGAAGGCTTAAAACTAGAGTGTTAGCTCTAATCTTTTAGTATTTGGAATGGGTGTTAAACTAAAGACACAAGACTTGATCTTGCTCTTTCTAAGGTTTACCAATGGTTTCCAAAAATCCAAGAGAAGAAGGAAGAATCCTTTTCCTTTGAGAGTGGCGGCTTAGAGAGAAAAAAAAACCTCAATGGCAAAGTTACTTATTATCTATATATATCACTTAGCTTAGGGTTTTGTGTGTGCCGAAATTTACTACTATTTAGGTAGTAAAATCAGCCTCCATCACTTCCTAATAAAGTGGTATATATTGATTCAAAGACATATAGGAATTTAAATTTAATTAACTTAATTATCTAAAGATAAATAACAAATTATCTAAAGATAAATAAATAATTAATTTATTCACTCCTTTTGCCGTGTTTTTCAATCTCCATGGGCCAAAGTCCACTTAGCAATTTAATACCCATTATCCACATTAATTTAACTTTAAATAAAATCCCAAATTAATGCCCAGCACTCTATTTAAATATTTTAAGCCTAATGTTTTTTATGCGATCCTATAGGCCCATTTAATTTTGGCAATGAATTAATAAATTAATTCAAAGGCTATATATACTCTTTAGCAAGATTTTATAGCATTCCAAATTAAATGAAAATGAAAATGGCATTTAGTGACCTAATGCAATTTTGTATAGTCCCTTACCCTTAAATATCAGAATTAATATAAGACATGGAACTAGTCACCCTTATATATATTAATTCCTTTCTTGATATTCCAGTGACACTGAATCTCAGATAAATAATGATTACTCATTATTTCATCTCGGTATGGCCATACACTTTCCAGTTCACTGATCAAGTGGCCGATGATATTTTTTCTCTTATCGGGAGGGATAATCCCTTTACTTCTCTCATGCTCTCTAACATGAATCAGTGCATACCCAATCATACCCATACTTGTCACTCTATTACGAGCACGTTAGGTGTCTGTCAAAGTACACAGTAATTCATAAAGAGTTTTATAGAGATTTTAGGTCTAAGAACTCCAATGCAAAACTTTAATATAAGAAACACTTATGACTTGTACTATGTAGTGTTCTCATGAACGGATTGAATCCAGATACCATGTTCTAAACATGTATCTATGATCTCTGATTGACACTCTTGTCCTTATGATCCGTAAGACATAACTCATCTTATCAGAGAGAGCCTACTAGTCTTAATTCATTTGTTACTCCCATAACAATGATCTGACTAGGGATATTTAGAATGATAACTTAAACTGAAAGAACATTTTTGGATAGTTCTATCAATTGACATGCACAGGAATACAATAGATAAAACAAATGCCTCATTTATTAACTAAAATGTTTTATAACAATGCATTGGGGCTAGGGCTTACACTAACAATCTTCCACTAGCACTAGTCCTAATTGGGCATAGCCCTAAGACCGAATGCTCTCAAATGAGCTTCGTGCATATTTGGATGCAACTATTTCATCAAAGGATCTGCTACATTGTCTTCACTTGTTATCTTGCTAACCTTGATGTCCCCATGATCAATGATCTCTATGATCAAGTGGTACCTCCTGAGTATATGTTTGGATTTTCGGTGTGATCGAGGCTCCTTAGCCTATGCGATGGCCCCGTTGTTGTCACAAAAAATTTTTAATGGATCTAGGATGCTTGGGACCACTCCTAATCCAGAAATGAAATTTCTAATCCAAACAGCCTCTTTTGCAGCCTCGCTTGCTGCAATATACTCAGATTTTGTAGTTGAGTTGGCAACGGTCTCTTGCTTTGAGCTTCTCTAGCTGACAGCACCACCATTCAAAACAAAAACAAACCCAGATTGTGATCTTGAATCCTGAGTACTGGTCTAAAAAATAGCATCAGCATAACCTTGTATGACGAGCTCTTCTTGACCACCATACAGCAAGAAGTGATCCTTAGTCCTTCGCAGGTACTTTAGAATCCCCTTTATAGCAAGACCGGTGCTTCTCACCAGGGTCTTACTGAAACCCACTGGTTACACTCAGTGCATGAGCAATATCAAACCTAGTACATAACATAGCATACATGATAGATCCAATAGCAGATGCATATAGGATTCTACTCATGTTGTCCCTTTCCTCTTTGGTTTAGGGCATTGTTCTTTAGTTAAAGGAACTCCCAAAGCCAAGGTATGTACCCTTTCTTTGAGTCTCCCATGCTAAAATGCTTTAGTACTTTGTCTATGTACTTTTCTTGACTTAGTCCCAAAAGTTGATTCGATCTATCTCTATAAATCCGAATACCAAGTATTGTCTTGGCTTCACCTAAGTCTTTCATTGAGAAACACTTTCTCAACCATTGCTTAACCTTTTGCAATGTTCGAATGTCATTCCCAATGAGAAGGATGTCATCCACATATAGGATTAGAAATACTATTATGCTCCCACTAACCTTCTTGTACACATAAGGCTCATCTTTATTCTTGACGAAGTTAAATTCTTTGACTGCCTCAACAAAAGGAAGATTCCAACTTTGGGATGCTTGATTTAATCCATAAATGAATTTTTGAAGCTTGCAAACCTTCTTAGGATCCTTGGGACTGACAAAACCCTTAGGCTATATCATGTAAACATCCTCAAGTAGATTTCCATTGAGGAAAGCAGTTTTGACATCCATTTGTCATATCTCATAGTCATGATATGAAGCTATGGCAAGCAAGATCCTAATGGACTTAAGTATAACTACAGGCGAAAAGGTCTCATCATAGTCTACACCATGAGTTTGTCGAAAACCTTTTGCTACTAGTCTACCTTTGTATGTCTTATTAGCTTTGAGCTTAAATAGCCACCTGCATTCAATTACCTTAGCACCTTTCGGTGGATCAACCAAAGTCCAAACCTGGTTATCGTACATTGATTGCATCTCGTATTTTATGGCTTCAAGCCAATTTTTTGAGTCTAGGCTCTCAATAGCTTCTCAGTAGGTAGTAGGATCCTCACAATCTACTAACTCAATAGTGTCACTGTCGGTGATTAGAAATTCATATCTCTCAATCTCCCAACGTACCCTACCAGACCTTTTAGGTTCTTGTGTAATGGGTTCTTGTTCCACAACTGGTTATGAACTTGATCCCATTTCCAACTCATCCTCTATAAGAGTTTTTGGTGCTTGAATTTCTCCAAGTTCTACTTTACTCCCACTATCTTTCTTGAGAAGGAACTCCTTTTCCAAGAAAATAGCCTTGCGAGCAACAAATACTTTGTTCTCGGCTTGTGAGTAAAAGTAGTATCCCTTTGTTTCTTTGGGATAGCCTACAAACAAGCAGACAGTGGATTTGGACTCTAGTTTATCAGATATTAATATCTTAACATGTGCTTTACAGCCCTAAATCATGAGAAATGACATATTGGGTTCTTTCTCAGTCCATACTTCATATGGTGCCTTCTCAACTACTTTAGTTGGAGTATGGTTTAGTAGAAATGCAGCAGTTTCTAATGCATAACCCCAAAAAGAGATAGGAAAATTTGCTTGACTCATCATTGATCGAACCATGTACAACAGAGTTCGATTTCTCCTTTCAGATACACCATTCCATTATGGTGTTCTAGAAGGAGTGAGCTGTGAAATAATACCACACTCCTTCAGATGACTGTCAAACTCTTGGCTTAAGTATTCACCACCTCGATCTAATTGAATGGCTTTTATACTTTTGCCAAGTTGTTTTTCTACTTCGTTCTTAAACTCTTTGAATTTCTCAAAAGTTTCAGACTTGTACTTCATTAGATAGATGTAGCCATATCTACTAAAGTCAATTGTGAACGTCATGAAGTAGCTAAAACCACCTCTAGCTTGTGTACTTAATGGTCCACATACATCGGTATATATTAGCTCCAATAAGTCATTAGTCCTCTTACCTTTCTTGTTAAAAGGACTCTTTGTCATTTTTCCATGCAAACATGGCTCGTATGTGTCATAAGATTCTAAGTCGAATGACCCAAGCACTCTAGATTTATGGAGTCTTGAAATGCATTTTTCGTTTGCATGCCCTAAACGATAATGCAAGAAGTAAGTAGGGTTTAATTCATTTGATTTAACCCTCTTTGTATTAATGTTTTATATGGACTCTTTGTTTTGTAGATTAAGGATATAAAGGCCATTTTGCAACATGGCATTGCCATATGAAATGCCTTGGCGACGAATATGAACATTGCCATTATTAATAACAAAATCAAATCCATCCAAATCTAAACAAGAAACTAAAATAATGTTTCTGCTCATAGCAGGCACATAATCAAATTTTCAAATCTAAACAAAGTCCGGAAGGTAAAGTGAGTTGATAGTCGCCTATCTCCATGGCAGCAACTCATACTCCATTCCCCACACGGAGGTCCACTTCATTCTTCCCAAGTAACCGTCTATTTCTTAGCCCCTGCACATTTGAACAAATGTGAGAACCACAACCAGTATCCAATGCCCAAGTGGTAGAAATAGAAAGGTTAATTTCAACAACAAAAATACCAGAATTAGACACCTTGGCTCCATTCTTCTTTTGTTCTTCCTTGAAAAGAGCGCAATTCTTCCTCCAATGCCCTATCTTGTTGCAATGGAAGCATATGCTCTCACACTCCTTGAGCTTTTATGCCTTGGGCTTGGATTGGGCCTGAGGTGCACTCCCATTTAACTTGAATCGAGCCAGGTCCTTCTTGGGTTTTTCCTTTCCCTTTCCCTTAGCGGGTCCCTTCTTAATGCTCCCTTGAACCATAAGTATGGGATTGGTCTTTCGAATGTTCTCTTCAACATTCTTAAGCATCTTATGAAGCTCGGTGACTATCTTGTTCATTGCATGCATGTTATAATTCATAACAAATGGATCATAATCATCAGTCAATGAACCTAAGATCAAGTCAGTGGCCAATTCCTTTGGCACTTGTACCTCAAGCTTCTCAAGAGTATCAAGATACCCTTTCATCTTGAGTACATGGGTACTAATAGGAGTACCCGCAACCATCTTACAAGAAATTAAGTCCTTTGTTGTTATGAACCTCTCGTGAAGAGCTTGCTCTTGGAACATCTCCTTAAGGTGCACCATGATCGCATAAGCCTCTTGGTCCATGAAATGCTTTTGCAAGTCAGGCACCATAGTGGCCAGCATCAAACATGTCACAATATTGGAGTCGCTCTTCTTGGTCTCAAAAGTTTCCTTTTGAACCGCAGAGGCATTCCTAGAAGGTTCCTTCAGTAAGGGTCCATCCAAAACATACGACTTCTTCTCTTGCTTAAGAACTATTTTTAAGTTTTTAGACTAGTCTATGAAATTGGTGCCATTTAGTTTGTCCTTTTCTAGTACCAATCGTAATGAAAAGTTGTTGTTTGAAGATGCCATTTTTCAATCTACAATAATTAACTTTGCAAGATTAAATGAGGTCTTATTTATAATCCCACAAACCGTATTAATATCCCTTTAAATAATCCATGTTAGTGATTTAGTGTGGGCCAAGATCCACTTTTCACAATAACTTATTAGTCAAGCTGAGCTTGTACTCTTAACAAGTTAAGTTACTTAGGTAGGAAAACTCTAATCATGTCTCGTACATGACTCTTGGATCAAATGGGCTAATATCTTAAGATGTTATAGTACAAACCCATTTATTAGTTGCTTAGGTCCAGACATCCCTTTCCATGTTAAGTCCAACCTAAATTCACAACCCATGCCTCACAAAGATAATCGGGCGATCTAGGACTCCTAGTCTACGTGACCGATGATTGATGTCTTGACATGTTTCGAATTAGTAAGGCAACTTTGTGACTTACTATTTTAAAGATTCATTTTATTACGGCTTACATGGCATAAGCTTTGTCATCCATTCATAGCATGCATATATACATAATTGCATAAAGTAAAGCATGACAAACATGGGCCCAAAAACCAACAACTAAGATTCTATACTATTATATAAGAATCTTCGAGTTGGGCTTCTCCACTCCGGTGGGCTTCGTCTTAATTTACAAAGTCTTCAAATAAATTTTATTCTAAGAAATAAATAAAACTTTTACAATAATACATAATGGCTCGTAGGCCATAATTAATTACAAAAATTCAGGGCCCATGAATACACCATGCATATCCATTCATCACACAAAACAAGCAAATAAATATACATAATATTCATGGATCAAGCAAAGTCCAATTTTAATTAATTTAGCCAAGCCCATTAATGGAAATTGTGTACTTGAACTTTTAAGAGGAGACCCCATGATGGGCCTGGGCTGAAGCCCAATGGACTAAATCCTCTTATTGAATAAATTCTCTTAAAAGCCTAAAACACAAACTAGTTAGATTTGTGCCATAAATCAACTCTAGTACAATTTCAAATTTTTTTGCCATTTTTAATTTTATGTCATACAACCCATAAACATTAAAAATACATATAATATGTACCATCATGAATTAAAACAATAAAATCATGGAGAACATATATCATACATGGCATTCATACTAAAACAAGAAAACAACAATGAAACTAGTTGTTTAATGCTCATATAATGCCACAAAAATGCACAAACACTTAAAACAATTTTATGAGTCATTTAATAATTTAAATATGGTCATAAATATTGAGTTAATGTTCTGTAACAATCTGATCTAGATGTGTTTTTGCCATTTTAATCAAAACAAAACAAACAATGTCGATTAAACATGCAACAAACACAAACTAGCCATAGTTTTAAGTGATTTTAAAATTAATCAATTAAATTGTCATGGACCAGAATTAAAATCAAATTTAAAATATGTCCAGACCTAATATTTAATCTTTAAAAATCACTTACAAACATGACAAAATCCTTTTTACATTTAATTTTGAAAACTAGTTGTTAAACAAACACTTATCATGTCAACTAGCACCTAGTTTCAAGATTAACATGTACCATCAGGTATTTATAATTAAATCCAACCATGAACAGCTCTAAGAACATCTTAGGACAGTATATTAACATTTCATAATAATTATAATACCTATCTAATCATTTAAAATCATTTTTACACCAAAACAATGCAAAAAACTCAAAACAGAAAATTTCAGCATCGCATGTTTTTAAACGAACGATTTTTGAATAATTATTTCATACATCTAAAGCACTAAAATAAGCATGTTTAGGCTCTGATACCACTGATTTAATATGAGATGGAATATATATGATGATCATGCAGCGAAAAAATAATAAAACTGATTATACACACCACGCAATCCATAAATAAGAATCGAAAACATGCAATTTTAGGGTTTTAAAACTTACAATTTTTGATGCACTTTAAAACTTGATTTTGATGATGACCAGAAACTAAGATGAATTTATTCATCTTAGATCTTGATCACCAATGCCAAAGGAACAACCTTTACACCACTCCTCTCTATACTCACACACACTTGCAAGGAAGGCTTAAAACTAGAGTGCTAGCTCTAATCTTTTAGTATTTGGCAATGGGTGTTAAACTAAAGACATAAGACCTGATCTTGTTCTTTCTAAGGTTCACCAATGGCTTCCAAAAATCCAAGAGAAGAAGGAAGAATCCTTTTCCCTTGAGAGTGGCGGCCTAGAGAGAGAAAAAAACCTCAATGGCAAAGTTATTTATTATCTATATATATCACTTAGCTCAGAGTTTTGTGTGTGTCGAAATTTACTATTATTTAGGTAGTAAAATTAGCCTCCATCACTTCCTAATAAATCAGTATGTATTGATTCAAAGAAATATAGGGATTTAAATTTAATTAACTTAATTATCTAAAGATAAATAACCAATTATCTAAAGATAAATAAATAATTAATTTATTCACTCCTTTTGTCGTGTTTTTCAATCTCCATGGGACAAAGTCCACTTAAAAATTTACTACCCATTATCCACATTAATTTGACTTTAAATAAAAGCCCAAATTAATGCCCAATGCTCTATTTAAATATTTTAAGCCCAATGCTTTATGTGCGATCCTATAGGTCCATTTAATTTTGGCAATAAATTAATGAATTAATTCAAAGGCTATATATACTCTCTAGCAAGATATTATAGCATTTCAAATTAAATGAAAATGCAAATGGCATTTAGTGACCTAATGCAATTTTGCATAGTCCCTTACCTTTAAATATCAGAATTAATATAAGGCATGGAACTAGTCACCCTTATATATATTAATTTCTTTCTTGATATTTCAGTGATACTGAACTCTCAAATAAATAATGATTACTCATTATTTCATCTTGGTATGGCCATACACTTGCCAGTTCACTGATCAAGTGGCCGGTGATATTTTCTCTCTTATCGAGAGGGGCAATCCCTTCACTTCTCTCATGCTCTCTAACATGAATTAGTGCATACCCAATCATACCCATACTTGTCACTCTATTACGAGCACGTTAGGTGTCTGTCAAAGTACACAGTAATTCATAAAGAGTTTTATAGAGATTTTAGGTCTAAAAACTCCAATGCAAAACTTGCATATGAGAAACACTTATGACTTCTACCATGTAGTGTTCTCATGAACGGATCGAATCCAAATACCATATTCTAAACATGTATCTATGATCTCTGATTGACACTCTTGTCCTTATGATTCATAAGACATAACTCATCTTATCAGAGAGAGCATACTAGTCTTAATTCATTTGGTATTCCCATAATAATGATTGATTAGGGATATTTAGAATGAAGTCTCTATTGTTTCAAGGTCTTACAACCATGTGCCTCACACATGATAACTTAAACTGAAACAACATTCTTGGATAGTTCTATTAATTGACATGTACATGAATACAATAGATAAAACAAATGCCTCATTTATTAACTAAAGTGTTTTATAACAATGCATTGGGGCTAGGGCTTACACTAACATCCATGTCTTCTTCTTTTTCCAAATAGATTCTTGTCTTTTATAACTCTAAGTGAGGCATGACAAAGACCGTTTACTCTTTACCATGCCTAAGCAATTATAGGTATACTTTTGAATTAGGCATGGCAGAGACTATTTAGTTTCTATCATGGCTAGTGATTCTAGACTGATCTTTTCGAAATCTATCTTGGCCACTGTGGAGACTGATTACTTTCTACCATGATCATTAGGGAAACGGTGTATTTTTTGAAATTTTGAATGATGCATGATGGAGACTAATCAGCCTCTACCATGGCTAGAGTCAAACTTCCACAGAAGTTAAAATTTGACCTATAAGCACACTAAATTTCAATAATTCTCAAAAAAATCCATTTTGGTAAAAAGAAAGTAATGTAAAACATAAAACGCTAAAAACATGCAAAATAAGACAAACACAGATAAAAACACATTGAAAATAAACACTAAATTAGAGTTATCAAATATCCCATACTTAGCTTTTGATCGTCCCCGAGCACATGAACAGACCACATTCTCATATACTTAAACTTTAAGAGAGAGAAAACATAAATTAAGAAAAAAATTAAACAACACTTCAACAGAAGTCACTAAATGAAATTTTTAACTGAAAAGGTTCAAACCGGACCATACTAGCTAGTCTCCCTGTGTGTGTGCACAAAGCCAAAACAATTTGAATATCTTTAAAACCAAATACTCTAGCATAATTCAACTATTGAGAAAAGAATACGTGTGTAAAAGATTGCATATATGGTTTGGTTCTTGAAACTCAAGAAATGCCATAGGCCTATCCTTTAGAATTGGAACCTAAAATTCATATCCATAAATAACTCTAAACAAAATAAGATCCTTAGCTCTTAAACATATTGTAACATGGCTAAAGTAAGGCTCAAAAGAACAGGATTAGGATACACAAATTAGAATAGCCATTCTCTACTTCAACTCAACACTTCTTCCCTAAAAATAAGACTCTAACTCTACCCTTGAACATCTCATCATCATTGCCAATCAATCAACTATCTAAGATGCAGAACATTATTTTAAACAATTAACATAAAGGAGAAGAATTCTTTGAGAATTTTCACTTTAAGTACTCTAGCTCAATTAATGGTTCAAGAGCTTAAAATTCTTCTCCTCTATAAGTAAAGTACCCTACACTTAGATGAAATCAAGATTGCTAGCTCTGAACTTGATTTTTTTTAAATGAAACAAAAGTTAGAGCAATCAAATATAAAAATTTATAAGCAAGGACTCACAAAGATTTTACCAAAGAAAGAACTATAAAATGGAAGTTCATGAGAGCACCAAACTTGGCAATGTATCCTCATTTCTAGATTTATAAACATTTGAAGCTTGATAATGGTGAATTATATGATGTTTTTAGTATGTTTTTATATGTTTGATTGAGTTAATTTTGTGTTAATTAGGTTTAATTTGAGTTTAATTTGTTAGTTTTGTGTTTTTAGAGTTAATTCTGTGTTTTGCATGATTTTCAGGGCTAAAATGATGAAAAAGGGCTTAATTGTAAAAAGTGCAAAGTTTTGGGCCAAAAGCGTAAATTTGAAGAAATTGATCAAGAAAACGAGCTTCCAGTCCAGAGCTTGGAGCCGTGGCCACGTGCGAGCTTTAAAGAATTTTACACGTGACCACGTGAAGGAGTATTTGTGAATGAACGTGGCCATGTGAAGTAGAAATGAAGGAATAAGAGAAAAAGGACGTGACCACGTGAAAAATCAAAGAAGGAAAGAAATAGTACACGTGACCACGTGTGTTCAAGGCCAAATTCACACGTGGCCACGTGTGAGGAAGGAAAGGAACACGTGACCACGTGTTCCTCAATGCAAAAGGATGCGTGGCCACGTGATTTTACTCTCCCATTGCGCGAAGGATTCGTCAGACTTCCTGTTTTGAGCAGACTTCCTTTCCTATTCTGATTCTACAATTTTGGAAGAAATCTACCACATTTTTGCCTATAAATAGAGCCCCAAAACACAGAAGAAAGATATATATAGAGATCAGATCCTTAGTTTAGCTTTGTTTTTCTTAAAGTTTTTCTTTTACGTTCTTAGTTTTCAAGTTTTTATTCAAGCTTTTGTTTTTAGTTTTAACCATGTCTTTTGAGTAGTTTTCTTTAACGTTTGCTAAAGGATACTTGAATCCTTGACTTGTATTGTTATGACTTTATTTTGAGCTTAATTTCAATATCGGTTGATTATTTCTTGGTTTTAAGCATATTCTTATCCTTGATTGAGTTGAGATTGATTGTTGGTTTATTGAATAAATAACTAAAAATTGGTTTTGACATAGTTAATGATTTGCATGTTCATTGATTAACTCTTTAATGTTTATGCATGATTGTTATCCGAAATATGAGATGATTATGTATGAATTTTATTGGTTAATACTAAGAGAGGAAGAATCAAGAATGAATTGGAATTGAATCACTTGAGAAAGGCTTCAATGAATATTTAGGAAGTTAAAACTAGATTTGCATGCTAAGTATTAGATTTGTCTATGAGTTTAATACTAAGAATGATAGACTTGAATAAAGATATCTGGCTTTATTACTAGTTTTTCCCTAATCACTGGTATTATTCTTTGAATTTAAGTCATTACAATGAAAGTTAAGGTGGATAGTTTCCTTAGCAAAAGAATTTCAGTTATTGTTTTGTTTTTAATTCATATTTTACCTTTTATTTTGTTTAATTGTTTATTTTGTTTAATTTTTTCTTTCAAATCAAAAAACATTTGGGAAACAATCTCAGGTTGATTTAATTCATACATAGATATTATCCTTAGCAATCCATGTTCCCTTGGGTACGATATTTGGGGTCTTAATCTATATTTCCCTGTATTACTAGCCGATCTAGTACACTTGCTAGACACCGGTCAAGTTTTTGGCGCCGTTGCCGGGGAACAGCAGTGTTGTTTGTTTAATATCTTTGGTTGAGTTAGTCTGAGATTTTTATTTTTATTTTGTTTTTAATTTAGTGATTGTTCTTTGCAGGAACAATTCTAAACATCTTTCAAGATGATGCAAGATGAGGTCCAAGATTATGAATTGTATCTGTTGAAACAACGAATGAATGATCTACTAAGAGAAAGAGAGGAAATAGAACGATTGCGTGCACAATCACAAAATCCTTATTCATCACCACCCATGGCTGAAGATTCTTATTCTCTTTGGACTTTGAGAGCACAAATGGAAGAATTGAAAAGAGAGAATCAAGAACTACAATACTCAAAAGAGGCCTATATCTCCGAGAATCAACGTCTTCAAAACCAGCTTATATGTAAGGACGAGCAACTTAGGGCAGAAAAAGAAAGATGGAAGGCCACACAAGAAGCTATTCTCTCCGAAACCAAAAATGTTTGTGACTTGCTTATAAGAAAGGAAAGGGAATATTATGCTGAAAAAGGAGAGTTGGAGGCTACATTAAAGGCTCAAGGGGAAAAGTTTAGAATTCAAGAAGAGAAAATAAGGGCTCAAGAGGAGACAATTAAAAGTCAAGAACATTTATTAAGGGATAAAGAGCATAGAATTGAAAAGTTGGAATCTAAGCTAGAACTTTTGAGCACACAAGGTGATGATGGTAAGGGAAAGGAACAAAATCATTCATTTATGGAGGATAAGGAACAAGAGGATCAATTCATATTTGAGGATAAGTCGTATGTTTATTTAGAAGGTGTAGGATCTTTTGTAGAGAATTTTTCACCAAAGGAGCAAGAAGGAAAGGATTCTCAAGTGGAGATACCGAATTCAGTTCGCTTGAAGGATTTATTTAGGCTAGAAGAGCCGGTAGAGTTCGTCATAAATGAGCCAAAGGATGAGTCATATTTTATTGAAGATATGGAGTTTCCAGCTTTGATAAACTATGACAAGTTTCTTCTACTAATGGGAGAAAATGAGGAGCAAAATCCGGAGAGACCTATATTTGGATCACAAGCTCGACCTCCCGAGAGTAACAAGAGTCGAGCTGGGACTCAATAAACCAGAACTTCTTCTTTAACTCTTCTCTTTAAATTTTCATTTTTTTATGTTTGGCATGTTTTTTGTTCTACTATTGTTTTTATCTTTTAAGGTGTAATGCAGGTTGGTTATTTGTTTGTGTCTTTTAATTCATGAGTTTATGATATGGGTTTGAACAAAAAGCTACTTCTAATGATTCTTATGCTTTATAATTAAATTTGGATTAGTAAGAGCTTTTAAAAGAATTAAAGAGCTAATATGATTTTTGAGGTAAGTGAAATTGAACTTGTCAAAGATTTATGAGTTGGTTAGATATGAGTTTGATTTTAAGCTTCATGAATTTGGCATATGATGAGTTAAGAATGGACTATAATTGGAATTTAATTAATTGATAAATGTGCATATTGTTGGCATAATTCGATTATAGCTTGAAAAGAAGGAAATGAGTATGAGCTGTAATTGATTTATATGGTTCAAACAATTGGTTTATATTGTTAATGTGATTGATTGAAAAAAGATGAATTAAGATAAATAAAAATTAACTTGGTGTTTTCACGTGCAGGAATCAAGCCAGTCAATGCTGTGTGTATAAAAATCAAGTTTTAAGAAGACATGTTGGAACAAATTCGTGCATATGATTCAAAAACAAACACATACGCGGTAACGGGTTGAAGAGGTAAGATTGCATTTCATTTAGGCGTGACCGCGTGTGGTCTCTCTATGAAAATCAACATGGCCACGGGTCGAAGAAGTAAAGAGTCCATATAACTACACGTGACCACGTGTAGTGGCCACGCCTAAGAACTCTGCCATTCCATGTTAAATTCACGTGACCACGTTGATTCTTGTACAAAGACCACACGTGGCCACGCCCCATCCAAGAAGAATTGTACACGTGACCACGTGTAGTTCTTCATTGAACCTCACGTGGTCACGCCCTCTTTTCCTGCCTATATCCTCATTTCACGATCTTTTATTTTGCTCCATCTTCATTTTCTTTTGCTCCCTCCCATGCCCACGTCCTCCCTCTCAAATGCCTCCATACGTGCCCACGTGTAGGTAAGGCTACACCCATGTAAGTGTTCACGTGGCCATGCATACACTATTCACACAAACACACGCGCCCACCTTAAACCCCGCCCGCTAACCGGCTAGCGGACCGCCGTGTTATCTAATCCTAGCGCCTTAAATTTTATTCAAATTATTATCTGCAATTTTGATACATCAATGTTTATATATACATTTAGTTGAGCATATTATGGATGACTTGATTTTCGTTAATATCTTTATGATGCATGGCATGGCTAGTTGAGACTTTTATGATGAAGCATGTTACATTTCAAGCACATACCTTTTTCCATACGGCACACACACTTAGTTTTTCATTTGCATGATGTACTTAATTCACATAAATTGGCATTGGTTTCATTAGTTTTGAATATAAGTATGCTTAGAGATTGATTTTCAGTTATGCATTATATTTACTCTTAGCTACTTATTGTTCGACATTGAGCTTCATTATGGCTTCATATAGGTTGAGTTTGTATTTGAATTGGCTTATTTTCTTTTGTGCTTACCATGACCAATTAACATCTTTCTCTTCCTTTTATTTAAGCCTAACCATCACCAATTATCTTTACACTTGAGATTATGCATTCATACATTGTCCACTTTGTCACCTATGGATAGTATGCATTGAGCACTTAAGCAAGTTTGGCCTAGTTACATTTATTCACTTAGTTACCATGTTTATTAAGTCTTGTTCATTGCACTGCATTTGGTTTAGAGGCATGTTTTCTTGTTAACTTAATTCCATTGACCTCTTGCCTTCTTTTTGACTTGATTATGGTTCTAAGTATGGTGAGCCTACATTTTTGGTCACTAACTTGTTTCTTAAAAGTGATAAAGTGTACTGACATTTTCATACTTTGCTGAGGACAGCAAGATTTTAAAGAGGGGGATAGAGCTCAGCTGAGCTGAAATTGAAGACCAATTTAAGGGAGTTTTTCTTACCTTACTCAGTTTCTTACTCATGAATTATGTTGTTTTAGTTGGTTTAGTTGTTTAGTCTAGTTTTGTTTTTAGTTTGCATGTTTAGTTTTTTAGTTTTGCATGTTAGTTTAGTTTATTCATTTATCATTTATTGTACATTTAGCTTAATTCGCCCTAGTTATTCTCAAAAATTAAACTTTGAACTTGAATTTAGAATGTGCAATGTTTAAAATTCTTGTTTAGCATTAGAACAAGCATGTTGTTTAATGAATTTTTAGCTAGTTTCATATTCAACTTGACTTATATTTGTTAGTTTCTACATTTTTGAGCACTTAAGATCAGTTTTTATACTTTAAAGAAAAACAATGCATTGAAATAGTTAAGTGATGAATTTTAGAACACTAGAACCTTCCTCATCACCCTTCAAAGCATAAAAATAACTCAAAACAACTTGGAAAGTGATCTAGGCAATGTTTTTCTTGTTAAGCCATATCTTAACTTATTTCCTACCTTATATGCATATTTATCCTTTGTTAGCCATTTTGAGCCTAATGAGGTATGCTGAATGCGTGCCATATTTATTTTTTCTTCTTTTCTTGTTACACTTATTTACTTTACCATATAGCCTAAAAAGATTTTAGCTTCCCTTCTAGAATTGGCCACTCTAGGATTGGATGGATTAATAAGAATTGAGTATCTTGATGAGTGTAGTAAGATAATTTTGAATCAAGAGCTATTGTTGAAGTCAAGTGAATTGTGAATTGTGATTTTGTGATTATCCATGATATTATTGTATTGCCAACATCAAAGCTAGTAAAAGAAAAAAAGAAGAAAAAAGAAAAGAAAGAAAGAAAAAAAAAGTGAAAGAAAAAGAAAGAAATTTACAAATAAAGCTAGCATGTATGGCAAAATCTTAAGTGTGGGGTAGTTACAAGAAAAAAATGGTTATGACTTCTTCAAAAAGGGTATGAATTGTGAATGAAAAAGAGTTTCAATTATTATTTCTTGTTCATAAAAGAGCTTTGAATTATGAAAGGTTGGGAAATTTTGGCTAAATTCTGTATTGATTAAGTTAATGGGATGATATTTGTGAATTATTAGTCTATTTTATCTTAGTGTGGCTATTCTTATTATTGATCTTTTATCCATTCTTTGATAACCAATACCTAAGCCCCATTACAACCTTTGAAAGACCTAAATGATTCTAAGTTTTGTTTTTGAGTTGTTTAGCGGAGATGACCTTCGGGTTCCGGTGCTAAAGGAGAGGCCTATGGTGTTTCTAGAGTTTCAAGCGCGAAACCATGTGTATACTTATGTGTACATTCATTCTAAACTTGACTATGAATTTGCATTGGTGTTTTGGTTTTTGAAAATACTTAAAATATTTTGGTCTTGCACACACACAAGGAAACTAACTTATATTGTCTTGATTGAATTTATTCTAGTTGAAAGTTTTATTAAGTGCTCTTGTTAATTGTTAACTTGGTTTTGAAATGAATGATTCTTTATTTAAGTTTGATTATTTTGAGAAGTTGGTTTGTTCTAATTTGCTCGAGGGCGAGCAAAGTCTAAGTGTGGGGTATTTGATAATGGTGAATTATATGATGTTTTTAGTATGTTTTTATATGTTTGATTGAGTTAATTTTGTGTTAATTAGGTTTAATTTGAGTTTAATTTGTTAGTTTTGTGTTTTTAGAGTTAATTCTGTGTTTTGCATGATTTTCAGGGCTAAAATGATGAAAAAGGGCTTAATTGTAAAAAGTGCAAAGTTTTGGGCCAAAAGCGTAAATTTGAAGAAATTGATCAAGAAAACGAGCTTCCAGTCCAGAGCTTGGAGCCGTGGCCACGTGCGAGCTTTAAAGAATTTTACACGTGACCACGTGAAGGAGTATTTGTGAATGAACGTGGCCATGTGAAGTAGAAATGAAGGAATAAGAGAAAAAAGACGTGACCACGTGAAAAATCAAAGAAGGAAAGAAATAGTACACGTGACCACGTGTGTTCAAGGCCAAATTCACACGTGGCCACGTGTGAGGAAGGAAAGGAACACGTGACCACGTGTTCCTCAATGCAAAAGGATGCATGGCCACGTGATTTTACTCTCCCATTGCGCGAAGGATTCGTCAGACTTCCTGTTTTGAGCAGACTTCCTTTCCTATTCTGATTCTGCAATTTTGGAAGAAATCTACCACTTTTTTGTCTATAAATAGAGCCCCAAAACACAGAAGAAAGATATATATAGAGATCAGATCCTTAGTTTAGCTTTGTTTTTCTTAAAGTTTTTCTTTTACGTTCTTAGTTTTCAAGTTTTTATTCAAGCTTTTGTTTTTAGTTTTAACCATGTCTTTTGAGTAGTTTTCTTTAACGTTTGCTAAAGGATACTTGAATCCTTGACTTGTATTGTTATGACTTTATTTTGAGCTTAATTTCAATATCGGTTGATTATTTCTTGGTTTTAAGCATATTCTTATCCTTGATTGAGTTGAGATTGATTGTTGGTTTATTGAATAAATAACTAAAAATTGGTTTTGACATAGTTAATGATTTGCATGTTCATTGATTAACTCTTTAATGTTTATGCATGATTGTTATCCGAAATATGAGATGATTATGTATGAATTTTATTGGTTAATACTAAGAGAGGAAGAATCAAGAATGAATTGGAATTGAATCACTTGAGAAAGGCTTCAATGAATATTTAGGAAGTTAAAACTAGATTTGCATGCTAAGTATTAGATTTGTCTATAAGTTTAATACTAAGAATGATAGACTTGAATAAAGATATCTGGCTTTATTACTAGTTTTTCCATAATCACTGGTATTATTCTTTGAATTTAAGTCATTACAATGAAAGTTAAGGTGGATAGTTTCCTTAGCAAAAGAATTTCAGTTATTGTTTTGTTTTTAATTCATGTTTTACCTTTTATTTTGTTTAATTGTTTATTTTGTTTAATTTTTGCTTTCAAATCAAAAAACATTTGGGAAACAATCTCAGGTTGATTTAATTCATACATAGATATTATCCTTAGCAATCCATGTTCCCTTGGGTACGATATTTGGGGTCTTAATCTATATTTCCCTGTATTACTAGCCGATCTAGTACACTTGCTAGACACCGGTCAAAGCTCAATCATATACTCACTTAAACCAACCAAGAAAATTTCATCCAACCTACTTCTAAAATGCCAGATTTTAGAAGAATAATGGCCGGTGTCTAGCAAGTGTACTAGATTGGCTAGTAATAGAGAAAAATACAATTATGACCCTCAAATATCGAACCCAAGGGAAACCTGTGTTTGTGTGAATGATTTTGAGTTTTAAAATAGAATTCATGTGTAAAAGATAGAAAAGAAATCCCAAAGTTGTGATGTTGAAGATTAAAAACTAAAAATAAAGTAAAACAATGAAAGATTTGAATTAATTGAACGTAAAATAAAAGCGAGTATTCAAATGGGGTAAAAATAAATATTTAAAAGCAACTTTCACTAAAGGACTATCCACCTTAACCAATATTATTATGACTTATTTCAAAGAAAAACACAAGTGATTATGAAGTACTCAAATAAATAAAATCAGATAACTTAACTTAAGATTATCATTCTAATCATTAAAATTCTCTTGTTAAGAACAATCCAACACTTAGCATAAAGATCTAAGTTAAATCTCCTAGATATCTGTTAAATCCTTTTTTAAGTAAATTCAACTTTCACATATTCTTAGTTACACCTTTCTTAATCTTAACTTACCTTAATTAACACAAAAAATATATTTAATGAAGAATATAATCATGCATAACATAAGTAAACTAACCTAAGAACATGCATATCAATGATCAAACTAAAATTCAATTATTAACCAATAATTAAATAAGTTAACAACCAATCTTTAGCTAAATAATGATAAGACTGTGCTTTAGAACTAAGAAATAATCAAAACTTGCATTAAAATTAAGCACAAACTAAGTCATAATAATAAAGAGTTAAGAATTCAAGTATCCTTTAGCAAAAGTTAAAGAAAACTACTCATTACGCATGTTTAAAAACTAAAACAAAGCTTTAAGAAAACAATAAAGACAAAGAAAACAGAAAATGATGTTAAACTAAAAACTATTGAATTCTTCTAGCTCTTGATAATTGATGATTGATTGCTCCTCCTTTGGTGCTTTAGTCTTCTATTTATAGGCAAAAAAATTTATAGAAGCCTTCTAAACTTCCTCAATTAGAATAGGAAAAGAATTCTTCTTGAATTGGAAAATCCTTCGTCATATCGGAGTTCAAATTGCACAGCCAAGCAAAAGTTGCCTTGATGAAATGCACTGTCGTGCATCCTTCCATATAGGGATGCACGGCCACTCATGCCTCTTTGGATCTCCATGCACTACCATGCATGGATTATTTTATGGGGAGATACTCGACCACTTATGTTTCTAGTCAATAAAACACACAACCACTTATACACTAAAACTCACAAATGCATGACCACTCATCCTTTTAGCTTCCTTTATGCACGGCCACTTAAGAAAAGAAACTTAGAGATATACGGCCAAGCAAGAAGATAGGCTTCCAAATGCACGGCCACTTAAGTTTCTACTGGACTTCATGTATCTTTACTTAGCATGAATTTCACCACTTCACAGTTTTGGCCCTTAACTTCTTGCCTTTTTGCGATTAAGCCCTTTTTCTTTCAAACTAACCCTAAAAAACACCAAAACTTACAATTAACTCCTAAAACATAAATGTATACATTTAAACTATAAATTAACCAAAATTATACCAAATTAACTAACTTAAACCCTTAAAAACATACTAAAAACATTATATAATTCATACTTATCAAGTAAGACAAAGGCTTTTTAAGCTTTAGGGAAATAATACAAGTGTAATCAACAAAGATAAATTTAACATGTTGATAACTCTAATTTAGAGTTTAATTGTAGTGTATTTTTATCCATGTTTATGTCTCATTTTGCATGTTTTTCATGTTTTAGGTGATAAATTTCTCTTTTATGCTAAATAGGATAATATTAAGATTTATGAAATTTTTATGTGCTTAGTGGTGCAATTTTCACTTTTATGCTGAAAATTGACTTACACACGGTAAAGACCAAAGTGTCTCAATCGTGTGCCTTGCAGAATTACCAATTCGTACCATTTCACTAAGGTGCACGGTTGAGACCATTTATCTCCATCGTGTGAAATTTAAATTTAAAGGTGTTCAGTCTAGAAGGGTGTGCATGGTTGAGACCAAAGTATCTTAACCGTATGCTGATGCTATAGTACTTTTTTAATCGATTGCACATGATTCAGAATAAAGTGTCTCTGCCTTATGCCTCTGTAAACTGTATAAAAGTTGAGTTCTGTTTTGTGTAAAAGAGAGATTTTTAAGTTTTTCATTTTCTCTTTAGTTTTAGTACATACGTAGTTCTCCATTTTAGTTGCATATTTCTAGGATTTTACACTTACTATACTTAGTTTTGCTTGTAAAATTCACACTTTTATTATAGCTTATACTAAAAATACAAAAATACTTAGTTATAGTTTAGTTTAGAGAGTAAAGGCTTGGTTTTCAATCAAGTTCAGTTAGATGAGGAAGAGAAGAAGCATCATCAACTTCGGATCTACTATTCAAAATCAGTTTAAGAGTTTCCTCTTTCTTTTTCGTTGCTTTTTATATTATGTATAGTGAGTAGTCTCTTTGTTATTTGGGGATCTTTGAATCCCCATACCCATGTAAGACTATGAACTCATTTGCTTAAATATATTTATAGATATTTCTTTTCCTTTATACTTATCTTTATATAGATATTATTCAAATATTTATGTTATTAATCTTATTCAAGTTGATAGATTTATGCTTGTTTAAAATGTATATCAGGTATGCTCTATTTTTACACATATGTTATGTATTTTTTATAGTGATTCCGAAATGGAGGCTATTAGATCTACGGTTTATGTGTTGTAGATTCAAAAATAGAGAAGAAAACGAATGGGTATTGGATTGGTTAGCTCTGAAATGGAAAACTAATTCGTATTTAGGTCTTGGGATCCATGCTTATGCTAGCTATTCAATTGGCTCAGGAATGGAAAATTGGATAGTTAGAGTAGTTGGCTCTGAAATGGGAAACTAAGGGTTTAGATGGATTGTCCACATCTGAAATATATAATTTTATGTTAAAATGAATCTTACATTGGGTATGGGTAGGATTTGATTTCCAAGCAACGCTTTTAGTTATTGTTAATATGAAGTTATTTATACTTTGTTTTACTACACTTGTTTGAATTATATTTAGTGTTAATTCAATTTTGTTTTTAATTGTTAAAAATTGGTAGACATAGCTCACACCAAATTACACCTGGGATATTCTTTAACATATAATTTCAATCAATCAACTTTGCATAAGGCCATTTCCCTTAGGTTTGATATTATTTAGGGTCTTAATTTTACTCCATTTGTATTACTTGTTGATTCAACGGACTTTCTAATGTCGAACATGCATATTTAGCATGTCCAAATAGGCTCATAAGGGCTTACAAAGGATACTATATAAAAAGGTAGGTCAAAAGTCTTTTTTAGAGTTTGATCAATAAAATTTTGCCTTAGTCATTTCTTAGTCTCACTTTCGAGTTCTTTTATCACTTCGAATATTGATGAGGAAGGTACTAACACTCTAGAATTACTATTCAATCACCTTCATGTATTGTTTTTTTTATTTTTCAAAAATAGGCCTAAAGTGCACAATTATTAGGAAACTTAGTGGTATTGATCTAATTGAAAGTAATTGACAAAGAAAATTCATCCAATAAACTACTACTTTCTTGCTATTCAAACTATTCTAAACAGGCTCTTCTAACTCTAAATTCAAGTTTATTCACAATAAGAACAACTAATGAGGGCAAACTAAAATGTAAAAGTAACTAATAAACACAATAAATAGAGATTAAAATAAGCATAACAACTAAACCAAATTAAACATAAAAGCTAAAAAATAAAATAAACTAAAAACAACAAAATAATAACATAATCCAAAAATTAAAACTAAAACAACACTAAAAGAAAATAAGAGGCAATATTAAAACTAAAACAACACTAAAAGACAATAAGAGGCAAAATTAAAACTAAACATAACATTACTAGAAATTAAAAGTTCAAAACAATAATTAACTACTAAAAAGGAAAAACACTATAATTGCTAAATATGGTGAGTGATTTTTCAAGCATGATATTCCATCAAATTCTTAAAAAGTTCCCATCAACTTCATTCCCAACATACCCCTACCCTACACTCAAAAAATTTTTTTCCTTAGTAAAACAACATAATAATATCTCAAAAACAAAGGGGTTAAGGAATCCCTAAACTCAATTTTATGGTGGTGGAGGAGGAAAGTGCATGTCAAATCTTAACAATATCATTATCATTGATGTCATCAACTAGTTCAAGCTTGCTGTGAGCTCTACTTGGCCTTCTTTTAATTCTGTTTGTCCTGCTATTAAAGTGTCAAATTTGGACATAATCCCAGTAAATTACTGAGTAGATAATGTAATGGCTGCACCTTCAGCTCTTGGCAGAACGGTATTACCCTTGACGACTTTATGTAAATAGATCTCTCTGTGAGATACAATTAGATGTCCTTCAAACCTAGGATCATCAACTAGCACGGCTATATTCTTTAACATTTTCTAATCAATGAGGGTTTGGCCACCCATATCTCTGCCTATTGGGTTGTGGTTGATAGCCATTGCCAAAATTGTAACAATCCCTCAAAGGGATATCATACTTAGCCTTTTAGGAAAAACCTAAAGCTCCTCAATTTTTATGGTGGTAAACATAGCCCTATTCAATGGAATGGCATGCATCATTCCATATAAAATAATTGCCTCCATTGTATTGACATTCCTTAGACCTCCTGTGTGGGTGAAAATGGACAAGGCAAGCCATTGATGAAGAATTCTAAGCATACGGTGTCTTAAATGATGTGCTTTTGTGTTTCCAGTCACAAAAGTTGATGTCTTTTACACATCATAAATCCCATTCCAAATTTCTTGCTTGTTGAGGTTTTCCAATCCTTTTGTACCATGGGGATCAATTCCTAAATGAGCTAAGAACCCACCCATTGAAGGTTAATTTGTATGACTGCCTATCAATCCAAAAACTGACTCTACCTTCATCCATATGGCTGTCCTGCCCAATTCTAATATGCACGGTAGCTAAGAAGTCTTTTGTAAGGTGAGGATGTACCTTTTCTCACTTGGCCATAAACTTTGTCCATCCAACATTGCTATTATTATTTCCACTTCATCTCTAAGTTTGAATTCACACAGCACAGTAAGATCTAGATATAAAGTTAAAATGTATTCTAGCTTGGAAAAATTTGCCCAATTGTCCTTGAATTCACTTGGTACCCAACTCAATACCTTGATTTGTAGAGCCTCTTATGGAGCAGATGAGGAAGATCTAGCTTATTTCCTTGATCTTTTTGGTGCCACTGCCATAAGATAAGTAATTCCAAGTAAGCTTTAACTAAACACAAACATTGATCTAGCTAAGTTTTGAAAAGGTAAGGTAAGCACAATTAGATTTAACAAAACTTAAAATGGCAATGTAATGTAGGGTCTCATGTTGTCAAAATTTGATGGCAATCTCTTCATAGCATAGCTTAACAAATTACATGGCAGGAATAGCACACTAAATTTTGGTACAAAGCAAGTAGACATGAGAAGTATATCATTTTGGCAAACCTAAAAGATAGAAACAAACATGTTTATAGCAGTAAAGATAAGGTATTAATGACCAAATTAAGCCCACGACACATAAAAATAGTTTAAAAAAAATTTGATGCAGCCTAAAGAAATTTGATCCTAACAAAGTCTAAACTTAAGCATACCATTCTTGCTTATTGCTACACTAGACTAAAATAGCCTATTATTACTTGATGACATGGCATGTGATCAAAGTCAAAGACAATGTAAACATACTAAAGATCAAAAGTCAAATGCCAGCCAAAAGAAAGTGACCAACAAGGTTATAGCAAAACAAAGTAGGATCAGTAGGCTATTTAAGCAAAAATTCAATCCAAAAAAATATCTCACATAGACATTATTTAGAACAAATGAAATTTAGCACCAATCAATGCAAGTTGAAACACCAATTTTTCATTCTAAAATCCATAACAAATTGCTCTTAAACAAATTAGCACATAAAATTCTTAGTTTTTGGTCAAACATGAAAGCTAGCTTCTAATAGGCATTAAATCAAACATCCAGCATGCATGGTCTATGAGCATGTTCAATCATGATTCTAAAGGCTCCATTAATTTAAAAATAACATTTTTACCAATAACACATTCAAAGTTAAAAGCTTTAATCACTTGTAAACAAATTTTAACCAAAACCTAATCATGAAAAAGCTATAATCATGGTAAAACCCAAAATATGCATCAAGTGAAGAAAACCCACATTAATCAGACTTCAATCCATGAGAACAAAGTAAAACTAGAATAAAAGTTGAAATTTTAGATGAAAAAAAGATGGATTGTATACTTACTTATCGATGAAACTTGCCAAAAATTGAAGGAAATGCATACAAAATGGAGTATATGTGCCAAAAATCCAAAGGAGAAGAGAGAAGAGCAAAGAAGAATGCCAAAAGACATGCAAAAATGGGATTTTTATATGCAGACACAACTAAAACCCCGTGACATATGGAAAAGACTAATCAATCTCTGTCGTGACTCTTAGATAAATAAAAAATGCACAATTTTAATTTTTCTAGGTCACTGTAGAGACTAAATAGTCTATGCCATGTTTACCTATTATGGACTAACTCTATTCTAAATTTACAATTAGCCACGATGGACAGTAAACACTATATGCCGTGTATAACTCCTCTACAATGAAAGTGCACATTAGGCACGACCAAGAGTAAACACTTTCCGCTGTGACTAACCCTACTAAACTAAAAGGCATTCAAAGCTCACATTAGGTATGATAGAAACTAATCAGTCTCTACCATGGCCAACAAAATTTCTTAAAATTTTTCAAAATTGATACATATTTCCATGAACATTTACACAACTAATTGCAATGATATAATAGCAAGTATCAATTCTTAAATGAATCACCACAACATTTAGCAAAACACAAACAAGAATTAACACTTGAAATCTAAACAATAAACTAACTACAAAGGTAAGGGTGAAAGAAATAGTTTCGAGTTTAGCAAGTCGTCAGCTCAACTTTGAACATACTTTGTTGTGCTATTTCTGAAAGCCAATTTTGCAAGTATACGGTGTATTGATTATAGTACAAAATATGTCGATCCCACGAGGAATGTTGATTAAAATTGTACACTATTACTACTCGATTTTAATTTTGTTTACAATGCCCATTAATTTGCAAGTTAAAACTATGGCTAAAACTATACAATACTACATTAAATATTATTCTACTTTAATAATAATTAGAGAAGACTTATGAATATGATGAATGTAACATATACATAAATATGGAACTTGATATTTTTCTCTTACTTAGAATCTAATTTTATCATGCAAGCCAAGTTGAAATATGGTTCTATGTTGCAGCTCTCGCATTTAGACTAGATTATTCCTTAAACATGCATTTTTGGTTCTAAATTGCAGCTCTCACATTTAGACTAGAATTACATAAACACACATTCAAAGAATAAAAACCAACCTATAATAATTATCTCAATATCCTGATCTCTCTAGTGATATTTTAATAATGAATTTCCTATTAACTATAAGAAAGAGATTGCTCTCACAACTCTCTTACTTAGAACCACTTTGATGATTTTAGGGGAAGGAATTGCCAACTAAGGTCTTTTTCCTTAACTTATAATGTTATAATAAAGTATTAATAGAAAATCCTATATATAAAGATAAATGAAGAAAAATGAATAGAAATGAATATTGAACAGTATAAATGAACCCAGTATAAATTCCTTGAACAAAAGCTTATTGTTATGCCATCTTTTGCTTTTTTTATATTGCTCAGCATGATCATAAGCCCAAAATTGCAGTTCATCCAACTCATTAAGCTGTAATACCCCATGTTTTCCTACACTATGAAGATCAACATTTAAAAACTTAGTAGCCCAATAGGCTCTATGTTTCAATTCTACCGAAAGGTGATAAGATTTGTCGAAAACTATCCTAAAAGGAGACATCGCTATAGGTGTCTTAAAATTAGTCTGGTGTGCCCATAATGCATCATCAAGCTTAATTGACCAATATTTTTTTAGAAAAGTTCATAGGTTTCTCTAAAATATACTTTTGCTCATAGTTCAACTTAACTATTGACTTGTGCATGATATGGGGTAGTGATTTTGTTTGTTACACCAAACTTTTTCAATAACGCTTTGAATTGATGTTTAACAAAGTGCTTGCCATAATCACTGGTTATAGTCCTAGATTCTCTGTAACAGGTGAATATATACTTCCTTAAAAATTCCAAAACTACCTTAACATCCCAAGTTCTAGTGGCAATAGCTTCTACCCATTTACTGATATAATCCACAACCACTAGTATATACTCAAACCCATAAGATACTAAAAATGGTCCCATAAAGTCTACACCCCATACATCAAACAATTTAACTTCATGTGTATTAGTCATTAGCATTTTATCTTTCTAAAAATATTGCTTACTCTCTGACATCTATCATAAGATTGAATAAAAAATTTTATATCGTTAAACATGATAGGCCAACAAAATCCAGATTAGAGAACTTTTGATATTTTATGATTGGGTCCATGGTGTCCACCAGCTTCTTTCCTATGACATGCCTTGATAATCTCCTCTTGTTGCTCTCTAAGAATACACCTCCGTAACACTTGATCAACAAACAACTTGAAAAGATATGGGCTATCCCAAACATAATGTCGAGCATCAACTTTTAACTTTTTCCTTTGTTTCTATGAATAGCCACTTGGTATAAAACCACTTCCAAGGTAAGTAGCTAGGTCAACAAACCATGAAATGGTAACCTCATAAACATATACTACACAAATACGCTCATCAGAAAAAAGGTTTAAGATTTCTCCCTTCTTAATATGCTCATGCTCAAGTCTTAAAAGTTGGTCTGCTATAAATTTGGAAGTTAAACTCTTTCAACAAAATGACCCACCTAATCAACCTTGTTTTGGACATTTTTTTAGCAAAAAGATGCCTCAAAGCTGCTGATAGTTATGAAATACAGTATATTTTTAGTGTGTTTTAGGTGTTTAATTTAGTTGATGTAGTCTTAATTTAGTTAAATTTATGTTTAGTTAGTTAAATTATGTATTTTGAGGTTTAATTGAAATTTTTGGAATTTTTAAGGCCAAATTAAAGAGAAAAAAGACTAAATTGAAGAAAGGAGAAGTTTGGGGGCAAAACTATAAATTTTGGAAAAAGTGGCAAAATTGTGTCGTGGAATACAAAGGCTCATCACTCAACTGAGTAATGAGATCACTTGATTGAGTGATGAACTTACTCTCCTGGGTGATGAAATTACTTATCCAAAGAAGAAAAATCACTCTAACGAGTGATAAGGACACTCACCCAAGGCCAAAACTCCACTCTCCTGAGTTGTTTTATTACGCAATTGACAAAAGACTTCCAATTCAATAAAATTTCCGATTTAACTCTGGATTAGGAAGAACAAGTAAGTAAAACTTCTTCTTTTGGCAAGATTATTCAACTATAAAAGCACCAAAGCATTAGAAGAAAAAGAAAAGCTTCAATTATGAATTTTCTTAGTTTTTAGGTTAAGTTTTCCTTTAGTTAATTATATAGTAGTTTTAGCTTAGTTTTCTTATTTTCTTTGTTTTACAATTCTCTTAAAAGATTCAAGCTTTTTATTGAAGTCATCAAGAACAAAGTTTAAAGCTTCATGAGTATTGTATCTCTTTACTTTAATTGTTCTTTTATTTTCATTATGTTTGGTAAGTAAAACTTGAACCCTTATATTTTCATCGTAATGACTTTAGTTTGAGCTTAATTTCAATGCAAGTTGATTATTTCTTAGTTCTTGAGCATATTCTTATCTTTGGTTATTATTGAATTAATGATTAACTTATTTTAATTAATAGTTAATGATTGATTGATGCATGAGTATTTTGCATGTTCTTCGGTTAGTTTATTGGTATTAATGCATGATTATATTCTGAGTAAGGTGTAAATATGTATTGATAATGGTAAGTTAAGACTAAGAAAAGTTGAACTAAGAATAGATTGAAGTTAAGTTTGCTTGCAAAAGAGCTTAATGGATGTCTAGTAGTTTAAAACTAGATTATTATGCTAAGTATTAGATTTGTTTATGAGTTTAATACTTAGAATGATATTCTTGCATAAGATATCTGGCTTTATTACTAATTTTTTCATAATCACTTGTGTTCTCTTTTTGATTAAGTCATTGCAATGGAAGTTGAGGTGGATAGTTCCTTTAGGAGAAGAATTTCAATTATTGCTTTATTCTTAATTCATGTTGGTTTAATTCTAGTTTTTATTTTGTTTAATTATTATGCTAGTTTAGTTCTTACCTTTAAATCAAAAATTTAGGAAATAATCTCAGATTAGTGTAATTCATATATAGATATTTTGCTTAGCAATCCATGTTTTCTTGGGTATGATATTTGGGATCTTAATTTATATATTTTCTATATTACTGGATGATCTAGTACACTTGTTAGACATCGGACAGCTACATGATCAAATCAAACAACAATTTTAGCACTAAGGAGATAAGGTTAAAATTTTTTAAATGCAAAATAATGGCAAGAAGCTCTTTCTCAATTGTGGTATAGTTAACTTGGACTCCCATCAATGTGTGGCCCGTATAATAAATGGCATAAAAGATTTTTTCCTTCCTCTGTCCTAACTCAGCTCCTACTGTAAAATTAATTGCATCACATTAGCTCAAAAGGAAGATTCCAATTAGAAGATATCACCACAAGAAAAATCCCAAATAGCTACGAAAATTTACCGAGAAAAAAATTTTCATAGGTAATTACCGATGGAATTTTCCTTTTGTAGGAAAAATGGTAGTATAAATTCGTAGGTTGCAACGAAATAAGAATTCCATCATAAAAATTGGAGGGAAATATTACCACAAAAAATTTTCGACGAAATTTAGGGACGAAAACGAAAATTTTCTCAATAAATGTTTGCGGCTAAAATTGGACAACAGATTTACCGACGAAATTGAAATTTCATAGGAAATTTTCCTACAGAATTACTTTTTCATTGGAAAATTATCTACGGAATTACTATTCTGTAGGCAATTTCCCTACAGAATAACTTTTTCCTAGGTTATTTACCGATGGAATTAAAATTCTATAGGTAATTTATCGATGAAATTTAAATTTCGTAGGTAATTACCAATAGAATTGAAATTTCATAGGTAATTTACCAATAAAATTAAATTTCATAGGGAAATTACCTACGAAATTTCAATTCCGTAGGGAAATTGCCTATGGAATTTCAATTTTGTAGGAATTTACTGATGGAAATAAAATTCCGTAGGAAAATTATTGGTCAAATTTATTTTGTTATCAATTTTTTACCAAAATTATTCTAAAATTATCCAAAAATATTATTTAGGTTGGTTGTAAAATTTCAGGCCAAAATGAGTTCGTTTCGGTATGTTTATTTCAAAGTCTGAAAGTCAATTTTTTGGATTTATCTAAAAATTAATTTTTCACTTTTAAAAATTTATTTACATTATTTCAAAAGATTATATGCAATCAAAATAATTTTTTAAGATTTGTAAAATATTTTTTAGCCGATCAAAGTTTTGGTCAACCATTTACGATTCTGCTACTCATTTTTATTTTTGACTTTTGGTGGCTTAAATAACTTCATTTTCACCTCAAATTATATCACCGTACTCGTCATTAATAATAATTTCCATTGGTGTAATAAAAATTTGATAATTTTTGGTGACCTTCAGACGGTATTATTCGCCCTGGTCATGTTAAAAATGTATTAATTCATTAAAATAAAAAGTAGAATCAACACTCCAATATCATGTGAAAAATAATTTACAAAATCTTTCAACTCGTAAAAATAATGTAATGAGAAATGCGCAACAAAATTGAAGAATTTATGAATACATTAGTAAATGTATTCACAAATACATTTGTAAACATGATTATATTGCATTGTTAAAAATTTGTGTTAACAAACAAAGGATTAATTGCATTTTGGATTAAATTACATTACAATCCATCCTACCAAACATAACCTTTGGTATTATATTTCAATGCTATGCTATTTTGATTTAGTTTCACCCAAAAATTATTGGACCTAATTAAAAAAAAAGAAAGAAAACCCTTAATTAAAACAATATTACAAAAAACATGTCACTTTAGCTTAAAAAAACAATGATATAATGGCTTTGAAAGTCCATGTAGCAAGTTGACTCAACTATTCTCTTCTCTCTATCATGCCCTAGACACTTTTTTCTCACCTTCTATTTGACAATTCCCTTCCTCTTATTCTTTTTTTTCTTTTCTCACCTAGGTAACGCTCATTAGAGCTACCATGGATGACCACCTCATAAAGCTTCCATTACGGACCACCTAATCCTTTTTTCTCTATTGCTTTTAGAAGTTGTTGTTGGTTTTCCTTTCCCCATATGTAGTAACTTCTATGAGTTTTCCTTTTAAGATAAATTTGGGTTGTTCTAATTTTTATGTTGTGATTTCTTTAGTAATGTGTTTTGGTTACTGCTCTTGATTAGTTGATTCGTTGACTTTGTTTGTTTAAGGTCATGGATCCTTAAAAATTGATTTCAATTACAGTGCTAAGGTCTACTTGATTGATGATATTGGGAATTATAAATGATGATTTTGTTAAATATTTTGAGATTTGAGTATATATTTCCTTCCCTTCTTAATTAGCAAGGTTATTGTCATGCAGGTTTTTAATTAGATCTATTGGGTGATTTTGGTTACTTGATAGTATTGTTGCTTGAAATTTTTAAATTTCTTAGTTTAAGATATCTAATTCTAGTTTCTTTAAGATTTGGACAATAGACTTCTGATTTCTTAATATGCTTTGGTCACCAATTGCTTTAATCTATAGGTCTTCAACATGGTACTAGTTTCCTTTGAAATTTGTTAGGTTTGATTTTTATCTTTTCATCTCATTAGCTTTTTAGTTTAACCACCAACCTTCCAAATTTGCATTTTGTAATTGCTTTATGCTTGTTTTGCAATGTTATTCCAAATTAGTTTGATTTCTTTATTTTTCTTCTTAAGCGTGACTTTCAAATTGGTTTGAAATCTGTACTTATGGAAGTGGAATGTCTCAGCTCCATAAATATCAAATTCATGTGTCTTAAAGCAATTCATTGCTGGTTCTTGAGCTCTGGATCATTTTATTTTAAATTCTATATAATAATCAGTATGATCAAACTGGCTCTTCTGGTGGACTTGAGAAATAGCTGGCTGCAAGGATTGTTGTTTCAAATCTTCATAAAAACACCAAGAAATCATTTTTAGAGATGCAGGTTCTATCTAATTTTGATGTTAAACCCACAATCAATGGAAGCTTTGAGCTTCTTTCTATACAAATGTTACATGATTTCAATTTCAGGTTATTTCAGAATTAAAATCATGTACAACCATTTCAATGAAAGATTTGGATTGAAGGCACATTTGATTGCTAATAATGTTTATGCAATAATCATGAAGCTATTACATTGAGTTGTATTATGATATTCTCTTTCATCTTATGGTACTTAGTTATGAATTTAGGGGCAATGCTTTTGTACTCCATGACAGAACTACATACCCAATTATTTATTTATTTTTAAATTTTCCTTGTAAAAAATACAATTTGATACTTGATTATTTTTCCTTGACCTCTCAATAACTTTTTAGACCTTTCATACATCAGTTTTGGCCTTCCATCTCGTCATCCTAGGTCTATCTCATAGATGATGTATTTAAAATGTCTAAAGCTTGCAATATGATATGTATATGTATGTATATGTATGCATGTATGATATGTGTACGTATGTATGTTTTTGTATGTGTATGTAAGTGCATGTATGTATATGTAAGTACATGTAAGGTATGTATATTTATGCATGTAAGATATGTATATGTATGCATGTAAGGTATGACTATGTATGCATGTGTGTACATGTATGTAAATGGATATGTATGTATATATGTATGAATGTATGAATGCAAGAATATATATATATATATATATATATATATATATATATATATATATATATATATATATATATATATATATATATATATATATATATATGTATATATATGTATATGTATGTATGTATGTATGTATGTATAGGCATGTATGTCAGCATATGTATAGATAGATGTATGAATGTATGCATATGACCATGTATGCATGTATATGTGAAAGCGTGTATGTGATTACATATGTATGTGTATGTAAGTGTACGTATGTATATGTATGTATGTGTAGGTAAGTTTGTGTACGTATGTATATTTATGTGAATGTATGTATGTGAGTATGTAGGTGTATACAAGTAAATGTATGTGTGTATGTGTTTATTATGGAAAGTTTGGGATACCTATCCACCACTGAGCATTTTAATGCTCAGCATGTAATTTTATGACTGCATGCAGGTATGAAGATGTTAAGATTTCAGTGGCCAATATTGCGGGAATATTCAAGTCTAGGAAAAGGAACAAGGCAGAAATTAGTTTTGGCATGTATATGTAGGTATGAAAAGTATAGTAATTGTACAAGTTCAAGATTATAATTTATGATATACTTGTACGGAAAGTATAGTAATTGTACAAGTTCAGGATTATAATTTATGATATAATTGTATATTATTGAAACACAGTTATATGGTTTGTAATCATGTTTTAAGTATGTTTACAGGTACTGTATAGAAAAAAAATTCATTGATTCATGTATGATTTTAACATCCAATTACTGCGTACACTGTATAGCGATATAAGTGTGTTAAAATTTTATTGGTATTAGAGCACGATTTACGCGGTCCTAAGGTCGGAATGCTGTGTTTAAGGACAATGTAGTACGTATACATGCCATGAGTAGGTCTTGATACTGAAAGTGCTTATAAGTGTAAAAAGTTCATAAGAATAGTTGAGTTATCTGAACTGATTTTCTCCACTTGGAGATTTTTTACTTTAAGAGATGTCACTATAGTTGTGACATAAAAGAAAATTTCGAGGATGAAACCTCGAAATTTTCTTAGTAAGGGAGAATTGTAATAGCCCAAATACCGGGTTAGTCGAAAATAGCATTTTTTGAGGATAAATAGTGACACTGGGGTGAATAGTACCTCCCCCAAAGTCGAAAAATATTTTATTTGATCATTCGAAAGAGTAAGTAAGTAGAAGTCCAAAAATGTAATTTGGACTAAAAATGAGGTAAAATGGAACATTAAAAGTCAAAAATAAGGAAAAAGTTACGGTTCCAGTTCAAAAGGTGTCCGGGTTGACTAGGTTAGATTGGGACCTTAAAGATAGTTAATGACCTCTAAAAATTGCCATAATTTTTAGATCTACATTAAATGTGATGTAGAATCGTATGGTAATGAAAAATTAATTTTTTGACAACTTTAAAAATTGGAGTATCGGACTGGTAAAAATGAATAAGAACAAAAAATAGTCTCCGAATGACTCAAAATATTCATTGAGCCTAATGAATATATTTTAAGGGTCAAGAAAGTATTTTTAATAAGGTTTAACCTTAAGAAATAAGAGAAAAATAATGATTTCGGTTTAAATAGTAATCGATTAACCATAGATTTGATCGGAGCTTTAAAAATAATAGATAATTTTCAAAAATTGCAGGAATTTCTAGTTGAGTCCTAAATAAAGTGTAGAACCATTTGGTGAAAGGATATTAATTTTTTGGTAACATCGAAAATTTGCAAATCAAATCAATATAAGTGAATCGGATCAAAAATGAACTCCGATTGAGCTAAAAAATTTTATGGAGGATATATTATATATTTAAAGAATTATGAAATTGACTTTGAGTGAAATTGAGCATTAGAAGTGAAAGAAATAAATTATGAATGCAATTTAGGCTTAATAGGGCAATTGGGCTTGAATTAGGCCCAACCAACTTGGTTGGACAATGCCTAGCCCAATTAATCCCTATGAAAGACCTAAGGATTTCCAAATTTCCAGAGACCTCTTCAACCTTCACAATTCTCTCTTCCTTTTTAACCGAATAGTATTTTCACCATTTTCCCTTTTGATTTCTTCATCTTTCTTTCAACTTTCATCCTAAATCAAACCTCCTCAAGTGAATTCCAGCTTCTCTACTGGATCATGGAAGTCTCTACTCTTCAATCGGAGGGCTAAAAATGGTTTAAACCAAGGAAAGAGATTGATATCTCAAAATTGAGGTAAGTGAAAATGGAGGTTTTAATTTAATTTAAAGATTATAATAGATGAATTAGGGTGTGTAGGTTAGATTTATGTAGTTTAATCAAATTAAGAAAGCAAGAATTGATGGAATTTTGGCCTTGGGAATTTCACCCATAATAGGAAAGCATTGAAGGACTTAAAGCTTTCAAAGGAAAAAATGGACAAAGTGAGGAGCAAGGTATGGAGGAGATGAATTTAAGGTTAGTGAATACATTATCCCTTAATTTTCATAATTTTTTCATAAAAATTTGCTTATGTATATGTGTGATTATGTGTAATTATGTATGATAAATTGGAAATAATGTGATATATGTGAAATTGTAGGCCTAAATTGATGAATGGAATGCTTATAGACGGAAAAAAAATATTTGGAATGTAAAAATCTATGTTGGCCGAAATATATATGCATGGGTGTGTATGTTTATTTTTGTTAAATTGTGAAGAAAATGTTATAAATTGAAAGTACGTATAATTTTAATGATATACTAATTTAATGGGAATTTTTGAAATTTAATAGAATATTTTTAAGTTAAATTTTATATTATGTTATAGTGAAAATATTGAATTTTAATGAGAAAAATTGAACTTATTGCATAAATAATCATAATATAAGCCAATTAATTAATTGGTATAAAAAAGAAAATAAAAAGAATGGAAAATGAGATAGTAGAGTAGAAAAAAGACTTAATTGAAAAGAATTAAAAGCTCAGGGATAAAATCGTAATGTTGCTAAATATTGAGAGAAAAATAATTTAAGTGAATTAGGGGTTAAATTAGAAAAAAAATGATATATGGAAAGAGAATTTATGCATGAAAATAAGTTTAGGGACCAAATTGGAATTGTATCAATAAATAAGGACTTAATAGTGTAAAATGTATAATTGGTAGCAATTTTATGAATAAAAAGAATTGAAGGGCATTTTCATAATTTATTATAATTTGAAGGACTATACGGTAATTTAGCAAGTTTCGAGACTAAATGGTAATTTTAGAGATAAATATTGAATTAATGGTGTTAATGAAATAGTATGGTAATTTGGTAAATAAAGATAGAAAAAGGGCATACTCGTAATTTAATGAAATTTGAAAGATTAAATGATAATTTAGTTAATTTAAGAATTAATATATAAAATAATTAATAATCCACAAAATGAAAATCTTTGTTGAGAATAAATAAGCTTAATAATTAAATTAGCTATATCAGGATATTAAGTTATGAAATATTAACAATGACAGTTAAATCAATTATTCGATATGTTAGACGTACATGAATATTTGTATAATATGTGTACAAATGTATGAATGAATTGTGAAAATAATATGTATGACTATGATAAATTAGTTATGCATATACAGAATAGAAAATGTTTCCTTTGGTAGTCTGGTAGTAAATCTAGTTGAGGATATAGTTGGCTAGTCATAGGGACACCTATACCATGGTACAAGTCATGGTGACTTGCTTTAATATGACAGTTTCGCGATAGTCTCCCTTAGTGCATTGATATGTTATATGTTCAGAGTTACAAGTATCATCTTCATGCTCATTGTTTGTGATCCTTAGGGGTCACCTCACAGTTGGGACTTTAGGATCTCTGTCTCATGTATCCAGTTCAAGATTTCTATTGGACTATTACTGGGGGCCATTCAAAGAATAAAGTAATATATATGTAGATAAATCTAACTATGTGTGTATGTATGTATGTATGTATGTATGTATGTATGTAAATGTAAACAGGTTTGCATGTATGTATATGTAAGTGTATGTATATGTACATGTAATGTATGCCGATGTAATGTATGTATATGTGCATGCATGTATAGGTGTATAGATGTACGTATGTAATATATATATATATATATATATATATATGGGCATGTATGTCAGCATATGTATAGATATATGTATGAATGTACGCATGATACCATGTATACATGTATATGTGAAAGCATGTATATGATTACGTATGCATGTGTATGTAAGTGTACGTATGTATATGTATGTATGTGTAGTTAAGTATGTGTATGTATGTATAAGTATGTGAATGTATGTATGTATATACAAGTAAATGTATGTGTGTATATGTTTATTATGGAAAGTTTGGGGTACGTATCCACCACTGAGCGTTTCAATGCTCAGTGCGTAGTTTGGTAACTACGCGCAGGTATAAAGATGTTAAAATTTCAATGGCTGGTATTGCGGGAATATTCAAGTCCAGGAAAAGGAACAAGGCAAAAATTAGTTTTGGCATGTATATGTCGATACGAAAAATATAGTAACTGTACAAGTTCAGGATTATAATTCATGATATACTTGTATATTATTGAAACACAATTATATGGTTGGTAATCATGTTTTAAGTATGGTTGCAGGTACTGTATAAAAAAATATCACTGATTCATGTATGGTTTTAACATCTGATTACCGCGTACACTGTACAGCTGTATAAGGGTGTTACATATTTCAATATTGATTTTATACATAATATTAGTTTAAAGTTATCACTAGCTAGTATAAAAAATTATAATGATAGAATCAAATATAGGAGGAGGTACAATTACAGTCGCATGATAACCCAGATTTTGATGAAAATCAGACACATCTACAGGTAGTTAGTGGTAGGGACTGTTGAGGTAGGACATTTAGGCTTGGATCTTTCGTAAATACACAATATACTCATGCCTCAACATCCAGTATAGCTGCCTTCAGTAGATGAGCTGCATCCAATGAGCAAGTAGTTGCACTTTAGAATACAGTTAGTCAGTTAGCAAGTCAATTGCACTAGACTATGGAATACATAGCCGTGCTCCGTACGCAGATGAAAGAATTAAGGGGGGAAGGCAACACATCGTAGCATCCAGATGATCCACCTACGCCGATAACATAAGGCTTTAAATTTTATGACTTTTTAGGACTTGTAACAGCCTAACTATAATGTTAGGGATAATATTTATGCGTTCAGGACTTGTAAGAAAATGATTTCAGATGTTGTTGAATATTTTAAATTTTATATTATATTATGAATTAGGTATCTATTAATTTATTAATGTAAATTATATATTTTTATTAGGATTTCAATATATAGAAAAAATAATAAAAATTTGGCAATTAAGATTTCTTGACAGAAATACATCAAATTGTTGCTAAAAATATAAACAAAAATTACCGAAAAAATTTTCGTCGCTAATTTTCCTACAAAATTATGAAATCGTTGGTAAAAATATAGACTAAAATTATTGACGGAAAAAATTTCGTCGCTAATTTGCCTACGGGATATAACATGCCATCGATAAATTTACCTATAGAATTTTTTATCCGTCGATAAATTTACCTACAGAATACTATTTTTCGTCAGTAAATTTACCTATGAAATTTCAAATCCGTTGGTAAATATGGCAAATTACGACAATTTTTCGATCTAAACTTCCCAACGGAATTAACGACGGATGATTTTTCCATCAGTAAATTTACCTACGGAAATATTTTCTTCAACAAAGGTGCCAACAACCAATTCTCTAACTCCAATATCCGTTGGTAAATTTCATTGGCATTTTCGTTTCCCTATGAAAATTTGCTCATTTCGCTCATTTTCGTTGGGAAACTAGATTTTTCTTGTAGTGTATAATTACTAGAGCTGAAATCAATCTTTGCTTTAAAGTGTTAAATGCCTATAAACACTCATTAGAAAAGTCAAATGCAGCAGTTTTTATAAGCAAAATTGATAAAAGGTTTAGCAATCTTGGAAAAGTCCTTTATAAACTTACGATAAAACCCTGCATGCCCTAAAAAACTTCTAATGCCTTTCACACTCATCAAGGGTGGGAGTATTTTCATCATCTCTACTTTAGGTTTATCCATTTCTATTCCCTTTTTAGAAATTTTATGCCCCAAGATAATACCTTACCTAACCATAAAGTGACATTTCTCCCAATTTAATACTAAGTTGGTCTCTTCACACCTACCTAGCACTAAATCAAAATGCTATAAATAACTCTTGAAGTCCCTTCCATAAATCATAAAGTTATTCATGAATACCTCCATAAATTTCTCTATGAATTCATATAAAATAGCCATCATACACCGCTGAAACGTAGCTGGTCCATTATACAATCCGAAAGTCATTCTCCTATAAGCTAAAGTACCATACGAGCATGTAAATGTTATTTTGTTTTGATCCTCTGAGGCTATGTAAATATCCCCGTATACCCATTTACAAAGCAATAAAATCTATTACTCGCTAGTCTCGCTAACATTTGATCAATGAATGGCAAAGGAAAATGATATTTCCTAGTTACATTATTCAGCCTTTTAAAGTCAATACATACTCTCCAACCTATGATCTTACATGTTGGAATGAGTTTATTATGATCATTTTCTACCATTGTCATCCCACCCTTCTTAAGAACACATTGAACCGAACTTACCCAACTATTATCTGAGATAGGAAAGATAATACCTAAATCCAGCAACTTAACACTTCTTTCTTGACCATTTCTCGCATTATTAGGTTTAATATTCGTTAGGGTTATGCCACTGGTTTATAGTCCTCCTCCATTAGGATACAATGAGTGTAATAACTCAAGCTAATTCCATTAAGATCGAAAGTCTCCCATTCAATTGCTCTCTTGTGCTTTCAAAGCACCTTAATCAGCAACTCTTCCTCATTACTTGTCAAAATAAAATAAATTAAAATAGGTTTTCTACCATATTATAAAAATACATATTTTAAATAAGAAGGAAGAGGTTTGAATTCAGTTTTAAAGTCTCTCTTAGGAATTTCAAACACTTCTTCCATTAAATCCTCTTTTTTGCACTCCTTCTTAACATCTCTCACAATCTCACTCTCAACTTTCATTAATCCTTCATCTTCTGGTGAATGCATCAAATAGCTCTTCAATAGGTCATCCAACAAAATTCTTTCTTGTATTTCCTCCTTTCAATCTTTAATGGCATTCATAAAGCACAATAATTCTTCAAAGTCACACAATGGGTGTTTCATTACTTTGTTCACATCAAAAACTATTTCCTTATCATTGAATCTAAGAGTCACTATTTTTCTATGTACATCTATCAGTGCTCTTATAGTGTTTAAGAATGAACTTCCCATAATTAGTTGTACCTTTTTATCTTTATCCATATCTATCACTACAAAATCTACTTGGACTATAAAATTACCCACTTTAACCAATAAATCTTTAATGATCTCTTTCGGATGCTTGACCAAACAGTCTGCCAATTGAAAGGTCATTCTAGTTTGCTTAATATCTCTTAGCTTTAACTTTCTGCAAATAGAATATCGCATCAAATTAATACTCACTCTTAAATCACATAATGCATTTCCCATAAAATTCCTTCCTAGCTCAAAAGGTAGTGTGAAACTCCTTAAATCCTTTAATTTAATTGAAATTTTATTAGTGAGAATAGCATTACAACTCTCCAACAATTGAACCATTCCTATTCCCTCTAGTTTCTTTTTATTATAGCATAATTCTTTCATAAATTTTGCATTTTTGGCATGTGAAGTACACTTCAGCAAATGGCAAATTTACATGCAATTTCTTGAACATATTTAAAAATTTCTCTAGCCTCTCATTATTCCTCTTTCTTCTAACCACTGAAAGGAAAAGTAAACGTGATTTATCAATTGGTAACTCATAACTTAATATGGCCTTACCTTTTTCTTTTTCCTTTGGAACCTCATTTATATTTTTAGGATTAGAATCACATACCTCCATTGTCGACTCCACCACTTTAAAAGAAAAAAAAAAGACTTACTTTTCTCAACTCCTTGGACTTCCTTACCACTTTTTAGAGTGATAGGTTTCTTTTTGGATTGTGATCAATATTGGAAGGAAATGTACCATACTGGCTTATAGAAATAGAATTGGCCAATTACCTAATTTGAGTTTCCAAGTTCCTCATCATTGTATCCTGATTCCTATTCCATTATTTTTGTGACTTCTACCTAGTATCTTGGCTAATCATAAAAATAGCAAACATATCTTCAAGATTTGGCTTCTTATCTTATGGTAGAGGTGGTCTAGCTTGAAATCTAGCTGGTTGAGAGTTAAAATGATGAGTGGGTGGTGCTTGGTAAGGCACTTGAAAATGAGTTTGCACTTGTAGAGGTTGATAGGTGTGATGATATACTTGGTTATTATTGCTTTGAACAGTTGTTGTTGATGGATTGAATAAAGCTCTAGGTTGAGTGTTTAAAGTAGAAGCTTGATTGCCCTCCCTCCAAGAGAAATTGGGATGATTTCTCCACCCAAGATATTAATGGTTGCTGAATGGATCATTTCTCTTGAAATTATACATACCATTTACATCTCTCATTCCTTGAGTGGAGGACTCAATTGCCTTCGGTTCACTTCCCAAACTAGTTCCCTCAAATGCACTACACTCTTATGAAGCAACTGAAATATTTTGAATCTTCAAACCATTTAATTCTTTCTTCAACAATTCCATTTATGCCTTCAACATGGCTATTTCATCTATGTTATGAATTCCTTGCCTTTTTTTCATTGCCCTTGTACTTTCCCATTACACTTCATCTATTACCATTTCATTAAGTATAAGACTGCTATCTTTAAAAATTTATTTATAAAGCTTTCTTCAGATGTTGCATCTAGCAAAGATCTCATCGTGGGTTTGCAAGCTGCATAAAATATTGACATGAGTTGATGCATGGGTATCTCATGATGAGGATAGCTCTTCAGCAATCTTTTAAACCTCTTTCATGCTTTATGGAAGGACTCCTCACTCAATTGCTGGAAATTATAAATGTTATTCTTTATACTTGCAGCCTTTGTTGAAGGAAAGAATTTAACTAAAAAGTTCTCTTGCATTTGCTCCCAAGATCGAATGGATTGACTAGGAAGCATTTGCAATCAAGCTCTAACTTTTTCAATGAGAGTGAATGGAAAAAACTTCAGTCGAATTGCATCAAATGGACACTCCTTGAATTTGGGTCGTATCACTGATCTCCAAAAATATGTCCAAACATTATGCCACGTCTTTTATTTTTTATCCTAAGAATTGATTCCTTTGAACCATTGTGATCATAGCTGGTTTAAGCTCAAAGTATGGTTATCGAGGCAACAAATCCTATATTGTGAGGCTCCAATTCATACCCTAGTTGTGATCGAATATGTCTAAGATGTATGATGAATATGATGTAAAGAGATAAGTGTTGAAGAGTAGGAAATGACCTAGAGGGAATTAGTTTAAAAGATAAGGGCATTATGGTAATTTCACTTTAAAACATACACATGCATAATTGGAAAGACATGATGAGTGGATTTAAGTGAAAAGAAGGAAGTGTTTTGAGGAGGAAATGAGAAATTAAAGGAAAAGAATGAGCTAAGGGTAATTTTCTAAGAGTTGACAAATGGACTAATAAGGGAGAAGCACATAGCTAACCTAGATTATTCTTGAAGAAGGAAGAAAACTCATGGTATTTAAAGGGAAAGTTGCTTGCAAACCCAAGAAAAAATTGTAGATATTTTTTTCTCTTCTTCATCCATTTATTCACACTCAATTATGTGTAAGGAACTCAAGGAAAATAAATCAATATTTCCAAGTATCAGTTACTATATTAATGCTTTACCAAATTAGCAAGTAGGTAAGAAACACAGAATTGACTCAATAGCGATAAACAAACCAAAACTATGCATGATGGGGTAAGATGCATAATTATTGCAATATTATGAACATATTGTCTACTCTTGATATTTTTTTATTATATGTTTAATTGTATGCTTATATGTGTGTATGTATTGACGACTCCTGTGAGGGGTCATCATCATAATTGATGTTCCTACTAAGCTGTATAGCTTAGCACTAGTGTTTATCAGTGTAGGCATAAGAAGTCAGGATTTATTTTGAAGGGACAAGATCTAATGTCACCAGGCCAACACGAGACATAGGAATAGTCATAGTATGAAGTTATATTTTATTTTTTTCCTTGTAATCTGTGCTAAGTAAAACATAATATAATAAATAGTGTAAAGGTTATGTAATGTATCCAAGAGCATTATTTCTAAAGTCTTCACTTTATATTGATGTATGCATATATGTATAAACAACATGAATTAAGATGATAATGGCACAAACAGTTTGATCATAGGTAGAATAATAATAAGATGTCAGGTAACAAGAGAGGTTAGAGCAGTCATTACATATACTTCTCATTTTACCTTGGAGCGGTATAATCTCTAATGATCCTGGGTCTAAGACTATTATGATTTATAACTTGTTATTGTCTTACTCCTTGTTCATTCTCATGAGGTACATTAGGAGGCGGTGGATCATCCATATTTTTGGCTTGATTTTCTCCTCTCCTTCGATGTGAAGTCTTCTCAATTTTAGGATCAAACAGTGCTAATTATTGCTAATGTAATCTGTTCATACACCAATTTCACCTGAACAAAATAAAAATGAGTAAAAGAAAAATACATACAAACAATCAATCAAAAATTCACACAATTACACCAATCTCAGTAATGGTGCCAAAAACTTAACTTTTACTCAGCAAGTGTACTGAATCGATAAGTAATATAGAGGAATATTTTTAAGACCTCAAAATTATCGTACCCTAGGGATTGTGTTGTAAGAATAAAATCGATTGATTATTGATATATGTAAAGAATTTTTCCAATTATTTTGTTGATTAGAGAAATCACACCCAGACTTAACTAAACAAAATTAAAGCATATCAATGGCAATAAAAATAGAGTATGAAAATTAGAATGAAACAATTACTAAATATGTTATTCAAGGATCAAATCCTCCCCATAATGTAAAATTAATATGAATCATGTTAGAGAGTATGCCCTAGAGCCCATGTAATAGGAATGTTTTTCATATGTATGAAATTTATTTTCTTAATAAAGGCATCATTCATTTATTAATGCTGTGTTTGAATACATGAGTTTGTAAATCTTAAATTAATAAATGAAGTCCTAGATATTATTAACACAGTGTAAAGGCAATCATGAAGGTGTTCATGATGTGAGATGTCTATTGCATGCAAATGTGTTAATATTTAAATATCCCTAGTCATAGAATTAACAAGATAGGACATTGTTAATTCGGACAGACTAGCACATGTTATGCTTCTTGAATGGTTCAAGCAATGGTTCTCATAATTGTGATTATGGATGATAATCAAAGCTAACATGTGGATGCTTGTTAGAGGAACAAGTTCATTGGAGACCTGCAAAGAGAATCCTCATATGGATATTAAATCTATGTCAATGAGGAATCTCTTCATAGCGGTTGTGCAAGTATCCTTAGACTTGAGATCACCAAAGTTATCTTAAGTAGCAAGTGGTATACTTTGACTCCATAACTGATTACTTCCAACTGGGAGTGAACATAGTTAGGAGATTGGGTATATCATGACCTACTTGAAGATAGTCGAGTGATTGACAAAGGATTCACCATCCCAGATTTAACAAGGGAAGTTATCTCGCATGATTCTATAATTGCCTTGTTCAAAGAATCTCTGGCCAGAGTAATATGCCGAGATGGATGGAGATCCATGAAGGGCATTTTAGGAACAATGGTTAAATTAATAGAACATACATAATTAGATTTATATGAGTTGACAGAAATCCATACTTAGAATCTAATTAAGATAAGAGTGGTGAAAGGAGTAATTGCACGGTAACTGTTTCTATGGAAGGGTACAGTCAAACCACATGACTTTCCTGACATTTGGGTAGTCATGATACCTAGCTAGAGGCCAATCATGACTTGTATAATGATGTATCAAAATATCAATAGAGATTGATAAAATGATTTAAAGGAGTTTAAATCATGTGAGTTTTGAATAGAACTCACAATTACATATTATACTGCCAATATGGACAGGAACCCAATAGGTCACACACATATAGAGAAAAGGGTAAAATGGTAAAATGACAAGGATAATAATATTTGATATTATTATAAAGGTAGAGAGGAGAATATGATAATAATTAATTAAAGAGTTTAATTAATTATGATCAAATAAAATTGTCCGCGGAACTTTTGAGAAATGTTCTGTAAATTGGACCTAAATGAAATAATGTATTTCATGATTAATTATTATTGTCTTATAAGTGTTATAAGACTACTATAAGTGTTATAGGACTGATATAATAATTAATAGGACCATTGGAGAAATTATAAAGGGCCAAAGGAATGAAGAAGTTGGAGGAAGCCCTCCAGAAGAGGGCTACACGCCAAGTCCATACAGAAGGGCTTGGAGGGTTTTTTCTTGGACCAAATTAATTTATATATGTTACATAAGTGTTATGAAACTCACATATTTAATTTGGTTGGATTTGGAATCCATTTGGGTATTTAAATCCAATTAGATGCACAAAGGGCCTAGTTTGTGGATTTTGTGCATGGTCTTTTATGAAAAGATTTAATTTGGATTTAATTAAGCCCAAATGATTATAATTAATTCCAGAGGCCCAATTAATAATTCTCCAGCAATTTTAAAGAGCCCAATCTCATTAAGGAGTTGGAATTTTAACCTAACTATAAAAGGCCAACTAATGAGAATTAGGGTTAAGTGATTAAAACAAAAGGAAAGTCTTTTCTCCAAAAACTCTCTCCCTTTTTGCGCCACTTCCCAAGCTAGCTCTTGGGAATTTCGGCCAGCCCTAGTTTAACACCAATTTGTTGGTTCAATTTACCCCTCTCTAGTGTGGATTACTCATTGGAGGTGTTCGATTTTGGACACTGTGGTTTGCGACAACCCGATACGAAGTAAAATCAACTGTTCAACAAAAATCAAAGGTGATTTTTCTTATTCTCATATAGTTATATTGTGTATTCATGGCAAGATCAGATCTAATGGTTAAAAAAATTTAAAATTCCGCTCATGTATGTGATGCATGTAACCGTTAAATTCCAACATGGTATCAGAGCCAGGTTTTGCCATGGATATACAATTCTATATTATTCTGCGGAATAAGTTTTGTTTTATTTTGAGTTATTTATTTCATTAACTTTAAAATATGAGATTTAATTGTACATGAATGAGAAATACTGATTTCTGGATGTATTTGTGATCAAATAAATTTGGTGGAAACAAAACCGAAATTTTTGAAGAAAAGTTTAGGGTTTGGCGTGAAACCCTAGGTTATGTAGGGGCTGTTCTAATTTAATTTCTTATGGATCCATTTAAAAATCATTTAGATGATATTTTATGTGTTTAATATGTGATATTAAGCCGTAGGATCGAACGGAATTAAAATCGAACAAGTTTTGCATGAAAACTAGTTTTGTCGAAAAGTTCAATAAATTGGTGTTCTTCGTGTGTTCTTGATGTGTTCATGGTTAGAACGACTTTTGATCTTCTAAATCTGATATATATGATATATTAAAGTGTTTTTAATTAATTGGATTAATTAAAATGGGCCTTAAATTAATTTGATTAATTTTAATTCATTAAAACCACTTAATGGGCTTAATTATGTTTACGGACTTGGTTTAAGTTAGTGAATGACTTGGTGGGCCCAAGGAGCTGATTTAAATTAACTATTATAAACATTAATTAAGTTTATTAATGGGTTTTAAGGGCTGGAGTGGGCTTGGCTCATAGGGCCCAAATGGTCCAAATGACACAAAACTAGTTTGTGTGTGAACACACTTAGGGTTTTTCTTCTGTGGGTTTCGGCCTACACTTGTTATAAGCCCAAAATTGATTCTTTTAATTATTTAATATGATTAATTAATTAAATAATCAATTTATAATTAATTAATAATCAATTTGATTGATTATTAAGACAAGAACACATCATGCAAAAAGGTTTCCTAAAATGAAAGTTTCCAAAATGGAAAAAGTTTCCTAATTTGATCACATCATTAAAATAACTCAAAATATAGTTTAAAAAGTTGAAACAAAGTTAGTAATCTATTTCTTTATGTATTAGAAAGGCATATAAGGGTGTATGGTTGGCATGATGGATAGTTATGGACAAAGCCCAATGTGATTGAGCATTATACATGTTTTGGCCCAATGAGGACTTTCATGTCCCGGCTACTTGTTTTTGGTTTGTATTTCATTTCAAATTGTAATATGTAATTAGATTACTTAGATTAGAATTAGAAATAGAGATGGAGACCATTTTCAAGGAGCAAGATGGGCTGGGTGGAGATCCAACAAGCTTGAAGATAATATAATTATTTTTCTTGTTTGAATCATGCATACTACCTAGGTATGACCTTTTGATTTCCCTCTTGGCTCGGGGAAATCAATGTAGTGAAGTCCATAACTATACCATATTTGTATGCTTATATTTATGTGATAGATATAGGATGCATACCAATGTATGCCAACCATGTATGATGAGACTTAATTAACTAAAACCCTCAAACAAATACTAAGGTATATAAGCCTTCCATTAATTTGAGGAGAACCAGAGTTCTTTATAGTGTGGGTTGTTGACCACAGTCAAGCTCACATTATATCGAATATGTTCAAATCTAATTAAATGGGTCATCTTAGCTAGCCCATTAGTTTGTTGACCACAGTCAAGGCTAATGGTTCTAGAGGCAAGATTAGGGAATGCATATATAATATGCATGCATCAAGAGTTGATAACCTAATGATCCAATAGTTGTGTAGAGACACAATTGGTATAGAGATACCTACCTTTCAAGGATATGGAATTTGGCTTGTTGACCACAGTCAAGGTCAAATTACATATCAAGGATTGGATATTGGCCCACTAAGAAAACCATCGGGTTTTCTCGGATTATATAGTGAGGGCTATTAATTCGCAATAAAATAGTGGGAGTAAATGGATTAATTAAAGACCTTATTAATGCATACATATATATGAACATACTCTCATATCTTTTCTTTTTCACATCTAGGTCATCATCATGAGCACATCAAACATTAATATACGATCAATCTTGGATAACAAGCTGGTTGGCAACAACTATTCTGACTGGATCAGGCAAGTGAGAATTGTTCTCAGGGCTGAAAAGATCCATTATGTCTTGGATAAAGATCCACCACCACTTCCATCAGATGATGCCATTGATGAGATCAAAGGCATTTATCGAAAATACATGGAGGATAGTGAAGCAGCAGCATGTCTGATGCTGGGTGCTATGTCCTCAGAGCTTCAGAAGCAACATGAAATGATGGATGCTAGAACCATCGTTTTGCATCTAGAGGAGCTTTATTCTTCTCAGGCTAGAACTGAGCAATATGAGATTGCTCGAGCTCTATTTAGTTGCAAAATGGTGGAAGGCACTTCAGTTGCTGCTCATGCATTGAAGATGTATGGGTATATTGAGCATTTAAGTAGACTTGGCTATGTTATGGATAATGATCTATACATAGATTTAATCTTGTACTCGTTGGCTCCAAGTTATGCACCTTTTGTGCTTAACTTCAACATGAACAAGATCCAAGTATCCATTCCTGAGTTAATCAACATGCTCAAGACAGCTGATGGATCATTTAAGAAAGATCCAAAAAGTGTCATGGTTGTCACTTCTGCTAAAGGCAAGAAGCAGAAGAAGAAGATAACCAAGGCGCAGCCAAAGAATGGTGGGATCTCCAAGAAGAAGGTTGCCAAGAAAGAGAATCCCAAAGGAACTTGCTTCCATTGTGGAAAAGATGGTCATTGGAAGCGTAACTACAAGGCCTATCTAGATTCTCTTAAGGAGAAGAAGCAAGTTGTTGCATCTACTTCAGGTATTCATATGATTGAAATTAATACTTATTCTATTGCTTCAAAACAATCTTGGGTATTAGATACCGGATGTGGATCTCATTTATTAATGATCTACAGGGGCTTAGAAGCTTTAGAAGAGTTGGAAAGGCAGAGATATGTTTGCAGTCAGCTACTGGACAGAACATCTCTACAACAGTTGTGGGGACTTACTATTTCCCTCTTCCTAGTGGATTAGTATTGGAATTAAATAATTGTTATTATGTTCCAGCCTTATCCAAAAGTATTATTTCTTTCAGTCGTTTGATGAACGATTATGATATTTCTTTAAAGGACAAATGTTGTTATATTTTTAAGAACAATATATTTTATGTAAAAGCTATCATTGAGAATGGTATATTTGTTCTTGATTTAATTAAAGAAGTACATAATGTGGATACCAAGAGAATGAAACATGATAATCTAAATACCTCATACTTATGGCATTGTCGTTTAGGCCACATAAATGAAAAACGCATGACCAAGTTACACAAGTCAGGTGATTTGGGATCATTTGATTATGAATCATTTGATACATGTGAATCTTGTTTATTGGGAAAAATGACAAAAGCTCCCTTTATTGGTAAAGGAGAACGAGCTAAAATGGTTTTGGACTTAATACATTTAGATGTATGTGGTCCAATGACTACACATGCCAGAGGAGGTTATTCCTACTTCATTACTTTCATAGATGATTATTCCAGGTTTGGATACATCTATCTAATGAAATATAAGTCTGAAGCATTTGAAAAGTTCAAAGAGTTTAGAAATGAAGTAGAGAAACAACTTGGCAAAAGTATTAAAACACTTAGATCAGATCGAGGTGGAGAATACTTAAGTCAAGAGTTTCAGGATTATCTTAGAGATAATGGGATTTTATCTCAATGGACTCCTCCATATACACCACAACACAATGGTGTATCTGAAAGGAGAAATCGAACACTATTAGATATGGTTCGATCAATGATGAGCCGAGCGGACTTGCCTAAGTTCTTTTGAGGATATGCACTAGAAACTGCTGTTTATGTGTTAAATAGAGTTCCTAGTAAATCGGTTGATGTTACTCCATATGAGATGTGGAATAACAAGAAACCCACGCTTTCTCATATGAAAGTATGGGGCTGTCAAGCCTATGTGAAGAGGACAATGTCAGACAAACTGGATGTTAAGTCTGATAAATGTTTATTTGTGGGATATCCAAAAGAAACGTTTGGATATTATTTCTATCATCCCTTAGAACAAAAGGTGTTTGTTTCAAGGCATGCTGTCTTCTTGAAAAGATAATTTCTCCTACGAGAGGACAGTGGGAGTAAAATTGAGCTTGGTGAAGTTCAAGTCCCATAAATAGAAGATGATCAACCGATTGAACCCGAAATTGAATTTCATAATAATGAGATTACAGTTGAACCTGATTATACACAAAATCCTAGAAGATCTACTAGGATGCGTTCTATCCCTGTGAGATATGGATTTCACGTTGATTCGGATAGAGGCATAACTGTAGTAGAGGACAATGAGCCTACAAGCTATCAAGAAGTTTTGAACAGTTCAGAACGTGATTTATGGCTTAAGGCTATGCAGTCCGAAATGGACTCCATGTATGAGAATAAAGTATGGACTTTAACTCAACCACCTGAAGGGATAAAACCCATAGGGTGCAAATGGGTCTTCAAAAAGAAGACTGACATGGAAGGTAATATAGTTACCTATAAAGCTCGCTTAGTAGCAAAAGGTTATCGTCAAAAAGAAGGTATTGACTATGATGAAACTTTTTCTCCTGTAGCGATGCTTAAGTCTATAAGAATACTTTTAGCCATTGCAGCTCATTATGATTATGAGATTTGGCAAATGGATGTGAAGACAGCTTTCCTTAATGGAAATCTTTCTGAGGATGTGTATATGACACAACCAGAAGGATTCACATCAGGAAATGGCGAAAAGGTATGCAAGCTTCAAAGATCCATTTATGGATTGAAGCAAGCCTCTAGGAGCTGGAACATACGATTCAATGAGACAATCAAAGAGTTTGGTTTCTCACAGAATGAAGATGAACCTTGTGTGTATAAAAGGGTCAGTGGGAGTGCAATTGTCTTCCTAGTTCTATATGTAGATGACATATTGATCATGAGAAATGACATTTCTCTTCTCCAATCTGTTAAAATATGGTTATCCAAGCAATTCTCCATAAAAGACCTTGGAGAAGCATCCTATATTCTGGGAATAAGGATCTATAGAGATAGATCCAATAGGTTGCAAAGTCTTTCTCAGAGTACATATATAGATAAAGTATTGAAGAGGTTCAATATGGATCTCTCTAAGAAAGGGTTTATACCCATGGTGCATGGGAAACACCTTTCTAAGTCTATGTGTCCGCAGACACTAGAGGATAGAGAGAGCATGAATAGAATACCATATGCATCTGCAATTGGTTCTATCATGTACGCTATGTTATGTACACGTCCAGATGTAGCATTTGCTTTGAGTGTCACAAGCAGATTCCAATCCAATTTTGGAGAGGAACATTGGGCAGCTGTCAAGAATATTCTTAAGTACTTGAGAAGGACTAAGGATATATTCTTGGTATATGGAGAGGGCAGTTTGGAAGTAAATGGGTATACAGATGCCAGCTTCCAATCTGACAAAGATGATTGTAAATCACAATCTGGTTATGTGTTCATAATGGGAGGAGGAGCAGTTAGTTGGAAAAGTTCCAAACAAGAAACAACTGCTGATTCCACGACGGAAGCCGAGTACATTGCTGCTTCAGAAGCATCCAAAGAAGCAGTCTAGATCAAAAAGTTCATAACCGAACTAGGAGTGGTGCCTAGCATTGTTGATCCGATTCCTTTATATTGTGACAACAATGGAGCCATTGCGCAAGCAAAGGAACCACGGTCTCATTAGCGATCCAAACATGTTCTCAGATGCTACCATCTCATAAGGGAAATAGTAGCTAGAAATGATGTGAAAATAGAAAGGGTTCCCACAGATGACAATGTGGCGGATCCCCTCACTAAAGCACTTTCCCAGATAAAGCATGATCACCATATAAATAGCATAGGTCTGAGACATATGAGTGATTGGCTCTAGTGCAAGTGGGAGATTGTTAGAGAGTATGCCCTATAGCCCATGTAATAGGGATGTTTTTCATATGTATGAAATTTATTTTCTTAATGAAGGCATCATTCATTTATTAATGCTGTGTTTGAATACATGAGTTTGTAAATCTTAAATTAATAAATGAAGTCCTAGATATTATTAACATAGTGTAAAGGCAATCATGAAGGTGTTCATGATGTGAGATGTCTATTGCATGCAAATGTGTTAATATCTAAATATCCCTAGTCATAGAAGTAACAAGATAGGACATTGTTAATTCGGACAGACTAGCACATGTTATGCTTCTTGAATGGTTCAAGCAATGGTTCTCATAATTGTGATTATGGATGATAATCAAAGCTAACATGTGGATGCTTGTTAGAGGAACAAGTTCATTGGAGACCTGCAAAGAGAATCCTCATATGGATATTAAATCTATGTCAGTGAGGAATCTCTTCATAGCGATTGTGCAAGTATCCTTAGACTTGAGATCACCAAAGTTATCTTAAGTAGCAAGTGGTATACTTTGACTCCATAACTGATTACTTCCAACTGGGAGTGAACATAGTTAGGAGATTGGGTATATCATGACCTACTTGAAGATAGTTGAGTGATTGACAAAGGATTCACCATCCCAGATTTTATAAGGGAAGTTGTCTCGCATGATTCTATAATTTCCTTGTTTAGAGAATCTCTAGCCAGAGTAAGATTCCAAGATGGTTAGAGATCCATGGAGGGCATTTTGGGAACAATGGTTAAATTAATAGAACATACATAATTAGATTTATATGAGTTGATAGAAATCCATACTCAGAATCTAATTGAGATAAGAGTGGTGAAAGGAGTAATTGTACGGTAACTGTTTCTATGGAAGGGTATAGTCAAATCACTTGACTTTCCTGATATTTGGGTAGTCATGATGCCTAGCTAGAGGCCAATCATGACTTGTATAATGATGTATCGATAATATCAAAAGGGATTGATAAAATGATTTAAAGGAGTTTAAATCATGTGATTTTTGAATAGAACTCACAATTACACATTATACTGCCAACATGGACAGGAACCCAATAGGTCACACACATATAGAGAAAAAGGATAAAAAGTTAAAATGACAAGGATAATAATATTTGATATTATTATGGGGATAGAGAAGTGAATAAGAGAATAATTAATTAAAGAGTTTAATTAATTATGATCAAGTAAAATTGTTCGTGGAACTTTTGAGAAATGTTCTGTAAAATTGGACCTAATTGAAATAATGTATTTCATAATTAATTATTATTGGCCTATAAGTGTTATAGGCTGATATAATAATTAATAAATCCATTAGAGGAATTATAATGGCCCAAAAAAGTGAAGTTGGCACAGAAGCCCTTTGAAAAAAGGGCCACACGCAAACTCCAAATAGAGGGCCTTAGAGGCCTATTTCTTGGACCAAAATAAATTCAATATGTTACATAAGTGTTATGGAGCCTATATATTTAATTTGGTTGGATTTGGAATTCATTTGGGTAATTAAATTCAAGTATATGTACAAAGGGCCTAGTTTGTGGGTTTTGTGCAGTCTTTTGTGAAAGGGCTTAAATTGGATTTAATTGAGCCCAAATAATTATAAATAATTCCACAAGCCAAATTAATAATTCTCCAGAAATTTCAAAGAGCCCAATCTCATTATGAAGTTGGATTTTTGACCTAACTATAAAAATCCAAGTAATGAGGAATTAGGGTTAAGTGAGAAAACACTTAAGAAAAGTTTCTTCTCTTTTCTCTCTACCCTAGCCGCCACCTCCCTTTACTAGCTCAAGGGATTTTAGGCTAGACCGTTGTTCTCTCCCAATTTTTTGTTCATTCTATCATTCTCTAGTGTGGATTACTCATTGGAGGTGTTCGATTTTGGACACTGTGGTTTGCGACAACCCGGTGCGAAGGAAAATCAACTGTACAACAAAAATCAAAGGTGATTTTTCTTATTCTCATTAATATGAATATTGTAAATTCATGGAAAGATCAGTAATATTGGTTAAAAATTTTAAATTTCGCTTATGTATGAGATGCATGTAACCGATAAATTCCAACATGGTATCAGAGCTTAGTTTTGCCATGAATATACAATTCTATATTTTTCTGTAAAATAAGTTTTATTTTTTAGTTATTTATTTCATGAAATTTAAAATATTAGATTTAATTATTCATGAATGAGAAATATTAATTTCTGAATATATGTGTGATCAAATAAATAAAACAAAAACAAAAACGATTCTTTTGAGAAAAGAATCTAGGTTTTTGCGTGAAGAACTTGTAGATTTAGGGGCTGTTCTAAATTAATTTTTTATACATCCATTATAAGATCATTTAGATGATAATTTATGTGTTTAATCTGTGATATTAAGCCAAAGGATCAAACGAAATTAAAATCGAACAAGTTTTGCATGAAAACTAGCTTAGTCGAAAAGTTCGATATATTGGTGTTCTTCGTGTGTTCTTGATATGTTCTTGGTGTGTTCTTATTTAGAAAAATTTTTAATCTTATAAATCTGATATATCTAATATATTAAAGTGTTTTTAATTAATTGGATTAATTAAAATAGGCCTTAAATTAATTTGATTAATTTTAATTCATTAAAACCACTTAATGGGCTTAATTATGTTTACGGACTTGGTTTAAATTAGTGAATAAATTGGTGGCCCAAGGAGCTGATTTAAATTAAATATTATAAACAATAATTAATTTTATTAATGGGTTTTAAGGGCTGGAGTGGGCTTGGCTCATTCCAAAAGGCCCAAATGGTCCAATAGACAAAAAACTAGTTTGTGTGTGAACACATTTAGGGTTTAATATGGTGGGTTTCGGCCTACCCTTTATCTTAGCTCAAAATTGATTCTTTTAATTATTTAATATGATTAATTAATTAAATAATCAATTAATAATTAATTAATAATCAATTGGATTGATTATTAAGGCAAGAACACATACATGCAAAAAGGTTTCCTAAAATGAAAGTTTCCAAAATGGAAAAAGTTTCCTAATTTGATCACATTATTAAAATAACTCAAAAGTATGTTTCAAAAGTTGAAACAAAGTTAGTAATCCATTTCTTTATGCATTATAAATGCATATAAGGGTGTATGATTGGCATGATAGATAGTTATGGACAAGGCCCAATGTGATTGAGCATTATGCATGTTTTGGCCCAATGAGGACTTTCATGTTCCGGCCACTTGTTTTTGGTTTGTATTTCTTTTCAAATTATAATATGTAATTAGATTACTTAGATTAGAATTAGAAATAGAGATGAAGACCACTATCAAGGAGCAAGATGGGTCGGATGGAGATCCAACAAGCTTGAAGATAATGTAATTATTTTTTTTGTTTGAAACATGCATACTACCTAGGTGTGACCTTTTGATTTTCCTCTTAGCTCGGGGAAATCAATGTAGTAAAGTCCATAACTATACCATATTTGTATACTTATATTTATGTGATAGATATGGGATGCATACCAATGTATGCCAACCATGTATGATGAGACTTAATTAACTAAAACCCTCAAACAAATACTAAGGTATATAAGCCTTTCATTAATTTGAGGAGAACCAGAGTTCTTTATAGTGTGAGTTGTTGACCACAGTCAAGCTCACATTATATCGAATATGTTCAAATCTAATTAAATGGGTCATCTTAGCTAGCCCATTAGCTTGTTGACCACAGTCAAGGCTAACGGTTCTAGAGGCAAGATTAGGGAATGCATATACGATATGCATGCATCAAGAGTTGATAACCTAATGATCCAATAGTTGTGTAGAGACACAATTGGTATAGAGATACCTACCTTTCAAGGGTATGGAGTTTGGCTTGTTGACCACAGTCAAGGTCAAATTACATATCAAGGATTGGATATTGGCCCACTAGGAAAACCATTGGGTTTTCTCGGATTATATAGTGAGGGCTATTAATTCGCAATAAAATAGTGGGAGTAAATGGATTAATTAAAGACCTTATTAATGCATACATATATATGAACATACTCTCATATCTTTTCTTTTTCACATCTAGATCATCATCATGAGCACATCAAACATTAATATACGATCAATCTTGGATAACAAACTGGTTGGCAGCAACTATTCTGACTGGATCAGGCAAGTGAGAATTGTTCTCAGAGCTAAAAATATCCATTATGTCTTGGATAAAGATCCACCACCACTTCTATTAGATAATGCCATTGATGAGATCAAAGGCACTTATCGAAAATACATAGAGGATAGTGAAACGGCAGCATGTCTGATGCTGGGTGCTATGTCTTCGGAGCTTCAGAAGCAACATGAGATGATGGATGCTAGAACCATCATTTTGCATCTTGAGGAGCTTTATTCTTCTCAGGATAGAACTGAGCAATATGAGATTGCTCGAGCTCTATTTAGCTGCAAAATGGTGGAAGGCACTTCAGCTGCTGCTCATGCATTGAAGATGTATGGATATATTAAGCATTTGAGTAGACTTGGCTATGTAATGGATAATGATCTATACATAGATTTAATCTTGTACTCGATGTCTCCAAGTTATACACCTTTCGTGCTTAACTTCAACATGAACAAGATCCAAGTAACCATTCCTGAGTTAATCAACATGCTCAAGATAGCTGATGGATCCTTTAAAAAGGATCCAAAAGGTGTCATGGTTGTCACTTCTACTAAAGGCAAGAAGCAGAAGAAGAAAAAGATAACCAAGGCACAGCTAAAGAATGGTGGGATTTCCAAGAAGAAGGTTTCTAAGAAAAAGAATCCCAAAGGAACTTGCTTCCATTGCGGAAAGGATGGTCATTGGAAGCGTAACTGCAAGGCCTATCTAGATTCTCTCAAGGAAAAGAAGCATGCTGATGCTCTTACTTCAGGTATTCATATGATTGAAATTAATACTTATTCTATTTCTTTAAAACAATCTTGGGTATTAGATACCGGATGTGAATCTCACTTGTGTAATGATCTACAGGGGCTTAGAAGCTTTAAAAGAGTTGGAAAGGCAGAGATATGTTTGCAGTCAGCTACTGGACAAAATATCTCTACAACAGTTGTGGGGACTTATCATTTGCCTCTTCCTAGTGGATTAGTACTGGAATTAAATAATTGTTATTATGTTCCAGCTTTATCCAAGAGTATTATTTCTTTCAGTTGTTTATTGAATGATTATGACATTTATTTAAAGGACAAGTGTTGTTTCATTTTTAAGGACAATATGTTTTATGTAAAAGCTATCATTGAGAATGGTATATTTGTTCTTGATTTAATTAAAGAAGTGAATAATGTGGATACCAAGAGAATGAAACATGATAATCTAAATACCTTATATTTATGGCATTGTTGTTTAGGTCATATAAATGAGAAACGCATGACCAAATTACACAAGTCAGGTGATTTGGGATCATTTGATTATGAATCATTTCATACATGCGAATCTTGTTTATTGGGAAAAATGACAAAAGCTCCCTTTATTGGTAAAGGAGAATGAGCTAAAATGGTTTTGGACTTAATACATTCAGATGTATGTGGTCCAATGATTACACTTGCCAGAGGAGGTTATTCCTACTTCATTACTTTCATAGATGACTATTCCAGGTTTGGATACATCTATCTAATAAAATATAAATCAGAAGCATTTGAAAAGTTCAAAGAATTCAAAAATGAAGTAGAGAAACAACTTGGCAAGATTATTAAAATACTTAGATCAGATCGAGGTGGAGAATACTTAAGCCAAGAGTTTCAGGATTATCTTAGAGATAATGGGATTTTATCTCAATGGACTCCACCATATACACCACAACACAATGGTGTATTTGAAAGGAGAAATCGAACACTATTAGATATGGTTCGATCAATGATGAGTCGAGCAGACTTGCCTAAGTCCTTTTGGGGATATGCACTAGAAATTACTGTTTATGTGTTAAACAGAGTTCCTAGTAAATCGGTTGATGTTACTCCATATGAGATGTGGAATAACAAGAAACCCACAGTTTCTCATATGAAATATGGGGTTGTCCTACTTATGTGAAGAGGAAGTCTGACAAATGTTTATTTGTGGGATATCCAAAAGAAACCTTTGGATATTATTTCTATCATCCCTTAGAACAAAATGTGTTTGCTTCAAGGCATGTTGTCTTATTGGAAAGAGAATTTCTCCTACGAGAAGACAGTGGGAGCAAAATTAAACTTGGTGAAGTTCAAGACCCACAAATAGAAGTAGATCAACCGATTGAACCCGAGACTGAATTTCATAATGATGAGATTACAATTGAACCTGATTATACACAAAATCCTAGAAGATCTACTAGGATGCGTTCTATCCCTGTGAGATATGGATTTCACGTTGATTCGGATAGAGGCATAACTGTAGTAGAGGACAATGAGCCTACAAGCTATCAAGAAGTTTTGAACGGTTCAGAACATGATTTATGGCTTAAGGCTATGCAGTCTGAAATGGACTCCATATATAAGAATAAAGTATGGACTTTAACTCAACCACCTGAAGGGATAAAACTCATAAGGTGCAAATGGGTCTTCAAAAAGAAGACCGACATGGAAGGTAATATAGTTACCTATAAAGCTCGCTTAGTAGCAAAGGGCTATCGTCAAAAAGAAGGTATTGACTATGATAAAACCTTTTCTCCTGTAGCGATGCTTTAGTCTATAAGAATTCTTTTAGCCTTTGCAACTCATTATGATTATAAGATTTGGCAAATGGATGTGAAGATAACTTTCCTAAATGGAAATCTAACTGAGGATGTGTATATGACACAACCTGAAGGGTTCACATCAAGAAATGGAGAAAAGGTATGCAAGCTTCAAAGATCCATTTATGGATTGAAGCAAGCCTCTAGGAGCTGGAACATACGATTCAATGAGACAATCAAAGAGTTTGGTTTCTCACAGAATGAAGATGAACCTCGTGTGTATAAAAGGGTCAGTGGGAGTGCAATTGTCTTCCTGGTTCTATATGTGGATGACATATTGATCAAAGGAAATGACATTTCTCTTCTCCAATCTGTTAAAATATGGTTATCCAAGCAATTCTCCATGAAAGACCTTGGAGAAGCATCCTATATACTGGGAATAAGGATCTATAGAGATAGATCCAATAGGTTGCTAGGTCTTTCTCAAAGTACATACATAGATAAAGTATTGAAGAGGTTCAATATGGATCTCTCTAAGAAAGGGTTTATACCCATGGTGCATGGGAAACACCTTTTTAAGTCTATGTGTTTGCAGACACTAAAGGGTAGAGAGAGCATGAATAGAATACCATATACATCGGCATTTGGTTCTATCATGTATGTTATGTTATGTACACGTCCAGATGAAGCATTTGCTCTGAATGTCACAAGCAGATTCCAATCCAAATTTGGAGAGGAACACTGGGCAGCTGTCAAGAATATCCTTAAGTACTTGAGAAGGACTAAGGATATATTCTTGGTATATGGAGAGGGCATTTTGAAAGTAAAAGGGTATACAGATGCCAGCTTCAAATCTAACAAAGATGATTGTAAATCACAGTCTGGTTATGTGTTCATAATGGAAGGGGAGCAGTTAGTTGAAAGAGTTCCAAATAAGAAACAACTGCTGATTCCACGACAGAAGCTTAGTACATTGCTGCTTTGGAAGCAGTCTGAATCAAAAGTTCATAACTGAACTAGGAGTGGTGCCTAGCATTGTTGATCCAATTCCTTTTTATTGTGACAACAATGGAGCCATTGCACAAGCAAAGGAACCACGGTCTCATCAGCAATCTAAGCATGTTTTCAGATGCTACCATCTCATAAGGGAAATAGTAGCTAGAAATGATGTGAAAATAGAAAGGGTTACCACATATGACAATGTGGCAGATCCCCCCACTAAAGCACTTTACCAGATTAAGCATGATCACCATATAAATAGCATGGACCTAAGACATATGAGTGATTGGCTCTAGTGCAAGTGAGAGATTGTTAGAGACTATGCCCTAGAGTCCATGTAATAGGGATGTTTTTCATATGTATGAATTTATATTCTTAATAAAAGGCATCATTCATTTATTAATGCTATGTTTAAAAACATGAGTTTGTAAATCTTAAATTAATAAATGAAGTCCTAGATATCATAAAAACAGTGTAAAGGCAATCATGAAAGTGTTCATGATATGAGATGTCTATTGCATGCAAATGTGTTGATATCTAAATATCCCTAGTCATAGAATTAACAAGACAGGACATTGTTAATTCGGACAGACTAGCACATGTTATGCTTCTTGAATGGTTCAAGCATTGGTTCTCATAACTGTGATTATGGAAGATAATCAAAGCTAACATATGGATGCTTGTTAGAAGAGCCAGTTCATTGGAGACCTGCAAAGAGAATCCTCACATGGATATTAAATCTATGTCAGTGAGGAATCTCTTCATAGTGGTTGTGCAAGTATCCTTAGACTTGAGATCACCAAAGTTATCTTAAGTAGCAAGTGGTATACTTTGACTCCATAACTGATTGCTTCCAACTAGGAGTGAACATAGTTAGGAGATTGGGTATATCATGACCTACTTGAAGATAGTTGAGTGATTAACAAAGGATTCACCATCCCAGATTTTATAAGGGAAGTTGTCTCGCATGATTCTATAATTGCCTTGTTCAGAGAATCTCTAGCCAGAGTAATATGCAAAGATGGATAGAGATCCATGGAGGGCATTTTGGGAACAATGGTTAAATTAATAGAACATACATAATTAAATTTATATGAGTTGACAGAAATCCATACTCAGAATCTAATTGAGATATGAGTGGTGAAAGGAGTAATTGCACTGTAACTGTTTCTATGGAAAGGTATAGTCAAACCACTTGACTTTCCTGACATTTGGGTAGTCATGATGCCTAGCTAGAGGCCAATCATGACTTTTATAATGACGTATCAATAATATCAATAGGGATTGATAAAATGATTTAAAGGAGTTTAAATCATGTGATTTTTTAATAAGACTCACAATTACACATTATACTGCCAACATGGACAGGAACCCAATAGGTCACACACATATAGAAAAAAAGGATAAAATGGTAAAATGACAATGATAATAATATTTGATATTATTATGGGGATAGAGAAGTAAATAAGAGAATAATTAATTAAAGAGTTTAATTAATTATGATCAAGTAAAATTTTTCGCGAAACTTTTGAGAAATGTTCTGTAAAATTGGACCTAATTGAAATAATATATTTCATAATTAATTATTATTGGACTATAAGTATTATAGGACTGATATAATAATTAATAGATCCATTGGAGGAATTATAATGGCCCAAAGAAGTGAAGTTGGCACAGAAGCCCTCCAGAAAAAGGGCCACACGTCAACTCCAAACAGAAGGCCTTAGAGGCCTATTTCTTGGACCAAAATAAATTAAATATGTTACATAAGTGTTATGGAGCCTACATATTTAATTTGGTTGGATTTGGAATTCATTTGGGTAATTAAATCCAAGTATATATACAAAGGGCCTAGTTTGTGGGTTTTGTGCATAGTCTTTTGTGAAAGGGCTTAAATTGAATTTAATTGAGCCCAAATAATTATAAATAATTTCAAAAGCCAAATTAATAATTCTCTAATAATTTCAAAGAGCCCAATCTCATTATGAAGTTGAATTTTTGACCTAACTATAAAAATCTAAGTAATGAGGAATTAGGGTTAAGTGAGAAAACACTTAAGAAAAGTTTCTTATCTTTTCTCTCTACCCTAGCTGCCACCTCCCTTTGCTAGCTCAAGGGATTTTTGGCTAGCCCCTTGTTCTCTTCCAATTGTTGGTTCATTCTATCATTCCCTAGTGTGGATTACTCATTGGAGGTGTCCGATTTTGGACATTGTGATTTGCGACAACTCGGTGCGAAGAAAAATCAACTGCACAACAAAAATCAAAGGTAATTTTTATTATTCTAATTAATATGAATATTGTACATTCATGGCAAGATCAGTAATATTGGTTAAAAATTTTAAATTCCGCTTATGTATGAGATGCATGTAACCGATAAATTTCAACATTTTTTTGTTTCATTTATTTATTTTTGGTACTTTATTTTATTTTTTGAATGTATTTAATTTAAGGATGTAATAATTTAGTAAAAAATGAATTATTGGCATGATAATTGATAAAAAGTCATTAAATATTTTATACATAATTAATTTGTATTTTTATTAATAAAATGGACCAATGTCCAATTTTTATCCCAAAAGTAATATTAAGGTAATAAACTCCTCTTTTTTCTTGTTTTATCCCACATATTAGGAATTGGAATTTTTGGAGTAGATGGACATTTATATTTATGATTTAGTGCATGTAGAAGAAGAAGGAAATAAGAAGAAAGTAAAAAAGGTTGAAGGAGATTGAAAGAAGCACTTTTGAGTTACATAAAAGGTATGGGAACTTTACATATTTTGTATGTGTTTGTTCTTGAATAATACATCATAAGGTTGTGTTTGATGTTAAGAAGAAAACATGGATATAGGGCTATCTCATGCATAAAAGTTGGATTAATGAGAGTTTCTTTGAGATAGCACAAAATCGTAACCTAGGGTTACTAGATATAGTTACACTATTTTGCCTATAGCTTTAGTTATAGAGATGAAAATTAGGTGATTCTAGTTGTGTTAGAAACTAGACTCGTAGGCCTATATTTTATATGAAGAGGTCAAAATTTGGTTTTCCCTGTAAGATGATAAAAAAATTAGGTTAAACCTTGGCTATGTTTGTTGCCCTGTCATTGAGAGCAATCTACATTATTTAATTAATATCTAAAGATTTATAAGCTAAATGGGATTATTCTTGATGTTTTAGAAACTATAAACATAAATGAGTAACTTTATAGAAGACCAATTTGCCTGAAAATGCCATTTAATAGGTCTAAAATAGCATACAAGTTGAACCTGAAAATCTATCTTTAGGATTTTTAGGGTAGAATGGTATCTCGTAGTCACAACCAATTGGTTACCACCATAAGCCCCTTCTAGAATTAATTATGTACCTATATCACTGTCATAACCAATGAGTCACCACCATGAGCCTTCCCTATTTCCTCTTATACTTGAATTTTAGATCCCGAATTGTCCCCAAAACTTTTCTAAACCTCCCCAGATATTTTTAAGGCATTCTAAACATAAAAATAAAGGTGATATGTGACATTAAATATGTGTGGAGCATAATGACACATGGGAATAAATTTATAAAATAAGCATTATTACTTAAAGACATAAATATATATGTGATTCAAAGTGTTTCAATTCAATAATTCACAAATATGCAAATGTTTTTGTTCTTAAAAATATGAACTGATGATCATGGTTATACTATTGTAACTATTTTAGTTAACGAATTAAACTTGTTAAATAAAAGATGTGAAAATGGATCGATGTTTGCATTTAAAGCTTGGTTGTGGATAGATAGGCATGCCTATAAGGTATAGATGCATCTGCCATAGTTCTAAGCCCATTTGGGTTTATAGTTTATCCCTACTTAGGACCACAGTCTCGACCCCATTTAGGTCTGCCGATTTGATACCTTTGGGTATCCATAGGAATAATACATTCGGGTATTCATATGATTGATACCTACTAGTATCCACAACACCTGCTATCAATACCCATAGAACTTAAGTGGGCATTCACAGGAAATAATAAATAGTTGAATGAATGTTATATGCTCAATGTTATATAATGATATGATCTATATGACTAATTTACATTGTAAATCTTATTTATGGTAATGCTTACCCAATTAATTATAATATGGTTTCTAATTAATATAAATGTATCTTATTATTGTTGCTTATTATGTGCTTAAGAATGATCACTGTGAGTGGTTATTAACATATTTATTGTTCCCTACTAAGTTGTATAGCTTAGAATGGGTGTTCATTTGTGTCGGGACTCAAGTTAGAACTCTTCAACAAGGATAAGGCCAACAACTATAAAGCCAACACTAGCTGTAGGAAGAGTCAAAGTATGAAGACATTGTCTTTTTGTTTTTGTTACTATAAATCCCATATTAAAATGTAACATAAAGGATAGAATTATTGTAATTATGGCTTATTAAAAGAGTTTTCTCTTATATAACCTCTTTTAATGTAATGTCATGATTATAAGTTGCTTAGAATGACATGATGTTTGTGAAAATAAAATATAATATAAACTATTTGTATGAAAGATAGTATGCATGGTAATAGGAAACCGAAAAGGTTAGAGTAGTCTTTATATTTTTGGTATCAAAGCCTAATTTAGGCAGTTCTAGCCGATAAGAGTTTAAGAGTATACATGTATAAAATGTCGTTGGTGTTGGCCTAATGTTGATGTCCCTATATTTTTGTAAATTGTAGATCATGGAAGGAAATAGGAAAGTAATAAAAGAGATTGCTAAAAGTAACTTGCCAGTCGGATCAAATCCCTCCAACCTAAAATTTTCGACATCTACCTAGGGCAATGCACCCACTACTATTCCTGGTGAAGCCTTGCTGAAGATTTTATAGGATATGGCCTAAATTTTATAGAGAATGATGACACCAAAAGTACCCATTGAAAAAATCAGAAAGCATAAAGCGAAAGAATTTATGTGTACTAGTTTAGAGGAATTAGAAAGGGTAAAATTTTTGTTAGAGAAGATTAAATGAGTCTTTGAGGAGATTTAATGCCTAGTCAACTAGAAAGTAACTTATGTTGTGTCTTTATTACAAAGAGTGGCATATGATTGGTGGAAGCTAGTGTTGAAATAGCCTCAATTGTTCGATCCTCTTACTTGGGAATTCTTTGAAGCATAATTTAAAAAGAGATATGTAATTAAAGCTTATAAAGCAAAAAGGTTGAGGTAGTTTTTAAATTTGAAGCAAAGATGAATGACGGTAGCCTAGTATGAGAAGGAGTTCAACTGCCTAAGTAAGTATGTACCAGAATCTATGTTAACTGGAGCTTTTAAGTGCTGATAGTTTAAAGATGGTTTAAATGATCGTGTCAGAAAGCGGTTGATTGGACCTACTTCATTGCAATTGATGGACTATTATCAACTTGTACAAGTAACCATTCAGGTGCAAAAGAATGAATTAGCTAAAAAGGAAAGAGAATAAAGATAAAGCTTTACTAGAGGTGTTTCATAAATAGGGAAGACACCTAGGGTTACAAAGGAAGATCAACCGATAGAATCTGTTAATCACTCTACTTTTAAGGGAAAACAATAGGAAGAATTTACCATAGTTAGATCAGGAAATGAGACATCAACAGGATAAAGGTGGAGCATAACTACCAAAATGCACTTATTATCTTAGGAGGCACTAGGGCACTTATAGGATGCTAACAAGTGCTTACTTCAAATTTAACAATTATCTTAATATTTTGATCTCTCTAGCAATGTTTTGATAATGAATTTCTAGTAGTTTTAAGTAAAAATATATCTCTTGAACTATATCTTCACTCATGATGATTTTTCAAATAATATTCTTAAGAAATTCTGCAATTAAAGATTACTTGAATTAATGAGAATAAACAAAAATTAACATAATAGTTCAAGTTCCTAAAAACATTATTCGCAATTATTACAAAGAAGAAAAGACTAAATTGAAAGATGGATAAAAGTTGATCTCTCAATCCTTTACTCATTAAATCGTCTTTTTCTTTTTTGATCTTGTCTTCTTTTCAAAAGTTAATTCTTCTATCTCTTTACAAAAATAATAAAAGTCTAACTAAAAACTATCATCTAAAAAATGTTCATATTTTCTTCAAATCTTTATCTCTTTTATATGCTCTTCTTGAACTAATACAACTCATCAAACACTCTTTTAGAGGTACACAACCATTCATGAAAATTCATGTTCCTTTAAAGCTTTATTTGAAATTTGAATTGCATAACCTCTATCTATCTCTCACATGACTCCTGTCACGCTTGCAACTAAACATGCATCTTTAATATTTTTTTTTACTTTTGCTTTTCCTTCTCTTCTTCCTTCCTTCCTGGGCCATATTCGGGATCTTGAATTTTTTGCTCACTTTTCCTCCCTTTCCTAGTTCTTCCTCCCTTTACTCCTATAATCATGCAAAACTACACAAAACATAAAAAGACACCAAATTTTAAATATAATTAACTACAAATAAACATCATACCATAATTCTAAATGCAAAATACTTAACTAAATATGAACTATTAAACTCACATCAACAGTAATGCTGAACATTTTATATCTAATTACCCTTTGAGATAAGAGAAAAGGTATACTCAATAGGGCAGTAGGAGAGCTTCTAATACACCATCAGTGGGTAGAGGGCATGGAAAAGATAGAGGTGGACCTAGCCAGCTTAGAGCCCAATCTAAAAATGTCTCTAAAATAGTTGATCGACCCTTTGTCTCTACACCACCTACTTGTATGCATGCCATGAAAGCCCGTGAAGATGTAAATGCTTCAAAAGTTATAGTTGATACTTTTTCTCTATTCGACACTAATGTATATGTGCTTATAGATTTGGGGTTCTACTCATTATTATATATGTATTGGGGATTTGGGTAAAAGTGAGTCTGTTGTAGTTGAATTAAATTTTCATATATATGTGATTAGTCCTATGGCCCACAGTATATGTGTAAATAGAGTGTGTAGAAATCGCCCTATTAGGATACAAGGAAAATAATTTTTGGCTAATTTAATTGAGTTGCCCTTTCATGAATTTGATGTAATATTAGGTATGGACTGGTTAACTAAAAATCAGGCAATAGTGAATTATGGAGCCAAGACTGTGGTACTAAAGAATGATGAGGTTAATGAAATAATCATATAGGGTATTAGATATAAACCCCTAACAAATGTCATATTGTCTATAAAAGCTAGGCATTTTCTTAGGAAAGGATGTGAGGTATTCTTGGCTTTGGTACTTGATTCTAAGAAAGAGACAATAAACCTTAAAGATATACCAGTAGTTAATGAATTCCCTGATGTGTTTCTAAAGGAGTTATCGGGTCTTTCATCTGAAAGAGAGGTAGAGTTGTCTATAAAAGTCGTACTTGGAATGGTTCCCATTTCTAGGGTACCATATAGAATTGCACCATTAGAACTGAAAGAGCTGAAAGTCTAATTATAGGAACTACTAGATAAAGGCTTTATTAGACTTAGTGTGTCATCTTGGAGCGTGCCAGTATTGTTCATTAAAAAAATGGCACATTAAGGATATGTATAGATTATAGACAGCACAACAAGGTGTCAGTAAAGAATAAATATCCATTGCCTCGGATTAAAGATTTATTTCACCAATTAAAGGGCATCGATGTATGTTCCAAGATTGATCTACAATTGGGATATTATCAACTTTAGGTAAAAGATGTAGATATTTCGAAGATTACTTTTAGAACTCAGTATGACCATTATGAAATTTTGGTTATGCCTTTCGAGTTGAAGAATGCACCAATAACTTTTATAGATTTGATGAATAGGGTGTTAAGACCCTATTTAGACCAGCTTGTAGTAGTATTTATTGATGATATACTGGTATATTCTCGAAATGAAGCTAAATATATGAAACATTTGAGAATTGTGTTACAGATTTTGCGAGAAAAAAAACTACATGTCAAGTTGATCAAATGTGGTTTCTGGCTTAAGGAAGTCACATTCCTTGGGCATATTGTATAATCAAAAGGTATTAGGGTTGATCCTAAAAATATTGAGGCCATTGTCAGCGTGAAGCCACCTTGAAATGTGCAGGAAGTGAGGAGTTTCCTAGGTCTGATGGGTTATTAGCATCGATTTGTGAAAGGATTTTTAGTTATTTCCTCTTCACTCATTAGATTACTTTGAAAAGGTGTCAAATTTGAATGGATAGAAAGATTCAAGATGATCTTTGAGTAGTTAAAGAAGATGTTAGCAGAAGCTCCAGTCTTTACACAGCCAACATCGGGTAACGAGTATTCTATGCACAATGATGCCTCTAGGAATGGAATGGGTTATGTGTTGATGCAGGATGGCAAGGTAGTGGTCTATGTATCAATGAAATTAAAGCCTCACAAATAGAATTAGCGTACTTATGATTTGGAATTAGCAACAGTGGTATTTGCTTTGAAAATATGGTGTAATTATTTATATGGAGAAAGATGTAGAACCTATATGGATCATTAAAGTCTCAAGTATTTTCTCATACAGAGAGATCTTAACTTGATATAGCATAGGTGGTTGGAATTACTCAAAGATTATGATTTCATAATTGATTACCATCCAAGTAAAGCAAATGAAGTAGCTAATGCTTTGAGTCAAAAAATGGTGGCAACCTTGATGTTACAATAATACAAATAGAGATTTATACCAGATGGGGCATTGATCGCTCAACTAAAAGCATAACCCAACATTAGGCAAATAATAATCGATGCCTAGAAAGGTGATGAAAAACTAAAACAAATAAACCCAATTGATACATAAAGAAGGTCCATTAGAGTATTTAATAGGAGATGATGATGGTGTGTACTATCGAAATAGAATGTGTGTGCTAGATGGTAAAGAGCTGAAGAAAACCTTATTATGAGAAGCACATAACATGATTTTCACTATGCATCCTGGTGGTAACAAGATGTATCAAGATTTAAAGCAATTTTATTGGTGGCCAGAAATGAAAAGGGATGTAGCTGAATATGTTTCCAAATGTCTGAATTGTCAACAAGTAAAGGACGAACATCAATTTCCTTTGGGGTTATTGAATCCTATTCTAATTCCACAATGGAAATGAGATAACATCATTATGAACTTTGCTACCGACTTACCCTTCACTCAAAGGAAGTATGATGCAGTATGGGTAATTATGGATAGATTGAACAAGATGGCTCATTTCATACTAGTTCGATCAGACTATCCGATGGATAAATTGGTTGAATTTTATGTAAATTAAATTGTATGACTGCATGAAATACCACTATTAGTAATTTTAGATCATGATCCCAGGTTCACTTCTAAATTTTGAAAAGTTTACAGCACTCTTTAGGAACAAAACTCCATTACAGTAGCGTATTTCACTCACAAATGGATGGAATTTATGGAGTAATATTAAGGTAATAAACTCCTCTCTTTTCTTATTTTGTCCCACATATTAGGAAGTGGAATTTGTGGAGTAAATGGATGTTTATATTTTTGATTTAGTGCATGTGTAAGAAGAAGGAACTAAGAAGAAAGCAAATGAGGTTGAAGGAGATTGAAAGAAGCATTTTTGGGTTATGTAAAAGGTATGGGAACTTTACATATTGTGTTTGTTCTTGAATAATATATCATGAGGTTATATTTGATGTGTTTGTAAGAGTAAAACATTGATATAGGGCTATCTAATGCATAATATTTGGATATATGAGAGTTTCCTTAAGATAGCACAAAATCGTATCCTAGGGTCACTAGACCTAATTATATTGTTCTACCTATAACTTGAATTATAGAGATGAAAATTAAGCAATTCAAGTTGGATTATAAACTAAACTTATATACCTATATTTTATATACAAAGGTTGAAGTCTATTTTCCCCTTTAAGATGATAAAAAATTATCTTGAACGTTGTTATGTCTGTTGCCCTGTAACTGGGAGCAGTTTGCATTGCTTAATTAATATCTGAATATTTATAAGCTCAAATGGGATGATTCTTGATGTTTTAGAAACTAGAAATATAGATGAAAAACTTTGTAGAAGACCACATTGCCTGCAAATGTCATTTAATAGGTTTAAAATAGCTTAAAAGTTGAACCTGAAAATCTGTCTTTAGGATTTTTGGGGCAGAATGGTATCTCACGATCACAACCGGTTGGTTATTGATAAGTGTAAATTATATATTGTTTTTAGTATGTTTTGAGTGTTTTTATTTAGTTAATTTGATGTAATTAAGGTTGATTTTTATTTTAAATGTTGATTTGCGTGTTTTAGAAGCTAATTGAAGTTTTAATGCTTTTCAGGTATATTTTACTAGAAAAAAGACTTAATTGTAAAAAGGCAAGAAGATTTGAGTCAAAAACATGAAAAGAGAAAATTCATGCAAGAAAATGTTCATGACATCTAGTAGAAGCTTGCTTAGCTGTGCATGGGGAAGGCCATTTTCTTGCTTGGCCGTGTCTTCACCAAAGTAGTTTGACTGGCTGTGTGTCTCTTGGGTTTTCTTCATAATTGACCATGCATTGAACAATTCTTCCTTGCTTGGCCGTGTGTTTCATAGCTTGAAGGAATGCTTGGCCGTGTACAACTTTTGCTGGAGAGAATCAATGCTTGGTCGTGTGTGTCATTTCAAAGGAAGTTGCTTGGTTGTGTACTTCATTAAGAAAGGATGCACGACAGTGTATCTTGCAAAGGAAAAGTTTACTTGGCCATGTGAAAGTAACTCCCATGCTGTGAAGGATTTCTCGATAATTAAGAAGAATTCTCTTCTTACTTTAATTTAGGAAGTTTAGAAGGATTCTAGAGCTTGTTTTGCTTATAAATAGAAGTTTGAAGTACCAAAGAAAGATCATCAATCATCAATTATCAAGAGTTTAATAGTTTTTAGTTTTATGTCGTTTTCTGTTTTCTCTGTTTTATTGTTGTCTTAAAAGCTTTGTTTTAGTTTTTAAACATGCATAATGAGTAGTTTTCTTTACATTTTGCTAAAGGATACTTGAATCCTTAATTTGTTATTGTTATGACTTAAGCTTGTGGTTAATTTTAATGTAAGTTTCATTATTTCTTAGTTCTAAAGCACAATCTTATCATTATTTAGCTAAATTTTGATTGTTAACTTGTTTAATTATTGGTTAATAATTGACTTTTAGTTTGATCATTGATATGCATGTTTTTAGGTTAAATTACTTAGGTTAATGCGTGAGTATATTCTTCATTAGATATAGTTTTGTGTTAATTAAGGTAAGTTAAGATTAAGAAAGGTGTAAGAATAAATTAAACTTAAATTTACTTGAAAAAGAATTTAATAAACATCTAGTAGATTTAATTCAAATCTTTATGCTAAATGTTGGATTGTTCTTAATAAGAGGATTTTAATGCTTGGAATGATAATCTTAAGTTAAGTTATCTAGTTTTATTTATTTGAATTGTTCATAATCACTTGTGTTTCTCTTTTAACTAAGTCATAATAATATTGGTTAAGGTGGATAATCCTTCAGTGAAAGTTGCTTTTTAATATTGATTTTTACTTCATTTGATTACTTGCTTTTATTTCAAATTGTTTCAATTGTTTTACTTTATTTTCAAATTTTAAAGTTTCGTTTTTAGTTTTTAAACTTCAACATCACAACTTTGGGATTTATTTTCTATCTTTTACACACAAATTTTATTTTAAAATTCAAATCACTCACACAAACATAGATTTTTCTTGGATTCGATATTAAAGGGTCATAATTATATTTTTCTATATTATTAGTTAATCTGGTACACTTGCTATATACCGGTCAATTACCACTATGAGCCCTTTCTAGAATCGATTCTACACATATCTCATGGTCACAACCAATCATTCACCACCATGATCCTCCTCTATTTCCTCTTATACTTGATTTTTAGGTCCCAAATTCTTCCTGGAACTTGTCTAAACCTCCCCAAATATTTTTAAGGCATTTTAAACATAAAAATAAATGTGATATGTGACATTAAATATGTGTGGAGAATAATGACATATGGGAATAAAGTTATAGAATGAGCATTATTACTAGAAGAGAAAAATATAAATGTTATTCAAAGTGTTTCAATTTAATAATGCGCACTTATGCAAAATTAGCGATGGAAATTCATCAATTAGCGATGGATTTTGCCATCGCTAATGCCTTGTTTTTTGTAGTGTTTTTCTAATATTATTAAAATCGGACCGGATCGATCGATTGAACTAATTTAATCATGAATTGGCAGACCAGCTAGTTGGTTTAACTGCTTAAAATCGAATTGGCAAAAAATTGAATTAAATAAAAAAACCGGATTGGACCAAAAAACGAAACAAATTTAGATTTTTGGCTAAAAAATGTAAAAAATCATAATTTTTTGTATATTTTTACCTCCCCCACCCACACACACACACACACACACATATATATCCATTATTTATTTATTTGAAAAATTTAGTATTTTAAATTTTAAAGATGTCACTTAATAATTTAATATACTTATTATCTATTTGATTCATTATATATATATATATATATATATATATAATGAACCAAATAGATAATAAGTATATTAAATTATTAAGTGACATCTTTAGAATTTAAAATATTATTTTTTTCAAAAAAATAAATAATGAAAATTTTAATATATATATATATAATTATTTTTTTATTTTAAAAAATTATTATTTTAAATTCTAAAAATATTACTTAATAATTTAATATACTTATTATCTATTTGAATTTATTATAATTAAATATAATTATACTCATATATGCAAGGTTAATGTTTTTTGTGTTTGTTTCATTAGAACTTCATCTAAACAAGAAATTTTTTTTTGCAATATAATTGTATTTTTATATTTCTAACATACGATATTCAAAAATTTATAATTAATCACTTGTAATAATAAAATTGAAATTATATTTTATAACTAATTATTAGTATATTTATGATATATATTAATATTTTATTAATATTTTTTTAATTTTTATATAATAATATTTATAAAATTATAATAATTGATAATATTTTAAAAATAAAAAAAATTCGATTGAATCTAATAGAACCATGAACCCTTAATTTCATCTATTTTTTATCTGATTCGATTTTAATAACATTGTTTTTACCTATTCCAAAAGCCTAACTGGATCCACCTACCTACCTACCTTGCTCGAACAATCCATTACAGCCACACAATTTATATCGGACATTGCGCATGTGTTGCATGCTGTTCTTGCAGTGACCAACTTCCAACAAACAATATATATTATCATAGTAATTTTTTTAATTCTTTCAATGATTCTTCAAAGACCCTTAACCATTTCGTATTTTTAAAATTAATGATGATTCTTTCAGTCTATATTACATTATCTCGTGGATTTTAAGTGATTAACTAGTAAATTATGAGTCCGTCATTTGCTTTAGAAGGTAGGCAATTGACCTATTGCTCATTAATTAATTATGATAGTTTTGTATTTATCCCTTGAAATTTGAAAATTTATATATAATTCTCATGTTACAAAAAGGTATTTAATATTCGTTTATATACATGCATTATTATTTTTCTCTCTGAAAATAGACTTCTTCTACAGTTGTTCATAATTTTAACTTGAAAATAATTGAGATACCATCCATGATAACTCCGTGGACTTCTCAAATGCATGCTTCTAATTAATAATAGGATAAAAATATTACCAATACTCTTTAATTAGCCGTACCTAGGGTTATACAAATTGCATGTTCAATTTATAAGTGAAGTGAATGATTCGAGAATTAAAATTTAGAAATTTTAAAAATTAAATCGAATCAAAATTTATTAGAAAACCAATTCGAATTAATCAAACTATTTATTAAAGAACTGATCCGAATTATTTGTCAAATATTTATAATATTTTTTATCAGTTATTAATTATTGGTATAAACTATCAATAAACCTAATAAATTTTAATATGTCATGAAAATTTGATTTAAATTTGTTTAAAAATAAATAAGCCTAGTAAAAATTAAATTTTATAATAAACATCAACATTCCTAGAAGGATAGGAAGCCATCTTAAAAAAAAGCAATAAGTCTAGACAAACAATTGAATTAATAAAAGAATATTAAATAAAATCCAAATCCAACTCATTGCTGAGATAGTGGTAAGGAACATTCGTGTAGACAGCACAGTAGTAAGAAACATTCGTGCATTTAGATAAATTTCTTAAATATAAAACATAAAATTACTGTGCAAGTTAGAGGTGAGAAAAAAATTAAAAATATAGTTAACGCTAAAATTAATTTGAAATTGAATCAATTTTTATGTTTAATTAATTTGATTGATTTTATTACGGCTTTTAATTTTTATATTTTTAATTTTTGATTATGATTTTTTATTTTAATATTTTTAATTTTTAGTTACGATCTAAATTTTTATGTATTGATTAACCGTTAATCCACGATTAAAAGATTTGTATATATAATTTTTTCTATTTTCTATAAAATTTATATAAAATAATACTTTAAAATATATTTAAAATATATTTTTATTTTTACATCTTAATTTTTTTATATTTTTTTATAAAATTTATATAATAATTTAAATTAAATTTATATTATGTCATTTTTTTAATTATATAATAATATTTATATTTAGTGTTCGATTAACTTTTATATATATTATTTTTTTATCATATATTGATGTTCATATTTTATTTAATAATATTTTATTATATTTTAGAGTTTATTTTATAAAATTTAATATTATTTAAAATTTTATTTGATTTAGAATTAAGCATATTAATTTATAATAAATATTAAATCTATTTTATAATATTAACTATTTATTTATAAAACATGAATTTTGATTAATAAATTATATTTATTTTATAATTTTTATTTTAAATTTTTTATATTTAAAATTAAATTATAATTTTTAATTTTTTATAATTTTATATTATAAGTTTTTATATTAATTAAAATAATAAATTAATTAATCGGATACAACGAACTTAATAATAATTAATAATTTTAAAAATTAATATTAATAAATTATTTTTTTTATCGGTGAACAGGTTTATTATGATGACAGCAAGCTGCAGTCTTTTTAGATTTTTTCGCATAAGTACAAATATTTATGCCAAGCATCGTTGACCGTGGCACTCATGGTTATCTTGTAATTGATATGTGCGTCTTAAAACCTTACCCTTTGCCTTTTCAAAAATTCTGCTAGGGTTTATCATCTGCTTTCTTTCTTATTCAATGGCGTCTATCTCTACGCCACCGCCCAAATTCTCCATCTCTCAGATTAGCTCAAAGTCCCCTAACATTTCTCCTTCTCTCTTCCGTTTCACCCCTACAAGATCCCAATCCTATTTCCATTCTAATCCTTCCATTTCTTTCTCCTCCAATTCTCTCTTCAAAACCACCATTTTCTGCTCCTCCTCTGCCTCCTCCGCCGCCCCTCTCCGTCGCCGGCCTGAGTACATCCCCAACCGCATTTTCGACCCTTGCTATGTCCGTATTTTCGACACCACTCTTCGCGACGGCGAGCAGTCCCCCGGCGCCACTCTTACCTCCAAGGAAAAGCTCGACATTGCTCGCCAATTGGCGAAGCTTGGCGTTGATATAATCGAGGCTGGATTTCCGGCGGCTTCTAAGGATGATTTTGAAGCCGTGAAATCGATTGCGAAGGAAGTTGGGAATGCTGTGGATGAGGAGGGGTATGTGCCTGTGATTTGTGGGTTGTCTAGGTGTAATCAGAAGGATATTAAGACTGCGTGGGAAGCTGTGAAGTATGCGAAAAGGTCAAGGATTCACACGTTCATTGCAACTAGTGAAATTCATATGCAGTATAAGTTGAAGAAGAGTAAAGAGGAGGTTGTGGAAATTGCTAGAAGTATGGTTAAATTCGCTAGGAGTTTGGGTTGTGATGATGTCGAGTTTAGCCCCGAGGATGCTGGCAGGTAGGGATTTTTAATTTGGGATATTGATTTTTTTTTTCTTTTTCTAATTTCAATCTCAAGGCTCTCGTCTTCACTTTCCAATTACCATTTTTATGAGATTATAAAGGAAATGAGGGGAACATTTTGATCAGAAGCATCCTTTTAGTAGTTTTTTTATGGTTAAGTTTTAATATGTGGGATTTTCATTCTTAAAAAAAGAAAATTGAAGACTAGGTGGCCGGTGGAAGGGAATTTTTTGCCCCCACTGGTATCCAGGTGGGCGAATTTTCATGGCCAATGAATTTTACTGCTATTGGGCGCATGGTGGTGAATTTCTTCCAGGTTTCGAAAAATGGGGTCTCTTTTCCTATAAGTTTTGGATTATGATAATGTTCCTTGCTGCGTTTTCTAGTGCGTGGTGCAGTTCTGAAACATCAAATGACTTCCAGTTTTTAAATATGAGAAATTGTACATGTAAATTTTTCTATGATGTGGAAAAAGCTCGTACACATACCTAGTTCTGGAATCTATATTTACGAACGCTTGTGGAACTTGGCGTTTAGAATAAAGGTTGTTAAAACCAACCCAGACTGGCTGGTTGGACTGGAAAATCCTTCCCATAGGTTGTTTTCAAGTTTAAACTGCACAATTTTATTCTGGATTCTTTTGTGTGTGTGTGTGTGTGTTAGGAGATTTATATTTTGTTTGTTAACTTGTTATCTTGATATATTGACATGATTATGTCTTTCCCCAAGTCCTAGAACTTTGAGAGTTTATTATACGTTGCTTATTTGAATATATATATTTGATGGTCTCTTCTTTTCATGGATCTTCTCTTACCAGATCTGACAGAGAGTTCTTGTATCATGTCTTGGGTGAAGTTATAAAAGCTGGTGCAACAACTCTGAACATACCTGATACTGTTGGTATTACGTTGCCAAGTGAATTTGGACAATTGATTGCTGATATAAAGGCCAATACCCCTGGAATAGAAAATGTCATTATTTCAACACACTGCCAAAATGATCTTGGACTTTCCACTGCCAACACTTTAGCTGTATGTCATTGCTCTGTGTATTGTATTTTTATGCATGTTCGAATGGAATGCAAGTGCTCACGTCCCTGCTTGTACTAAATCAGGGAGCATATGCAGGTGCAAGACAAGTAGAAGTAACAATCAATGGAATCGGTGAGAGAGCTGGAAATGCTTCGCTAGAGGAGGTTGGTATCTATTTGTGCTAAAACATGCTGCGTCCATCAATGGCCTTGCCTTTTTTATTGAATGAAAATCAAGCTTTTAGGTGACACCAATTATAGCTTCAGTTAAAAAAAAGTACAATTTGTTCTTGTGGCTGATTGAAGATAAAGGAATTTAATCTTCAGCAATTCTTAGGGACTTTTTTAAATATAGTGTTTTTTTAATTTTTATTTTGAAAAATGGTGTTTGGGTAAAAGTATTTGGGAAAGTGGGGTGTTTTTTCATTCCCGCAACCAGTTGTTGCGGGAATGAATGTCTCTCTCTCTCTCTCTTTCTCTCTCTCTCTCTCTCTCTCTCTCGTTGACCCAGCCCCCCCCCCCCCTCCCTCTCTCTCTCTCTCTCTCTCTCTTTATCCAGCCCCTCCCTCCCTCTCTCTCTCTCTCTCTCTCTCTCTCTCTCTCTCTCTCTCTCTCTCTCTATATATATATATATATATATATATATATATATATATATATATATATATATATATTATAATTAAAAATAATACACACGCATGCACTATATGGTCCGATCGTTGTTGTGCGTACAATCGGACACTAAAAATATGATGCTCATGATCTAATATTTATACAGTTTTTTTCCTTTTAGATAGAAATTCAAAGAAAAAAAAATACTTAAAAGGTACAGCCAATAATAGATTGGTCCTGAAGAGTAAAAGATAGGCTTAATAGTAAAATAGTTCCCTTAATTTGAAATAATAACTAATAACCTTATCTTATTTTAATTTGTTAATACCTTTAAAATATTCGACACAATTTCAGTTATTGATTATTTTGCTCATAAAAATTTATTTCACTCCATTTTAATTCTCCCTTTGTTTCTTGTTGGAAACCTGTGATTTACAGGATTGACCCTAAAATTTAATTGGAGGTTGTACAAAGAATTTTTACGTAATGACTTATTTAATTTTATGAGCAAAATAGTCAATAACTGAAATTATGTCGAATTAAAATTTCTAATTAAAAAAAATCATGATATTAGCATATTATTGTATAACAAATAAATAAAATATTTTGTCTAATTTAATTTTGCTTTTTTTTTTTTTTTAAATATGTTCACCATATTTTAAATTTTCAAAGATGAAATTAACAAATTAAAATAAGATAGGGTTATTAGTTATCATGACAAATTAAGGGAATTATTTTACTATTAAGCCTATCTTTTTCTCCCCAAGACCAATCTATTATTGGCTGTATCTTTTAATTAATTGCAAGTATTTTTTTCTCTTTGAATTTCTATTTAAAAGGAAAAAAACTGTATAAATATTAGATCATGAGCATCATATTTTTAGTGTCCGATTGTACGCACAACAACGATCGGACCATATAGTGCATGCGTGTGTATTATTTATATATATATATATATATATATATATATATATATATATATATATATATATATATATATATATATATATATATATATATATATATATATATATATATATATATATATATATATATATATATATATATATGAGAGAGAGAGATTCATTCCCGCAACAACTGGTTGCGGGAATGAAAAAACACCCCACTTTCCCAAATACTTTTACCCAAACACCATTTTTCAAAATAAAAATTAAAAAAACACTATATTTAAAAAAGCCCCCAATTCTTAGGAGTAGCTTGGAAGTCTCACTTTGTTGGAAGTTTTACATGTAAACATCCTGAAACCCCTAATAGTTAAACTCTTTGACTATTAGACATATGACTAAAATTTTCACGAAGAAGAATGGCATTGATGAGTTCTTTTAACTCTTTACACCTCCCTTTTCCAACCAAACTAGCCTTAGTCCTATGTGTGAAGGCGGTCCAAACGTCCCAAAATGTCCTAATACGTGATGTTCTAGTCCTGATTTGCAAGTACAGAATACAATATACTCTAAGACACAAGTATGCACTAAAATCGAACTTGTCAGGGACTTTTAAGGCTAGCCAACTCTAATCCTTCCCTCTGCCTCGGCCCAACCTCCATTAAGACTCACATTTCTTGGTTCTATGTTGGTCACCTTTTATTACTGCACCAAAGTAGTTCATTCTTACCCTTTGTGCTCTTATTGCATTGCTTGTTTGGGGATGTTAACAAATTAAAAAAAGCTTGTTCATTCTTAGGGTTGGTTTAACTGTTCTCCTAGTGCATCATCGAATTTAGATGCTATCTTGCATGAACTTGACTTCCTGGGTAGTTGTTGAAGCAGTTTTTCTAGGATACTGTTCTTCATATCACATTCCTCTTTAATGGTTGAATTTATTATAAATTTTGGTGTTATGTGTTGATTTTTATGTTCATTTGAATTGAAAATATGTAGGTTGTGATGGCCATAAAGTGTCGTGGGGAGGGTGTTTTAGGAGGCCTTTATACTGGTATCAATCATAGACATATCACTATGGCAAGCAAGATGGTATTCTTCAGAGCTTTTTTTTTTTTTTTTTTTAATAAATGCATGTTCAGCTTGTGCTCTTTTATTTCTTGAATGTATTTTGCATCACTTGTCTTGTATGACATTAATTTTCAGGTAGAAGAATACACTGGTCTACATTTGCAGCCACACAAGGCAATTGTTGGAGCTAATGCTTTTGCTCATGAAAGTGGCATCCATCAGGTTGGCACTATTCAACTCTGATCACCAGCTTAGTAAATCTTGCAATAGCGTTACACCTATGCATATTGAGAGGCTTGAGAACTTAACACTCGCTGTTGTTTTTTGTCAAATATGCATTTTATGAATGCACTTGCTTTATTAGCTTGTGAACACTTTGTATGTATACTAAATGTAATCACTGATTTTCTGGCAATTTCTTTAGAGTAGATTGTGCGTACATCAAATGTCCTCGTTGATTTATTTAGCTTTATATGGAGTATCCTTTACCAGTAATATATTTTGGGGGAAAATATCTACTGGTTAGTTATTTTTTGATTAATGGAATATATTTTGCTATATTGTTTCTGTAATGTAGGATGGAATGCTAAAACACAAAGGTACATATGAAATTATGTCTCCTGAAGATATTGGGCTTGAACGATCCAATGATGCTGGGATTGTCCTTGGAAAACTTAGGTATTCGTTTTCTTTGTAATTATGATTGATTAGTCTATTTATGTCTGCTTTTGCTAGTCTTTTATACATATCATGTAGTAGCTACGTTTGGTTATCCTGAAAGCAATTGCACAATTACTACTCTGCTTTGTATCTTGAGGTACTTAGTATTTACTAAATTTCTAGTCAGGGTCAAAACTAGTGCATTTTGGAGCCAAATTGAGTGCGTGGATATAAATAAATAGTTCATACACATGCATGCACACATGAACATACATACATACATTCATTTAGTGCACATCTTCTCCAAATTGTTGATTTTTCCCTCATTTTCCTTTGCATTTGTCAATATGCGTTATGTAATAACCCTTCAAGGATATAATTGGCAGCGCTGCTATGTTTGCTAATTTGGTGGCCATGTAAATGAGGAGATTTTATTATCTAGTGCTTGAAAATATAATTCAAATTTCTTTTCTTTCAGATGGTGCTTAGGTTTTTGTTGTTCAGTTATGATGGATGACACTACTGAATTTCATGGTTATATTTTGTATGTTGTGTGGCATCTAAGAAATTTGTTCTAACAAAATCATATTCTGCCCCCTTTTGGCTTCTATGGCTCTATGGTTAAGTGGTCGTCATGCTCTGAAAGATCGACTTAAAGAGGTAAAACAAGGATTCCTGCATGCTGGAGTTGATTAGCTACTCTCCCCTTTTCTATTTCATGTCAGTCATTTGTTCTTATTGCTTGCAGCTTGGATATGAGTTGAATGATGAGCAACTTGGCAGTATCTTTTGGAATTTCAAGGCAGTAGCTGAAAAAAAAAAGGTGAACTGTTGATGATTCCCTCATTCCATTAGGTCCACGTTAAATTTTCTTTTTATAGCTGTTGTGGTTTCCATGATTGTGCAGCTATGTGATATTGTTCTGTTTGGTGTAACCATGTTAAACTTATATGGACTACCCATTTGCATGTTTTGAAAAAAAAAGTTACTTTGTGGAATACGAGGGACTTCTACTTATTAGAACTTCTTTAACCAAGCGAATGATGGATTTGGCTATTTCGCTGGGTCTATATCCAATATAAGGGGGTGGAAACCAGATATTATAAACAGATATTCCTAGATTGCAATATGTATTGAGTATAAATATTGAAAAATTACACATCTGGAATGGTTTGTTACAGTTTCTAGTTTGCAAAGCAAAGCATGAATTATAGGCTTCTTTGGGTTCCTTATTCTTTTTATTGAGAAACCTATACTGCTCATCCTTAATATGTGCAGAGGGTTGCTGATGCTGACCTGATAGCATTGGTATCAGATGAAGTTTTCCAGCCAGAAGTTTTTTGGAAGCTTTCTGATCTACAGGTAAATTTGCAAATTGTTCTCAATTTGTGCAAATAGTTGTTTCACTTTGAATACTTTATTAATCTGCTATGCGTATAGGTTACTTGTGGGACACTTGGTCTCTCTACTGCAACGGTTAAACTCATTGATGCTAATGGGGAGAAGCACATTGCATGCTCTGTTGGAACTGGGCCTGTAGATGCAGGATATAAGGCTGTTGATCTAATCGTGAAGGTATAGAATCTTATTTTGGGCTAGTGCATTTGGAGGCACTTGTATTTGTCAGAATGTGCATTCTTGAAACTTTAATTTTGTTGATTTCATTGTAAATTTTTTCTTGTTTGAACAACCAAGCCACTTTGAGAAATGACACCATATTTATGTTGCTGATTAGGTAAAAATGCAATTCTTCCATTCATGTTCATTTTTATGATTTTACAACTGTTGGAGTTAGGTTGTAAAATCATTGTTTGAAAAAACAAAATATAAGAGAACATCTCTTTGTTCTTCCTATAAATTCTAAGCCACCACCTGGTCCACGCCCACCTCTTTTCTTCAAAATCTAATCAGTTGTTCTTCAGTGTTTATAAAATATTGAAATTCTATGTTGCAACGGCCTTTTAATGCAACTTGGTGTTCTAATTGTGCTTCTATAATTGCAGGAGCCAGTTGAACTTCTTGAATACTCCATGATCGCTGCTACTGAAGGCATTGATGCAATTGCCACTACCCGTGTTGTAATTCATGGAGGTAGCCATAACAACCCTACACATGCATTATCAGGCGAACCAGTTCGACGTACATTTAGGTATTGCAATTGCATAAGCATTTTATTTTTTCTTTATTAGTTGGCATGTTTACTAATTGACTTTCATATTTCGAACATCAAATGGTTGTTTCTTTTGTTTTGTAGTGGGTCAGGTGCTGGAATGGATATTGTTGTTTCAAGCGTGAAGGCCTATGTTGGTGCATTAAATAAAATGTTAGCTTTTAAGCTGCAGTCGACAGCAAAAGTTGTTTCGTCCGATAGGACAACTGTAGCTGCTTCAAGTCTAGAACATAAGTACAACATTTATTCAAGTTAGCTCGCAAATCTTGTAAATGGGGAGAATGTTCAGCAGAGGTGTTCTTGTGGCGGGCTCAAGGGAAAAAGAATTGTCTATAGTCCTCAACTCTTCTATTTTTGGACTTTGGATGCATGTGAGAACTTGTGTTGGTTTGAGATTTTGGGTTTCTAGGTCAAAATGTGTGAATTTGGATTTATGTTCTGAGTTTGTGCAGGATTTTTTGCCTTCTCTAAGCTGGGAGAAACCAAGTATTTTGCCCTCTGATTCTATTGCCCAACAATGAGTGTGTGTGTGTGTGTGTGTGTGTATGTATATAATGTTAATCCAATAGGACATGTTTAAAGCTAGAAGAAAAACCGGATATGATTAAAGTAGTATTAAATCGTATTTTAGATAGTAAGAGGTAAACTATATTCTATATAGTAAGAGGTAAGGTCTTAGTAAACAATGACAGATTTCAAGGATTTGTAATTTCTATCCTTGCATTCTCGCTTGATTTTGATTTCAATGGGTTGTCTGTCATTCAAAACATGCATATGAACACGGATGCATCAACGATCATAGATACATGTGCTAAATTATATTTGAATAAATGGAGAATTAAATTGAAATAATATAAATGGAGAATTAAATCAAAATAATGAAAAATTTATTGTATTAATTTAAAATTTTTACGACTCACATTACACTCCAACTTCACTCATTCAAATTTAATTCTATTTCAACACACGCTTTCTTACGCGCACACACCTTTAATTTTGTTTCCTATATAACACCCCCACACATAATTTGCTCACGCACAAAGTGCAGCTCTAGCTCCTTTTATAGTTGCCTTAAGTCGGTTGTTTACTGACCTTGAACGTGTCTACAACATTCTTCGACTTTCTGTTATTATTATTATTATTATTATTATTATTATTATTATCTAAACCTAACTAAGTTGGTGATGATCTTCAACACTTTCCCTTATCACCGACTATAAAGCTCCAAATTTTCATCTGACATGAATAATACATCTTAGAGAATGAACAGTAATCTTAAGATAGTTTTTAGTGTGATTATAATAGTATAGTATAATAAAATTTATAAGTGTTTAAATATTAAATGTGCTTAGTTCAAAGAGTTATCGGGATAGATGACCTAGTGAAAAGTTATACTTAACCATTAAATGAAAAATATGTATTAAATGGAGTCTAATGGTACAATTTGATAAAAATTTGAGTCTAAATAGATCCCTAAAATAGACAATGAAAATTTTTTCCGGTACTATAATATGATTGACCGTAAGTTTGATTGGATCCTAAAATATTTCATAGACCTCCAAAAATTTGTTCGATTGCACAGAACTATTAGAAATAATCAAAATGAGCTATTATAAGTGAACAATAATTTTTCTGACAAATTTGAATTTTTGAGTTTCGGATTGGCTGATTTTTCGTCAAAACTAGAATTATATCGAAACGATGCTGGAATAATTTAAAATTTTACGAAATCGTTCCTACATATATTTTTGCACTCAGGACAAAATTTCAAAGTATTCCGATAAGGGAAATACTAGTTTCTGAAAAATGATGAAAAATCGGGGTTAATTTAATTAGTGGAGTTAAAGGGTATTTTTAATTGGTTAAAGGGCATAAATATCATATAAAATTTGGTTAGGATCACTTGGAATCGGAATTTGAGCAAGAAAAATAGTAGAGGAATTAATTGGATAAAAAAGTGGGTTATTTAAGTGAAATTAGGCCAATTGGTTGGATCAAAGTAATTGGACCTGATTTGGCCCAATTGACATGGGTATATAAGGGAGAAAAATAAGATTTCTCCATAAAAATCACCCATCTTCTTTCCCATTATAGCAGACCCTTCTTCTTCCTCAATTTCTTCATTTTTCTTCCATTTCTTCTAACCTAATTCTACCAAAACCCTACCAAATTTCATGTTTTAAACAATTCTAAATTCCTAAATTATCCCTAACCATCTCTAGAGCTCATTTTGAGTTGAGAAAGTAAAAGAAACTGTGAAGAAAAAGGTTGGACCAAAAATTCAAAAAATTGAAGAAAAGAGACATGAAGGAATTCGGCCAAAATGGATTTCTAAGGGAGAACAAGTGGAACCAAAGGAAAAATGGGAGGAAATGATGGAAAAGGAAGAGAAATGATAGATGAGAGCTTGAAAGAGGTATGTGGATACCCAAACTAGTTTATTTCATGTGTTTAAGGTTATGTATATTAGGAATTTTGAAATGAGTTGAGTAAAAATTAATTACTGGTACATAAATAAAATTAGAGGTGAAATAATGAGACTAGTATGATAAATTGCATGAAATTATGATTAAAGGTGGAAAAATGGTATAAGGAGGCATTATGTCACTTTAAGAAAAATTATGTAAAGTGAGTATTAAATCAAATGAATGGTAAATTAATGAAATTAAATGTTGGATAATGGAATTTGATGTCAAACACAAGAAAACATAATTAAAAATCAAATGTTAGTTGTGCAACCTATTATGTTCCTTATGAATAAATTAAGTAAATGTTAGTTAATTTTGAATTAATGATAGATTAATGTAATTGATAGAACAAGAATAAGATATGTGACGTTAAATGTAAGAAAAATGTTTAGAAATGATATTTTAGCTATGTAACCTATTATGTAAGAAAATGAAATTAAGGTTTAATAAGGAATTAAATTAAATCAAGGTTAGAATTAAACTTTATATGCATGGTAGACATGTTGAGAATGTGTTAGATGAATTAAATAAACTTGTATACACATATTCCAATAGTGACCGAATGGTAATCTATATTGTATCATATAATAATTTAATGATTATTTGCATATTAAACATGAAATGCATAATGCAATAATGAGGAAACACAAAATGATTGATTAGAACTAGAAACAACATGTGGACATAATATTATGTAAGTAAACATAATGGGGTACATGTATGTAACTAAGATTTATTAATGCAAAGTGGATGTCTATCAACATATGAATACATAAAGTGATTTTAGAAATACATATGGCATGGAAAATCACATTGTATGTAAAGGTTCATGATGAGGCCGAATGGTGAACCTTAGGAAAATGGCATGTTCATCAAGTTTGAATGATATTCACCATGTTTGTTATAAATTCACATGTGACAATGATGAATGAATGAGAAAAAGAGAATGCATGATATGTGGTATAAGAGAAACGACACAAAGAATTATATAAAAATACAACATAAGGTGAGATAAATAATTGTCCTTAGTGTACAATGGCTAATTCAGGATCGTAGGATATAATGACTAGCCGTTAGAATCTAGATACAGTGGTAGCATCATGAGATCATACTTCTATTGAAGGGTGGCTATGCTCAAGTAGTCACCTCACATATACAGTTTATACATACAATCATACATATCACGATAGCATAATGAGATTAGATTTTTATTGAGAGATGGCTACACTTAAGTAGTCATCTCACACATACAATTATACGGTTTACACATACATCCATACATGTTAGATTAATTTAATAATCATAAGAGTTTGACCTATATTACTTATGTTGGCTCTAATATTAGATGGGCTCAAGATAATGGTTATTGGTCCTTATTATTTTTGGACCATTAAAATTTGATAATAAAATTACATTTTTATCCTTGAAAGTTTTGGACTTTAAAGTATATTATTTCAACATTACAGTTAAATTTCCAAATTCATTTATTATTACTTAATTAAATATTTATTGTATAAAAAGCTTTGTTAGTCACCAAGGTGACCTTGCTTGAAAAAATATTTAAACAATTAATTATTTATTATTTCAATTATTCGTGTTATATGAAGCTAATTAATGACATAAAAGATAAACTGGACAATTAAGTTTATTAATTATAATGCTAGGAGATCACCTAAAGGTGGATCATTGCTTATAATTAATAATATTAAAGAGACTTAGCAACATACTTGGTGAATATGTTTGTATATCTAAAGATAACATACATACTAGCTTGAGTATAATTGAATGTCTATTAAAGTGTGTGTGTGTGTGTGTGTGTGTGTATTTGTTTGTTTGTTTGTTAGCATCATTATAGTTTTAAGACATGTATTTAGATATCACCCAAAGTGACCTTGCTTGAAAAAATATTTAGACATTTAATTATTTATAATTTCAATTGTTTGTGTTATATGATGCTAATTAATGACATAAAAGATAAACTGGACAATTGAGTTTATTAATTATAATGCTAAGAGATCACCCAAAGATGAATAATTGCTTATAATTAATAATATTAAAGAGACTTATCGACATACTTGGTGAATATGTTTGTACATCCAAAGATAACACACATACTAGCTTGAGTATGATTAAATGTCTATTAAAGTATGCGCGCGTGCACACACACACACACACACACATATATATTTGTTAGCATCATTATGGTTTTAAGATATGTATTTACATATCACCCAAAGGTGAACTAAATATATATGTTAAAGATTATTATTGTCCGAACCCATTAATTGTACTCAAAACATTAATATGTGAGTTTGTATTATGTTTGTAGCTTTTAATAATTTGTTAGCTATAGGCAATGATTTGATCAAGTTTAATGGGCTAAACTATGTTGATTGTTCTGAACAAATTCAATTTTAGTTGGGTATTATGGACAAAAAAACTAGTATTAGTTGCTAAAAAGCCTTCAGCCATTACTGATAACAGTACACAAGCCAAAATGAGATACTTTGAGGCTTTGGAAAAGTCTAATAGGCTAAGTCTGAACTTGATACGATTGACAATGGCTAAAAATTTTAAGCCATTAATGCCCAATACGGATAATCAAGGAAATTCATGATAAAGATCAAGGAGTACTCACAACCAAATATAGCTGACAAGTCTATTGTAGGAAACTTGATGAGTGAACTAATGAACAAGAAGTTTGATTAGTCTCAATCTATCTATGATCATATAACAAATATGTCAAATCTGGCTATAAAGCTAAAATCAATAGGCATAGATATGAGTGAATCCTTTCTAGTATAGTTCATAATTAATTTACTTCATTCTAAATTTGGTTAGTTTCAAGTGAATTATAACACCCTTAAAGAGAAAATGGAACCTTCAAGAAATTAAGGCCATGTTGGTGCAGGAGGAAGGGTGATTAAAGAAAATGAAAGAGCACTATATTCATCTTACAATACACAATGTAGCTAGCAGCAGAAAGGAAAAGCCAGGAAATAAGAACAGTAGGAAGGATAAAGCCTCGATAAAGGTTAATGAGGGCCAAAGCCATAAAGAGCAGCATTGTGAGGACCCAAATAGGACCCTAATAGGATTATGGTTAAATAAGAAGAATTATGATTAAATGAGATAAAACTTGATTTCTTTGTATTGATAAAGTTGTTTTCCATGAGGGGTATTTTGGTAATTTTAACTTGTATGTAAATTGAGTATGGTTAAATTTTAATTAAAGGAAGGGATGCAATCGAAGTAAGTTAGATGTTTGGGGAAATTTTGTGAGAAATTAAGATGTGGGGGTGTATTTGTGCATAGGGGTAAAGTGGGAATTTCTTTTTGGGAGATATTTATCCCACTTCCCTATTTTTTTTATTTCCTAAAGATGTGGGGGATCGGGTCAAGAAGAAGTGAGGTCTCTCTCTCTCTAACTACGGGTTGAAGAAGAGGAAACTTAGGGTTTTGGTGTTTTAACATCATGAAGGTAATATTTTTCCCCTCATAGATCTCTTCTCTTCTTCCCTTTGCTGGATTTCTGATATTAAGGATGTAGAGAGATGATAAATCATGCTTGTTGTCTCTATGTATAACAAGAAAAAAGGAATCACGAGTAAAGGAGTTGGATCAAGAGGATCAAAGAAAGATTTGAAGCTTCAATAAAGTATGGGGCTATTATATTGATTTTGTGTATGGGGGTTAGTTATCTCTGTAAGATTAGGGTTACTACACTGTTCACCTGGGTTTGTTACGGGAACTTACTTTTGTTCTTGTTTATATGTCCTCTTCGATGAGGTTAAAGGTTAAACCTGGTAATCTTAGATGAGTAATAAAAGATGTTTTGCTTTAAGATGAGTTTTGAAAGATTGTTTGGTTTATGGAATCATTTCTATTTACTTTGAGCTGAGATCGGATCGATTTCCTTGCCAAGTAGTATTTGCCATTACCGAGTCGTGACATCCTTCATGAGTCATGCTCCTTCTGCCTCTGCTTCACTCGTGAATCCCTTCATGACTCATGAATGTTATGGTTCTTCCTTGGCTATCGACTTGTGAATTCCTTCACGAGTCATGCATTTTTGTCCGAGTTGTAAGCTTGGTTGTGACTCGTGAACCTCATCCCTCTGCTTCACTCATGAATCCCTTCACGAGTTAGATATTTCTTCATGACTTGTGCTCCTTCTTCATATTTGTACCCAAATTGTCCTGCAATACAAATACACACTAAATAATAGACCATTTTACTGCTCTTCACTTCCCTGTTTTGCACATTTATTTGAATCATCTAACAAAATACTTCCAATTTAATATTGGTTAAGCCAACACTCTTTATAAAGATAATTAACCCTCTAGTGCAACCTAATTGGCATACTTAATGAGTATTTTGCTAAAGCTAATATGTGATTATTTTATGCTATGCTTTTTTTGTCAAGCCATAATGATTAAGGTAAAGTGATCATAGTAAGTTTATCAAGTAGTGTTACTTATAACTTGCTTTGATATATGAACGTAATGATAGTAATGGTATGATTGCATTAAACTACTATGAATATATGTATGTTTATGGGAAGTATGATGACAATTGTCCTTTAATGAGTTTGAATATATGGTATTAAGGTATGTACTATGACAAAGAAAATTGTTTTACCCCAAATGCCATACATTGATAATCCTTTGCAACAGCATTAAAATACTATGATTTAGCTTAGTAGTAATAAGAATATAGTTACAACATTACAAGTTTATGTTTAAGTTAAGAGAGATGGGATATTAAATTAACACTTAAGTATGAAACTATAGAAGTTTGATCATGTTTCAAGTCATACCGAGGATTAATAATTAGCCTTGATATAAAAGAATATACTTACCTGGTTTCCTTATACTCTATAGGGTAAATGCATGCCCTGAATTTAAGATGAAATAATCTTACACAACTTACTTGGGAATATAATATTATAAGATAAAAAGTATTAGCAAGATGACTGAGGCATATAAGATTCGGTTAAGGTTGATAACCTGTTGTCTATGATCTAATAGACTATAAAAGTGAGCAAAAAGGGCTAGAGATGAATAAGTGTTAACCTTAAACTAAACAAAACCTATATATGCATATTACTACTATATGGATCATAAATGCATGAGTATTGTTTAAAGTAATTATGTATTGATGTGGGCTATGATGACGTGTGAAAGCTGCTCACGGCAGACAATAATAAGGTACGCCATTGAGAATAATCAATGAGTTATGTAAGTCAATGTTTTATAATTGATTCAACCATGCTATGATAAGTAGTTTGACTCATTAGGTGAACAAATATGAGTATCCAAAAAACATGTATTGCTGTGATTCAAGTTGCCTTATATGCACACATGTATATACATATATATATGGACATGCCTATAATCTTATGAAGACTTTTAATTGCAAGAACTACACTTTTATAATTGCCTCATTGGCTTCATGCATAATACTAAGTATGATGAGGTTGATCAATGAAAGTAATACTTTATTGTGTTTGCATTATCATGTAAATTACTATGATATGTATGAATGATGTTGATGTAATTATGTGGTTCATGACTTGCATCCATGTGTAATGGAGCCTAAAGCTCAACATTGAGGTATGATAAGCATGATATGCATTCTTTTATGAAATATGGCTTTAATCCAAATGATGTACTAAGTAAATAAGAATATGTTAAATCAAAATGTTCTTAAAGTGGTTAAGCCTGTGGGTCTTAGTTTAGTTGTGGATTAGATAGGCATGCATAGAGGGATACAATTGCAGCTGCCATAGTTGACACCATTTGGGTCTTGTTCCTTAATGGAACCATCGCTCGGCCTTTTGGGTCCATTGTTTGTTCTTTGCTGGAACCATTGCTTGGCACCGTTTGGGTTTATTGTTTGATACCTTCGAGTATGCATTGCTCCTGTTATTCACCCTTTGAACTAGTACTTAGGCAGGCTACTAAATATGATAAAAAGTAAAAGAAATAAACAAAAATATATATGCATTGATTTCTTCACTTATTTAACATAAGCATGGTGAATGGCCTATTGTATTGTATTGTTTCATCTTAAATTCCTTTTGGCTATAACTGTATTTAAGAAAGGAAATGCCATGTTATGTGTTACATGATTGTGATATCTCACACCTATTATAAGGAAGGTTCCCGTGTGAGTACCGGTGCGAGTTAGTTCCACCAATAGGTTCCACGATGAATAGAGGGGCCACATGGGCCACAAGCTTACTATATTGTATTAAAAGTTATATGAACTGTGGCATACACAATAATCTTCATGTATGTGAAAGTTATGAAATGTTTTGCATGTGGTATGGAAACTTGGTCGGTTAATCATGATGTGTAATACCTGTTCTTTGAGATGGCATGCGAATCATATATGGACATTTACACATGTAGTTGCATATGTATAATTCTATCATAAACCAAAGTGCAATGCATGAGACGAAATGATGTTGTAATATGATTAGTTAACCATGCTAAGATAGCCTTGAGGGAATACATGATTATGAACTTATAATGAGAATTGAATGATATATATATATATGTGTGTGTGTGTGTGTGTGTGTGTATGTGTATGAAGTAAGCATGCCTAATAATATCTCATATTGATGCTACATGACCTGAGCACTCCCTTGTGCTTTGATTTAATATCAAAGGTATATCTTATGAACTAATATATTAGACTGTATTAAACAGAAGTTTTATCCTATCAAAAAGCATGATGCCGATAACTTGTGAGTAAAAGGATTTTAAGGTGTATGAGTTATACTAGTTTAATAAGTAAAAGATGAGGATGATAATGTAATTGATAAGTTTTGCAATAAGAGGATTCACACAATGCTCTCAATTTTAGTAAAGATGGTATTTATGGTGAAGGTTTACGACTCCCTAGAATGTCTATTTATGGAGTGATTAATATTGTATACTCATATGTTATTCTATGTTATTGTGATAGTTGTAGATGTAATGATGAAAAATTGTAAGAGGTTGTCTATAGAGTTTTGTTTCCCACTAAGCTTTATAGCTTAACACGAGTTTGTTTATCCGTGTAGGTTGTAGGATAAGCTCCATTGGACCGATAGCTTTTATAGCTTGACCACCATTGAAAAGAGGTTTTGTGGCAGATCACGGTTGCCTACGATGATTTCAGCTTATATATGAGGCCATTTATGCTATAATTCCTTATTTATAAGTTTGATATATTCATTTAGTGGTATGTAATTATGGCCTGAATTATTATTATTTCTGCCTGGTCTTTACTAGGTTTATAATGATGATTGATGATTATCTATAGTTAGTGGATTAGGGTGTTACCAGCATTGTTTCTTCTGCAAAAAGGTTAGTCATCTCAAGAAAGATTGCCTTAAAAGAAAAGGCTTGTTTGAAAAGAAAGGTATATACTATGTTTCAGTATGTTTTGAATCAAACCTTATTGAGGTGCCAAATAATACCTGGTGGTTAGATTTAGGTGCAACTACTCATATGTCACATGTTATGCAGGGATTCCTTTCAATCCAAACCATAATCGAAACTAAAGAGTTCTTATATATCTGTAACAAAATAAGGCATGAATAGAAGGAATTGGGATATTGATAAGTGTGAATTATATATGGTTTTTAATATGTTTTAAGCGTTGTCATTTAGTTAATTTGGTATTATTTGGGTTGTTTTAGAGTTAAATTGTTAATTTGGGTGTTTTTAAGGTTAATTAAAAGTTTTGGTTGTTTTTCAGGTTCAATTTGCTGAAAAAGAGATGAAATAGGAAAAAAAAGCAAAGATTTGGGCCAAAACTGCAAAAATGAGAAATTGATGCAAGAAAAGTGAGCATTCAGTCCAAAAGGAATTCACGTGACCACGTGAAATCAATGAAAAAATCTACCCATGGCCACGTGAAGGGTTGCATTTAGAAAGCCATGGCCACGTGAAAAATAAAGAAGAAAATATACATGGCCACGTGAGAAGGAAGAAAGAGTGACATATGCTTAACACGTGACCACGTATGAAGAACAAAAGGTTCACACGTGACCACGTGTGAAGAACAACAAGAGGGACACGTGACCACGTGAAAAATTACACTGGGAAAGACGTGGCCACGTGCTCAGACTCCCATTCGACGAAGGATTTTCTTCGAGCTTCCTGTTTTAGCAGAGTTCACTTCCTATTTAATTTCTGGAGTTTAAGAAGGATTCTACTATGATTTTGGCCTATAAAAAGGAGTCTGAAACACCAGAGAAAGCATCCCATCTTAGAATTAAGCAAATTATCTTCTTAGTTTATTTTACATTGTTTTTGTTTTCATTGTTTTTCTTCAAGCTTTGTTTTAATTTTAAATATGTCTTGTGAGTAGTTTTCTTTAACTTTTGCTAAAGGATACTTGAATCCCTAACTTGTATTGTTATGACTTAAGTTTGATCTTCAATTTAATACAAGTTGATTATTTCTTAGTTCTTAAACATAGTCTTGTCTTTATTCAATTTTAAATTGATTGTTAACTTGATTAAGCATTGGTTAATTAATTGGTTTAAGTTGATTATTGATATGCATGTTTTTGGGTTGATAAATTTAGGTTAATGCATGATTATAATCTAAATAAGCTATAATTTTGTGTTGATTTAAGTAAATTAAGATTGAAAAAAGTGTAACTAAGAATAGGTGAAAGTTAAATCTCTTGAAAAAAGGCTTTAATAGACATCTAGGAGAATTAATTCAAATATTTATGCTAAGTGTTGAGTTTATCTGAATAAGAAAATTTTGATGCTTGGAATGATAATCTTGAATAAAGTTATCTAGATTTATTAATCTGAAATCTCTATAATCACTTGTGTGTCTCTTTTTGATTAAGTCATAATAATATTGGTTAAGGTGGATAGTCCTTTAGTGAAAGTTACTTTTAATATTGATTTTTACCTCATTCAATTTACTTGCTTTCATTTAATTTTTATTTATTTTAACTCTTTCAATTGTTTTGTTGTAGTTTCAAAATACTGCTTTTAGTTTTAATCTTCAATAATCATAACTTTGGGATTTCTCTTATTTCTTCTACACACAAAATTTGTTTTGAAATTAAAATAGCACATACAAACACAAGTTTTCCTTGGGTTCGATATTTTGGATCATAATTATATTTTCCTATATTACTAGCCGATCTAGTACACTTGCTAGACACCGGTCAGATATATAAATTGATTCTAGACACTGGTTATAGTCTAGATCTTGAAAAATGTCTTTATGTTCCTGGATGTACTACAAATTTAGTTTTTGTTAGTAAGTTGGATAAAATAGGTTTTAATTTCAATGTTGAAAATGGTGTTTTTTTATTTATATAAACGAAAATACTATTATGTTTATGGTACATTAGTGGATGGTTTATATCATTTCAACCTTGATATTAATTTTTGTGAATCCCTGTTTTATGTTGAACACAATATTGGTAATAAATGTAGTACACATAATGAACACTCTACTTACTTATGGCATCATAAGAGAAAGGGTGATCAGGTTAGTGAAAAGTGAAATCTTACCTTAACTAGATTTTACTGATTGGGATGTGTGTGTGGACTATATTAAAGGCAAGCAAACCAAACACATATCTAAGAATTCAGCCACAAGAAGTACTGAGTTGCTTGAATTGATACACACTAATATATATAGTCCATTTAATGTTGGGGTAGGAAACCTAGCTTGAGGCACCTGTATGTTTGGGGTTGCCTAATAGAAATAAGGATTTATAATCCTCATGAAAAGAAGCTTGATGTAAGAACCATTAGCAATTACTTCATCGGTTATCCAAAAATGTGCAAACGGTACATATTCTATTTTCTTAACCATAATACAAGAATAGTTAAGTTTGGTAATGCTAGGCTCATTGAAAATGGACAAATTAGTGGGAGTGGAGAACCATGAATGGTGGATATTTAAGAGAGTTAGATAAAAAATTCTTCATCTTGTGTCTCTTCTCAAGTTGTTATTCCTTTTATTGCATTAAATACCAGAGCAACAAGTTGATATTCCAAATCTATAAGAAGAGAATGTCAATAATAAACCAATAAATGATGTACAAATGATCATGTGATACCATAAGAAACAATATTGCAAAGGTCTATAAGGGAGAAAAGACCAGCAATATCTAATGCTATATGGTATATTCAATTGAACATAAGTGTGACTTAAGCATTGATAAGGATCCATTCTCATTTAAAAAAGCTATGAAATGTAACAATTTTGAAAAGTGGCTCAATGCTATGAAAGAAGGGTTAAAATATATAGATGATAATCACGTCTGAGAACTAGTTGAGTTACCTAAAGGCTTAAAGCGAGTGGGATGTAAATGGGTCTTTAAGACCAAAAGGGACTCAAAAGGCAATATTGAAAGGTATAAAGCTAGACTTATAGCCAAAGGTTATGCTCAAAAAGGTGGCATTGAATTTTAAGAAACCTTTTCTCCAATTTCAAAGAAGGACTATTTGAGGATTGTTATGGCATTGATAGCTCATTATAATTTAGAGCTTTACCAAATGGATGTAAAGACCACCTTTCTGAATGCTAATTTAGAAGAAGAGGTTTATATGGACAAACCTGAGGGTTTTATGACTACAGAAAAGGAAAATATCATGTATAAATTAAAAAAGTTAATATATGGTTTGAAATAAGCTTTTCGATAATGGTATCTTAAGTTTAATGGTACCATTACCTCGTATGATTTTATAGAGAACATTATTGATAGGTGTATCTATATAAATGTCAATTGGAGTAAGTTTGTTATTTTAGTACTATATGTTGATGATATACTTTTAGCTACTAATGATTTTGGTTTGTTGCATGATGTAAAGAAATTTCTCTCTAATAACTTTAAAATGAAAAATATGGGTAAGGAATCCTATATGATTGGAATAGAAATATTCAATGATAGGACAAAAGGATTGTTAGGGCTATCTCAGAAAGGATATATTACTAAAGTATTATCGAGATTTAGGATGGAAAAATATTCAGCATGGGTTGTTCCAATTTAGAAAGGGGATAAAGTCAATGAAATGCAATGTTCTAAGAATGATTTGGAATTAAAGGAAATGGAATCTATTCCTTATGCATCTATAGTTGGGAGTTTAATGTATATTCAGGCTTGCACTTGATCGGATATCAATTTTTCTGTTGGAATGTTGGGTTGATATCAAAGTAATCTTGGAATGGATTATTGAAAAGGTACAAAGAAAGTACTTAGGTATTTGCAAGGCATTAAAGATTACATGTTCACATTTAGGAAATCGGATCACTTAGAAGTGATTGGTTATTCAAATTCAAACTATGCTGGTTATGTAAACTTAAGGAAATCTACTTTTGGTTATCTATTCCAACTATTAGGAAGGGTAATTTCTTAAAAGAGTGGAAAACAATCTGTTAGTGTAAGCCCTAGCCCCAATGCATTGTAACGAAACACTTGAAATTAATAAAATGAGGCATTAGTTTTATCTTTTGTATTCCTGTGCATATCAATTGATAAAACTATCCAAGAATGTCGTTTCGGTTTAAGTTATCATGTGTGAGGCACATGGATTGTAAGACCTTGAAACAAATGAGACATCATTCTAAATATCCCTAGTCAGTCATTGTTATGGGAATAACAAATGAATTAAGACTAGTATGCTCTCTCTGATCTTATGAGTTCTGTCTTACGGATCATTAGGACAAGAGTGTCAATCAGAGATCATAGATACATGTTAAAGAACATGGTATCTGGATTCGATCCGCTCATGAGAACACTACATGATACAAGTCATAAGTGTTTCTCATATGTAAGTTTTGTATCGGAGTTCTTAGACCTGAAATCTCTATGAAACTCTTTATGAATTACTGTGTACTTTGACATACACCTAACGTGCTCGTAACAGAGTGACAAGTACGGGTATGATTGGGTATGCATTAATTCATGTTAGAGAGCATGAGAGAAGTGAAGGGATTACCCCTCTCAATAAGAGAGAAAATATCATCGGCCACTTGATCAGTGAACTGAGAAGTGTATGGCCATACCGAGATGAAATAATGAGTAATCATTATTTATCTGAGAGTTCAGTGTCACTGGAATATCAAGAAAGGAATTAATATATATAAGGATGACTAGTTCCATGCCTTATATTAATTCTGATATTTAAGGGTAAGGGACTATGCAAAATTGCATTAGGTCACTAAATGCCATATGCATTTTCATTTAATTTGGAATGCTATAATATCTTGCTAGAGAATATATATAGCCTTTGAATTAATTTATTAATTCATTGCCAACATTAAATGGACCTATAGGATCGCACACAAAGCATTGGGCTTAAAATATTTAAATTAAGTATTGGACATTAATTTGGGCTTTTAATTAAAGTCAAATTAATGTATGTAATGGGTTATAATATTGCTATTGGGCTTTGGTCCATGAGAGAGAGAAATTCAGCCCATAAGGTTTAATTTCAATTAATTAATTATCTTGTGTTAATTAAGTTAATTGAATATTAAATCCTAAAGGAATTTAAATTAAATTAAATCACTTATATATTTAATTAAGTGATTTCATTTATTTAAATGTCTTATGTTTTATTTCAAATTTGAATTTAAATTCAAAGGAGTTTAATTCAAAATATATTACTTATCTTTAGGAAGTGATAGAGTTTGAATTAATTATCTTAGGATAGTTGAATTCAGATTAATGACTTGCCAAAGGATAAGCATATATATTAAAAGAAATAAAACCCTAAACCTAATTTTTTTGGTGGGATGAATAGTAACTCGTGAATAGTAACTCGTGAATAGTGACTTTCTCTCTCTTAATTCTTTTGTTCAATTTTTCACAAGGAGAAAGGATTGTTCCTCATTCTCTTGTGTTATTGAGCAGTAATAGCAATCTAAAGAAGTACAAAATCAAGTTTTGTAGCTTCAAACTATAACCATTACACAATACCGAAAAAGAGAGCTAGCAATCTCGATTTTAAGCCGTCGGTGCAAATGTGTGTGTGAGAATAGAGGGAGTGGCGCAAAAGGCTGTTCCTTGGCATTGGTGATCGAGAACTAAGGTGGATAAAGGCATCTTGGTTGCTGGACATCACAAAATCAAAGAATAAAAAGGCATCATCTATTGTAAGTTTCAAAACCCTAAAATTGCATGTTTTCGTTCCTAGTTTTAGATATGTATGGTATGCATGATAAAATTTTTGTTTTTCCGCTGTGCTATCATGATTATCATACCATGTCATATTCCATCAGTGGTATCAGAGCCTAGACATGCTTATTTTAGTGCTTTAGATGCATGAAAAAATTAATTAAAAATCGTTATTTTGAAAACATGCAAATCTGAAATTTTCTGTTTTGAGTTTTTTGCATTGTTTTGGTGTAAAAACGATTTTAATTGATTAGATAGGTATTATAATTAATATGACATGTTAATATACTGTCCTAAGATGTTATTAGGGCTGGTAATGGTCGGATTTAATTATTTATACCTGATGGTACATGTTAATTATGAAACTAGGTGCTAGTTGGCATGTAAATTGCTATTTTAACAACTAGTTTTCAAAATTAAATGTAAAAACGTTTTTGGGATGTTTGTAAGTGATTTTTAAAGATTAAATATCAGGTATGGACATGTTTTAAATTTGGTTTTAATTCTGGTCCATGACAATTTAATTGATTAATTTTAAAATCACTTAAAACTATGTCTAGTTTGTGTTTGTTACATGTTTAATCAACATTGTTTGTTATGTTTTGATTAAAATGGTAAAAACACATTTAGATTAAAATGGTACAGAATATTAAATCAATGTTTATGGAATTATTTAGATTATTAAATGACTCATAAAATTGATTTAAATGTTTGTGCATTTTATGGCATTACATAAGCATTAAACAACTAGTTTTTGTTGTTTGTTTGTTTTTGCATGAATGCCGTGTACTATATATGTGTTCTTCATGATTTTATTTTTAATTCATGTTAGCACATATTATATGCATTTTTAATGTTTATGGGCTGTATGACATAAAATTAAAAATGGTAAAATTGGAAATTATGCTAGAGTTGATTTATAGCAAAAATCTAACTAGTTTGTGTTTTGGGCTTTTAAGAGAACTTATTCAATAAGAGGATTTAGTCCATTGGGCTTCGGCCCAGGCCCATCACGGGGTCATCTCTTAAAGCTTCAAGTACACAATTTCCATTAATGGGTTTGGCTAAATCTAATTAAAATTGGACTTTGTTTGATCCATGAATGCTATGTATATTTATTTGCTTGTTTGGTGTGATGATGGATATGCATGGTGCATTCATGGGCCCTGGGTTTTTGTAATTAAATATGGCCTGCGAGCCATTATATTTTATTGTAAAAGTTTTATTTTTTTCTTAGAATAGAATATATTTGAAGACTTTGTAAATCAAGACGAAGCCCACCGGAGTGGAGAAACCCAACTCGAAGATTCTTATGTAATAGTATAGAATCTTAGTTGTAGGTTTTTGGGCCCATGTTTGTCACGCTTTACTTTATGCAATTATATATATATATGCATGCTATGTATGGATGACAAAGTGTATGCCATGTAAGCCGTAATAAAATGAATCCCTAAAAATAGTAAGTCACAAAGTTGCCTTCCTAATTCGAAACATGTCAAGGCATCGATCATCGGTCACGTAGACTAGGAGTCCTAGATGCGCCCGATTATCTTTGTGAGGCATGGGTTGTGAATGTAGGTTGGACTTATCATGGAAAGGGATGCCCGGACCTAGGCAACTAATAAATGGGTTGTGCTATAACATCCTAAGATGTTAGCCCATTTGATCCAAGAGTCATGTACGAGACATGATTGGAGTTTTCCTACCTAAGTAACTTAACTTGTTAGGTGTACAAGCTCAGCTTGACTAATAAGTTGTTGAGAAAAGTGGATCTTGGCCCACATTAAATCACTAACGCGAATTATTTAAAGGGATATTAATTCGATTTGTGGGATCATTAATAAGACCTCATTTAATCTTGCTAAATTTTATTGTAGATTGAAAATGGCATCTTCAAACAACAATTTCTCATTGCGATTGGTCCTTGAAAAGGAAAAATTGAATGGCACCAATTTCATAGACTGGTCTCGAAACTTAAGAATAGTTCTTAAGCAAGAGAAGAAGTCGTATGTTTTGGATGCACCCTTGCCTGATGAACCAGGAAGGAACGCCTCTGCGGTTCAAAAGGAAACTTTTGAGACCAAGAAGAGCGACTCCAATGATGTGACCTGTCTGATGCTGGCCACTATGGTGCCTGAATTGCAAAAGCAATTTATGGACCAAGAGGCCTATGCGATCATGGTGCACCTCAAGGAGATGTTCCAAGAACAAGCTCGTCACGAGAGGTTCGTGACAACAAAGGCTTTAATTTCTTGCAAGATGGCTGAGGGTACTTCTGTTAGTACCCATGTACTCAAGATGAAAGGGTATCTTGATACTCTTGAGAAGCTTGAGGTATTAGTACCAAAGGAATTGGCCACTGACTTGATCTTAGGATCATTACCTGCTGCTTATGATCCATTTGTGATGAATTATAACATGCATGCAATGAACAAGTCAGTCACTGAGCTTCATGGGATGCTTAAGAATGCTGAAGAAAACATTTGAAAGACCAATCCCGTACTAATGGTTCAAAAGGGAATTAAGAAGGGACAAGCTAAGGGAAAGGGAAAGGGAAAGGCAAAACCCAAGTCAAGTGGGAGTGCACCTCAGGCCCAATCCAAGCCCAAGGCGCCAAAACTCAAAGAGAGTGAGAGCACTTGCTTCCATTGCAACAAGATAGGGCATTGGAGGAAGAATTGCACTCTCTTTAAGGAAGAACAAAAGAAGAATGGAGCCAAGGCGTCCAGTTCTGGTATTTTTGTTGTTGAAGTTAACCTTTCTATTTCTACCACTTGGGTATTGGATACCGGTTGTGGTTCTCACATTTGTTCAAATGTGCAGGGGTTAAGAAATAGGCGGTTACTTGGGAAGAATGAAGTGGACCTCCGTGTGGGGAATGGAGCACGAGATGCTGCCATGGAGATAGGCGACTATCACCTCACTTTACCTTTCGGACTTTGTATTGTTTTGAATAATTGTTATTATGTGCCTGCTATGAGCAGAAACATTATTTCAGTTTCATGTTTGGATAATGATGAATTTGATTTTGTTATTAAAAATGGCAATGCTCATATTCGTCGCCAAGGCTTTTCTTATGGCAATGCCATGTTGCAAAATGGCCTTTATATCCTTGATTTACAAAACAAAGAGTCCATATACAACATTGATACAAAGAGGGTTAAATCAAACGAATTGAACCCTGCTTACTTCTGGCATTGTCGCTTAGGACATGCAAACGAAAAACGCATTTCAAGACTCCACAAAACTGGAGTGCTTGGGTCATTTGACTTAGAGTCTTATGATACATGTGAGCCATGTTTGCATGGAAAAATGACAAAGAGTCCTTTTAATAAAAAAGGCGAGAGGACTAATGGCTTATTGGAACTAATACATACCGATGTATGTGGACCTTTAAGTACACATGCTAGAGGTGGTTTTAGCTACTTCGTGACATTCACAGATGACTTCAGTAGATATGGCTATGTCTATCTAATGAAGTACAAGTCTGAAACTTTTGAGAAATTCAAAGAGTTTAAGAATGAAGTAGAAAACCAACTTGGCAAAAGTATAAAAGCCATTCGATCAGATCGAGGTGGCGAATACTTAAGCCAAGAGTTTGACAGTCATCTAAAGGAGTGTGGTATTATTTCACAGCTCACTCCTCCTGGAACACCTCAATGGAATGGTGTGTCCGAAAGGAGAAATCGAACTCTGTTGGACATGGTTCGATCTATGATGAGTCAAGCTAATCTTCCTATCTCTTTTTGGGGTTATGCATTAGAAACTGCTTCGTTTCTATTGAACCGTACTCCAACTAAAGCAGTTGAGAAGACACCATATGAGGTATGGACTGGGAAAGAACCCAATATGTCTTTTCTCAGGATTTGGGGTTGTGAAGCACATGTTAAGAAATTAACATCTGACAAACTAGAGTCCAAATCCACTGTCTGCTTGTTTGAGGGTTATCCTAAAGAAACAAAGGGATACTACTTTTACTCACAAGCCGAGAACAAAGTATTTGTTGCTCGCAAGGCTGTTTTCTTGGAAAAGGAGTTCCTTCTCAAGAAAGACAGTGGGAGTAAAGTAGAACTTGGAGAAATTCAAGCACCACAAACTCCTATAGAGGATGGTTTGGAAATGGGATCAAGTTCACAACCAATTGTGGAACAAGAACCCATTACACAAGAACCTAGAAGGTCCGGTAGGGTACGTCAGGAGATTGAGAGATATGGATTTCTAATCACTGACAGTGACACTATTGAGTTAGTAGATCGTGAGGATCCTACTACCTACCGAGAAGCTATTGAGAGCCCAGACTCGGAAAATTGGCTTGAAGCCATGAAATCCGAGATGCAATCAATGTACGATAACCAGGTTTGGACCTTGGTTGATCCACCGGAAGGTGCTAAGGTAATTGAGTGCAAGTGGCTATTCAAACTCAAAGCTGATAAGACCTACAAAGGTAGACTAGTAGCAAAAGGTTTTCGACAAACTCATGGTGTAGACTATGACGAGACCTTTTCGCCTGTAGTCATGCTCAAATCCATTAGGATCTTGCTTGCCATAGCTGCATATCATGATTATGAGATATGGCAAATGGATGTCAAAACTGCTTTCCTTAACGGAAATTTACTTGAGAATGTGTATATGACACAGCCTGAAGGTTTTGTCAATCCCAAGCATCCTAAGAAGGTTTGCAAGCTTCAAAAATCTATTTATGGATTAAAGCAAGCATCCCGAAGTTGGAATCTTTGTTTTGATGAGGCAGTCAAAGAATTTGACTTCATCAAGAATGAAGATGAGCCTTGTGTGTACAAGAAGGTTAGTGGGAGCATAGTAGTATTTCTAGTCCTATATGTGGACGACATCCTTCTCATTGGGAATGACATTCCAACATTGCAAAAGGTTAAGCAATGGTTGGAAAAATGTTTCTCAATGAAAGACTTAGGTGAAGCCGAGACAATACTTGGTATTCGAATCTATAGAGATAGATCGAATCGGCTTTTGGGACTAAGTCAAGAAAAGTACATAGACAAAGTACTAAAGCGTTATAGTATGGGAGACTCAAAGAAAGGGTACATACCTTTAGCTTTGGGAGTTCCTTTGACTAAAGAACAGTGCCCTAAAACCAAAGAGGAAAGGGACAACATGAGTAGAATCCCATATGCATATGCTATTGGATCTATCATGTACGCTATGTTATGTACTAGGTTGGATGTTGCTCATGCACTGAGTATAACCAGTAGGTTTCAGCAAGACCCTGGTGAGAAGCACTGGTCTGCTGTAAAAGGGATCCTGAAGTACCTGCGAAGGACTAAGGATCACTTCTTGGTGTATGGTGGTCAAGAAGAGCTCGTCATACAAGGTTATGTCGATGCTGCTTTTCAGACCAGCACTCAGGATTCTAGATCGCAATCTGGGTTTGTTTTTGTTTTGAACGGTGGTGCTGTCAGCTGGAGAAGCTCGAAGCAAGAAACCGTTGCCGACTCAACTACAGAATCTGAGTATATTGCAGCAAGTGAGGCTGCAAAAGAGGCTGTTTGGATTAAAAATTTCATTAAAGGATTAGGAGTGGTCCCAAGCGTCCTAGATCCATTAGAAATTTTCTGTGACAATAACGGGGCCATTGCACAGGCCAAGGAGCCCCGGTCACACCAGAAATCCAAACACATACTCAGAAGGTACCACTTGATCAGAGAAATCATTGATCGTGGGGACGTCAAGGTTAGCAAGATATCAAGTGAAGACAATGTAGCAGATCCTTTGACTAAACAGTTACGTCCAAATCTGCACGAAGCTCATTTGAGAGCGTTCGGTCTTAGGGCTATGCCCAATTGGGACTAGTGCTAGTGGGAGATTGTTAGTGTAAGCCCTAGCCCCAATGCATTGTAACGAAACACTTGAAATTAATAAAATGAGGCATTAGTTTTATCTTTTGTATTCCTGTGCATATCAATTGATAAAACTATCCAAGAATGTCGTTTCGGTTTAAGTTATCATGTGTGAGGCACATGGATTGTAAGACCTTGAAACAAATGAGACATCATTCTAAATATCCCTAGTCAGTCATTGTTATGGGAATAACAAATGAATTAAGACTAGTATGCTCTCTCTGATCTTATGAGTTCTGTCTTACGGATCATTAGGACAAGAGTGTCAATCAGAGATCATAGATACATGTTAAAGAACATGGTATCTGGATTCGATCCGCTCATGAGAACACTACATGGTACAAGTCATAAGTGTTTCTCATATGCAAGTTTTGTATCGGAGTTCTTAGACCTGAAATCTCTATGAAACTCTTTATGAATTACTGTGTACTTTGACATTCACCTAACGTGCTCGTAACAGAGTGACAAGTACGGGTATGATTGGGTATGCATTAATTCATGTTAGAGAGCATGAGAGAAGTGAAGGGATTACCCCTCTCAATAAGAGAGAAAATATCATCGGCCACTTGATCAGTGAACTGAGAAGTATATGGCCATACCGAAATGAAATAATGAGTAATCATTATTTATCTGAGAGTTCAGTGTCACTGGAATATCAAGAAAGGAATTAATATATATAAGGATGACTAGTCCATGCCTTATATTAATTCTGATATTTAAGGGTAAGGGACTATGCAAAATTGCATTAGGTCACTAAATGCCATATGCATTTTCATTTAATTTGGAATGCTATAATATCTTGCTAGAGAATATATATAGCCTTTGAATTAATTTATTAATTCATTGCCAACATTAAATGGACCTATAGGATCGCACACAAAGCATTGGGCTTAAAATATTTAAATTAAATATTGGACATTAATTTGGGCTTTTAATTAAAGTCAAATTAATGTATGTAATGGGTTATAATATTGCTATTGGGCTTTGGTCCATGAGAGAGAGAAATTCAGCCCATAAGGTTTAATTTCAATTAATTAATTATCTTGTGTTAATTAAGTTAATTGAATATTAAAGCCTAAAGGAATTTAAATTAAATTAAATCACTTATATATTTAATTAAGTGATTTCATTTATTTAAATGTCTTATGTTTTATTTCAAATTTGAATTTAAATTCAAAGGAGTTTAATTCAAAATATATTACTTATCTTTAGGAAGTGATAGAGTTTGAATTAATTATCTTAGGATAGTTGAATTCAGATTAATGACTTGCCAAAGGATAAGCATATATATTAAAAGAAATAAAACCCTAAACCTAATTTTTTTGGTGGGATGAATAGTAACTCGTGAATAGTGACTCTCTCTCTCTTAATTCTTTTGTTCAATTTTTCACAAGGAGAAAGGATTGTTCCTCATTCTCTTGTGTTATTGAGCAGTAATAGCAATCTAAAGAAATACAAAATCAAGTTTTGTAGCTTCAAACTATAACCATTACACAATACCGAAAAAGAGAGCTAGCAATCTCGATTTTAAGCCGTCGGTGCAAATGTGTGTGTGAGAATAGAGGGAGTGGCGCAAAAGGCTGTTCCTTGGCATTGGTGATCGAGAACTAAGGTGGATAAAGGCATCTTGGTTGCTGGACATCACAAAATCAAAGAATAAAAAGGCATCATCTATTGTAAGTTTCAAAACCCTAAAATTGCATGTTTTCGTTCCTAGTTTTGGATATGTATGGTATGCATGATAAAATTTTTGTTTTTCCGCTGTGCTATCATGATTATCATACCATGTCATATTCCATCACAATCTATCATTGCTACTTCCACTATAGAGGTTGAATTTATGGCATGCCTACATGAATTGCCTACATGCCTACATAAAGGGACTTGATTTTGCTTAAATAATTAAAAATAGTAAACGAACTCCGAATATCGTCAGATTTTGCGTGCCTACATGAATTTTTATATAGAATATTTTGGTGATGAGAATGGAATTTTTCGGTGATTCCGGCAGTTGTCGAATCGGACCGATAAGTTTGAATCGGATCGATAACGGACTCCGATTGAGCGAAAAATTTACGTCTTACCTATTTTTGATGTTTTAAGAATGATGGAATCAAAATTGAAGTCATTTGAAGTGAGGAAGAGAGAGAAATTGAATTGGGCTTTAAAAAAGCCTAAATGGGTCTTAATGTTCAAGTGGACAAAGCCCACTCATTTAAGCCCAATTTTGGCCCATAAAAAGAGTATAAATAAGGCTAAAAATTTGGAGAATTGCTCCAAAAAACTCCAGCATCTTCATCCTTTTTGGTGGCCGAACCACCCTCTCTCCCTCTCTCTCTTTGATTTCTTCTTCTTCTACCCCAAATTTCTCTTAAACCTCAACATAAAAGATGAAGTTCCAGCTCTCTAGATCACCCTAGTGATCTTAAGCAAGAGATTTGAGCAAGGAAAGTCAAGAAATCAAGTGAAGAAAAGAAATGAGGTAAGATGGAACTTGAAAAATCAAGTGATTTTAATTGAGTTTTTGATGTGTTCTTATAGTTTTTGAGGTGTTTAAGCTAATAATGAGATTGGATTTTTCATTTGAGGACAAAAATTTGGTGTTAGGAAGGCTTGAAAATTCGGCCAAAGATGTATTTGTGGAGGGATGGAGTTGTGCTTGGTGCCAAGTGAAGAAAAGTGAAGCTTAAGGAAGTTAAAGCATGAAAAAAGGTAAGTGACTACCAAATCCTTTGATTTCCCTATTAATATGAATTTTCCGTAATTATATAATTAAGGTAAAAATATGGAAAATTGTTAATAAATACAATTATGTTAGGGTAAATGAAATTAAGCATGAGAGGAATTGAGATGAAGGCACTAATGGAAGAAAGAAAATTTTTAAGGAGGAAAATGGTTGTGGCCGAAAATGGTAATAAGGAAAAATGGTGAGAAATTTGCATGTAAATGTTATATGTTGGCTTAAAATAATAATAAAAATGATAAATGATGTTTATAAATTTTTAGAGAATATTTAGAAATTATTTGAGAATTTTTATGATTATTTATAGTGTATGTATATAATGAAATTTATGAGTTATTGTGAATTACATGATTATTTTAATGAAAAATGATAATGACCAATAAATAATGCATAAATAAAATTTATTGGAATTTATCAAAATTATTGGAATTTTATTGAAATTTTTATGTGACTATGAATAATGGAAATAATTGAATTTTTATACATAATTGTATAAAAATGATAAAAATGATGAATTAATGTGAAAGTAAATTAATGTCAATGACGAGAAATAAAAAGTCAACCAACGAATTTTTTGAAATAATTATTAAGTTGTGAAAATAATAAGAATAATGAATTAATGGTAAATAATTCATAAATAAATGAAAATGATGAAAATAAATTAATACGTAAATAAAAAAAATATAAAATGAATTTTAAATAGAAAAAGGAATTAAATGAAAGAAAATGAAAGTTCAGGGGCAAAATGGTAATTTTTCCAAAATGGGAAATTTACATGTAAATATAAGTAATAAAGGTATACTAAAGGTAAAATGGTAATTTAGTATCCCTACAGTGTCAAATATGGAATTTTTGTGATGTAAGGACAAAAATGTAACTTTACATGACATAAGTAAAAATAAGAAGAAATATATGAATTATAAGTAATAAGGTGAGTTAAAGTAAAAAAGAAATGAATATAATGGCAATTTGGTAAATATGGTAGAAAAAAAAGAAGGACGAAATTGGAAATGAACGAAAAATGAGGGACAAAAATGTAATTTTATCCGAAAATGGTAAAATAAAGAATAAAAGATGAATAATGGAAGAAATTATACAGTAAAGGTGAAAATAAATGGTGATAATGGCAAAATCGTAATTAAGTAGTTGAAAAAAATAATCCAATAGAAAAGTCAAAATTTATATTCTTGCGGCATAAAATAATAAATTATATTAATGAAATTTCTAATTGTGTAAAATTTAGTAAATAAAAATGTGACTAATTTATCGAAATAAATTAGTCAATAAAAAGCAGTAAAAGAATAGAAGAGTATAAAATATTTCGCTGAAGATATAAAAGTCAGTTAAGCGAATAATTAAACGTTTTGGATAAAAAAACAAAGTGTAATCAGTCGGGCTTAAAAGTATTGGAAAAATAATTCTTAAATAATTATATAAAAAGAATAAAAAGAAATTGTGAATTATAATGCCATAATTCATAATTTATAATCTGTATAAAAGATTGAAAAGTTTAAGTATCTGAACGAATTATCGAAAAATAATTCGCAAAAGTGACTGGAAAAGAAAAGTGAATAAAATGATAAAAAGCTATTGATTAGTCAAAGGTACAAAAAGTGCATTTGATCAGAATAAAGTATAGTAATAAATAAAAAAAAGAAATTAAAAGTTTTAAATGTTCAAAAATATTTGCAATGATATTGATTATGTTTGCCCTTAGCGATAGACAGGTAGTATGATTCCTGTTTTGAATATAATTGGCTAGCCATAGGGACACCTCTGTACCGCGGTGCAAGTCATGGCGACTTGCTTAGCTATGGTTGGGATCTTTGATCTCCATAGCTTCTGTGAAAGTGTATCTGTATCTATTTTGCGAGACTTGATCTTTCGAGATCATTTCTCTATCTGCTACGTGGGACTTTTGGGTCCAGTCCCGTGTATCATTTGTGGGAAACCTGTTATATTGTATTAGGGGCACATCGAAATGAATAAATAAGTACTGTTTCATTGAATTGAATATAGAAAGTTATAACGAAACGATTCGTTTGCAATAAATGCAAAGTCAAAATAAATCTATAAAGATTTCTGGAAAGTGTAATTAGTAAGAAAAAGAAAATAAATATTTTATAAGAATAAGATATTAAATCAATGTTTAGTTAAACTTTTACAAGAAATTCGAATATATCTTGTTTTACGTGAAAAAGATAATTTTAATTGATTAGTAATTCTTGTACCATTTACCACTGTAAAGATAATGACGAGTCTAAAAAATAATATTAATTGTCCTGCTTAAAGTTAAAAAGGGATGATAATGACAAAAAGTGAACTTAATGCTTAGGTAACGCTTTTCTGAAAGATAAGTTACCTGAAAAGTAAAACGATATAAATGTATAAAATTATGTAATGGGAGAAAAGTAAAAGATACAAGTTTTAATTAGATAATTAATTATGGGTAAATGTATAAAAGAAGAAAAGAAAGTTTTGACTGCAAAGTACTCTAGAGCAGCTATATCGCTTTGCGATGAAGCTTATAAGCCTTTTAACAATAATATAATTATTAGATCAAAGTTAAAGTAAACTAATAAAATAAATAGTAAAAAGTGAAGTCAGAATATAAATTGAATAATTGACTAGTAAAGCAAGTATTAAAAGTAATTTATTTTGGTACTAGTAAAGACACGGGTACCAATACACATCGCTAAATGAAATGATAATTAAATTGTTTTGGCTAAAAGATAAAAATGAAAGTACTGATAAAAAGTAAAAGTTATAGTAAAGATTAACGTAAAGATAAAAGGTAAACCCGATATTGATCTACCTAAAAAGATACTGTAAGTACAGTTAAAAGTTTAGAATAAAAGAACAATGATTATCAGAATATGAATTAATAACATGAATAATGATAACTGAAATAAAAGGAAATGTTTAATGAAATAAGAATAGTAGAAGCATAAATTATAAAATTTTGCTTATTCTTGGGAAATTCTTGGATTAGTAGTCACCACTGGGCATATTTAATGCTCAGCACGTAGTGTTTACTGCGTGCAGGTTCTGGAGTGTTACGAGAGCACAGTACATTGAAGGTCCAGATCGGAAGAGAAGATTTTTGTATTAGTTAGTATAAGCTTTTGGCATGTATATACTTAGACTATTAAGGTAAAAGATTGTATTGTATTTTGATTATATTTTAATTGTTAATGGATGAGTGGACAGTGCAAGTTTTTGGTGTGATGGGTGATGTTGTTTTAATTGTTTATAAGATTATTGTTTGATTCTAGAATTAATGAAAAAGTATTTTTAAGTATTTCGAATTGTTCGAAAAAAAAACTTACTGTCTTCAGTTAAATCTCGTTCCGATAAGAACTATTCCGAGAAGGGTGTTACATGGGCATTATGGATAAGTCCTTGTTAGCATGATATTATGTTATGTAAATACATATGTTTAGTTATTTGCTATTATTGTTTTGACACTTATGAATTCAATTAAAGTTATGTTTTTGCTTATTTGTTTAGTTGTCATATTATGTTGTGTACACGTATTGCTTTATTGTAGTAATAAACTATGTTTTGAGAAAAACATAAAAGTTGAGAATTACAGAGTTTCTCAATTTTAATTGTTATGAATTGAGTTAATTGTGTGATAAATGCAAGGAATCATATCACTAAATGAATAGTGATAGCCATGATCCCATCATTTTGGTTCATTTAAGTTTAATGAATTAATAGATTCAATATATGATGCTCACTTAAAGTATATTTTGGATCATAAAGTCGTAATATGGGCCAAATGGGAGATTGTTAGTTTAATTTAATAATCATAAGAGTGAAGCCTAAATAATTTAGGTTGACTCTAATATTAGATGGGCTCAAGGTAATGGTTATTGGGCCTGTAGAGAATTTAGGGTCACTAGGGGTTTAGCATAAATAGAAAAAAAAATCCTTCCCTCTCCCCTTACATAATTTTTATAGTTACCAAAATATTAAAGAAAAAGACGTTATACACTATTAAAAAGAACGTAGAAAGGAAAAGAAGAGAGAGGATAAATCAATTGTTTAGAAAATTATTCTGCAATCATGGATCAAGGTTAGTATCTTTTTTTCTAACATATATTGAATCCTAATTAAATGAGTTGAAATGATTGTGTCATAAATGATCTTGAGGAATTTTAGACTTGTAATATTGTTTAAAAAAATGATAGAATTTATTTACAATATAGTCATACAATCCTTGTCCCGCATATCTGGTTTGAGAATTTTCACTGATCACCATTAGGGAAAAACTATAAATATACAAGAAATTAAGGATTAAATGATAAATTATGCATAAAAGATGTCACATGTATGATTAAATAATAAATTAAGTGAAAAATATGATTAATAGATTAAAAATGGTAAAAATGTAATTACATGATAAATTAGATGCAAAATTGTAAATTTGCACTGAAAATGTGATTAAAGAGGTTAAAATAGTCAACTAAGTAAAAGAATGGCAAAACTATAATTACTAAAAAATTTCAGGGACCAAACTGTAAATTACCACTTCATGGATAAATATAAGGGCTAAAATACAAATTTTACAATTAAGATGAAACAAAAGAAAAGGGAAGCAAAAAGGGTCAAAATTGAGGTTAAACAAAGTCAAACATGTTGAAAAGAAAGTTCAGGGACCTAATGGTAATTTTCCATCCTAGCGAGAATTATGTTAGAATGAATGAGAAAAACACATAAGGGAAGGAATAAATTCTATTTTTAACCATGTAGAGACTAATTTATAATTTGCCAACACATGGGTAGACTAACAGGTACATTAGGACTAAAGTAGAATACAAACCAAAAAGGAAACAAAAAGAGTTAAGTTAGTGATAAATAATAAAACGTGCATTAAAAAGTAAGTTTAGGGATCAAATGGGAATTTTACCATAGAAAGGGAAACTAAAGATGGAAAAGACATAAACATGTGAAAAAATGCAAATGGGTTATAGATAAGAGTGAAATAGAATAAATAACACTAGGTTGTATACTGGGTGAGAAAAATAGGTAGTAAATAAAAAATTTTAAATATGAAGAAAAACGTAGGTTTAATTATAGATTAAACATCGAGTATGCAACTAAATGACTAAAATGTAGTAAATAGCGAAACAATTAGAAAACAAAAAGGAATTTTCAAAAAACACGTATGTGTAAAACAAACGGATAACTTATGACATAAAATAGAAATAAGAAAGATAAAAATAGTAAGTAAAAGAAATCAACTTAAGTAAATTAGAATATTTGATGATATTTAAGTGAAAGAATTAAATAAATTTTATACTTGTATACTTGTACCACGAAATTTATTAGTTAGGTATCCACAATTGAGCATCATGTGCTCAGCACTTAGCTTTTTGGTGCACACAGATTTTAGAAGATATAAGTCGGTGCTCGAAGGGATAGGCACTAGGTTGGTCAGAGTTACACAATAATAGCGATAAAATCTAGTATTTGTATATGGTATGTTAGAATAGGACCGTGCTTTGTACATGAAATACATTGAATTTACAATTATATTGCATTATGATATTTACAATATATGGATGTTACACTGACTTTTCTTGTTCTTAAAGTTGTACATAGCCTTTTCGAACAAGGTGATAGTGTACCTCCACGTGCTTGGTTCTTGCATGAAACATCAGATTTTTTTTTCAGGTGAATTGATGATTGATTATCACAATATAGCTCTATTGGATAGTCCATTGATTGATGGAGGTCAACCATTAGATGTTTTATCTATTCACTTTCTTGTACTACCATTGCCGTTGCACAATATTCAGCCTTAGTGGTTGACAAAGAAACTATGGGTTTTCTTTTATTGCACCAGGAGATTGCTCCACATTTAAGTTTGAACACATATCCAGTGGTTGATCTTCAAGTATTATGATCTCTAATATAATCAACATCACAGCACCCTACTATATTGCATATGCTTTCCTTTTTATATAGTAGTTCTAAGTTAAGTGTTCCAGTACGCATCAAGCTGCATCTAAGTGAGGCTTTTTTGGATTTTATCATGAATTGACTACCCATTCCGATAGCAAATGTTGTGTCAAGTAATGTTATGCTTAAATAAATGAAGCTTCCCACAAGCTGGAGATGCATTATTGGATCTTTTAACTTGTGACCTTTTTCGGAACAAAAGTTTAGTATTCACCTCTATTAGGGTGAAAATTGGTTTGTAGTCAAGCATTTCAAACTTATGCAATAAGTCTTTAGCATACTTTTATTGGCATAAGAATAATCCTTCTTTGACTTGTTTCACTTCAAGTCCAAGGAAATTCTTTAAATCTCCAAGTTCCTTTATCTGGAAGCGTGCCAATAGATTACTTGAATTTGTTAAACTTTTCTTTCACTATCATTAGTAATGATAAGATCATCCATATAGACAAACACTATTGATAACTTACCATTCTCATTTTTCACGAACAAGCTTGAGTCTGCTAAAGTCACCGTGTAGCCACTCTGTATTAAGAATTCAACAATCCTGTCATATCGCGCTTTTGGTGCTTACTTTAACCCATAAAAGGCCTTTTTTAATTTACATACATAGCCTGCATGAGATTTGTCTTCAAATCCTTGAGACTGTTCCATATATACTTCTCTGTTTAGTTCTTCATGAAAAAAGGCATTGTTTACATCCATTTGCTAGAGTTTTGAAGATTTATTAGTTGCAAGGGCAAGCAGGATACTTATTGTTGTGATCTTTATTACCGAACTACATTTCATCATAGTCTGAATGCATGGAGAAAAGAAAAAACAAATCTTGAAGGAAATACCTGTAAGGTAGGGTTAGGACAATCGAGAACCCCAACAGGTAGCACAACAACTCTTAACCAGTAGACCCAAGAAAAACCACACATGCACCCCAATTTTGCCAAAAATGCAGTAAGACCAAAAAATACCTCAGCAGAGAAAAAATAATTTAACTAATAAATTTATAATTTTTTTTAAAAGGAAGAGAAAAAATAATTACCAAGCAACCTCTATGATTTCACACATGAACCCATCGATAGAGGGAGCTTTGATCGATGGTCTGCCAAGGAAACTCCAGCGATGTTGAGCTAGCGAATGAAGAACAGAGGTAGGTAGGGATGGGAAATTGCAAAATGGAGAAGGCATACAACGAGAGAGACAGAGAGAGAATCTAGGGTAAGGCAGCAAGACAAGAGGAATAAAAATAATAATTTATACCTAAGGCAAATACTGAAATAGCAATCGAATTCTTTTTTCATTGCTAAAATAGCAACGGAAATTAAATTTCATTACCAAAATAGCAACAAAAAAAATTCCATTGCTATTTCAACCACAAAAATTTAATTTGATTGCTATTTTAGCAACGAAATTTAATTTCCATTGCTAAATTTCATTCCAAAGTTTTTTTGCCACCTGCTGGCGCAATATTTAGCAACGGTAATAGCATTTCGTTGCTATATTATGGCGCTAAATTCCCCCCTTTTTAGTAACGAAATATAACCATTTTACATTCCGTTGCTAAATCCTAAGAACTTTAACCACTTTTAGCAACAGAATTATTTTTCATTGCTAATTAGCAACGAAATTGGTATTCCGTTGCTAAATTATCAACAAAAATAATTCCATTGCCATTTTGATATTTCCTTGTAGAATTTCTTATATGTAAATTAAGTCATTTTATTAATGCTAACAATTTGCTAAAAATTTGGACAGCATAATGACTGTAACGAGTACCTACCCTTATGCGAAGAGTTTCAAGAACACTCCTAATAAATCATTCAATCAATAATAACCTCCAATACATCATCCATCGGTCATCATTTCCACAATCCATCCACATCAATTCTCACAACTCATACACAACATATATATGTATACACATTACATGCTAAATCACATAACTTGTATCCACAAAATTTTCCTTGTTAATTTACAATATAAATCTTCATTATATATATATATATATATACAAGCCTAAATTTACTGCAAGTTATATTTATGAACAACTTCTTCCTAGGTGTACATGCCATGCAGTCTTTTCTTTGCTGTAACCTATCTCTTACCTCTTGTGGCTTGCATGCAGTCAAACAAAATCATACACTAAGTAACTTTATTGCTTAGTGGTGAATACTCTACCATAAGATTTCACTTTTATATATATCTATAAGCAATATTTTAACTTAAATAGTTAATTTTACCTTTTATCTGTTTATCACAAAATTTCATGTTATTACTAGTTTATTATTATTTTTTCCACATATTTCATTCATTATTAATATCACTTATTAACACATATGATTTGCTTAATCCTCTACACATGATTGTAATCCATATATGGTTTCCTATTTATTTTTATTTTGTTTATTTTTTCTACTCTTAAATACTAATTATTATTCACATTTACTTATTTAATCTATTTTTATGTCAAATTTCCAATTTAATCCTTAAACTTTTAATTTATCATTATTTTCCTGCTTTTTGTGCTAAATTTACCTTTTTATCCTTTTACTACGGTTTGATCTTTAAAAATTCTTAGTGTTAGGAAAAATTACAGTTTAGTCCTTATTTACCTTTCTTTTTCACATTTTCATACTTTTTATCATTTTACTCTTATTAATTTAATTTTCATTGCTTATTTACACTTTAGTTATATAGTTGCCCATAGTAGTAACCAGTGAAAACTCTCATACCGGATATACAAGATGAGAAGTCCAATGGCTTGAAATATGTTAGGGTGACCACATAAAGTGATCAATGCCTCTAGATTATGCTGAGGTGACCACATGGAGTGATCAACACCTCAACTGACACTCTAACATATATATTACAAATAAGTAGACCGGTAGTGGTTTATAATCCATAATCAATTCAATATTTTACCATGGTATTTGTCCCTATAGCTAGCCATTATATCATATACTTATGGTTTAACCACAGTTCACTAAAGGCAAATAATTTTTTTATTTCATATAATATTTTCACACATTTTTTATGATTTTTCACATTATACAACATATCTACTTTGAATATTTCATAACAGTTGCATCTAATGATCAAGTATTCAACTAATATACATTCAATATCAATAATATAAATCAAATTCATGCCATTATCATCGGTGTATTATTTTGCCATAACATCTTTTCATCAATCCAGATTATGTTATCATGAATTATTATTCAATTTATGCTTAATTAGTTATTTCATGCTTAAATGTATTTATATTTATCAATATTCAAGGATTCCTTCCATGTTTACCATTCGGTCCCAACCTCATTTGTTCATGGTTTGACCACACCTTGTTCCTAGGTGTTTTTCTCTAATTTCAATCTAATTAGCATATTTATCATCTAATTCCATCAAATTGCCAACAAATCTCAAGTTATATTCTGATTTCATAACATTTTCACATCTTACATAATTGGAATTTAGTTGAAAATCAATGAAATTAAAAGGTAGTTTGTATCCACTAACCTCAAATATGCTTGAATCACTTTAAAACACTTTTTCCTTACCTTTTTTACTTGTTTCTTACTTTCTACTTCCCTCTTGCTTTTCTTTTTTCAACCAAAGTTGACAAGGTAACAATTGTGAGTTTTTCTTTAATATTTAAACATAAAGTTACTCAAAATCATGGATTCTACCTATTTCCTATAATTTTTGTTATGCTAAATTCATAAGCACACGATTTACCGATATAATACTTAAGATTTCATTCCCATGAGGAACAAATTGGATACTACATACTATTACTTGATTTTAATATTATTTACAATGCTCACTTTTCATATGGTAAAATTCTACTACTAATACTACAATGTTGTTAAATGACTTCAACTATTTTGAATCGACAATCCTTAGTGAAGTGTCCTTTCTTACCATGCTGATACTTTTTGTCTTCATTATTTCGAACCCTTCTTATTGAGAAAATCTTCTTTATTTGTTTTTCATTGACCAACCTATGTCTTTCTTAAATTATCATCATAGTGTTTGGTGACAATTTTACTTTTTTTCTTTACATGCCATTTGCTTACTAAATAGGGTTTTTCCTCTTCCTTTAATGAGACTTTAGACATTTGGTTGTCTAAGGTCTCTTGATTAACAAGGATATTTTCCAACTCTGTAAAGGTTGGTTCTTTGGCATAACCCCTGTTGCAATGACAGTGACATTATATTCTAGTCATAAGCCATGGACTAGGTAGCCTCCGTAATTGTATTTTGAGTATCTAATTTTGAAATGTCTTTACAAAGAATTTAACTTTTGTAAACTATTCACTTACTGACATATTTTGTTGCGAGAATGACAGGAGGTTATTTTTTAACCGTTGAAACTTTATGTCATTCGCCTTGGTGAATAAGTTTGCTAGACTATCCTAAGCCTCCACATGTGTTTTTGCATCCTTCATATAAGGTAGCAGGCCATCTTTAATTGACACCAATAACACATATATAGCCTTTTTAACTTTAATTTTCAATTTATTTAATTCTTCTATGTCCGTGGGTGATGTGATTTTGTCGCTGCCAATAATACTCTATAAATCTTATCCAAACAAGTAGTATTATATTCGTAAGCTCTAATAATTAAAGCTATCAATCTTTTCAATAGTATTGTTGAACTCACAATATATGTTATTATAACTTGCTCTTAATCTTTTCATTTGCTATTAATCGTTTCAAGTATTATATTTGACCAAATGAAAAAATAAATTGAAATAATAAAAAACTTATTGTATGAATTTAAAATTTTTATAACTCACAAATACACTTCAATTTCACTTACACACACTCATGTTTAATTCTATTTCCCACTCACACTTTGTCTTCCACACATACCTTTAATTCTATTTTTTGTTTACACTTTGTCTTCAACACACACACCTTTAGTTCTATTTCCTACTTACACTCACACATATAATTTGATCACATATAAAGTGGAGCTTTAGCTCCTTTTAAGTTGCCATGAATATTTCTACAACATTCTTCAACCTATTATTATTAGAATACTCTAGAAGTAAGCTGAGTGCTAATCAATAATATGGACTAATAGACTAACCATCTTCCAAGCCTAAATTGAGGCACCATCTCGCCAAACAACCGATTTAAATCAAACTATTTCTACACAAGAGCATTAAAAGCACATAGGCACATCCATACTCCTGACGTACCATCCCAGCTAATAGAAGGGAATATAAATTACCCTAACAAAAATTAAGAACGCATGCGCAACCATTATAATTAGATCAATCGCATTAACTAGTCATAGCATATTTCATCAATTAATAAATTCAATATCAAAATCATTTATGAAAATTAAGCACGAATATATAGATGAAAAATAATTGAAATTATATTAACAAAACCCAAATAAATAAACAAGCATGGATTCAAGATGCTCAAACAAAAAGGAAGAACTATCACACATCAAAAGAATAAATATTGAAATAACATTCAGCAATATGTTACAATTCTGATTTGAAAGAAAGATTTTCATGAAACTTCTTCCTCTTAAATCCTCCTTCAAAAAGAAATAGGCAATTAAGTTGTTAAAAACAAATTTACTCCATGACTATTGAATTTTGTTTTTTAATTTGCAGTTTTCCATTTTTTAATTTTTTTGGTCTTCATATATATTATATTTCATACATATTATATATGGTCTTTTGCCCATACTTTTATATCTATAATTTTTAAAATTTATGTTTTGATTTTATAGACATAATTTAATAGTTAATTGATTGTTAATAAATTAAAATCAAATATTAATTTTAAAAATCAATTCCTTTAAAGAAACAATACTAATCGATTCTCAATCAATCCATGTCTCGTCCAAATTTAAATTGACATAATTAAGTATTTTTTAAAAAAATGTTTAGCTTAAAAATGATGTAGAAAGCCGACATTGTCTACAAGATTACAAGGTAAGGAATCAAAAGTTTTGCATTATATTTGCACCCCTAAATCCTTAATGGGATCCAACAATTTTAGTGTAATAAGCTTTTATATGTCACTAAACTCTTACTGAACCTATGGGTGATTTTTATTTCTTAATATCTGCCTTTTATACAAGTCTAAAAATGATGATTTTTGTAAGCAATACAGATCTTAAACTATTTAATTAGAATATATTATCTTGAAAACAATCCTTTCTTCATGTCTTTCAAATATTTCCCAGCAAACCTATAGTTGTTATTTTATTTTATTAGGTGTTACGCATCAATTTTAGTCCAGTTTTATATATATGATAATTTAATGAAAAAAGATGTAATGATATAAGAATTTTTAATAGTTAGGATTCTCCCTATCTTTTAAGGTTCTCTCTCTCCCATTTCGTATGGAATTTAAGTCTCTCTCAAATTATAAGGTTTTTTTCTTTGCAATCTCTGCTTTATTGATGCTTTAAGTTCTTTGTCTTGACCAAATTTGATAAGCTTGATGACATGTTTTCATCTCTCCAATTGACTGGTGAGACGAGTTTGGTTAATGAGGTTTCTCATAATGAAATAGTAACTGATTCCCAAAGGGTTCGTATTTCACCTTTCCTTATTAGTCATTTACTAAATGGGAATGATTTTAACGTGCCTGCTTTTAGGAACACAATGCTAAGTAGATGGCAATTGCAAAAAAGTTTTAGTTTTAGACAATTGGGGGATAATATTTTCATTTTCCAAATTTTCCTAAAAGAAAATAAGAAAAAGTACTTAATGCAGGCCCATTGTGTTTTCATGATAAACTACTTTTGATTCAAGAGATGAAGGAAACATATATTCTTTCCTCTATTGAATTCCCTTTTGCAACCTTCTGGGTAAGAGCATATGATGTCCCCTTTCTTTGGTTCTCTATTGACATAGCGAAATTAGTAGCAAACACGATTGGCTCTTTAATAGAGGTTAATGAAGGGATTACCTGGGATGGAGACCTATTTTAAGATTCAGGGTAACCATTCCTATTAAGTACCTAATTAGAAAGGGTGTTCTTGTGAAGTTTGGGACTGACCAAGTTTTTTAGGTAAGACAAAAGTATGAATGCCTCCCTAAATTCTATTTCTTGTGTGGTTCTTTACACTATTTGAATGTTGAATGTAACAAGAGTATGGCAAAGAATCAGTATGGGGTCTAGTAGCATGCTTTTCCAATAAAGGTTTTCCGACTATGTAATTCATTTAAGATTGAAAAGGAGAAAAAAATATTATCTGAATTGAATGATCATAGTAAGAAGGATGTAGTTAATAATAATAAGGGAGAAAGGACGAACATGAGAATAGATGAACCATTAGTAGCTTGCTCTCTTGCTGAAATTTTATCAATTTTGAATGAAAAAAATATAAAAGTGTGTCCGACTTTGTAAGGGCAGCTAATGGGCCTTCTGATGTCACTTCAGACATATGGCTCATTAATCTTCAAAAAAATCATTAGGTAGATTCAGGTGTTCAATAGGGTAGAGGGGAATAGGCTTCAATTTTTAAGGATGATTCTATAACTACCATTAACCCAAAGCCAAGTAGCTTTTCTCTTGCATTTGCTGATGTCTCTTGTTCAGTTCTTCAACCAAGTCAGGATAATATGTTGATTGAATGTGACCATGGGGCTGATGTTAATGATAGTTTTGAAGATAATATACCTGCATTTAGCATAAATAATGGTAGGAAAAATCAAAGCACCTGGAAAAAGACTTACAAGAAAATAAATATTGAATGGTGATATGATTTTAAAGGATTATATCCTTCCCAAAAAAAAGAATGGGGTCTGGTATGATAGGTGTAGTAAATGTAGACATGGGTATTAAATGTTCTAAGATTTTTATGGATGTCCAAAAATTTTATTAAAGGGCGACTAGTGGTATGAACCACTGTCACCTACCAAAATGAGGATTATTAGCTATAGTTGTTAGGGATTGGGGAGTTCCTCGACAATTATTAATCTACAATGGTTGGTGAAGTCGCACTCTCCTTCTATCCTCTTTCTTATTGAGATATGGGTTTTGGAGGATAGAATGTATTTTATTAAAGTCTTATTGGGCTTCAAAAATAGCTTTAATATTAGAGGGATAAATGGTGATGGGGGATTATCTTATTTTTAGCAAGAGCATTTTGACCTACATTTTGAGATTCATGTTGATTTGGTGTTAAGTTGGAGACTGACGGTCTTCTATGGTTGGCCAGAGGATAATTTAAAATATAGATCTTGGGCGTTGCTTAGACAACTTCATACTATCTCCCCTCTTCTATGGCCATGGGGTATTTTAACGAAATTTTTACCCACACTGAAAAGGTAAAGGGGATTATTAGATCGGATTCAGCTATTTCAGCTTTTCAAAATGTGTGTTGTGGATTGTGGTTTATCGAACATGGGCTATTACGAATACCCATTTACCTAGGATAATAGAAGAAGTAGTGTCCATTTTCTTAAATAACGTTTTGATAGATTTTTGGCTTCCCATTCTTGGGTACACAAATTCTCATTTGCACACTTTTCTCATATTTTATTTGCTCGGTCTAACCATATGCCTATCTCTTTAGATGTATGGGGCAAGCCGATGATAGCTAGGAGAAATAATAGATTAATGTTTGATGCTATGAGGTGTCGTGAACCCATTTGCATCAATGTTATCAAATTGGCATGGGCTGGTACCGTTGGCTGGAATAATAACTACCATTCTTCTTTAAAATTATGGAGTAAGGAGGTGTTTGGGAATTTAAAGAAGAAATGGTAAGAAATGATGGAAGAGCTACAATCTCTAGCACTTTACACCGATCCTGATGTGGTTCCTAAGAGAAAGGTTCTTAAATGTTTGCTTGCTCAACTTTCCTATAGAGAATAAATGCGTTGGCATCAATGTTCTCATATTTTGTAGCTTAAGAAGAGATATCACAATACCAAATTCTTTCATACAGTGGCTTCGAAAGGTGACATATTAATAGTATATTGGGATTGTATAATTCCCAAAATAATTTCTTGCAAGTTGAGGATCTAGTGAGCCATATTCTTCAATTTTACAAAGGACTTTTTGAATCTGAAGCTCAGGGTATGGATGTTAGTACTTATCTTTTGTTTCAGTTAAAATCTCTGATGATATGAATGTATTGTTAAATTTTTCCTATTCATTCGATGAAGTTTTAAGAACGGTTAAAATGATGCACCCATCTAAATCAACGAGTCTTGATGGTTTCTCCCTTCTCTTTTACCAATAATTTTGGGATGTTGTGGGTCAAGAAGTTAGCAATTTGGTTGTGGAAATTTTGGAGGGAGTGGAGATGCCTAATAACTTTAATCACACATTTATTACTCTTATTCCTAAGGTGAAGGATCTTAAGGTGATTACTGCTTACTACCCTATTAGTTTATGTAATGTGATTGATAAAATTGCTACCAAAGTTTAAGCTAATCAATTTAAAACTATATCGGGTGTTGTGGTAGATAAGGCTTAGGGTGCTTTATGCCAAGTTAGTTAATTACGGATAATATTCTTTTGGGCTTTAAAACATTTCATCATATGAAATTTAGTAATAAATCTAGTAAGAAATACATGTCTTTGAAATTGGATATGATAAAAGCTTTATAACTGGGTTGAATGGGATTTTTTAAAAGCTATTATCAACAAGCTGGGTTTTTCTGATAAATGGGTAACCACTGTAATGCATTTTGTTACTTTAGTCTCTTACTCTATTTTAATTAATGGGGAAGCTTGTGAAAATTTTTGCCCTTCGAGAGGGCTTTGACAAGGAGATCTTTTATCACACTACCTATTCCTATTATGTATGGAAAGATCTTTTATTTGCTAATAATAATTTTTTTTTCTTTAAAGCTACACCTTCGAAAGCAGGTGCAATCTTATCAATACTATAGTGGTATGAATTTTTTTCAATCAAAAGATCAACCTCTCAAAATCTAAGGTGTCATTTAGCTCTCATATTGATGTAAATTTGCAATATTTTAGGGGTAACAAAGGTTGATAGGCATGAGCTCTACTTGGGAATGCCAACTTCGGTTGGTAAATCTAAGCAGTTAGTTTTTAATAGAATCAAAGAAAGGCTATGGCATTGCTTGCACGGATGGAAAGAGAAATTACTTTCTTGGTCAGGTAAAAAATTACTTATTAAAGCGATGGATCAAGTAATTCCAACTTATGTTATGCAATATTTCTTACTTTCTGATCGTCTTTGACAAGATATGAGGGCATAAATTTGTCGATATCGGTGGGGTCAAAAATCTAATGAAAGAAGATTGCACTTCTGTAGTTGGAAAATTTTGTGTAAGCCAAAAGATAAAGGTAGTATGGGCTTCCATGATTTTGTAAGCTTTAATTGAGCTTTATTGGCTAATCAAGGGTGGCGTTTAATCACCAATCCTTTGAGTTATTTTTTTGGTTTGTTATGTTTTGAGTTATTTATTTGGTTTATTATTATTAGCTTTTTGCGTTCTTTTGGTTTGTTATCTTTTGAGTTATTTTTTTGGTTTGTTATGTTTTGAGTTATACAAATTTTACATTTGGTATTGGATTTGTTTAATTGACATTGAAGATTTGGTTATTATTAGAATTTATTTTATTTTATTGCACAAACATTATTTTTAATGATTTTTGGATTAATTATTTTTATTTTTGACAAAGATATGGATTTGGATGATTTTTTTTCTGATTTTGATGAGGAAATCGAACAATTTTTGACAATATTTGTGAACTATAAGTACAATTTTATGTTCAATGATAAACCTAGACCTCAAAGAATTTCAAAATTGATAGGTCACGAATGGGTGGTTGAGGTGTAAATGGTCATCCAATGACATGCTATGATTTATTTCGGATGGATAAAAATATTTTTATTAGTTTATGTGAGGAATTAAAAGGTAGAACAACATCGAAAAATTTCAAGTTTTTAACAGTGCAAGAACAAGTGATAGTTTTTCTTCTCATCATTTATCAGAACAACCGACAGTGAGTTGTAGTGGGTCATTTTCAACATTCAACGAGCATGATCTCTAAACATTTTCGAAATGTGCTATATGCTATTTGTGCAATTGCTAAATATGTGATTGTTCCTCTATCATTTGATGAAACACCTTCAGAGATAAAAAATAATCCAAAGTAATATCCATTTTTCAAGATAATGAAAAGTTTTAAATTTTTTTTATATAATTATAGTCAATTGCTTATTGATTGTTACTTTTATAACAAAATTGTATTGGAGCTATAGATGGTACACATATTTCTGCATGAATTTCAGTCAGTCAACAAAATCCATACTGCGGAAAGAAAATAGTTCCTACATAGAATATCATGTGTGCTGACTCATTTGATATGTGATTCACATTCGCCATGACTTGTTGGGAAGGAACAACTAATGATTCAAGAATTTTTTTAGAATGTATTTCTAATCCAGCAAATAAATTTTCTATGCCCACGCGAGGTAAATATTATCTGGTTGATTCAAGTTATGCCAATATGCCTAAATTTCTTAGTCCGTATTGTGAAGAACGTTATCATTTGTGTGATTACAGAGAAGAATCAAATTCACAAGGTCCAGAAGAATTATTTAATTATATGCATTTTTCATTGCGCAATATCATAGAATGTTATTTTGGTGTTTTGAAAGCATGTTTTTCCATCCTTAGAGACATGCCTCCATATGACATAAAATGGCAAAAATATATACCTGTTGCATGTTGTGTGATTCATAACTTTACTAGAATGAACGGAAGTATAATCTTTATTTGTAGAATATGCAAGTGAAAATATTGTTCTTGAAGATAATCAACAAAATAACGAAGCCAGTACTTCAGAGTTATGGGAAACTGTCGATATAAATTTAAGTCAATTTCGTCAAATGAACAGTACTCAAAATGAAATAGCGCATAAATTATGGTTAAATTATAATAATTGAAACACACACACACACACACACACACACACACACACACACACACACACACACACACACACACACACACACACATATATATATATATATATATATTTAAAGAATTATTGAATTTTTTTTGTTATGATGAATTTTTTTAATAGCAATAAATTTTAAGTTTTGAATTTCATTAAGTATTTTTTTATTCAATATTAATAGTTAAATGATATGTAATATCTATTTATGAGTATTAGAAACATTATCATTAAAAATTATGAGATTTTTTTTTAAATTTATAAAATATTTTCTGAAAACAAATAACAAAAATTAAAAATATTTTTTAAATTTTAAAAAATAAAAAAGCGTTACTAAAAGCTGAAAAATTATTTTTTGACAACAGTATTAACCAATTATACACAAAAAAAAAAATTACTTTTTGAAAAATCTAGTTTTTACGTTTTAAATATCAAAATTCTAATTATAAATTTGTTCAAATATTAGAATATTTTTAGTAGTTGTCCCTAAATAAAATAAGAACTAAAGTAATGACAGTTACTGTAAAGTGCTTTTGTTCTTAACTGAAATCCTTGAATTCAATGAGAATGTTGTTTCCTTAATGGTTTGCCTTACAAGTCAATTTAAGCAGAAGGGCTTAAAAATAATCAGAAGCTGTGTGAAATGAAAAACAATTAAAAATCATATTGTTAGTATCAGCACTTCCCAACATTGTTAATATAGTCAACAGACATTGTTAATATACAGTCAACAGGCCCGAGTCATCAGCCTGGGTTAGTTTATGTAAGAGCTTGAACCGTGCCAAAATGTGATACATTTAGCCATGTGATTTTTGAAAATTATCACTGCATAGTATGCAATCAATCAATCACTGGCAATTAGAATCAAATTAAAGTCTCCTAATTACATCCATTAAAGAGCCTCTCCAGGAACTTCATTCTAAGGGAGTCTTAGTTCATTCCATCAGCCTTTTGAATCCCATCCGATTCGGCTCCAGTTAAAGAAGACAAATCAATCAAGGTGTCTGTCAAAAGGGGAAAAAAAAAACGAAGAAAAATAAACATTCTGATGATACGCATAACTAATATGCACTCTCACGGTTCTAGTTTTTAAGTTTCCACCACACCACAAATCTTCATCTTTAGAAGAGCAGTCAAGTTTGACCAGTATTGAAATTTTAACTCGCAGTTGCATATAATCCTCTAGATGAACTTCTATACCACTAAATTAAGACTAATTAGTCACTTGAATACAAATGAACAATAGTAAGCTACTTGTGAGTGGATCCTAATTCTTTTTTGGTCATTCCACCCCATCACTAACAATCTATAGCCAAATTTATGTACTTTGCTAGCAACGTGTTCAGAATGTATGTGATACATTTACAATGATGATGCAAAAGAGACCATTGGCAATCCCTACTTTTTGCTTAATTTGTGCATCAAAATCAAATTTGTAAAGAGATACTAAAAACAAATAAACAACACAGTTGTCAAAAAAAAAAATCTTTGTACAATGTCAGTCAGCCTCCTAAAACTATGAAATGGTTCAAGAATAGCTCACCCCTGTTGAGTCATTCAAACTTCCCAGAATGGTTCAGAATTCCTTACTGTCTGAAAGCTTGATTGCATGCATCAAATAAATTCCGGTTAACATTATTTCAGACCATGAAAGATTAGAAAATAGCAAACAGAGAGCATATTTCTGACCTTATGGCACCAAAAGAAAGCATCTTTAGAAAACAGATGCAGTCCTAATCCACAAAAAATAAATCCCGTGATCTTCGACTCTGTTATGCATATGAAAGTAGAAGAAGAAAGATCAATGAACACAGATCAAAATATTATTAAAATAATATCCTAATAGCGAGACTAATCTAATGATTATTAACAAACTTGTAGTAACAGAAATCAACTACCAAACATGACAGAAATGAATGATAAATAAACTCTAAGTCAATACCATAATGCAGCTTGGGTTTTAAGAAACAATAAGTTTGAACATGAGAAAGGAAATTCATTTTCTGTACCTCAGAAGGGAAATGGAATTTGAAGGTTAATTTTCTATCCTTATCCTTTCCTTTCTCAACTCATCAACTAACTTTTATCCGATTCCCTTTCTATTTCTATTTCTCATACATATTCTGAACGAAAGTTACTTATGCAAACACAAATGGAATACTGATTTATTTTTTCCACCCACATGAGAATTCCCCAGGGAAACTAGAGGTGGTTTTCTAAAGAGGCTTAAGGACAAATCCCAACCTGACCAGAGATCTGGACCGAAGGAAATTTCAGTAAACCCTCTCTATACACACTTACGAAGCATCATTAGTGTAACAACTAGAATCTACAGAGCAGAACTCCAAATTAAACAGAGCAATCATGGCCCCCTTACTTACAAATGAACATCATCAGCATTGATCTCAGAAAAGAGGTTGACATAAAAGCGCAAACCATCAAGGCTTATATCCCTGCACAATATACCTGCAAAGTATATTCAATTATATTAAAAGCCATAGGATGCAATTAACGGTTCAAGAGGAAACTATATAGAAAGACACCTTTGCTCTCAGCATTTAGAAGATGCTCCTTAGCCATTGCTGGAGCAATACCCAATGTTATTGCAGCATCATTAGCAGTTATTCCAGCTTGGAGGGCATCAGGTTTGGTAACGAGCAATTTGATTCGAGCAAGAACCTAAAACAGATCAGAAGTTAAATATAGTAATTTGCAGGGGAATAAATCTCATTAGAAATTGCCAAAATATTTGAATACCTGATCCAATCATGAAATCAATTTCCTTTAAATTCTAGTAAAATGCTAAACAGGAAGGAAACAAAAGGGTTGGGTCCATAGCTATTGTTAGAAACAATGATATTTATCAATATTTTTTAACATGGAACTCTCTAAATAAAAAGAATCCTTCTGGTTAAAATTATTGAAAATTAAAAATGCAGAAACTTAACTGAGAATAATGTCTTCTGGCTATATTTTATAATGAACATTTCAATATGGAAAAAAAAAAAAAAAAAAAAAACTTAAAAGTAACATTTCAGCACTGATATTCCATGATATGTTTTCAATGCATCAATACAACACATACAGCATCAGTTCCATTACCTATGTTAAACTATTCATATATGCAGACACAATTAGCTAACCATAAAGATCCGTATAGAACATACAAAGTCCATTCTATTTTACATAGATTACATGCAAAATCATATATGAGAATCCAATAGTTGCAGATGCAGTAACATAAGTGATAATTGGTAACAATGGTTTACTAATTTGTATTTAATAAAATCTAAGTTTAAAATGAATGCTGCATACTTGATAGGACCATGTAAAAATAGATCCATTTTCAATCTGTTAACAAATGATATAAACAGACTAGATCATATCAGATAAAATGGATTAGCAATTTATCAATGGTGAACTTTATGCTAAAAATCTAATCCTTAAAACAGATTCATATGGAATCCCCCACACACTCAAAAATGCCACAAATATTATGGAAGCTTTCATGGGGGACTGGTTGCTAACAAAAAGTTGATATGAAATGCTCTTCTATAAGGACATTTTCAGGATGTTGTCCATGTTGTTCAAGCCTTCACTTGGGCTAAATTTGTGGAGGGAAGTAAGCCATTTAAGGATACATTTTCCTTGAGAAACAGTTGTGCTCATTTTTCATTTTTTATATGGCTATATTGGGTTTAACTTTAGGTTCAATAATCTCTTTCTTCTTTTGCTCCATACAATATTGAAACCTTCTCGAGTTATTTTTTCCTCCTTACAAAATGTTCCTGGGAATTTTGTCACCAGCTAGTCCTATTATTACAATGGAACTCGCCCAAACTAATTTTAAGATTTTCTCACTTTGTCAAACCCAAATTTCTAAGCAACATGTGGAACAAGGAACCAAGATAGAAACATGGTTATCACTATTAACTTCTTGAATAAAACATAAAAGAGATCACCTCCTCATCACTATGGGACTTATTCTGGATGACCATGACTCCACTATCAAATTTTCGAAGCATGACTGGCCTGTGAAAAAAGGCAAAATCTTTATTAAATTGAAACACAAAGAAATTAACTCCTCATACAAAACATCTGAAATTAATTAGTATCACTATCTAGAATATCAAATAGACAACCAATGGCACAAAAGTTGAAGGATGAACATACACATCAAATTTCTCCCAGAGAGTACATGCTTGCAACAGATCCTCAGGTGAGATCAATTCTGTGTAAATAAACAAACAAATGGAAAGCTAGTTGTTTATCATCTAGAATAAGCCATCACAAATCAAACTTTTGATAAACCAAATCTATTTTCAGTGAACAATAAATACTAAGCTATCAAACAAAACCTGTCCCTCGAGCTCGATTAAATAGACAATAGATATCTATAAGATTGATCATTCCTCCATGTTTCTCTAATGGTTTTCTGACAAAATCTGCCAACTGAATGTTAATGAAATAAGTACAGAATCAGCTTCATGGGAGTGAAACGTAAATCAAAAGTGATTCTAACATGAAACATTTAACAAAGAACGAAGATAAGTATTATATAAATTTTGAAAATTTTGATATTAGAAAAAACAAAACGGAGAGCCAAGAGCAACAAGATTGCCAAAGGAAGGGTTCCATTGTTGAGGGCTAGCATACTAAAAGTTAGCAACTTCTTGTTACTCAGAAGATAGGAAAACCTAGCCTCCTCCTATTTTCTTTTCTTTTCTTTTTCTTTATTTGTTTTTTCAAGAAAGTGTTTGATAGAAAAAGTGCTACATGATTCTTAAGATACCATCATGAAAGAAAAAAATAAAAAAATCCTCCAGAACTTATTATCTAGAGTCTGCAAGAAAAAAAAAATACACATTTGAATCAAATTGCAAATGATTTCTATAACCAATTTGTACATTCTTCCTAGGCCCATGCAAGCAGTTAATCACAAGTAGGCCAATTGCTCAACCCATCCCAATTTACATCATATCAGACCACATGTGCTCTCTATGCGATTACGTCTAAAAGCAAAAGTGTTGAAGATTTTCCTGAATACAGAAGAAAAGATATGAACTTTTTTTTTACTTTAAAAAAACTTCTAGAACCCCATCCACCCCTTGCCAAGGGGCAAAGGATAAATATGATCACCGATGCCTAATGATAATACCAACTTTAGAAATTTCGAAGAAAATTTTATTAAAATTGCATCCTGCAGGCCGCTACAAATATGGTTAATTGCTCGAGTACAGCTTCATACAATGGAATATTGCTTTATTAAACAAATATATATTAAAACCCAAAACACAGACTCCAAATATCTACAAACTAATGCCTACCTTAATCTATATATGGATTAACACATACAATGGTGAATATAAGCTACATAATGCTAGCTGTGAACTTCAAATGCCTATTAAATGCAATGAAATCCTTTTTTGATAAATTAATACACAGTTCTAGAGGAGACTTGTTGTTTAGTACATTAGTGATGGCATTAATAAGATAATGAATAAACTAAAAGGACATTTTTGTTTTCTAAATGATTTGGATGATACAATTAGGGTCATTAATGCAAGGACCAAACTCAACCATCTGATATCTAATACATAGGTGCACAAGAGTTCATCTAATCATTAACCATTAGGGCCATTGACGCAAGGAACAAACTCAACCATCTGATATCTAAGACATAGGTGCACAAGAGTTCATCAAATCATTAATACATAAAATTATTTCAGTAGTTCCTCCAGCACCAATTCGATGTTGGAAAGAAGTAAATCATTTCGACATTTAGCTTGCACCCTCCCAGATCCAAGACTATATAAAAAGTTTGAAATTCATCATCAAAATAACTTTCTTTCCAATTCTTTATTTTAAGCATGATAAGAATGTCAGTTACAAACTTTCAGACATAAGTCAAACTTGGTAGCAGTTTCAGAGGCTGCAAGGCAGGCTTGGTGACTAGATCACTGGACACAAAATTGCAGCCACAAAATTGCATAGATTAATTGGATTTTAGTTTAGAAGGCAAGGGCAGTAAACTTCCTTGAACAAATTCACCGTTCTACTGTCAACAAGAGCAGCTAGTAAAAACATGAGATGTTGCAAAAAAATTTCCAAGATGATTCGTCAATCAAATGTAGCTTTGCATCAAAATTGGAAATCCAAATGATAATAATAAAACCTGTCGAGACAATTGTTGGTGATAGAGGGCCCCTGCAGACTCTTTTGTGACTGGAGATATAATACCAACACTCAACATCCAATCTTGCATGTCTTTGGAGCCCATTTCCTCATCATTACCTACACTGCTCTGAAAGTTGGATCCTGACAAAAGCTTTTGCCTCATTTTCTCTGCTAGCATTACCATCTCCTTAGCCTTGGTCTGAAAATTCAACACGCTAGCAGAATGTAAAGCAGCTAACACAGAGAACACACCAAAAACAGAGATCATGGCAAGATAGAGATAAACATATCAGGGAATAACATAACAAATATTACCATGAGTGCACTCAAATCTTGGAAAGCATCCTGCAAGCTCTTGTCAGTACTCTCCCACATCTCTTGCTCCTTCCTGAGTATTCCTGCCACTCCCACCATTCTAACAGACCCGTCACTTGAATAAAATCCACCTGAATTAGAACTTGTACTAGAAACCAAAGCTGCAGCTGAACCACTAGAACTGGAATCACCAGTATCAGCCTCCCAAGCTCTTCCCCTCCAATTCTCCCAGAACTTAGACAAAAACCCATCCCAGTCCCCCTTCCCTCTAACCACAACTGTGACAACCACACTCCTGGAGTTCAAGGAGATCTGGAATCGAAGCCGGGGAGAGTGGAACATTGATTTGATAGATTTTTTGTTAGAAAATATGTGATTAATTAGGGAGAGAGGCATAGCAATTGCATTCGAATTGGGGATTGAATTGGATGGAAGCCATAGGAGGCGCTGAGTAGTGAGGATTAGGAGACCTGATTTGAAAGAAGAAAAATTAAGTGAAGCGGCATGCTCCTCCTCAAATTCAAGGTCCACTCCGGAGAGTAGCTGGCACTCGACCTCGTTCGGGAGGAGCACCGGGCGGCCGCTGGCGGTAAGGGATACTGTCGGGAAGAACTCGTTATGGCTGGCCATAGAGTTTTGAATAAAAAGACTATTCTTTTACTGTAATGCAAACAAAAATCATTCTCATTTTCACCGCTCGTTTGATCTAATTGTTCAAAACTGAGATTGCAATACAAGATATGTAAATTATGCAAATAAAGAAAAAGGAGAAAGCTATAAACTTCTGTTAATTTTATGGTAAACGAAAGGATGGCAATGGCAAGAAATTAGGAGAAACTTACCAGTATAGCTGCGGCAGTGAACAGCATCTTTAGCCCTTTTATGTCATTAGCAAGAGAATCCGGAATGTATGCTGACGGCGGACTTGATCCAAGTTCCTCGAGGGCAACTTCTGCCGTGTAGAGGTGGCGGTGGCGGTGGTAGTGGCGGGTGACAATTCAGTATATTGTGGCTCTGCTATTCGACGTCGTTTACATGCGGAAGATAAAGACTTTGGTTGGGCGGATCTATGTAGAGTTAGTGGCCCAATATTTTTTAAAATTAAAGTTTAGTCTATGAAGTTAGTATGGACGATGTTTAAATACATTTGAATGATACAAGCTTAATCTGGACGATTTTTAAATACATTTGAATACCATAAGCTTAATTGCCTAAATTTAATTCATAATTCATTTTAACACTTGTGATGCGTGACAAACTCTTTAGGCATTCGGTGTACTATCGAAAACTCACTTTTAACATTTGAGATCAGATAAATAATTATTTAACTCATAAAAATTGGTGCTTTACAATAGGTATAATTTTGTTACCACATATTGTTGGCGATCGACTTACGAAAGCATATGTTGGACACCACAAAGCAGGTATTACAAAATCGCCATCCAATAAAACATTAAAAAAGTAAATTCTCATCTCGTAAAGCCATAACCCCGAGAAAGTTTGAACTTCACTCTTTATTTTCAACTTGGTTAATATTTATATAAATGACTGTTTGTAGTTAATTATCCCAAACACCTTCTCAAGCATTCCATAATAAGTAATTAAATAACGCATTACAAGCACGTAGAAAGCAGTAAAATATGCATAAGAAAGCATTAAAGAATAAAGGAATAAAGTATGCATAAATTGGAGAGTTAATTAAATTTATTTAAATGAGGAAGTTAGTCTTCGCATGCATGTTTATTAAAAGGCAGAATTTCAAGTGCTTTTTGAGTAAAACTGGGGATAATTGATCTCTCAGGAAAAAAATCATATTAATTAATTTTATGGTAAAAGAATCATTTGTACTTATTTAAAAATAAATTCTTAATTTACATGTTATTTTGTGGGTGAATAAATCGAAATATTAGTCCCTTTTATTATAGAAAAATTTCACTCGAACTTGTATAAATTTATTGGGTGAGTTTTTAATTAAATGCTCGAGAAAATAATGTATTTGCAATAAATGAAAAAGGCATAAAATAATGACATAAATAAAATGGTATACATAAATCGGAATATTCATTGAATTTTGGAAATATTAGTACTTTCATGCATATTTATGAAAAATCCTTTTACATTTTTTTGGGGTAAAAAGTGGACATTTGTCCATTTTATTAGTAAAAAACTCAATTGATTAAATAGAAAATATTTAATGCGAAATTTTCTTATTATCGTGCAAAAATAATTTATTACTAGCTATTACAACCAATTTATAAAAAAAGAATAAAAAGGCCAAATACAAAAATAAATAAATATTTTAACTAGCAAGGCTGAAATTAAATTAAAACTGGATTAATTTTGATATGCAATTTCAAGCTCTTCCCCACAAGATCATTATATGATTTTTTCAAGAAAAAGGAAAAATATATAAGAATTAGCCAAGTACAGTAACAAACACAATTAGATCATAAAAATTGGCATAAAATAAAAACCATTAAAATAGTCATTAATAAAATTATACGAAGGCAAAACAAAATAGAGCAAATAAATGTTGAAAATATAAAGAAAATAAGGGAAAAAATGAAGAAATAAAGAGAATCGGGAATAAAGATCACAAGAAAAACCAAAGAGATGAGTGACAGACTCATCTAAGAAGAAGAAAAAATGAGTCACGGCCCAAAGGGTGAGTCTCAGCCTTGATTGGAGCGAGTCACGCTCCCTTCAAGCAAGTCACTAGCCATCCCATGAGTAAGTCATGGTGAGTCAGGAGCGAGTTACGACCCAAGGCCATTGCTCACGACCCAAGGCCGTGAGTCACTCATGGCTTGTCCAGCATTTACTAGAACAAAGCCATGACCATTTCAAATTCATCTAAATGGCATTTTAAGGTCTTAAAATGCGTAAAAAGGCCTTTAAACTCCTTAAAATCAATCTAGATGCTCAAAATAACCAACAAAACTACTAAAAACAATTAGTTCAAGAAATTACCATGTGAGAAAATCAAGCTCTAGAGAGAGAAATCAAACACCATCAAGGTTTAAACTCACTTAAACTTATTATAAATTAAAAATTAATGCATAAAACTTAATTTTACAAACACTCAAGCTCTCAAAACATCATTTACACAAAACCCACTAAAATAGCATATAATAAGCAAAAAAAGTCAAAGAAACAGAGCACAAAACTATACAAAACTCAAAATAAATATTTACAAGAACAAAACCTATAGATCTACACGTTAGCAAGAAGTTTGCCTCTTACATTACCTTTAGTAGAGCTATTTCAACAAAGCCAGTATCAGTGCACTCTACTTATATCCTCCTATTTCCCTTCGTTCTTCTTTTTTTTTTTTGAAAACCTGGATAAAACAAAGCTTTTCTTTATTTTTTCTCTCTCTAGATTTTCTATTCTATTTTTTCAAGATTTACTTATGTTTTCATTTAAAAAACATTATTACCTTTAAATGCATCAGGATTGGGATTAATAAAACATAAGATTTTTTCATAAAAATTAATCCCCTGGTACGTAGGAAAAATATGCAATTTTGGATGAAAAATGCCCAATCACGACCTTGACCAGTGAGTCAATGGTGTGATTGGGAGTTAGGCCCCCAAAAAAACCCAAAAACCCATTTTGAATAGGAAATTAGCAAGTTACAAGCATAGGGTTGTGACCACTAGTGAGTCCCGCCTTTGAGTCATGCCCAGTGTAGCACGCACTGAAGCCATGCTCTCATTTTTGGGTTCATTCTTGAAAACCTACTTTTAGGGTCCGAGATTGAGAGAGGCTCACTTTAACTCATAAATTGGCTGCTTCACTATAAAAGGGATCAAGTCCAAATTATTATTGGTAGTTAACCCATGAAGATGTCTACTAATGGACCCAAAAGAGGTAGGTGTCATGAAGTTGCCACCCAACAAAACATCGAGAAATAATTCTGGACCTTTATGTCCAAATAGAGATTGATATTCGGGACATCACTATTATTAGGCATCTTGGTTAGGAGTTATTTTATAATTGAGTTTTAAGTTTAATCTACCCTCTTCTCTTACACAATGCAAAGTAATAGAATTAAATAAATATCACAAGCAATAAATAAAGCAGTAAATACATGAATCAATAAATTCCAACCATTTAAACTTATTATAGAAGAAAATCATCCAACAATGAAAATAAAATGATATACATACATAAATCAGGGTATTCATTTGAGTTTGGAAACATTGATTCACTCATGCATATTTTACAAAAATGTTCTTTTTATATATATATTTTTTTTTTGGTTTAGGATGAAAAATTGGACATTGGTCCAAGTATTGAAGGAAAATCCAAGTTATTTAATAACAATCATTTTGAGTGCCTTTTCCTCTCCCGTTGAGGGACAAACATCTCTTAGGAAAAAATCCCAGAATTATAAAAATACCCTTGATCTAACCTGGCCAAAAGAGATAAGGCCATAAAGGTTCATCCCTCATGTGACAGATTATCGTCTATCACTACTAGAGGCCAAAATTAAAGTTTTCCATACCCTTTTTGTTAAAACACTTTAGAAACACTTGAAAAATCACAAAATCTTTAAAAAATTGTGAGAAATTCACAATCGAAGCTTTGAGATTTGAACCTATTGTTAGTAATATAATCTTTTCTTATCATCAGGTAATCCTGATCTAGGATGCCTTGGGTCATGGTGTCTACATTTGCCCTCAATTTTGGAGAGCTGGTGCACTAGTGCCAAAGTGAGCCAGAATTCAGAGTAAAAGGAAAAAGTTTCATACCTAATGTAATGAATCTCTTGGTTATTTAAACACATACCTTCTGAGATAGTGAGTCTCTTGGTTGATTAAAACATGCACCATCTAAGGCAGTGAATCTATTGATAGGGCAGTTATCGTCAGCTTATCAATGTGTAAACCCTGGTTTGGGTAATTAACATCAATTTATCGATGTATTAACCTTAGATTGATTGTTCGATTAGCGCTTGGGGCATGTAAAATTGAGATAAGTTAATTGAACCCGATTAGTGCTTAGGGTATGCAAAATCAGTTTGGGTGAATATACCTGATTAATGCTTGAGGTATGCAAAATCGATATGGGTTGATTGGATCTGATTAGCACCTAGGGTATGTAGATTCAGATTACTTGAGTAATACTTGGTTGGTGTCATCTATAAATGTACCTAGCCTTCCAATTGTGTTGGGTAGGGTCTCCCTGTGGGTGCAGCTATCCCTATGAAATAATATTCCATATGGGAAATTTCTAGTAAATATGCATATGTAAGCACTACTAAAAAAATGCAAATTAGCGACGACTTTTGATATTTTTTCGTCGCTAAATCAGTTTAGTGACAACTTAGCGACAACTTTTATTTTGAAACAAAAGTCGTTGTAGCAGAATTTAGCTACAACAAGAAGTCGTCGCCAAAATTTAGCGACGAAAAAATGTTGTCGCTAAATATTAGTCGTCATTTGGTTACGACAATGTTCACGCAAAATTTTGCGGCGACAGTATTTCCATCGCAATATTGCTACGACATTGTTCATGCAAAATTTTGCGACAACAATATTCTCGTCGCAACATTGCTACAACATTGTTCACGCAAAATTTTGCGACGACAATATTGCTACGACATTGTTCATGCAAAAATTTGCGATGATAGTATTTTCGTCGCAATATTGCTACGACATTGTTTACGCAAAATTTTGCGACGATAATATTTTCGTCGCAACATTTCTACGACATTATTCATGCTAAATAATTACTATTCAAACATGCTAATCTTTCGCTAAATTAAAATTATTTTTTATTTTTAAATTAATATGAAAATTTCATCATTTAAATGAATAGCCATATATGACATATTTATATTTATAGACTACTTAATATTTAATACAAATATATATATATATATATATATATATATTAATGAAATTATTGTTATTTACAAATGGATATCATCGTTAATTGTATATCTAAAATAATACACGCATATATAACAATAACAAATGTCATCCAAAATGTCATACTATATACTTATAACTATAATGTAAATAGATACATTTGCTCCTAAATCTATTGTTGAAAAAAGTTGTTGCATCTCCATCTATTGTTGGAATGGTCTGACCCCGTCGATCCATCTCTTGTTCATGCTCAACTAAAATCTCAACTTAAAACTCAATCCGCATAGTGGACAAATATTGCAAGTACAAGCCTCAACTTAAAACTCAATCCGCATAGTGGACAAATATTGCAAGTACAAGCCATCTGCCCATAGTTTAGCACCTTCCACACTTCTCCACCATTTACAAAGCAAAAAGAAGAAGAATTTTTACATTCTGTTAAAAAAAATCGATCATGCATGTGCACTACACAAATAATTCTTGTAACTAATTAACAGTAATGCAAGTTTGTTATCTAGTTTCTATTTCCTAGATCAACCATCATATCATAACCAAGAAAAGAAAGCTTGCCTGAATTACGGTATCTGCTGTCCGTGGTACAGTCCACTGGCTCCCGATTGCCCTGAAAATAACATCTATAGCCTAATCACATCTATAGAGAAAAAATAATTCGAATGATAATCACACTTCAATATACACATCAACAATTAATCAGAAAACAAAGGCTAATGTTGATAATCCATTCAAACAAATGAAATCAAGAACATACAAATAACGGATTACAAAAAACCTTCCCATGTAAAAAATTTGTATAAAACTAAAAAAAATTATTTTTGGCTCCCACTCTTAATTTTCTATTAATGTTATACCATACTTTGTGGCCCTGTACTTGAGTACTTAGCAATTACAACCGTTCTCATGCATGAAAAGAAAAAAATTACAACCATTCTCATGCAAAATTAACAATCCTATATCTACTTTATAACAATTTATATTTCTAGGTTACTTAAAGCATGCATAGGTTAATTTGATTAATTAACTGAATGGAATATAAGATCATGGCAAGATGACCTAACGCTTAATGTATATTAATATTCAAACTTATCTTAGAAGTATGTTGGTTCCTCTTCAAAAATTATGTGTCAGATAATTTCTTAATAGTATACAGATTTTGATAATCTTGATCAAACCATTCCAAAACATGAAGAATGAAGAATAAAGCATGCTTTGGAACTAACCTCAAATTTAGATATCTCTATATGTATTGATTTTCGATGTCCTTTAATATCAGCTTTTATTTTGGCAAGGGCCCTTTTATTAGTGATAATATGCAATCTAAAAAACATCGAGTTTAAATACAAACAAAAAAGAAATAATGTTAATCATAAAATAGTATCTTTCTCATTTATCATTATGATAAACATTGTTAATTTTATGCTGAAAGTTATAGAAGAAAATTATTATCTATAACTTTAGGTAATTATTATTATTATTTAGTCATTCGATCCTTTAAAATAATATAAAATAAAAAACCATGAAAGAATGAACTTGTATTTAAAATACAAATCAGAGAGATATATTATTGAAATTTGAAACATCTCAATTGCATCAATGTTTTTTTTTTTATAGAAAAAGACAATTCAAGTTCATAATATTCTAAAATTTTCAAAAAAAAATGAAGAAGTATATTATTAAATTTAAATTTAAAATCTCACATTTGTCGATTAACATTGTTAATTTGGGGTGGATAAAAAGAATTATCATTTGAATTGCAGTACAATATTTACTACATGACAAGTCCAAATAATGGAGATACAGGCCTCCACAATTCTGTCCTAAATCAACAAAAATAAAAGCTAAATGTTCAAGCATTTGTCTAATTTAATAATAAAATTTTATAGGAATTACCATTATTAAAATTAATTAATACGTCAAAATTTGTTATAATCAACTTTAAGATACACATAACATGTTTTAAATGGATACATATTATGACAAGAATTAAAATGAACTCATATAGGTTTCTATGCTTGGGGTAAAAATAAAAGGAGATAAAAGAAATCTCATATGGTTGCACAACAAAGGGGCTTGAATACAGTAAATAGCAAAGGTGAAACAAAGGAAGAGTCAACGTAGAATACCGTTTATTTCCTTGCGATCTATTTGTTCTCAAGTCCACAAAGAAGTAAGATACAGAACATTAGCAAAATTGAAACTGAACTAATCTGAACTAAGGATATATAAATATGATAAATGAAGCAAAATCTACTGAAAAGTACTCCCTGACCTCATGGTAGTGCAATTACAGGAGCAAAAATCGCAACAGAAATTGGCAATTGTCACCTGAATTTGCAGACTAATGGCAGATGGTAATATTCGGCACATTAACATGGCTAGAATTTAAAACATAGAAGAAGCCAAACGGTAAAACTGTCTGTAAGTCCAACCAACATTCAATGCAGATATTTTGTTTGGTAGATATCACTGAATGCACTTTAATTCTGAAAGTGAGTCTAAAATCTGGATTATCAGTATTTAAAGTCATAATGAACTTACGAAACAATAATTCAAAAGACTTCAATTCGGAAAGTGAATCTAAACTAACTGCAATGGCAAACCACAATTCAAAAGACTTTTCTAATTAAAATTCCCCCTCTCTAGTGAACAAGGGTGTAATTAACATTAATGGCGCAAAGCATCTACAACAGTTCATGAATCAACGGCACATAACAGATTCACCGCAACATTTACAAATTAAATTTAAAAGAAAAAAAATTCCATCTTCAAACTTTCAAATCTATTTAGGCATCACACAAGTAGAACTAAAAACGCAAATAAATTAATAAAAAAGAGCCAAATTATAGAAATCATCACCTAAAAATGAGCCAAATTAGAAGGGTAAAATTAGCAATTTGCTCACCTGAAACCTGCATATATAGAAATCATCACCTAATAATTGTTTGTATTTCTCTACAGGTTTGCACTGTGGATTCCTAGGAAAGAAGGTGACACTGGTATTAACCAAGGCCTTGATTCTATCAGGTCTAAACAAGAAAAAATGCCAAGCTACAATCGCTCCCCAGTCATGACCTACAAGGAAGACTTGGTCAATGCCTAGAAAGTCAAGCAGTCCAACGAGGTCACCGACAACATGAAGCACGAAGTACTGATCGGTGGCCGGAGGGGCGTTTTGGGCTCATTTTTATTTTGAGCAAGCAGGAGTAATACCAGAATAAGCATGCAGAAGCCAGATTAACTAAATAACTCCACCTGCTCTGCAAAATCTAAGTTCAGTTAAGATTGCTGGCTAAAAACGAAGAAAAATAATTATATCTCAAGTTTTCAAACACCATAACCAACTCTAAGTCGCATAGTTCACCATCCTAGTTTTGTGCCCAAGTATTACAAACCATACTAAGAGTTTAATTTCATAACATGTTAACCAGCAGGTAAAGATACGAAGATGAGAGAAATACCTCATCTTTTTGACCAGCCAAGGCCTTGGTCAAATCACCGACGATCTTGAAGTAAAATGGGAGAGAGGGAGAGGGATAAGAGGGCAGCAACACAAAAGGTAAGGTTTTAGGGATTTAAAAAAGGTAAAACCCGTCAAAGCTTATTTTATCCCGCTCAAAATTTCAGGAATTTAGCTACAATATGCTTGTCATAAAATTGGCTACAACATTTTCCTTAATTAGCGACAATAATATTGTCACCAATAAATTTAATTTTTTTTCAATTTAATTATTTTATTATATAACTTAAAATAATTTATCACAATTGATATTATTGAAAATAAATATAATAATTAGTTTAATTTAGTTAGTTAAATTTATTAAAATAAATGGTTTAATTAAATATAAATAAAATTTAAAAATTAAAAATCAAAATTATATACAAATAGTTAAAAATAAAATATGAAATAATATATTTCATTAATTAGCGACAATATTGTTGTCGCAAATTAACTACAACAATGTTGTCGCTAATTAACTACAAGAATGAAATAATATATTTCCTTAATTAGCGACAACATTATTATCGCAAATTAGCTACAACGTTATTGTCGCTGATTAGCTACAACAATATTGTCGCCAATAGCTATACATGAATGGAATAGATCTAATTTTTTTTTCAATTTAATTATTATATTATATAACTTAAAATAATTAATCACAATTGATATTATTGAAAATAAATATAATAATTAGTTTAATTTAGTTAGTTAAATTTAATAAAATAACTGGTTTAATTCTTATCCATTAAAAAAAATTAGATTTTCAATAATTTAAATGACTTGCAATTCTCTATATTTTTTAATCTTTACTTCCACAGTAAAACTCACTTTATAATTAATTTTATGATACTTAAACCCAAGAGTTTACAAACAGTTATAAACAAAAAAGAAAATATAGGACAAAAACAAAGTTATCAAATTTAGCATTCATCCCAAATAATTTTCTTTTTGGGCAAAATAATTTTATAATAAAGAAACTGTTTGGTTTGATTTGCTGTTATATAAATATTTATCCGCATAAAAACTATTCCCGTTTGATTTTGATGATTCACATAAACTACTTCATTTCCCGTTTTTAGCTTAAATATAAATCAACTCACTACTTTTTACCCAACAGGGCAATCATTAATGAAATAATGACCTCAAAAATTAAAACAGAAAATAATGATGCAAATAATCCAAAGAAACCTGAAATATCATGATTACTATAGATTTTGCCCTTAAATTAACATGTAATTTTCAATTTAGAATCATCTCAAACATTTAATTAAGAAAATGATAGTAAATTAAAATATACGTGTCTGTATATTAAATGTTAACTCCAGTCAAGAAAAAGTTGATTTTGAACCATAATGGCAAGGCAAAACGAAATTCCAAGTCCCTGAATTAATTTTTGCGATTAATCCCTTAAATAATATTTCCCCTAAATATTTATTTTGGAACATTGTGCTCTTAAACTTTTATTTTTTAAAAAAATTCAATAAAGAAAAAAATATACCCCCTCCATATCACTTACCTACTTACCACTTTAAAATGTACTCCCTACATCATATTTTAAAATGTAGTTTTCTATTTTTCACGAAATTTAAGTAAATGATTAAAATAACTTAATTTCATAAAAAATTTATAATAATTGATAAAAATACCATTTTATTATTCGGAATGTGTAACTTGTTGTCTTTTTACACTTAAACAGCTTGCTATTTTAGTGTGATTTAGCTTGCTGTCTTTTTACACTAAAAAAGCTTGTTATTTTAGTGTAATTTAGCTTGCTGCTATTTTATTGTAATTTAGCTCGCTCTCTTTTTACACTAAAATAGCTTGTTGTTTTAGTGTAATTTAGCTCGCTCTCTTTTTAACTAAAACAGCTTAGCTTGCTGTCTTTTTACACTAAAATAGCTTGTTGTTTTAGTATAATTTAGCTTGCTGTCTTTTTACACTAAAACAACAAGCTGTTTTAGTGTAATTTAGCTTGCTGTCTTTTTACACTAAAACAACTTGCTGTTTTAGTGTAATTTAGCTCGCTCTCTTTTTACACTAAAACAGCAAGCTGTTTTAGTGTAATTTAGCTCGCTCTCTTTTTACACTAAAACAGCAAACTGTTTGTGTAATTTAGCTTGCTTTCTTTTTACACTAAAATAGCTTGCTGTTTTGGTGGAATTTAGCTCGCTCTCTTTTTACACTAAAACAACTTGCTGTTTTAGTGGAATTTAGCTTGCTCTCTTTTTACACTAAAACAGCAAACAACAAGCTGTTTTAGTGAAATTTAGCTTGCTGTCTTTTTACACTAAAATAGCTTGCTGTTTTAGTGTAATTTAGCTTGCTGTCTTTTTACACTAAAACAACTTGCTGCTTTAGTGTAATTTAGCTTGCTGTCTTTTTACACGAAAACAGCTTGCTGTTTTAGTGTAATTTAGCTTGCCATTTTTTTACACAATAATAGCTTGCTATTTTAGTGTAATTTAGCTTGCTGTCTTTTTACTAATTGTATTTTACTAAATTAGCGACAACATTGTTGTCCCCAAATTAGCTACAACATTGTTGTCGCCAAAGTAGCTACAATAATGTTGTCGCCAATTAGCTACAACAATGTTGTCGCTAATATTGATATATGAACATAATTGTATTTTGCTAAATTAGCGACAACAATAATTAGCTACAATCATGTTGTCGCCAATTAGCTACAATAATATTGTCGCCAATATAAATATATGAACATAATTGTATTTTGCTAAATTAGCTATAACATTGTTGTCACCAAATTAGCTAAAACAATGTTGTCACCAATTAGCTACAACAACGTTGTTGCCAAATTAGCTACAACAATATTGTCGCTAATTAGCTACAACAATGTTATTGCCAATATTGGTATAGGAATATGATTGTATTTTGCTATATTAGCGACAATATTGTTATTGCCAAATTAACTACGACATTGTTATCGCCAAATTAGCTACAACAATGTTGTCGTGAATTAGCTACAATAATGTTGTCGCCAATATTGATATATGAACATAATTGTATTTTGCTAAATTAGCGACAACATTGTTATCGCCAAATTAGCTACAACCATATTGTCACAATTAGCTAAAATAATGTTGTCGCCAATATAGGTATATGAACATAATTATTTTTTTGCTAAATTAGCGACAATATTGTTGTCGCCAAATTAGCTACAACAATATTGTGGCCAATTAGCTACAACAATGTTGTCGTCAATTAGGTATAACAATGTTGTCGCCAATATAGCTATATGAACATAATAGTATTTTGTTAAATTAGCGACAATATTGTTGTCGCCAATTAGCTACAAAAAATTTGTCGCTAATTAGCTACAACAATGTTGTCGCCAATAGAGCCATATATACGAAATAGTATGTTTTGCTAAATTAGCGACGACATTGTTGTCGCCAATTAGCTACAACTTTGTTGTCACTAATTAGCTACAACAATGTTGTCGCCAAATATTCTTTTGTTCTTGCAATTGTTTGTACCAAATTTTTGGCACCTGATATTAGCAACAATAAAAATTTGTTATCACTAATTTGTTGCAATATTTGTTTTCCCACCAAATCTTTTAATATTTTCGACGAAAGCCATTTTTTGTCGCAATGTTGTCGTTATATTGTGCATTTAGTAACGAATTTTATTGTTGTCGCAAATTTTTGTTGCTATTCTACATTTTTTTTTGTAGTGAAGGAGTTACTGACATGCTTGGGTTTGATTTTTGTGAGTATATATCTATCTTAGATATGTATCATCTTAAAACTGTGGTCTTGGCAAGATTTTGTACACTTTCCAATGACTATATCACCATTTTATGGATTGGTACCAATATAGGGACAACTTGCATCATCGAAGTTGTTGACACGTCTGGTCTTATTTTATGTCTTCCTTGAATTTTCATTGACATCAGGTTTGTACCTCTTGTCTAATAGTTCCTTGTTGTCAACATCAATTTATGACTTCTTATGTGTTTAGATCGAAGCATCCTATGCTTTAAGGAATATGGCTCATTGTCCAAGGGTCCTTTTGATTGTAGCCTAAATGGACATTGAGTACGACTATGGCATTTTGACCATTATATAGCTCTAACTTTGGCGGTATTCCATTCTAACCTTGTGATCATTTAGGTTTTGCAAGATATTTAATGGTGAAGTGTCCAAAAGATGGATTTTCTACAACTTAGACCTAACAACAAATACATGTCTAGCTCACAGTGAGTGTACTTCTTTAAGTAAAAGAAAATGTGAAATCCTTCTAGAATTCGAAAATATCTGCACTTTTTTTTGTTGTGCATATCTTTTATTTCAACCTGTTTAGGCAACTTTTTATAACGAAGATGGGTGTTTTAGCTTATCCTTTAGTCATGGTGGTAAGTACATGCCCCTTGATAGGGATTTTAGGTACCTATGAGAACGACTTGATATTAATGCTTTTGCCCATGAAATTCGTATTTATATTTTTTTCTCTTTTTTATTTCTTTCATTTTTGCTTAATGTCCTATCATTGCATATTGATTATATGTTTTCTTTATTAATTTCATGGTATTTCTTTTTTTAGGCATTTTAAGCATAAATAATATAAAATATAATATGAAATGAATGCATAAATTAAATACAAGTTCTATTTTTTATATACATAAAAAATATTTTAATAAAGTTTTGAACTCCCTAAATACAAAATAATAAGTCTACTATGATGGCCCTGGTCCTCTAAGGTAGGTTGGCTTGGATAGAGGTTTAAAAGAAGAGGGTTTAGGAGGTCTAGCTAGTGCCATGGCCTATGGCACTTGATAAGTGTAAATTTAACTATATTTTTAATGTGTTTTTAGTATGTTTTAATGTTATGTTTGTGTTATTTTAATTGGTTTATGGGTTAGTTTCTTTAATTAGAGATTAAATTGTTTACTTGTGTATTTTGGTGTTTTAAGGGACTTAAAAAAGAAGAATTTTTGAAGGACTTAATTGAAATTATGGCTTTTGGGGAAGATTTGAAAAATTAAAGTTTTAATTCTGAAGTCCAGAGGCAAGTCACTCCGTGGAGTGACTTTCCACTCCACAGAGTAGGTTTTATGGCGCAGTACTCAGTAGAGTGAAAAGTCACTCTACCGAGCAAGGAAGGTCAACCAAAGCTAACTCGACCGTTTCAGTTTTCACTCCATCGGTTCCAACAACTCCTATTTACGACTGGATTTTTTTCACTAAAGAATAAGTCTTTTGATGGAATATGAAGTATGTTGCAAAAAAGGAAGTTTGTGCTACAATTAAAAGTTTTAAATAGGAAGTTGAAGTTGGTTTTAATTCTTCTTTTTAGGCTATAAAAAGAGCAAGGAACACAAAGAGAAGGAGGAACTCATTCATTCATTAATTCAGAGAGTTTTTATTTTTCTTTACTTAATTTTTAGTTTTATTAGTTTATCTTATTTTTGTTTAAACTTTATGACAATGAGTGAGTAGTCGTTTTCTTTTGTTGAGGGAACTTGAACCCTCATATTTCTCTATGTAATAACTTAGTTTGGTCTTTAGTTTAATGTAATTTTATTATTTCTTAATTCTTGAGCAGAAATTCGTGTTTTGAGTTATATTTATATTGTTGTTGATTTTGTTGAGAAATGGTTAATAATCAACTATAATATTCGCTTAAGGTATGCATGTTCATAGTTTAACTCATTTTATTTGATGCATGGTTATTTTTTGAAAAACATGGTAACTATGTATTTAGTTTAGGTGAATTAAGTCTATGAAGAGGTGAATTAAGAATGAGTTGAAGTGAGATTTCGTGAGAAAGGATTTAATAGATATTTAGGAGTTTATAAATTGGATTTTTATGCTAAGTATTGAATTATTTTTAGTAAGGGAATTTGATGCTTAGAAAGATATTCTGAGAAGTTATCTAAGTTTATTATCGATTTTCCATAATCAACTATATTATTTTTAACTAAGTTATATACATGAAAAATTAAGGTGGAAAGTCCTTCAATGAAAGTTTTTAGTTATTGTCTTTAATTAATGTTAGTTTAATTTTAGTTTTTACTTTGCTTTATTGTTAGTTTACGTTTAAGTTTAGTTCTTGTATTTTAAAATTGAAAACATTTAGGAAACAATCTTAGATTAATTTAATTCACACATAGATATTATCTTTAGCAACCTATGTTCCCTTGGGTACGATATTTGGGATCTTAATCTATATTTCCCTATATTACTAGCCACACATAGAAAAGTTTAGGATTCAAGAGGAAAAGTTTAGGATTCAAGAGGAAAAATTAAGGATTCAAGAAGAGAATTAAGGACTCAAGAGGAGACAATTAAGAGTAAAAAAAAATTTACTAAGGGATCAAGAAAAGGGCATTAAAAAGTTGGAATCTAAACTAGAACTCTTGAGTATTTCAATGCAATTTTAAAGTGATAGTGGCATGGAGAAAGAAAGAAATCATTCATTAACGGTGGATAAGGAAGAAAATGAACAATTCACATATGAAGATAAGTCTTATGGTCATTTAAAAGGTGTGTTAGAACCTCTTGTGAAAAATTTATCACCAAAGGAGCAAGAAGGGAAAAATTCTCAAGTGGAGATACTAGACTCAGTCCATTTAAATAATTTATTTAGGCTAGAAAAGTCGGTAGAGTTTGTATTTGAAGAAAAGGAGGATTTGTATTTTATTGAAGAAATGGAATTTCCATCTTTAGTGAACAACGATAAGTTTCTCCTACTGATGGGAGAAAAGAAGAGCAAAGTTCAGAAATACCCATATTTGGATCACAAGCTTGGCTACTAGAGAGTAACATGAGTCGAGCTGGGACTCAATAAACCAAAACTTTTCTAACCCTTCTCTTTAAATTTTAATAATTTTTTTTATTATTAGTTGTGTTTTATTTTTAATAGTTTGCTATCCTAACTTTAGTTTAATTTAAAAGACATTTATAGTTCACTGCATGTGTTTTGAGTTTTCTTGAGTTTATTGTGTTTGTGTCTGTCAATTCATGAGAGGTTGAAATAAAAAGCTACTTCTAATGAATTTGTGCTTAATTATCATAAATTAAATTAGCATATGGTTCTAGGATCACTAAAGAGCTCATATTGATTTTGGGATATCAATTAAAGGGACATACAATTTACTTGAACCTAATTTGTGAGTGTTGTATAGTGTTTTAAGTGTTTCATGCATAAATAAAGGGGAATTCATACTTCATGCTCATAATATGGTTTGACTGTGTTTTATTAGTAGCAATTGTGCAGGTAAGTTCATAACAGGCATTAACAATTTTTCTTAGAAATAATGGTACGTGTCTTTATTAATTTAGCACATTTGGAAGCATGAGTAGGGGATTTTTGATCTTAAATTCAAAGAGAATGCATTAATCATTCAGTGTTAATTAACTGATATTTTTAAGCATCTATGAAAATTTTGCAGCAAAAGAGTTGTGTTAATAGTTTGATTTTTTCCAAGTTTAGTGCAGAAAGTGGCCACTCTGTGGAGTAAAAATCCACTCCACCGAGTGGTATCCCAACTAGTGGAGTGGGTTTACACTCCACCGAGTGCCCCTAAAAAAATTTAGTTAAATTTTTTTTTTGTGGCTTTCAGAGGACCTTCACTTAGTAGACTGATGGGTCACTCCACCGAGTGGCTCATCACTCCACCAAGTGATGGCCACTTAAAAGGCCAATTTTGGCTTCCTTACTTCATTCTCTCACACACACTCCACTGAATATTGGCTTTTCACCTAGTTTTATGCTTTCTCTCATGTTTTTGCAACTCTACTCCACCGAGTGCTTCACGGACTGATTAAAAATCTCAGTATACATCAGTAAATTAATCAATGGCACTTAAAAGGACACGAAAAAAAGAAGCATCCAGTTAATCAGAGACATATAAGTTTTGGTGAGACTTGTATAGTGGCCCCAATGAGAACAAGGAATTTTATTGCTCCCACATCCATCAAAGCTCAACTTTGCTGAGGATAACAAAATTTTAAAGAGGGGGATAAAGCACAATTGAATTTGGTTTTGAAATCAGAAAATTCAGGTAAGTTCTTTTTTCTTGCTCATGAATTGTTTTAGTTATTTTGTGTTAGTTGTTTTATTTTTATTTTAGTTATATAGTTTGTTTGTAGTTTGCATGCTAGTGCTATAATTAGTTTACTTTGTCACTTAAGATACTTAAAGGTTAGTTTGCCCTAGTTTTTCTCAAAATTTGAACAAATTAAACTCAATTTTAGATTATGCATAAGTCTGAACTTTAGTTTAGCAGTAAAACAAGTAAATTGTTTGATGAAATTTTGTGTTAGTTTAATACTCAACTTGGTTTATAATTATTAGTTTCCACTCATAAAGAATGAAAGATCAGTTTTTAAATATTAGTAAAATCAGTGCACTGAAATAGTTGTGCAATGAATTTTAGGACACTAGAACCTTCCTCATCACCTTTCAAATCATAAAAGTAACTCAAGCAACTTAGAAAATGATCTAGGCAATTTTTTCTTAATGAACTAATTAAAATACTGTTTTTCTACCTTGTGATATAATTAACCTTTGTTAGCCAAATTTAAGCTTAATAAGGTATGCTTAAAACGTACCATGTTTATTATTTTTGATACACTTATCTTTGAATCATATAGCCTAAAATTCTTTATCTACCCTCTAGAATTGGCCACTCTAGATTTGGATGGATTTACATTTATTGGGCATTTCAATTTATTGTGATAAGAATAGTGTATCTTTGAGAGCAAAAATTGTGAGATGAAGTCAAGTAGTTGTGTAATGTCCTTGTTTTACCCATTTTTATTGTAAATTGCCAGTAAAAGAAGCTAGAAGAAAAGAAAAGAAAGAAAAAAAAAGAAATGTTGAAATAAAGCTAGCATGTGTGGCAAAATCTTATGTGTGGGATATTTATAAGGGAAATAAATCGTGACTTCTTAAAAGTAAGAAATTGAGAAAATTAAGAGGGATTTTAGTCTTGATCTTTTATTTAGGATTGAGTAAGCAAGTTTGACAATGTTTAAGAGTTTAAAAGTTTTGAAATGTGATTTATTCAAGTATAGAGTGACTATTTTCTCTTTGATTATCTTTTGACCATTCTTTGATAGCCAATCCCTTAACCCCATTACAACCCAATTAAGACCTAAGTGATTCTATGCTTAGCTTTGATTTGTTTAGTGGAGATGACTTTTGGATTCTGGTGCTAAAGGAGAAGCCTATGGTGTTTCTAGAGTTTAAAGTGTGAAACCACATGTATACTTAGTATACATCAATTTTAGAGCTTGATTATAAAGTGCATTGGTGGTTTGATTTTGAAAATTTCTTAAATCAACATAATATTGTTATCTATGATATAATTATATTGTTATATTACAAGAAGAATAATCCGTTTCTTAGTTTTTTAGGTACAAAATATGCCACCAAAAAGAAAGAAGGAAAATTTGCTGCCTAGGCTTAGATACACATTGGATGGAGACGACAATGCACAAGTGTACCCATCTAAGCTTGTAAGGTCTGCAGGTTTAGATGTGTCATGTCCATATCCTTAATAGTCATATTAGGCATCACCTTCACCAACTCCAAACACCAATGGCTCTCTCAATCTATTAAGTGATTCAGCATCCAACAACCCAAATATATCAGCATAACCTATAGATGTATTTACTCCCATACCAGGATCTGAATCTATACCTACAAATATATCGGAGGTATATACTGAGGATGATGGAGAAGGCCTCCAGCCTGGTGCAAATGGAGTTGATGGAAGAATTTACATTAAGATTATCAATGATATGTGAGTATTGATCTAATTTTGTATTAGAAGATAACATAAGTTTATGTCTATTGCTATGCATATGTAATTTGAAACTTATCTAAATTTATCCATATTAACAGGTTTATTCCATCTGGTATTTGCTCAAGAAAGATTAGATCCAAGTTCAAAGAAAGGACATAAATTAAGGGTTATGTATGTAAGAATCTCTCTCTGCAGGCAAGGGATTTTTATTATCAAGAGTTTGAGGTACATAAAATAAATTACATTATTTGTTTCAAAATAGACAATTTCATACATTAATGAGATATCTATTGTAAGTTACAATACTTATATTAGGTGTTTTTTTATTATCAGAAAGAATTTTTTTGGGATTTAAAATTTCATGGTGTCATTTATCAAGTTTGGGAAAGCTGTGTCCGTCAATGATATAAAGAATTTATTGTTAAATTACACAAGAGTGGTGAACGACCTTTTTTTATTTTTGAAGAAATATGGGATCATTGGCAGAAATACTGGCCATCACCCTAAATAATTAGCATTTCAGAGAGAAATTCTTTAAACAGATGGGGAGGCATAGATGGAGAGAGTTTACCCATGCACACTGGAGGAACTTTGAGTTATCTTAAGCACGCAGATAAACTGGTAAGTATATGAATTTTTATAAATTTTTTTATTTGTGTATTAACTTTATCCAATTACACTTCAATTTATTCTAATGTTTTAATTTAGTATAAAAATGTATGATTATTATGGATAATGATGGTTTAATATATATTTGTTTCCTTGGATGGATGCATTGTTGAGATATATTTTTTTTATTTCACCTGAGGTTGATGTCATAAAAATAGAGAAAATTTTGATGAATTTTGTATAAAATTGAGTTTAATTGGTTATATGGATGGCTACGTTCTTGAGATATATTTTTTATTTCATAGGATGTATATATCATAAAAATAGAGAAAATTCAACTGAATTTTGTATAAAATTGAGTTTAATTGGTTATGCAAGAAAATTTTATGGGTAAGAAGCCTAAATATCTTGAAGTATTTATGTACACCTATACAAAAAAGCATGATGGTCAGATATTTGTTAATACCCATTACAGACATCTCAATGTACGTAAAATTTAAACATCAATATTAATTATTTAATGAAAATTTAGCTAATTAATTGTAACTATTGTAATAATAGAAGCAAATATAAGAGACTCTCACTCAACTGCGGTAGAACTCTAAAAATGTCGATTAGATTCGGATATTCCTTGAAGCAGTTGGTGGTTAGAATAACTATGGAAGAATTTTTGGCTTAAGTTCTATTGCAAATACATCCCATTTGCATTCCCCCGCATCATCTACAGCTGCTTGTAGTAGGCATTTTGAACCTTTCGAGAGAGTCGTTTAGCTAGAAATTGCACTCGCCATGCTAATGGATACTGTAACGAAGCTACAGAATCGGGTAGAAGAGTTGGAAACCAAGGGCAACACCTCTCAGCAGCTATATCGTCCTCCTTCACAAACTACATAGTATAGATTTGTAATATTTAGGTATTAATAGTGAATTTATGTTGTGCTTGTTACAGATTTTATGGATTATTACTTTACAATGTTTTCAGGATTTTATTGTCATACATTACAATTTTAATAGTATATTAATATTCATATTTTCATAAATTGCATTATCAATTTGGATTATATTTATTTGTAAACAATAAATTTAGATTGAAATTTAAATATTATGCTACCAAAATTAAAAATTATGCTATCAAAATTGGACAATTTCTATGTTTAGATTTAACAACAGAATATAGATTTCCATTGCTAAATTTGGCAACAAAATTTATTTTTTGTTGCTAAAATTAGCAACGGAATTCTACATTCGGTTGCTAAAATTGACGAATACACCGAATGTTGTATTGGTCAAATTTAGCAATAAAATACAATTTCTATTGCTAAATTTAGTAATGGAATTAATTTTTCATTGTTAAAAAATAGCAACTATTGAATTAATAAACACATTTTCCGTTGCTATTTTTGATTAACAATGGAAAATTTCGTTGCTAAATTGCAATTTTCTTGTAGTGTAGTGACATCAGGGTAGGTCCAAAATGCTGGAGCAAAATACTTCTTCCACTTTACTCTAGCCAAGAGTCGATCAGCTTTCTCCTTGAGTCCTATAGACTGTAAAAAATATTTAGACATGAAGCAATTGGCTCAAAATTAGATTTGTAATAGTGTCTAATATCTAGCAGCTTGTCTGGTGTCATGATATGGGTATAAGCCTAGCCAGAGTAACATGCACGGTTCGTCGAGGTAGCCTGTACAAAGATCACATGCTAATTTCTGCGACTGACTTGGGTTAGAAGTGTAATGGTCTCAACACCTGGTGAGTTATGAATAGTATTTTTCGATAGTGAACAATGCTTCCAGACTGAAAAATATATTGGAGGTGAAAAATATTTTATTTGACCATCGAAAAATATTGATCACGGTTAATCTAGGGTTAAAATTTGAAGTGAAATTAAGGTTAAATAGGCCTTTAAAGTAAAAAACATGAAAAACAAAGCGGTTTGATTTATAGGTTAACTAGGTTGATCTAGATTTGATTGAACTTTTACAAATAGCAAATAAAGTCTAAAAATTACCATAAATTGCAGATGTGCCTAAAATAATGTGTAGAATATTATAGTTGTAAAAAGTAAATTTTTTGATATTACCGATAATTGTTGAATCGAATCGATTTGATTGAATCGAATCAAAAATGAACTCCGAATGGGTTAAAATCTAATTTTGACATGATAAGAATGATGGAATTGATTTTAGAGTGATTTGGATTTGAAAAGGGAGAGAATTATAAGAGCATGGCATAATGGGCTTGATTTTGGGTTATTGGGCCTAAACTAGTGGATTTGGGTTGGACCAAAGCCCAACCCATCACGGATACTATAAAAAGGAAGGAGAGTAGATTTTTTTTTGGAGTTAACCTTATTTCCTTCAGCTTTTATCTTCCCCTTCATAGTCAAACCTTGCTTACTCTATCTCTCTCAAGATTTCTTCAAATTTCTCTCTCTTTTTCTTTAAATTCAATCATTATAAGTGGTAATTGATCTCCCTAGAAGATTATTTGAGCCTCTATCCTTTGATTAAGGAAGTTAAACAAGAGAAAAACAAGTGGAAAGCTTAGGGTGTCAAAGTGAGGTAAGTGAAAATTATGGGTTTAAATTGGTTTTAGGGTACCTATAAGTATTTTAAGGTTCCTAGAGTTCATTTTTGTGGTTATTTTGAGCATTTGAGATCAAAAAATTAAGATTTTGATGGATTAAAAATGGTAAGTTCATAAGGAGAGTGATAAGCTTCCAAGGTAAAAGGGAAAGAAAAGGAAGTCTAGGCAATTTTAAGACAAGAAGAAAGGTTAGTGGCATCCAAATCCTATTATTTTCCTTGATTTAGTATGATTTTCCTTTATGTAACTTAGGGAAAAAATTTTAAAAATGCATGAATAATTAAATTTGACTTTAGAATAATGAAATATGACCTTGAATATGCCTAATAGAAAGCTTAAATTGATTTAAAAGATTATGTAAGGTAAATTTCCTTTGGTGGCCGATTTGGTACTTAAAGAAAACTAAAGTATATTTTGGGTATTTTTGATAAATTATGCCATAAAATGAATCTAATGATGATAAAATATGTCCATGAATTTTTATAGAATTTATAAAAATTATTTAAATATTTTTGGAGAAAATATTTGATTATGTAATGTACAAAAATAGTGAATTATTGGGAAATAATTCATAAAATAAGTGAAAAATTGTAACATCCTATATCCGGTCTGATAAATAAACTGGATACGGATATCACAAATCGGTCTTTGCTCTGAATATTGCTAAATTAATATAATTTATGCTTACATCATCAAATTTCTAGATCCTTTACTCTTAAATTTTTCTAAAAATTTTTGGCAGAATCTCCCCTAAATATTGACAGCTTTCTGTAGAAAAAGAAATAAAAAAACACTTCTAATATCATTTAACTATCACCACACACCAAGCAAACTCCAACACAAATCTTCCCTTCCTCCTCAGTGAATAATTAAGCTAATCAATCTATCACTATACCACTATTTCAATACTCAAATATTTTGTTCTCAATAATGTTTATACAAGATGCCGTGACAAACTTGTTTGATATTACAATATTGAATCTCAACTAATCACTTATGAAATTACACTTAAATTATTCTATCTTAACACCTGTGTACATGCCAAAATTTCCAAATACATAGATAACATAAATAAATTGCTCCGTGTTCTTGATCATCCACAATTCTAGCTGCAGTAACCTATGAAGATTTCCATCTTTCGTGTCGATGATACTGAATATCGAACCAACCTACGCGCGGAGGAAAACCACGCACTAAGCTATATGCTTAGTGGTGACTACCAAAACTACTTCTCAAATAATATAATATGACGATACATTTATCAATATCATGCATGCATATGCCAATTCACAAGACATATAAAGGTTACCAATTCCAGTTGATACAGCATATAAAAACATCAATCAGTTAGAAAAAGATAGGATTTCACTTACAAAATGCATAGAAATATATACATGTTAACACCGATAATATCTCAACTTAATCATACCTTTCATTGTCCATAGATCATTTATTATACGGCACTTAATTTTATTAGATTTATAATCAATAAGGTATAATTTCATAATAATATTTAAATATTCTCATCTTCGTCTATAGGTTATTTTATCATACGTTCTACCATGATTGGTATCAAAATATATGCATGTATATTACATTTCAGAAAATGCTTATTTTAAATGTAATCATCATCAATCATATAATTCCACATTTCTAATTTGAAATGTACTTATATTACCACCTCAGATAACACTTCATAGTTTGTTCATATCAAATTATGATGAGTAAATAAACTAGTTTCTTTAATTTGTACATACACACATATATTTATATATTCATTTCTTATGTCATTGAACACTCGGGTAAGCATTCAATTTAGATGTCAGCTCATACTAATATACCAATACTTGACATAAAAGCCTTAATTATTTACCTGTGATTATATATACAACATTTAAATATTTGTTACATTACATGTTATAAGGCATTACATAATTTATCATAACACTTATGTTATACTTATCATCTTCTAACATTAAAAAGTAGATAATCATATTTATGGTATCTAAATAGTTATAATTACTCTTTTGTTTCGGTTTCTATATAAAATTTATCATTATTTTGCCCCTAGTTGTGGACAACCACGAACTGGATAAACGGGACGTAAATACGGTGTACTAGAGGGATCCCACAACTAGGTATGACACCAAAACCCCAGTACTGATACATATAATAAGCTGGCTATCCAAGCTCATATATCATAGTCATTTCTGATGACAACTATCATATAAACTCATGGTATCCCGTGGAATAAATTCCTATGGCTAGCCATACTATCCAAAGAACTGGATTTCCCATTGACACTAAGGGCATCAAAATTTATTATATTTTCACCTCTTAATTATCTTGATCACAATGTATTGCTCACTTTATGCCACAATTTGCTTCTATACGAGCTCGATATTTAATAATACTTCACCTTATTGTTATGTTGTCATATACACTAATCGCATTATGTTAACATTGTCACAATTTAATTTCCAATCATTTAAGCTTACTAATTGTATATCTCCCATATATACACATAATATTTCAAGGATATAATCAAAACATGCCATTTAAAGCCATGAACACCATAATGTTCTATTTTGCTATTTTTCTTTTCAATTGACTGATTATCCATTATAAATTTTGCATCAAATATCTTACATAAGTTTTGCACAGAGATTCATAACTGCATTTATACACTCATCATGACCTTTGAAGATATAATTAAATCTAGTTCATGTAATTATCACCAAGATAATTCATTTAAAATAGAATACGTGTTTTCATTTCTATAAACAATATATAGAAATAATTTATCTTATTATAATTACCATTTCACAACAGATAACTTAGAATAGCAAAAGAATAACAAGTGAACGAGAAGTGCATTCATATAATCAAAACATTTCTAGTCTATTATACTTCTTAATCTAAATTGAATGAATAATAAAACTAATTAATTAGCTTAATAATTCATCGGAATTAAATTAAACTAATTTATTCCTTACAGTTAGCCTCATGCTTAGCCAATCGTAAAGCACCTATAATTGATTTTATAATTCCATTTCTAATTAAGTTTAACCAAGATTCATTTATAACCTTTTTTATCTATTAGCTTAATAAAATGTAAGCTACTCAATTACCTTAAAACTAAAGCAAGTATTTAATCATCTACCAAATATATTCCTCAATGTTTCCTCGTTCTCCATTTAAATTAGATAAGATATTTCATAAATTTAGCTACCTATATAAATGTATTTCTAGTTTTATAATTCGATTAACTTTTGAAATTTATTCAAAAGGTATTAATCCTCCTAGTTGTCCAACTAATATGTATATATAAGCAAGAACTTAAATCTTTAGTTAATACAACTATTTCTACAATGAGGAAAACTATGAACTAATAATCCAAATATTCATTATCAACCAATAATGTCAATTATGCATACACATATACTTTTACATGCATATTCATGGCGACTCATTTACCGACCAAACCTAAATTATAACATCAGTTTATGTTCATTCCAAACTAAAATTATGATTAGATTCCTAAATTTAAATACAGACTTATTTACTCTTATTAAGAAAAGTCCCAAATTATGTATAAGACTAACCATAATTTTACCAAGAATTAAATTATGTACCTCACGAATTTTGGAATCAGAATTTAGCTAAATGCCTAAGTTCTTAAGTCATAAGAGGCAAAACTAAAATCAACAAAATGTAAATTTTGGCATGCAAATACATTTTAAATTGCTTAATTAAGCAGAAGAATTCAGTTCTAGTACTAGTATAACCAATTTAACATAAACTATCTCCTTTAATATCTTACAACATTTCACAATTTCTTATTTATAATTAATCAGTTTAATTAATTGATAGCCATAATTACCTAATATTGTAGCAATAAAGTTCACACTTAACTTCACTTTAACAAATTTAAGGGACTCAACTATGCAAATCTATTTAACAAAATCATCACAAGTTTCTTAATATGTCCCAGACATCGCTTTTTCATAACTTCCTTTATAATTAACTAAAACATACAATAACATCAACAGTGTCTTCATCAACCCATTTCTGCATCCAAAAAAATCTAAAAATATTCACAGCCATCCCAATTCAATGTTTAAAGAACAATTAAAACATCTTCATGGTCAACAATTATAGTACACACAGTAGAACATGACAAAAATAGATCATTTATTTCAAAATATATAAAAATCCCAACAAAATTCAAAACCAAATTTAAAAAAAAATAAGTGGAAGTAGATTTGGTGGTCACATATCGATTCCTTGCGATTTTTTGCATTTTCGTCAAGCATTTCGTTCATCTAAAGCTCACCGGAGGCTTGTCGGAGCTTCGTCGGAGCAGATTTAACACCACCACCATGGAGATCGGGATCCTAGGGTTCTAGTTTTGGTGTTCACGAGCCCAATTGCCATGCCGTTGATCGAGAATCGAGCTGGAATCATTGATAGGTCCCTTCTTTGATCTACATGCTGCCGACGAGAGAGGACAAATGGAACATGTTGGTATGATCACCTTGCTCTTGGAACTCGTCAAGGCAGGTTATGTCGCCGTTTGCTGACATGAGTCACCAGAGGGAGAGAGAGAGGCATCGGTAAGGTGAGGGAAAATGGGAGAGGGGGAAAGGAGAAGAGGAGATGCGTGATGTCGCTTGTGATGGAGAGATGGTGATGTTACAGCGGCCGGCGATGGCTACGTCGATGTGCCGGAGATGATGCCGTTGATCAGTGGCAGCGCCCTTGTTGCCTTCCTCCTTTGCTTCCCTGATTTCCCCTTTCTCATTATCATTCCTTTCTTTTTTTTTTACCTTATTAGAGTTTATGATCTAAGATTGTCCTCTAGAATGTTTTAGGGACTAAATTTCAATTATGATGATGATGATGATGATTGTTGTTGTTGTTATTATTATTATTATTATTATTATTATTATTATTATTATTATTATTATTATATAATATAAGTATTTATTTTGTTGTATACTTGTATATATATATTTCTCATTTTTTATTATTAGTCTAATTATTAGCTTGCTAATTATATTTTAATTAAAATAAAATATACTTATTTCAAAAACTATAATAAATATTCAATAAATTTATACCCTGTTTACCTGAATTGAAACATTATTAATGAATTAAACAAATTTTATCGGTTGACTCAAACTAGGGGCATTACAAAAATGGTGAATTATTGAGAAATAATTCAAAAATTATATAAAAATATTGAAAATTCTGAATGCCTGTAATTCTAGACTGAAAAAGTAATTGAAACTGTGAAAAATCTGAAAAGTGAAAGGAAATGTAAAGGAATATTGCCTTTGGTAATAGTCGGGTGGTTAAAATCTAGCTTAGGATATAATTGGCTAGCCATAGGGACACCTATATCGCAGTGCAAGTCATGGCTACTTGCTTTGCTATGGTAGGATCATTGATCTTCCATAGTATATGCTTTATTCTGTACTCTGATCTGTGAGAAATGATCATTTGGGATCCTTTTTCAGTCTGTATTGTTGCCATATGGGGTCCACATCCTATATACTTGATCTGAAAATTTTTGCTGGGATTGTACTAGGGGCATAATGATAAAAATAAGCTAAAAGTGTAAAAAGAAAGCTAAAAATGAAAGTTAGGATGAAAAAGGATCTAATTGAAAAGAAATAAAAAGTTTAGAGGTAAAATGGTAATTTCCTCAAATATCATTTTTATTGAGTAAAAGTGATAAATAAATGAATAAAAAGGGTATAATGATAATCTAGTGAATAAACAGTCCAAAATGAACTTTTAAGAAGTAAAAGGATTAAAATATAATTTTGCATGAAAAGTTAAAACAATGACCAATTAGTAACTTTGTATGCCAAAAAGTGGATGAAAAGTGAAAATGAGTAAACTAATGGTAAATTTGTAATTAAAATGCAAAAAGGGCAATTTCATAATAAAATGAAAAATAAAGGACTAAATTTAAAAGTTTGCCAAAGTATTGGATTTAGATTGAAATGATTGTTAAAAATATTAGTAATTGTATTTTTGTTTGAAATTTAATGAATTTTTGCATAATTAATAAGGTTATGCATCCATGGAAAATATTACGATTTTTAGTCACCACTGAGCATATTTAATGCTCAGCACATAGTGTTTACTGTGTGGAGCTACTGAAGAGAGTTTGGAGCAATATTACACATAAGGAGCAAATTATAAACAAATAGATAATAGAACTATTTTTGTATTGGCATGTATATATACATTTGTAAATGTTAATGTAAAAAGAATTGGTCTGTAATGATACAATAATGTATGTGTATATGTAAGTATATGAATGGCAGGTAGTGGATTGATTAAGTAGTCTTTTTTTGAAAATTGAGAATGTATATATGGATGAGAAGGATTTATAGTTTACAAACTATTATGCCCCTGAGGGGTTGTGGCTTATTTGTTTTTCAAGGGGCTATTTAAGTTTATAGCCATTATGTTGCCAGATTTTTGTAAAATAAATAGTAAATTTAGACAGTTATAAGTCAGTGACAAGTTGATATTATAATTTGAATAATGAATAAGAATTGAAAATCAATGAATTATTTGGTTAAGTATATGATTTTTAAGATGAGAAGAGAAAAAAAAAATTTCTGGCTAATTGCTTAAATCCGTTGGAATGAAATTGTAAGGGCGTTACAACAAGTTAAATAGTTAGTCAGAATTTTGGCAGCATGCTGGCTTAGATGGAGTTAGCCATCCTACATAGAAATGCATGCTAAGTGCCATAATACAATGAACAACATCCTAAGCCCATTATTGGATGTTCTAGCAAACATATACGACAAACGAGACGTAATACATATTTTAGGCTTTACACAAATTTTAACAAAATTTTGATAACATTCCGGCTAGGAATGTACTTATCTCCTGTACAAAAAATCAATTTAGACCAATACACAAGCCATCGTTTGTAGCCAAGCAACACAGTGTAAGTTATTTAACAATCTTGCCTTAAATTATTTTGGTACAATTCAATCTTAAGAACAATATTCTTTTAAAGGTCTAAAAATAAAGGATACTTATGCTAAATGCTAAAAAGAAGGTTTATAAATTTAAAGGCTCATACACAAGGCTGTCCCTAACTATAGTTTCATACAAACACATTTTTATAACTTAAGTTATACCTCTTAAGGCAACATTTAATTATAAACTACAAGGCAACATTCTTATGAGAATTATCCTACTACTACAGTCCAAAAATATACAAAAACGGTCTAAACATAATTTAAACTAGCAAAATAAATGAAATATAATGTGGGAGAATTTCAAAGGATACTTGTGAAGTGAGCAAAAGAAAATGTGGAAGGAAATGAAAACAGATTGCTCCCTGAAGTGCGCATCACTCCTAGGAGAAATTAAGCACAAACGGCTCGAAAAAAGGACCAAGAATGGAGGAGAAAACCCAAGAATCTTGAGTGACAGAGAGGAATCCCATTCCTTAATAGTGACAAACGGGCATATAAGATGTCTCGACCCTCTTTGCTTTTTGACCACTTTGCCCTTTTTTGTTTTCTTTTTTAATTTTTTCTTTGTTTTTAACTCTTATTTACATTATTTACCTACAAATACTCTATTTTCCTTTGTTACATATTTATCCAACTATTTTATTTTATCTTATCTACATTATTATGTACATTATTTATTTTAGTTGTACATGTTTACTAAAAATACAAAATACTTCATGAAATTTATTATGTCTTTTGGACTTCCAAACTTTTCATGTCTGAAATCTTTCGAAATTATTCTTCCTTGGCCACGAAGCTTTTGGATTCCCTATAAAAATGAAAGCAAAATAAAATTCAAAAATATGTGCATGCAATGCATGAGACATGTAGAACAATACATTTTAATTGTCCAAAGGCAGCATAAGGGTTGGCCGTGGTTTGCTTCTTGAGGGACGGGCATCTATCATCACGTTTTTATAAATAGTACCATTTCCTTGGTCTTTGTGCCTTTTACTTTCCCTTTTTCCAAGGAAGCTTCTACCAGGTATTTCTCTTTCTTCTCTTTCTCTTTTTCTTTCCTTTTTGTTCATTTTCTTTTTATTTATTTATTTTTCCGGTTACTTTTTTTGCACTTAGACCATTTCAAAATCCTTATTATCATGACTTTTGCACTTGCAAAATTACACTGGTTATTAGATGATCTAAGAACCTGAAAGGACCCTATTTTGGCTCTATACTCGAATATGAGGTTCTTAAAAAGATAACTTTTGATAAAAATTTGATTTTTACTGCTGCTCGTTATTAGAACCTGAGGTTCAATGTGTTTAGGTTCACACATTAGGAGTTATACCCTTTATTGAAGGAATTTACTATGATAGTTGGTCCTAGTTTTGCCCTTGGCACCTGACCATATCTATCTTTTATAGTTCCCAGTTATCCTAGGGAGGTAGCCCATGCTTTAGGGATTTTTCCTTCTAAGGCTCAAAGTTTAGTACCTTATGGGAGGACCTTTTCTTTGGAGCTTTTGATAGACATGCTGGATGACTTTGATGACGTGCCAACTTTTTAGTCTACTGTTATTTTACTATACTGCCTATTGGTACTAACCGATGATTTGATGATTGGGGATTATACACTGTTCAACATTATGGATAGCATGTGGCAAGGGAACAATCCCTTTCCTTTGATTTTAGCAGAGACCATCATTAGTTTAGATGCTATTCATCATGATCCTTACTCCCATCTCACTGGTAATCCCATGCTTCTTTAGGTATATCCTTGTTTTGAAGGTAGTATGCCCTTTTTGGGTTTTCATACTAGCTTTTCTTATTGAAAAATAAGTCTTTTAAGATTTTCACGTATTTTCTTATCTTATTTTTGCTTAAGATGAATCCAACTCACCCCAACGGTTTTTTTTATGGCTTTATGAGAAGCTGAAGCTACTATTAGAGCCTCCTCCTTAAGTCAGAGCCACAAGTACTTACCTATGAGATATATCATCCTCAAACATCTACAGCATGGATTTGAGTCGATACAAGAGGGAGTTGATTGGATGGTTCAGTTGACAAATGATGACATCATGTTCAGGTGTACCTAACTGCCCATCACTTTTGTAGTTTAGGATGGAGCATCTAGATGTGTTCCTCTATGCAAATTGAATCATGCTACCTTCTATGTTACTGCTCATTATGCTTGTTAGTTTAAGGATCAAAAAGACATCGTTAAGTGTTAGCTAAGCTTCCGAGGTGGTAGACTTGCTTTTCCTTTTGTGTCAAAGTACTATCAGAGGATTTGGACTTGAGTCCCTACGAGGACTACTATTCTTGAGATTGAAACTTGCAACTTTACTATATCTACCTCATACAAGCAAAGGGTTACCAGTCCAGTGGTTGACAATAGGCCATCCCGTCTTAGGCACCTAGATGGAGAGACAGATGTGATACAAATAGACCAGACTAGACCAAATCCTATCATAGACCATGTTTTTATATTTATTGAACTTTTTAAATTTGAACATGTGAAAATAATATGCTACTTTCAAAGACATTGATGATGTTATAAATACATGCATGACATTTCTTTTTGATTTCAATACACATGATCAGCATTTGATATTGTCTTAATGACACATATTAGTTAATCTTGAAATGAAACTTTAAAAACATCGTAACTCTTGATATTAATAGGCTTTCTTTGATTTTCTTGATTGATTATTTTCTCTCAGCCTTTAATTTTTTCCCAGGATGCCTTTTTTCTATTTTCACCCTGATGAGGCACCCAATTTTAGCAAGGCCAACATTTTTTTTTCAAATTTTAACCTCGTAGGGTGTTTATTCTCTTCCTCTCTCTTTTCTTTTTAGTAGAACTTTTTCAATCTATCTATGTTCACCGATTCTTTGAACTCATTGCCATCATTGTTTGGTAGAATGGCTGCTCCCTTGGATAATAAGTTTTTGAGCATAAAAGGTCCTTTTCATGTAGGCCTAAACTTGCCTCGGATATCCGGGATTCCAAACCTCATCTATTTGAACATCGGATCTCCCTCCTTTAAAGGATGCTTCTTAACCTTTTTTCGAAATAAATGAGCTAACCTTTTCTAATAAATTTAATTATGGTAATATACCCTCATTCTATCCCCATCTAATAGGTTAAACTGTAATAACTAACCAATGTCTAGAAAGTGTACTAAATCGGCTAGTAATATAGGAAAATAAGAATCATACCCAAGGGAACATGGATTGCTAAGTAAAATATCTTTAAGTAAGTTGAATTAATCTAAGATTATCTTCCAAGTTTTTAAATTAAAGGTAAGAATTAAACTAAATAAACATTAAATCAAAATAAAAACAAAAACTAAACTAACATAAATTAAACATAGAATAATAACTAAAATACTTCTACTAAAGGAGCTATCCACCTCAACTTCCATTGCAATGACTCAAATCAAAAGTAACACAAGTGATTATGGAAGAACTAGTTAAATAAAATTAGATAACTTATTCAGACTATCATTATCAGTATTAACCTTCTTATCAGGAATAATTCAATACATAGCATAAAGATATAGTCTTAAACTTCTAGACATCTATTAAACTCTTTTTCAAAAAATTTTAACTTTAATCTATTCTTAGTTCAATTTTTCTTAATATTAATCCACTCTTACCAACACATATTACATCAAACTTAGAAAATAATTATACATTAACATCAATGAATTAACCTAAGAACATGCATATCATAGATCATAATTGGAATCATCAACCCTTTATATAATAAGTTAATAATCAATCCAACAATAACCAAAGATAAGAATTTGCTTAAAACTAAGAATAATAAAACTTGTATTTAATTAAAGCTCAAACTAAGTCATTACAATAAAAGAATGAGGGTTCAAGTTTTCCTTAGCAGAAGAGAAGAAAACTACCTACCAAACATAATTAAAATAAAAGAAAAACTAGATTAAAAAGATACAATACTCATGAAACTTCAAACTTGTTTTTGATGATTTGTTAGAACAACAGTAAAAAGATTGAATCTTTAAGAGAACTATAACTAAGAAAACAAAGAAAAAAAAATAAACTAAACTAATATACAAAAACTAAAGCTAAAATTAATAATTAATTATCTTTTCTACATCTAACTAGCTACCTCCAAGTTTTGGTACTTTGTCTTGCTTTTATAGCTAGCTTATACTACCAAAAGAAGAAGTTTTATGCCTTGTAACTTCCTAAACCGAGTTGTAAAAGAGGTCCAGTAAAAGAGTAAGTCTTTTAATCGTTAAAGGTAAATAAACACTCAGAAGAGTGGTTTTGGCACTCGGGTGAGTGATTTGCTTCTTTGGGTGAGTGCTGGGTGAGTTATTTCTTTCTTTAGGAGAGTGTTTTAAAATAATTAGGAGAGTGAAGACCCACTTAGCTGAGTGTCTTTTCATGCTCTCCCGAGTACTCCATTGTTGTCCCTTATAGCACAATCTTGCATACTTTTCCAATTTTATCCCTTAACTTCTCTTTTCTTTAATTTACTCATCTTCTTCAATTAAGCCCTGAAAAATACCAAAACTTATAATTAAACCTAAAAGCACATAAATTAACTAATTAATCATGAAATCAACCAAATTAAAACCAAAGTAAGTAATTAAAAACACTTAAAATCACACTAAAAATATAGTATAATTCACAATGATCAACAACCTCTATCTAGCCTACTTTGCTTTTGGTATCTCAGCTTCTAAACTACCCTCAAGGATTGATGCTCAATTTCTACTGGCAATATAGCTTTTGTCCTATACACCAAAGAGAATGGAGTGGCTCCTATTGAAGTTATGGTTGTGGTCTTGTAACCCCATAATGCAAAATGTAGCTTATTGGTCCAGTCTTTGTAAGTTTGAACCATGTTAGCCAGAATTCTTTTGACATTTTTTGGCAACTACTCTAATTGCTTGGGGTTAATAAAGAGAAGACTTTTAGTGTTGAACCTTATACCTAGTAAGCACCTGCCTGGTTTCATCAAAGAATTAAAACCCATTATCTGACACTTAATTATAAGGTAAATTGTATTTACATATCAAATTTATTTCAATAAACTTAGCCATGTTCCTTGCATATACCTTCTTGAAAGATTTTGCTTCTACCCATTTAGTAAAGTAATAAATGCCCACTATGATGAACCTATGCCCATTTGAAGCAGGTGGATGGATCATACCCATAATGTTTATGCTTTATACAACAAATGACCATGGTGACGTAAGGTTGCATAACTTAGAAAAAGGTAAATGCCTCAAGTCTGCATACCATTAGCATAACTAACATTCCCCAACATACTAGGAACAATTAATGTCCATTGTAAACCAGAAGAATCCTTTACATATGATTTTCTTTAATAAGGGTAGGCCATTTATGTGGGCTCCACACACTCCCATATGCACTTCTTCTATAACCTTTTTTGCCTCCCTTTGTTCCAGACACCTTAATTGGACTCCATCATGTTGTCTCTTGTAGAATACTCTTTCTATAGTAATGAATTGAGTTGACAGTTTACATATTATCCTTTGGTGCTTTTCTATAGCTTCCTCAGGAAACATTGATTTTTCCAAATAGTTCTAAATGTCATAGTACCAAGGTTTTCTATCATCCACCTCGACGTCCATAATCTGCTCATCTTTAAAACATGGCTTATCAGAACTCAAAATCAATATGAGCTTCATACTCACCCCTTTCAAATTATCCCACATTGACACCAAAGTGACCAAGACATCTACAAGTTGATTTTTTACTCTAGGCACATACCTAAAGGTGCAAAACTCAAATTAGCTACTCAAAGTGATAACTCTGATTTATTGTTTATTTACAGTGTATTTTTATTTGTGTTTATATCTCATTTTCAATATTTTTCATGTTTTAAGTGTTAAAATTCTCTTTTTATGCCAAATATATAATATTAAGATTTGTGAAGTTTTTGTGTGTTTAATGGTGTAATTTTGACTTTTGTGCAGAAAAGTTGACTCACACATGACAAAGACCAAAGTGTCTAAGCCATGTACATTGTAGGAATCCCAAAATGCACCATTTCACCAAAAGGTACAACTAAGACCATTTGCCTCTATAGTTTCCAATGCAGAGTTTGATGATAATTCAGTCTAAAAGGGTATGCATGGCTGAGACTTAAGTGTCTTAACCATGTGCTATTGCTACAGTACTATTTTAACCAATTAGACATGGTTAAGATCAAAGTGTCTCCACTGTGTCCCTCTGAAAAATTTAATAAAAGCTATAATCTATTTGGTTTTAAATAAGGAGTTTTTAAGTTTCTTTTTAAATATTTTTCTTTAGGGTTTTAAGCTTTTGTAAGTAGGACATAGTTCTTCATATTTTTAGGGTTTTATACTTGTAAACGTTACATTTGTACATAGGATTTATACTTACAGTACAACAAATACCATAGTGTAACTTAAATTAAAGAGGTATAGTTCATTTTCAGTTAAGTTTCAACTTAGAGAAGAAAAGAGGAAACAACTTTGACCTTAGATCTGCAGTCTACAATGGGTTTTAAAGTTTATTTTTTCCTTTTCCTTGTTATTATCATTATGTTAAGTGAGTAGTTTTTTAGTTTCTTAGGGATCTTTAAATCCCTAAACCATGTAATTTAATTGATACCTCTTATGGAAATGCTATATTTTTTTATCACATTTGATTGTTATTTAATATTTACATTATGGTTTTTCTTATGAAAGATGAATGTATACATGAAAAATGAGAAAGTACAACATAATACATAATTGAGATAACCTAAACTTTGGTAAAAAAGTATAATATCAAATAAGATAATTAGTTGCCCTTAGTGTATAGTGGATGATATAGGACTCTAGGATATAATGGCTAGTCATAAGGACCCATATACTACGATAGAATTATAGAGTAAATTTTTATTGAGGGATGGTTATGCTTAGGTAGTTACCACACTCATACGGTATTGAGGGATGGCTAAGCTCAAGTAGTCACCTCACATATAGTCATACAATACATTCATATAGTTCTCATACTATATATTCGATTTGAGGATTTTCACTAGTTATCACTAGGGGCAAAATAGTAAATATACAAGAAAATAAGAATTAAATGATAAATCACATATAAAGAATGTAATGAAGTAGATTAAGTAAGAAATAATGTGAAGAATGAGATTAATAATTTTAAAAAGGACAAAATTATAAATATATGTAAAAATAAAGATAAAATGATAAATAATACAGGTATGATACCATAAAGTTATTTAAATAAGAAATAATGTGAGGAATTTAACTAATAGTTCAAAAAGGGCAAAAATGTAAATACATGAGAAAATAGGGACCAAAAGGTAAATTATGTATCAAAGAGGCCACAAATATGAATAAACAAAAATTAAAGTGAAAAATATGATTAATAGATTTAAAAGGGCAAAAATATAATTACACGATAAACAAAAGGGTAAAACCATAATTTGACATCAATAAGTTAAATAAAGAAGTTAAAATGGTCAAATAAGCGAAAAAAAGATAAAATCATAAATAACAAAAATTATAAAGACCAAAATGTAAATTACTACTTCATAAAGAGCATAAGGACTAAAATGTAAGTTTTAGACTTAAAATGGAATAAAAGTCAAAGGAAGCAAAATAAATCAAAATAGAATTCAAACAAGGTCAAACATGTAGAAAATAAAAGTTTAGGTAACAAATTGTAATTTTCTATCAACGTAAATTTTGTACTTAGTGTGGAATAAAATACAAAGAAAGCAAAAAGTATTAAATATTGGGCAAATCAATTCCATAATGATGAAATAAAAAGTCTAGGGATTAAATTGTAATTTTACACTTAATTAGAAATTATGTGGTGAGTAATAAGAGAAATGAGTATAAGAAAAGGAACAAATTGATTTAATTTTGCAAAAAGTAACATTAAAGGGTAAAATGGTAATTTACCCTTTTACATAAAGAAATGTTGAAGACTAAAATGTAAATTGAGGAGTATAAATGAAATAAAAGATACAAAAGAGTAAATCGAGGTAAAATGGTCAATAGATAATAAAATTTTAGATAGAAAGGGTAAAAAAGAAATTTTGAATAAATTTAGTAAATAAAAGGCAAAATTGTAATTTGGTCAAAAAGTTGAGAAAAAAGAGATGAAACTTTAATTTGGCAAATGAAGCAAATTTAAGGACTAAAACAAAAGGAAATGAAATTTCATGGCAAAAAATTATTAAAAACAAGAAATGGAGGGTAAAATAATAATTAAAAAGAAAAGGACAACAAAAATGCCAATTTAGTTAGAAAAAAGGACTTAAATGTTATCTTGTTAAAAGTTATGGACTTAAACGTGATTTTCACAAAAGATGGAGAGCTAAATATAAATTTTGAAAATTATAATTAGTATGTTTAGTAAGACTAAATTTCTAAATTATAATGAGACAAGAATAAGATTTAGATTAAGCACGATGAATCAGTAAAATAAATATGAGATAAGGATTGTGTAATTAAATACATAGGTAGAGGCACAAAGGTAATTAATGTTAAAATTATAAGTAATAAAGATTAGACAACAAGAAGGTGAAAATGTAAGAGTATAAAGTCAGCCAAGACTAAGCAGTAATTTAAAAAAATAATAAAAAATAAATTTAGTTAAATGAAATTTTATGTAGTTGTATCCATCGCTAGGCAACAATGTTTCTTAGCATATGATTTGTTAACTGTACATAGGGACAAATATTGAGGGCACAACGAAGAAGGAGAGAAATGGCATGTACGTGTGTCACAATTGTGGATATGAAGTTTAGATAGCGCATGTATTAGGTTCTAGATATATGGTTAATAATGCATCATGTTGTGTTGTGGATGTAAAACAATAGTAAATTTATTTATATGCAGTTATATTAAAGTATATGTGCATGAAACTTGTGCTTGTGTTGTGATGATGAGAGGGATGATTTTAAAAGTGATATGAATGTTAATAAAGTTTTGGAGGTGGAGGTTGCCATTTGGGAGTGTCAATTTACCAATTTGCATATTTGGGTAACATAGTTACAAGCTGTTATGCTATAGATATTTATACCAAATGAATAGTAATTACGTGACTTCATTTATAATAGTATATAGAGATCATGAATGAATGTAGGGTGTTACATTACGTGGTATCAAAGCAAGGTTTAGGCGGTCCTAAAATCGGAGTAAACATATCAGTATAGATGAATATTTGGGTCGATACATGTACATGCCATAAAGGAATAAATGAACTCAATATTGGAATTTACCTATCCCTTTTTGGTCCTTTAAGTGATAGCTATAACCTTTGGTCAAAGGCGAATGAGTGAGATGGCAAGCGGTGACAAGAGTGGGGCTTAACTAGTTTAGCAGTTAACGAGATAACTCTCACTAGTCAGTCGCGCCAACTCAGCTAGTATACACTACAACAAGCTTGACACCTCAGCCAATTGCATATACAATTGCATTCCTTCATACATACAAATCTTCATGCATACAAACATACAACATATACATACAATCATACAGTCATACATCACACATTATATCCATGCATTAACCATTCATACAGTTATACAATTATACGTTCCAAACTTTTTATAGATGGTGGTTGATAAGTGTGAATTATATATAGTTTTTGATATGTTTTTAGTTGTGTTATTTAGTTGTTTTGGTTTTATTTAGGTTAATTTAGAGGTAAAAAATTAACATTGATGATTTTGAGGTTAATTCCATGTTTCGTTTGATTTTCGGGTTAAAATTGATATAAAAGGGCTTAAAATGCAAAAAGGGCAAAATTTAGGGCTAAAAATACAAATATGAAGAATTGATGCGAGACAATTTAGCGTTCAGTCTAGAGCCTTTACACATGATCACGTCAAATTACTGAAGAAATCCACCCGTGGCCACGTGAAGGTTTGATGCTTAGAAGACATGGCCACGTGAATTGCTTTGTATTTTCATCCATGGCCACATGAAAGACTAAAAGGAGGAAGCATTGAAGACACATGACCACATGGATTCTAAGTGAAGGACCACACGTGGCCACGTGTGAAGGAATGCCTATGGAACCCGTGCCCACGTGTTCAAATACAAAGGGGAAGCCGTGGCCACGTAATTACTACTCCAACTTCGCGAAGGATTTTATCGAGCTTCCTGATTTAGCAGAGTTTAATTCCTATTCTATATCTGGAGTTTAAGAAGGAATCCATTATGATTTTTCCCTATAAATAGAAAGTTGAAACACAGAAAAAGGGAGGAACCTGAGAATTATGCATTATTTTCTTTAGTTTGTTTTTACGTTACTTAGCTTTCACTGTTTTCTTCAAACTTTGTTTTTATTTTTAAGAATGTCTTATGAGTAGTTTTCTTTAACTTTTACTAAAGGATACTTGAATCCTTAACTTGTATGTTTTTTTTATTTAAGTCATAGCAATACTTGTTAAGGTGGATAGTCCTTTAGTGAAAGTTATTTTTAATATTGATTTTTATCTCATTCAATTTACTTGCCTTCAATAGATTTCTTCTTTACTTTAGCTCTTTAAATTGTTTTATTTTGATTTAAATTTTTTTTTAGTTTTAATTCTTCAATCATTACAAATTTGGGATTTCTCTTCTTTCTTTTAGACACGAAAATTGGTTTTGAAACAAAATAGCACATACAAGCACAAGTTTCCCTTGGGTTCGATATTTTGGGTCATAATCTTATTTCCCTATATTACTAGCTGATCTAGTACACTTGCTAGAATCCAGTCAAGTTTTTGGTGGCATTGCCGGGGATACATTGGCATTTGTTTATCTATTTTGATTTTAAAGTTATTTTTGTGTGTTTTTCTTCTCTTCTTCATCTATTTTCTTATTTTCTTTGGGTGACTAGTGGTTTATGGTGAGAGACAACCCCATCCTACCATTAAACCCTGAAATTGAAAGGACATTCCATAGAATTAGAAGGTTAAGAGGCAACATGAATGACCCAGAAATAGAACAACCTATGAATGATCTACCACCTAGGATCGAAGAGCAACACATACCCCACCAAGCTCCTGGGAATGGGTATAGACCTAGAACCATTAGGGATTATGCTATCCCTAGGTGGAATGAAGAACATAGAACTATTAGGATTCCTCACCACCAACCCTTTGAGATTAAACCCGCTACCATCACTATGGTAGAAAGAAACCAATTTTCGGGTTCGGACATAAAGGATCCTGCACAACATTTGGATATGTTCTTAGAAATGAGTGACACCGTGCAAATTCCTAATGTATTGATTGATGCAATTAGGTTGAAACTCTTCCCATTTACCCTTATAGGAAAAGCTAGGGATTGGCTACAAATGCTACCAAATCAATCCATCCATTCTTGGCAACAAATGCAAGAAAAATTTCTTTGCAAGTTCTTCCCACCTACTAAGACTACCCTCATTAGGAAACAAATTAGTGACTTCCAGCAATTTTATGAGGAGCCATTCCATGAGGCATGGGAAAGATTTAGGAGACTTTTAAAAATTTGTCCACATCATGAAGTTCCTATTTTCAACTAATGCATATCTTCCATGCAGGTGCCCATCCATCAACAAGATTTTTGCTAGATGCAGCCTCAAATGGTAGTTTTATTAACCAAATTCCCGAAGATGCATTTTTGCTTCTTGATGAGATGGCCACCAATGATGCTCAATGGGCAACCTCTAGAGCAACTCAAAAGAAACAGGGAGTTCATAATATTGATGAAGTAGCCATGTTAAAAGCTCAATTAGAATTAATGGAAAAAAGACATTTAAAAGAAAAAAATGAGCTTAAAGCTAAAAATGTTTCTATGCTATCTAATGAAGTTGATTCTTATGTAGGAATTTCAGGACCTTTGGGAATAAAGAATAATGAAGGAATGGTAGAAGAAGTAAATGCCTTGAATCCATATAGCAACACTTATAATCTAGGATGGAGAAGCCATCCAAATTTTTCATGGAGGGAAGGTAATCAAGGTTCTTCTTCTAACCTTAATCCTAGACCCCAATTTAACCATAATAAACCTCCCAATAATCAACTTCCATACCAAAACCAAGTTCCACCACATTACCCAAACCAATACCCATCATAATCATACCACCAACCACTCGGTTTTCAAAAATGTCAATCTCCCCCTCCTCAAGAAAAGAAATCGAACATTGAAGAAAAGATTACAAACTTTATGGCCTGCCAAAATTCAATTTTAGCTAGGCAAGATGCTAGATGAAAATCGCAAGATATTTGGATGAGGAACCAAGAGGCATCCATTAGGAATCTAGAAAACCAAATGGGGCAACTTGCTAGTTCTTTATCTAACCGAACTCAAGGGACATTTCCATCCAATGTAGACCGAAATCCAAAGGAGGAAGCCAAAGCAATCACCTTAAGGAATGGGAAAGAGCTAGAGAAGACTGAAATTGGTAAGAATTCTTCTCCAAGGGTGGAACCGACAATGGAGGTAAGTAATTCTAACTCAGAAAATATTGAAAAAGTGTCTCCTACAGTTGAGAAGGGTAAAGGTAAGGACAAACTTGTTTCTACTGTTCTTGATGAATCTCAATTACCATTTCCTATTCTAGCTAGAAAAGAGAAACAAAATGAACAATTGAGTAGAGTTTTAGACATGTTTAAGAAGCCACATATAAATTTACCATTTGCTGAAACTTTGTTACACATGCCTAAATATGATAAATTTATGAAAGAATTGTGCACTAATAAGAAAAAGCTAGAAGGCATAGGAACGGTTCAATTATCCGGTAATTGTAGTGCCATATTAACCAATAAAATTCCTGAAAAATTAGAAGATCCTGGTAGTTTTACATTGCCTTGTGAACTAGGAAGAAATTTTGTTGGGCATGCTTTATGTGATTTGGGTGCTAGTATTAATTTGATGCCTTATTCAATTTACAGGAAATTGAATCTAGGTGATTTTAAGGAAACCCGAATGATGCTTCAATTGGTGGATAGATCGGTGAAGAGGCCAAAAGGAATCATTGAGGACTTATTGGTAAAAGTCGAAAATTTTATCTTTTCAGTTGATTTTGTGGTTATGGACATGGAAGAAGATAGGAAGGTGCCATTAATTGTGGGGAGGCCATTCTTGAACACAACAAGAGCTCTAATCGATGTTCATGGACAAATGGTCACTTTGAGATTCAACGAGGAGAAAATGAGTTTTAATGTCAATAAAATTTTACAACACCCCTCGTATGATTTTGAAGAGTCTATTCATTTTATCGATGAAATTCAAGAATGTATCAATACAAAACAAGAGGATATCATTCTCAATAATGAGCTTTAAAGTTGCTTAATGCATTCTAAGACAATGGAAGAGTTGGGTACAAAGGAGAAAGAGTTGATACAAAATCTGGAACAAGAGCATAGTGAAAATAAGGAAATGGAGGATGAACCGTCCCCTCCTAAGGGACATTCTGAACTTAAAACACTTCCATCTCATTTAAAATATGTCTTTTTAAGTGATAATGCTGATCCGGTAATTGTTTCATCTTTATTGACAAATTTGGAAGAAGAAATGCTCATTGAAATCCTCAAGAAGCACAAAGGAGCAATTGATTGGGCAATATCCGACTTAAAAAGGATTAGTCATTGCACACATTGTATACCCATGATGGATAATTTTAAGCCCTTAGTGCAACCTCAACGAAGGTTCAATGAACGTGATAAAATTCAACAATGGTTATATGACAATGTAGCATTTTATAAAGAAAAGACCAAACGAAAGTTGAAATCAAATCGACTCAAATCATACCAAATCGAACAACAAGAGGTTGCTGAAGCAACCATGGTTCTTCAAGATACTTAAAAAAAACGGTTTGGAGAGTCTAGCTGAAGACTCCAAAAACTCAGAACTTCAAATTTCTCTCTTTTATGTTTCCAATCAAATTTTGTGTTTTTGTTGCATTTTTGTGTGTTTGTGTGTTTTGATTCATGAAAAAATACATTAACAAGGTTTTAAAATGAAGAAAGGTTTTTCCTGGAAAAGATTTGGTGTTTTCAAAGCTTGAAATGGAAAAATTAGCATATTTGTTTCAAAAATACGAGGTAGAAAAATGCATGTACATGTGACCATGTGTGATTTTCCCTTAGCCATCATGTGGCCACGGGTTGCTGCATTGTCCCAAGACTAGTTAAGACACGTGACCATGTGTATTTTACAAGAGAACTTCACGCGGCCACGCTTGAAGTTACTTTCCTATCTTCTAAACATCACGTGGCTACTCATATTTCAAGAGAAACAATCACATGGCCATGGCTTAAGTCACCGACCTTCCATTTTTAATTCACGTGACCACGTGAAATTCAAGAGTAACCATCACGTGGCCATGCATACATAAGGAACAAAGGCACACGTGACCATGTGTGGTTCTTCCCATGAACCTCACGTGGCCACGCCCCATCCCACTGCCTATATACACACTTGCACGACTCTTTTCTTTCTTCTTCTTCATATAGTTTTGCTCTCAAACCGTGCCCACGTCTCACTAACACAAATTTCAACCGTGACCACGGATTTTTCACTGATCATCACCATCTCCGACCACCATTTGCTCTCTCTCTTTGTCATTTTTCTCTATCTCCTACCTATCATCTCTTCTTTTGCCACCCATTCTCCACTACACTAGGGTTTTTCACAACTCACACACACTACTTCAATTTGGTGTTGTATTTTGGTTCAGTTCTCATCTTTAAGTAAGTATCTACTCTCCTTGCTTCTTATTTGTCATTTCCATATCATTCATTTCATTGTTTTGTGCCTTATTGCTTATACATGTTTAGTTTTAAGGTTACTTTGCACTCAACATTTTGTTGTCATGTTAATTCCTTTTGTCTCTTTGGATGTTTATGAGTCTTACATGCATGTCATAGATGCTTGGTATGCAATTGGATAATGAACAATCTTTGTTATGATCTTTAAATTGATACTCAAACTTATGCTTATAACATGCTTAATAAAATGCCTCAATGAGTTGTTCTTTAAAAACATTTAACTTTCACTTTTTGGATAGCATGTTTATGATTTGCAAGGATACTTTATGACCTAATTCACTTCCTAAAAGATTGGTTCATGAGTCTATTCATGTATGATAGGCATTGTTTTGACAAGTTCTTTGTGCCCAATTTATTGAATACATTTAATGCCTATCATTTTGATCTCTACATATATATGGCATATTTATGCTATCAATTTTTCATTTCATCCAAGTATGCTTCATTTCATTCAATGCATGATTCATGTGCTTACACCTTAGTATATTTTGGGATTGACACTGACATTATGTTTTTCTTTCCTTTTAGTGGCACCTCGAAGGACCAAATATCCTGATGTAGCAAGTTCTTTTGGTGTACGCATTCCGTCATATGTGGACAAGGCTAAGATCAATAAATTTGAATACTTCAGCAAGTGTACCTATGTCCAGCCCGCTTAACTAAGTCAATTGTTTCTCAATGTTCCGGCTGGAAATCTGTGGGATCATGATATAGAACCATTGATCCAAAATATTGGCTGGGAAAAGTTTATTGCAAAGAAACCAAAAGTATATCCAGATATGGCACGTGATTTTCTGTATTCTTTTGAATGCTACTTTAAGAGAGATGCGGAGGACTGCACAGTTGGTTTTAAGTTTGGTAAGAAAATATATTCCTTGACTTTCAGTCAGTGTTTTGAAATTTTAGTATTTTTGCCAAATGCCCCAACTAAATTGGAAGATGCATCCCCTGTGGAGAATTGGGAACGAACCAAGGATCTTGAATTAGATGAGCCATGGGTAGGGGGACAATACAAAGTCCATGCTTTATGGAATCATGCATTAAGAATCATTCATCGATTTTTGGCAAAGAGTATGTACAATAATTTGAAGAATGCAAGCACTATTAGTGTGTCTCAAACAATGGTTCTCCGATGCATGATGGATGGCATAACAATCAATAGAGCGGGCATTATAACAACTCGAATTAAAGAATTGTAGAAAATGCCAGGACATATGGATACTATTTCCATTGGATGGATAACTATAGTGATGGCAATTGCAGTTGAACATCCGGGTTATGGAGATTCACTTCCAGGAAAATTACCTTGCATTGATAACAAGATGCTCAATCGGATGAAAATTTTGATTCTTAAGCATCGAGCTCATTGGATAAACCAGGAGGAATACCTAAGAGAGAACAATATTCAGATTGAGGAACAGCAGAAGGAACCAAATGAGGAGTATATTGCCACAACTGTGCCTTCCCCCATCAATGAACCTACAACACCTGAATGGGAAGGTCCATTTAATCAATTAAGTAGCTGTTTGGATGCTCAACAAATTAGGCTAGATCAAATGCAAGGAAGATTGGACATGCTTCGGGATACAATGATGGCAGGCAATAGGACTGTTGAGCATTTTATCCACCACTTTTGGCAGCAGTTTCCTCTACCTCTGCCTCCACCGGAATAGATCATCATTTGCTGCGGACAACAAAATTTTGAGGAGGGGGTAGCCTCCTTTCAGGGAGTTTGTCTTCAACTTTTCTTTTCTTTTTCATGAATTAAACTTTGTTATTTTGTGTTTTATGTTTTGTTTTCTGTTAGTTTGTTTGGTTTTTGTTTTGTTTGTTTACTTAAGTATGTAAAACTTATTAAAGATTTATGTAGTTCACCTTTTCACTTAGTTTGCATGAGAACTTAGTTTGCCTTAGTTACTTCAAAACTTTGAACAAATTGAACTTGAATATGGAATATGCATATTTTAAACCATTGCTTAGCAAGAGAACATTTATGTTGTTTAATATACCTTTGGATAGGTTAATCTTCAACTTGATAAATATTTGTTAGTTTCCAAATTCTTAAAAGCACTTAGACCAGTTTTTAACTTAGAGGAAAAATCAATACAATGAAGTAGTGAAGTAAGGAAATTTAGAACACTAGAACCTTCCTCATCACCCTTCAAAGCATATGAATAACTCAAGCAACTTAGAAAATGATCTAGGCAACAATTTTCTTGATAAACTTTCTTAAAAGACTTGTGTCCTACCTTGATAAAATTATCCTTTGTTAAGCCATTTTGAGCTTATAGGGTATGCTTAAGGCGTACCATTAATGTTTTCTTGTTGTACCTAATATTTCAACCATATAACCTAAAAAGCTTTTATCTCACCATATGGAATTGGCCACTTTAGGACTAAATAGATCTATGAAGTTCTATTGGGTGTAGTAAGAAAATCTTAGCAAAGTCATTGATGAAGTCAGCTGAAAATTTACCTTGTATTACTTTGAATTTGATTGTGAATTCTAGTTAAAAAAAAAACATTTGAAGTTTGAGAAAAGGAAAAAGAAAGAAAAAGAGAGATAGCAAATATGAAAAAATATAAGTGTGGGGTAGTACAAGGAAAAAAATGAAAAGAAATAATGACTTCTTGGTAAAAGGGCATAAAGAAAGTTTAAAAGTGAGGTAAGAACGAGCAAAATATGTTGTTGAAGTTATTAGGGTTTAGTAATCTATTTTATCTTAGAGTGGCTATTTATTTTGATTATCTTTTATCCATTTTTTGTTAACCAATACCTTAGCCCCATTACAACCCTTGAAAGACCTAAGTGATTTTAAGTTTGAGCGAAGATGACCTACGGGTTTCGGTGCTAAAGGAGAGGCCTATTGTGTTTCTAGAGTTTCAAGCGTGAAATCGATTGTATGCTTATGCATTCATATATTCTATACTTCATTATCTAGATGTGTTAATGTTTTGATTTTCAAAATTACTTAAAATGATTTGGTCTTGTACACACTCAAGGAAACTAGCTTATATTCTCTTGTTCGAAGTTGATCTATTTAGAGGTTATATTAAGTGCTTTTGTTAAAAAATGCTAAGTTTTGGTATTGAAATTGCATATCTTTGTTCACATTTGATGATTTTTGAAGGTGGAATTGTTCTAATTGCTTGAGGGAAAGCAAAGTTTTAAGTGTCAGGTATTTGATAAGTGTGAATTATATATAGTTTTTTGATATGTTTTTTAGTTGTGTTATTTAGTTATTTTGGTTTTATTTAGGTTAATTTAGAGGTAATTTGTTAACATTGATGATTTTGAGGTTAATTTCATGTTTTTGTTTGATTTCCAGGTTAAAATTGATATAAAAGGGCATAAAATGCAAAAAAAGGCAAAATTTAGGGCTAAAAAATGCAAATATGAAGAATTGATGCGAGACAATTTAGCGTTCTGTCCAGAGCCTTTACACGTGACCACATGAAAATTATTGAAGAAATTCACCCGTGGCCATGTGAAGGTTTGATGCTTAGAAGACATGGCCACGTGAATTGCTTTGTATTTTCATCCATGGCCACATGAAAGGCTAAAAAGGAGGAAGCATTGAAGACATGTGACCACGTGGATTCCAAGTGAAGGACCACACGTGGACCATGTGTGGGAAGGAAGGCCTATGGAAACCCATGCCCACGTGTTCAAATACAAAGGGGAAAGCCGTGGCCACGTAATTGCTACTCCAACTTCGCGAAGGATTTTATCGAGCTTCCTGTTTTAGCATAATTTAATTCCTATTCTATATCTGGAGTTTAAGAAGGAATCCACTATGATTTTTTCCCTATAAATAGCAAGCTGAAACACAGAAAAAGGGAGGAACTTGAGAATCAAGCATCATTTTCTTTAGTTTGTTTTTACGTTACTTAACTTTCACTTTTTTCTTCAAACTTTGTTTTTTATTTTTAAGAATATCTTGTGAGTAGTTTTCTTTAACTTTTACTAAAGGATAATTGAATCCTTAACTTGTATGTTTTCTTTTATTTAAGTCATAGCAATACTTGTTAAGGTGGATAGTCCTTTAGAAAAAAGTTGTTTTTAATATTGATTTTTATCTCATTCAATTTACTTGCTTTCAATAGATTTCTTCTTTACTTTAGCTCTTTAAATTGTTTTATTTTGATTTTAAATTATTGTTTTTAGTTTTAATTCTTCAATCATCACAAAATTTGGGATTTCTCTTCTTTCTTTTACACACAAAAATTGGTTTTTGAAATTGAAATAGCACATACAAGCACAAGTTTCCCTTGGGTTCGATATTTTGGGTCATAATCTTATTTTTCCTATATTACTAGCCAATCTAGTACACTTGTTAGAATTCGATTAGTGGTGGATTTGTTTATATCAGCGAATGTAAGCCCCAGCTCTTTTCATGGTCTTAACATTAACTACCATCTCGACCACTCAAAAAATCCATAATAGCATTGTTGAAAAAGTTAAAAGCTAAAAATTTAGTAGCCTTAGAGGCCATGAATGTTAGGTTGACCAAAGCTTAGAATGTAGCACTTGTAGTTGAAATGAAATATAGATCAATTAGTTACAACAACTAAAGGTCACAGAGAGATAAAAAAAGTGAAACACTCAATATTTATTATATTTTCCTTAATGGAGATAACTACTTACACTACAAAGGGAGAATATGTGTACCGGATTAGTACACGATTCAGGAGAATATCTTAATAAAAGCTCATAAACAAGTTGTGCATGCAAACATTAACAAAATGCGTTGAAAAGATTAGCAAGTAAGAGTTGAACATCAGAGTAGTGCAACAGGAGCGTGGTGAACTAAACTCATTGAAAGCAATTTGGTCAAATCAAAAATTTACCAAAGAAAGTCAAATGAAGTTCAACTTTGATTAGATATGTCATCTAACGAAAAAACCACTAAGAATTCTGGCTAGAAAAGTTAATCGGCTAAGGAACAGATAGATATCATTCATTAAAGTATGCAAGACATGTCATGATGCAAAAGGAAGCAACTTGGAAACCTGAGGATACCATAAGGCAGCAGTATCCACAGCTTTTACCATTTAGGTAAATTTCGAGGATGAAATTTTTTATTACAGGGGGAGAAAATGTAATGACTTAAAATTTTTATTTGACATACATGGCATGTTTCTAGAGCATAAACAGTAACCCTAGAAAGTTTTTTTGAGGTAACTATAACAGTACAATATAGAAAAAATTTGAAAGTGCATAAGGGTTAAACGTGGTCAGACCAGGAAAATCCGAGGATGGGTGACCTGGCAGGCAATTTGAATTAACATTAGAATAAGGAAATAGGTATTAAATGGAGTTTGGTGGTATAATTTGAGATAAATTTTGAGCTTAAATGGTCTCTTAAATCAGATAGAAAGTTTTTTACTCGGTGCCGTAAAAGGGTTTATTGAAAGTTTGATCGGGTCTAAAAATATTATAAAAATCTCTAAAAATTATTTCAGTCATATAGACAAATTAGAAAAAAACATTAAGGAGTTGTTTGAAGCCAAAAAATATTTTTTTTCAACCTTTTTAAAATTTTTAAGTTTTCAAATTGCCTAATTTTTTCTCCAGAGCTGGAAAACATACCGAAATAATGTCAAAATGACTTGAAAGTTTTAAAGATAAGCTTCTGCATATGTTATTACATACGGGGTAGAAAGTTTAGAGTATTCTGATAAGTGGAACATCAATTTCAAAAAAGGGGTCAAAAATTAAGGATAAATTAATTAGTGGGCTTAGTTTGCCCTATTTAAATCATCTAAGGGGATAATTGTCATTTGAAAATGAGCCATAATTATCTAAATGCATCAGCATAGCATAAAAAATGTGCAGGAAACAATGAAAGCTTGACAAGTGGCTTAAAAATATGCCATTGGATTATATAGTAAATGGGGGAATCTTGACCATTTTGTTTGGTGGACTTTAGGGCAGCCTAAAAGGGTTTAGAATCCTGTACATTTATGCCCAAAACTTCTATAAAATATCACCATTTTTCCTTGTAAACATCAAACCATGCATCCTTTGGCTATTCTACCATTTCTTTTCTTCATTTCTTCTTTATCCCACCATAAGTCAAGCCTTAATTTTACCCATATACAGCAGAATACCTCTTCAATATGAAAATCAATATGGAGGCTCATGGAAGCTTAGAGATAAAGAATTTTCTAGTAAAAGAAAACTAACCCTAAAAAAAGAAAATAGAAGAAAAGAGAAAAGCAAGGAGGAGAAAGGATGGGAAAAAGGAAGAATTAAGGATTTCAAGCTAACAAAAGGTTAGTGTGTAACACCCTTATCCCTCCTAACACTGTACCGGTGTACCAGGGGACCGAAATTTTTTTTTTTTCCAACTTAATCTTTATATTACTATACCACATTAGCATGCTTCAGCTTATATAAAACAAATCGTCGACGACCTATAACTGTCCCAAATCACTATGCATTTAATAAAATTTTTTGCAATATAATGGCTGTACATAGGACTAGTCCCCCTAAAATGCAGACAACTACACAGCCTCTCAGAGGCACAACAATCACAATATAATCCATATCCATACACTATCATCCATTCTATTCACATCTAAAAATAGTTTACTAAAATAACTTCAGTTTACATAACGCAATCCAAGTAAAGTTGTACAGAAATATATACATGCCAAACATTTAATCAACTAGAGCATCTTAAAAAGAAGTCCCCTTAAAGTGTATTCCTGCTCCAGCACCTTCTGACCTGCGTGCAGTAAAAACTACACGCTGAGCAACTCAATATGCTCAGTGGTGGACTAACAATCAATACCTTTTCTAACATTTCATTTTTATTCTTATATACTAACATATGTATAAAACATAATTATAAAGTCATTTAATATTATATTAAAACATTAATTTTGACTTATTCTATAACATTATTCATTATAAATGCATAATTACAATTTTTGCCATTATAAGCTTAATTTTTTATTCTTTAAAACTAAATAATTGAAACATTTTATATTTCTATTCACTTAAACTGTTATTTATAAGAAAAAATTACATTTTAGTCCTTATTGACAATAAAATTAATTTTCTTAACGTTTTAGCTATTATCTGTCTGTTTTATCTTTATTTAACCAATTTTCACTTAATGTATGGCCTTTTTTTATACTTTTGGAAAAAAATTACCATTTTACCCCTAAACTTTTTTTTCTTTCATTTTAGTCCTTTTTCACTTTCTTTCATTCTTTCTTTTCATTGTCTTTTCACTTATTTATCAATTTATTTCCATTATGCCCCTAGTACAGACCCAATAGAAAATCTCAGATTGAATACACGAAACATGGATCCCACGGGCCCCACTAAAAAGAGAAATAATTTCCAAGGAACCATTCTCATAACACTACACTTTTCACTTTCACTTTAACACTTAAGCCATGGAGATCAATGATCCTACCCACAGCAAAGCAAGTCATCATGACCTGCACTGCGGTAAAAGGTGTTCCTATGGCTAACTAACTATATCCAGAACTAGTTTTTACTGCTAGACTAATTCTAAGGGCACAGTAATAATTACTTTATTAATTCTTTTCAAGTCCAAAAAGTTCAATAATTGACTTTTTATTTCTTTTCATTGACATTAATTTAATTTCATATAAATTCACAATTTTCAACATTTTTATGCAATTATTAACTAATAATTCAATTATTTTCAATATACATATTAACATTAAATTCTAAATAAAATCACAATAATTTCAATAAATGCCAATAAAATTTATTTATGCATTATTTATTATCTATTATCATTTTTTCATTAAAATAATCACTTAATTCACTATAAATCACAACTTTCACTAAATACATACACTTTACATAATCTTAAAAATTTCCAAATAATTTCCAATAATTCTCTAAAAATTCATGGACATTAATTAACATGTCTACTATTATTTTAAGCTAACATATATTAATTATTTGCATTTTTCTCACTATTTTCCCTTACTATTAAATTCAACCACCACTAAAACATCTTCCTAAAAATTATATTTCTTCTATTAAAGCCTTCATTTCATCTTCTTTCATGTCTAATTTTATTTACCCTAACATAATTGAATCAATTAACAACTTTAAACATTTGTACCCTTATTACATTATTAAGAAAAATTAATAAACTCAAAAAATATAAAGATTAATTAGTCACTTACAATTTTATCTTGAATTAGGGAGTCTAAGGTTCCTTTTTCTTGTCTTTATCCTTGGAAAAACTTCATCTTTCTTCACCACCTACATAGGGCAGCCTATTCAACCTTAGTTTTCTTCACTTTCTTGTTTTCAAATACAAGAACCAAACTCATAATCAATTTCTACAGCTCAATATCTATGGAAAACCATTAAAGAATTAATTTAAAACACTAAAATTCTCAAAATCCAGCTTACCCCTTTTTTTTTCTTTCCTTGATTTCTTCACTTCCTTTGCCCAAATCAAACAAGTGAAGCTATTTTAGTGATCTAGAGGGATGGAACTACAACTCCTAAGTTGAAATTTAGGAGAGATCTTGAGTGGTTATGAAGCAAGAGAGAGAGAGAGAAAGGTGGAAGGTATTTCGGCCAAGGAGAGGAAGGAAGGAGATGAGCTAATTTCTGGCCTTTAAATACCTCTCCAATGGGCCCAAAATCGGACCAAAATGATGAGCTTTGCCCAATTAACTATAAAGGCCCAATTTAGGCCCCTAAAGGCCTAATTTAATTTCTCTCTCTTTTAGCCATCAAATCACTCCAAAAATAATTCCATCACTCTTATCACATAAAAAATAGCTAGTACGCAAATTTTTGGCTCAATCGGAGTCCGTTATCGGTCCAATTCAAACTTATCGATTCGATTCGACAACTGTCGGTGTCACCGAAAAATTCCATTCTCATCATTAAAAATATTCTACACAAAAATTCGTATAGGCATGCAAAATCTGGCAATATTCGGAGTTCGTTTACTATTTTTAATTATTTACACAAAATCAAGTCACCTTCCCTACTAGGGAAATTGACTTGCTAACTTATTTGTATTTTTGACATTTGGAGGCCTATTTCACCTCAATTTCACTTCAAATTTCAACCCCGAACTCACCATAACCAATACATTCCGATGTTCAATAAAATATTTTTGACTTTCGGGTGTCCTTTCAGCCTGATAAACATTATTCACCATCGGAAAGTACTATTCACGGCTGACCTGGTGTTGAGGCCATTACATTTCTCCCCTACTAAAAGAAATTTCTTCCTCGAAATTTACCTGAACTGAGAAGTAGAGGATAATGCTATCTCATCATTGCTTTGGGTTCCCATGTTGCCTTTTCGACATTATGGTGATGCCATAGGACTTTCACCAAAGGAATTTGTTTGTTTCGAAGCTGTCAGACTTCCCTTGCCAAAATCTTTACTGGTTTTTCTTCATAACTCATGTTAGCCTGAACTTGTATCTCTTCAGGTGCTATCACATGGCTCGGATCAGTCCTGTATCTCCGAAGTATAGACACATGGAAGACATCATGTATTTTCTCCAAAGCAGATGGCAGTTTCAATCTATAGGCCACGAGACCCACTTGCTAAAGTATCTCATAAGGACCAATAAATCTAGGGCTTAACTTGCCCTTCTTTCCAAATCTCAGAACCTTCTTCCATGTAGATACCTTCAGAAAGACCTTATCTCCGACTTGGAACTCAATAGCCTTCCTTTTCAGATCTGCATATGACTTTTGACAATCCATTGCTTCCTTTAATCTAATTTTAACGATGTGGACCTTTTCTTCGGAGTCACGAATCAAGTCTGAACCCAAAAGCTTCCTCTCACTCTGTTTAGTCCAGTATAAAGAAGTCCTGTTGTTCCTACCATACAATGCTTCAAATGGAGCCATTTCCAAACTAGATTGATAGCTATTATAGTAGGCAAATTCAGCTAAAGGCAAATGCTTTTCCCAATTAGTGTTGAACTCGAGGACACAACATCGAAGCATATCCTCTAATGTCTGAATCACCCACTCGGATTTTCCATCAGTCTGAGGGTGAAAAGCTGTACTGAGGTGAAGTCTAGTACCCAGAGCATCTTGAAAACTCTTCCAGAAGTGAGAAGTAAATTTGGGATCTCTATCTGACATAATGGATGCAAGTACTCCATGCAATCTAACTACCTCCCTTATATAAATTTCTATCAGTCTGGTCAAGGAAAAATCGATCCGAACTGGTAATATGTGAGCTGAATTAGTGAGGCAATCAACTATTACCCAAATGGCATCATGTTTCCACTGAGTCATAGGTAGCCCGTCACAAAGTCCATGGTCACTTGATTCCATTTCCAATCTGGAATAACAAGTGGTTGAAGTAGTCCAGAAGGTACTTGATGTTCTGCTTTCACCTATTGACATGTTAGACATTTACCCATGAATTCAGTCACATCTCGCTTCATGTCTGGCCATCAATAGTAGACTTTCACAACCTAGTATATTTTGTTACTTCCAAGATGCATAGCATAACCACTATGATGTGCTTCTGTCAAGATCTCTTTCTTCAATTCTTCTTGAGCTGGCACACAAAGTCTTCCTTTGAAATAGAGGCTTCCATCATTTGACAATGAGTAATCACTTTCATTGCTAGGTTGAAGCTTGTTTATAATCGCCATTAATCTATCATCTCCTTTCTGAGCCGCTTTCACTTTATGCCTAAAATCTAGTTTAACTCATAGCTCCGATATTATGGCTCTATCTGATGCCAAACTTAAGCTGGTGTTCAATGGCCGAAGAGCTACAAAGATCACTATTAATCATTTACACTTGTCAATACCTTGTACAAGTTCATTCAAAAGTACTAACATTACCTAACATAAACTTTCTATTGAGCGCATCAGCCACTACATTTGCTTTCGCGTGATGGTAGTCGATAAAGTAATCATAGTCTTTAATCAACTCCAACCAGCGTCTCTGTCTAAGATTGAGTTCTTTCTGGGTGAGCAAATACTTTAAACTCTTGTGATCTGAATAAATGTAGCATCTTTCTCCATACAAGTAACACCTCTAAATCTTTAATGCAAGAACAATGGTTGCTAACTCTAAATCATGAGTGGGATAGTTTTTCTCATGAGTTTTGAGTTTTCGGGAAGCATAAGCTATTACCTTGCCCTCCTGCATCAGAACACAGCCTAAACCATTCTTGGAAGCATCACTATAGATCACGAAGTCCTTGCCTGACTCAGGTTGAGTAAGTATAGGAGCTTCTGTCAACATCGTCTTTAACTTCTCAAAACACTCTTGGCACTTGTCAGTCCACACAAATTTGACATTTTTCTGTAGCAGTCGTGTCATAGAAACTGCAATGGTGGAGAAGCCCTTGATAAATCTCCTATAATATCTAGCTAAACCTAGAGAACTTCGCACTTCAGTTACATTCTTGGGTGGCTTCCACTGAAGGATTGCTTCAATCTTTGAAGGATCTACTTTAATGCCCTATGTAGAAATAACGTGTCCCAAAAAGGATACTTCGTTTAGCCAAAAGTCACATTTATTGAATTTAGGGAAAAACTGCTTTTCTCTTAGTGTCTGTAATACAATCCTGAGATGTCTGTCATGATCCTCCAGCATCTTAGAATACACCAGTATGTAATCGATGAAGACCACCACAAACTGATCTAAGTAAGGGTGGAAAACTCTGTTCATCAGATCCATGAAGGCCGTTGGTGCATTTGTAAGTCCAAAAGGCATGACCAAAAACTCATAGTGGCCATACCTAATACGGAAAGCAGTCTTGGGTACATCAGCCCCTTTTACCCCCATTTGATAGTATCCGACCTTAGATCTATCTTGGAGAAGACACCCGCTCCCTTGAGCTGATCAAATAGGTCTTCGATGCGAGGAAGGGGATACTTATTCTTGATCGTTGCTTTATTCAACTGTCTATAATCTATGCACAATCAAAGGGTCCTATCCTTTTTCTTTACAAATAGGACAAGTACTCCCTACAGAGAAGTACTGGGTCTAATAAACCCCTTATCGAGCAACTCCTGAAGCTGAACTTTTAATTCTTTCAATTCTGCAGGTGCCATTCTGTATGGAGCAATAGAGATAGGAGCAGTGCCAAGAGTGACCTCAATGGAGAATTTCATCTCTCTGTCAGGTGGCAAGCCTGGAAGCTCATCAGGAAACACATCTTGGAACTCCTTAATAGTGGGTACATTTGACACCTTTAAACTGTCTTTCTTTGCTTCCACTTCATAACACATATACGCTTTGCATCCTTTTCGAATCAATCTTTTTACTACAGTAGTGGATATCACATCAGATAGGAAATCAGATCTTATACCCACAACTTTGATGTCATCACCATTCTGAAGCTGTAGGGTAACTCTCTTCTTTTTACAGTCAACAGTCGCTTGATGGGTGGACAACCAGTCTATACCCAAAATCAAATCAAACTCACGAATAGGCAGGTCGATAAGATTTGCCAAGAATACATGTCCCTAGACACCAATAGGACACTGTCTATATATCTTGTTTACTACCACACTATGCCCCAGAGGATTACTCACCAAGATGTCCTGATCTAAGTAGGCCTCTTTCATCCCTTTACCCCGTGCCAATTCTGTGCTAATATAAGAGTGTGTGGAGCTAGGATCTATTAATGCATACATAGAATCAAATAACAGAATGAACTTACCTACAATTACATCAAGAGCATCCTCCTCTACACGAGCTCTAACAACATACGTCTATCCCCTCGACTGCCTCTGTCCCTGAGATGGTTGGCCAACTAGTCTAAAGGCCGAAGGTTTAAGAGCAACTCCCCTACCACGCCCATGTGGTGCAGAAGATCCAATACCAGAAACTGGTGAAGCTACTGAAGTAGTCTGAATCAGAGGACAATCTTTAATTTGATGGTTGCTAGACCCACATTTGAAACAGGCTCTCGTCAGAAATCTACACTCCCCAGGATGAGTCATGCCATAGTGCTCACACTGTACTACTGACCTGCTATCTCTGCCTCGGGGTGCACTAGATGCTGAAGTGGCAGTAGACTTGCCATGGGAGGTGCCACCCTATCCTCTACCTGCCGGTGGGTAGCCATGAGGTGCCTACTGACCCCTTTTCTTTTTACTCTGCCCTGACTTCCCGTTGTTCTGTCCTTGCCTTCTCTTTTGCTGAAATCAGGACTGCCTCTCTACCTGTTTAGCCTGAGTAGTTTCTAACTTAAGAGTTGCATCAATCATAGCCTGCAGATTAGGGCAATGCTGGGCTCCAATAATTTGTCTCAGCTCTGTGTGTAAACCTCTCTCAAAATGCTGACACAACCTTTCTTCTTTAGACAATCCCTCATCCAGATAAGCGCTCAAACTCTTGGTCATATTCTGCCACAGAACGATTCCCCTACTTCAATCTCCAGAAGGCGTCCTGCATGGAAATCTTGTACTAAGCCCCAATATACTTCTTCTTAAATTGATCAATAAAGAACTCCCAATTTAACTAATTTGTAGGAGTATGTCGGCTAATCGAGTCCCACCATACAAACACTGAACCCTGCAGCAAAGCAATGATACCCTCAAACTTCTCTTCTAATGGGCTATGGGAAATCTCAAATAATCTCTTTATCTTGAGCAACCATGCTTCTGCAGCTGCTGGTGTTAAGGGATCCTGACCTGAAAAATCTTCAGCTCCCAATCTTTTTAACTGCTCCAATATAGGCTTCCTCTTAGGTGGAGCATGTGGTTAAACCTGAATTACTGGTGGCGGTGCCTGAGCCTGTGCAGCTTGAAGTCGCTGCTGGATATAATCAGACATCAGATTGAGAAAATCCAGCTGAGGAAGAGGAGGAGGAGGAGGCGCTACTGGTGGAAGTGCCTGCTGCTGTGGAACCTAAAGTTACCCCATATTACTTGTGGCCTCAATCCTGTCATCTCCAGCCTCACGGCTCGGTTTGCCAGACATCTTTTCACTATAAAAAAAATGGAGCAAGAACACATTAATTCCAAATCAACTTCTCAAATTAACAATTGGCATGTATAAAAATAATTTAAATTAAACATTGCACCCACTTCGATCTTAGAACTGTCTAAACCATTGCTCTGATACCACAAAATGTAACACCCTTGTCCCTCCTAACACAATATCGGTGTACCGGGGACTGGAATTTTTTTTCCAACTTAGTCTTTATATTACTATACCACATTAGCATGCTTCAACTCATATAAAATAAATCGTCGACGACCTATAACTGTCCCAAATCACTGTGCATTTAATTAAATTTTTGCAATATAACGACTGTACATAGGACTAGTCCCCCTGAAATGCAAACAACTACACAACCTCTCAGAGGCACAACAATCACAATATAATCCATATCCATACACTATCATCCATTCACATCCAAAAACGGTTTACTAAAATAACTTCAGTTTATATAACGCAATCCAAGTAAAGTTGTACATAAATATATACATGCCAACATTTAATCAACTAGAGCATCTTAAAAGAAGTCCCTTAAAGTGTATTCCTGTTCTAGCTCCTTTTGACCTGCGCCCAGTAAAAACTATATGTTGAGCATTCAATATGCTCAGTTGTGACTAACAATCGATACCTTTTCTAACATTTCATTTTTATTCTTATATACTAACATATGTATAAACATAATTATAAAGTCATTTAATATTATATTAAAACATTAATTTTGACTTATTCTATAACATTATTCATTATAAATGCATAATTACAATTTTGCCATTATAAGCTTGATTTTTATTCTTTAAACTAATAATTGAAATATTTTATATTTTTATTCACTTAAACTGTCATTTATAAGTAAAATTATATTTTAGTCCTTAATGACAATAAAATTCATTTTCTTAACATTTTAGCTATTATCTGTCTATTTTATCTTTATTTAATCAATTTTCACTTAATTTACTAGCCTTTATTATATTTTTGGAAAAAATTACCATTTTACCCCTAAATTTTTTTTCTTTCATTTTGGTCCTTTTTCACTTTCTTTCATTCTTTCTTTTCATTTTCTTTTCACTTATTTATCAATTTATTTCTATTATGCCCCTAGTACAGACTCAACATAAAATCTCAAATTGAATACACGGAACATGGATCCCACGGGCCCCACTAAAAAGAGAAATAATTTCCAAGGAACCATTCTCATAACACTACAGTTTTCACTTTCACTTTAACACTTAAGCCATGGAGATCAATGATCCTACCCACAGCAAAGCAAGTCATCATGACCTGCACTGCGGTAAAAGGTAATCCTATGGCTAACCAACTATATCCAGAACTAGTTTTTACTGCCAGACTAATTCTAAGGGCACAGTAATAATTACTTTATTAATTCTTTTTAAGTCCAAAAAGTTCAATAATTGACTTTTTATTTCTTTTCATTGACAATAATTTAATTTCATATAAATTCACCATTTCAATATTTTTATGCAATTATTAACTAATAATTCAATTATTTTCAATATACATATTAACATTAAATTCTAAATAAAATCACATTAATTTCAATAAATGCCAATAAAATTTATTTATGCATTATTTATTATCTATTATCATTTTTCATTAAAATAATCACTTAATTCACTATAAATAACAACTTTCACTAAATACATACACTTTACATAATCTTAAAAATTTTCAAATAATTTCCAATTATTCGCTAATAATTCATGGACATTAATTAGCATGTCTACTATTATTTTAAGCTAATATATATTAATTATTTGCATTTTTTTCACTATTTTCCCTTACTATTAAATTCAGTGACCACTAAAACATCTTCCTAAAAATTATATTTCTTCCATTAAAGCCTTCGTTTCATCTTCTTTCATGTCTAATTTTATTTACCCTAACATAATTACATCAATTAACAACTTTAAACATTTTTACCCTAATTACATTATTAAGAAAATTTCATAATCTTATAAAATGTAAAGATTAATTAGTCACTTATAATTTTATCTTAAATTAGGGAGTCTAAGGCATTCAAGCTTAGTTTTCTTCACTTTCTTGTTCTCAAATGCAAAAACCAAGCTCATAATCAAATTTTACACCTTAAAATCTATGGAAAACCATTAAAGAATTAATTTAAAACACTAAAATTCTCAAAATCAAACTTACCCTTTTTTCTTTCTTTCCTTGATTTCTTCACTTCCTTTGCCCAAATCAAACAAGTGAAGCTATTTTAGTGATCTAGAGGGATGGAACTACAACTCCTAAGTTGAAATTTAGGAGAGATCTTGAGTGGTTATGAAGCAAGAGAGAGAGAGAAAGGTGGAAGGTATTTCGGCCAAGGAGAGGAAGGAAGGAGATGAGCTAATTTCTAGAGTTTTCTCCAAATTTTTGGCCTTTAAATACCTCTCCAATGGGGAAAAAATTGGGCCAAAATGATGGGCTTTGCCCAATTAACTATAAAGGCCCAATTTAGGCCCCTAAAAGCCTAATTTAATTTCTCTCTCTTTCAACCATCAAATTACTCCAAAAATAATTCTATCACTCTTATCACATCAAAAATAGTTAGCACGCAAATTTTTGGCTCAATAGAAGTCCGTTATCGGTCCAATTCAAACTTATCAATCCAGATCGACAATTGTTGGTGTCACCAAAAAATTGCATTCTCATTACTAAAATATTCTACACAAAAATTCATATAGGAATGCAAAATTTGGCAATATTTGGAATTCATTTACTATTTTTAATTATTTATGCAAAATCAAGTCACCTTCCCTACCAAGGAAATTGACTCTCTAACTTATTTGTATTTTTGACCTTTAGAGGTCTATTTGACCCTATTTCACTTCAAATTTCAACCCCAGACTCACCATGACCAATAATTTTTGATGGTCCAATAAAATATTTTTGACTTTCGAGTGTCCTTTCGGCCCGATAAATACTATTCACCGTAGGGAAGTACTATTCACGACTGACCCGATATTGAGGCCATTACATAGTGGATAAAAAATACACTCTATTTCATTTAATTTTTGAATTTTGGCTTGAAAAACATATTATGTAACTATAAGAATTTAAAGGAATAATGTGAAATAATTTAAGACAATACAATATTATGATTGTTTAATATGAAAAAAATAAGATTGGAAGTAGAATTAAATCATAAAAATGTAGAATACATCATGGGTGAAATATGTACCATATAGTATAACATGTTAATTTGATGTCTAAGTGAATTTTGAGAATAAAATGTGTAACGTAAAGATGAATAAATACATCATGAATGATTTGAGCTTAAAATAATGTAAGGATACCATGTTTATCATATAAACATAATAGTGTACATAAAGGAAATAAATTAGTATTGGTGGAATTTAAATGCACATCAAAACATAAAAGCCTAAAATAATTATTAAAGCATGTTAGGCATGATAATATATGAAACACTATGATAGAAGTATGAAATGATTCCTTGGCCGAATTATTATGTATATTGAACACTATGATAATTTGATGATATTTGGCATATTAGGCATAAAATGTGTATTATTAACTAGAATAGTATTATAAAAATGAATTAAGCACAAAATAATATATATGTATAGTAGCCATCAAGTAAATATAATGGTGCATATATGTATAACTAAGAAATAATATAATACCATGGATGTATGATAACACATAATCACATAAAGTAAATTTAGAAACATGTAAAGCATGAAAAAAAGGAAAAAATCACATGGCATGTTGGATTTCTTATGGAAGCTGAATGATACCTCTTAAGGAAATGTTATATTTTTATCACATTTGAATGTTATTTAATATGTACATTATAGCTTTACATGAAAGATGAATGTATACATGAAGAATGTGAAAATATGACATAATACATAATTGAGATAACATAAAGTTTGGTAAGAAAATATAATATCAAATAAGATAATTAGTTATCTTGAGTGCTTAGTGGGTGATTCAGGATCCTAGAATATAATAACTAGTGTACGGATCTATATACCGTGATAGAATCATACAGTAGATTTTTATTGAGGGATGGCTACGCTCAGGTAGTCACCTCACTCATACAGAATTGAGGGATGGTTACGCTCAAGTAGTCACCTCACATATAGTCGTAAGGTATATTTATATAATCCTCATCCCGTATATCTAATTCATGGATTTCCATCAATAATTACTAGGGCTAAAATAATAAATATACAAGAAATAAGAATTAAAGATAAATCACATATAAAGAATGTCATGAAGTAGATTGAGTAAGAAATGATGTGAAGATTGAGATTAATAATTTTAGAAAGGATAAAACTATAATTATATGCAAAAATGAGGATAAAATGATAAATAATGTATGATACCATAAGTTAATTAAATAATAGATATTGTGAGAAATGTAACTAATAGGTTCAAAAGGGAAAAATTGTAAATATGCAAGACAATAGGGAACAAAAGCTAAATTATGTATAAAAAAAGGTCATAAATGTGGTTAAACAAGAAGTAAAGTGAAAAACATGATTAATAAACTTGAAAAGGGCAAAAATGTAATTATAAGACAAACTAGGGGTAAAACCATAATTTGATATCAACAAGGTAATTAAAGAAGTTAAAATGGTCAAAAAGTGAAAAGGGTATAATCGTAAATAATAAAAATTATAAGGACCAAAATATAAATTACCACTTCATAAAGAAGCATATGGACTAAAATGTAACTTTATAGTTAAAATGGAATAAAAGTGAAAAGGAAGTAAAAAAGTCAAAATGGATGTCAAATAAGGTCAAACATGAAGAAAATAGAAGTTTAGGTACCAAATTGTAATTTGCTATCACATAGTTAAGTACAGGGTCCAAAATGTAAATTTTGTACTTAGTTTGGAATAAAAGACAAAGAAAGCAAAAATGATTAAAATTGAGGCCAAATCAAATCCTTAATGATGAAATATAAAGTTTAGGGATTAAATTGTAATTTTACACTTAGTTATAAATCATATGGTGATTAATAAAAGAAATAAGTATAAAAAGGATTAAATAGAAAAATTAGGATAAAAAGAGGAACAAATTGATTTAATTTTGCAAAAAGTAATATTAAAGGGTAAAATGGTAATTTACCCTTTTACATAAAGAAATGTTGAAGAGTAAAATGTAAATTGAGGAGTATAAATGAAATAAAAGATACAAAAAAGTAAATAAAGGTAAAATGGTCAACAGATATAAAATTTCAAAGATAAAGGATAAAGAGAAAAATTTGAATAAATTTAGTAAATCAAGGGTGAAATCGTACTTTAATAAAAAAGTTGAGAAAAGAGATATGAAACTGCAATTTGGCAAAGGAAGCAAATTTGAGGACTAAAATGGAAGGAAATGAAATTTCATGGCAAAAAATTATTAAAAAGAAGAAATGGAGGGTAGAATAATAATTAAAAAGAAAGCACAACAAAAAGGTTAATTTAGTTAAAAAAAGGGACTTAAATGTTATCTTGCTAAAAGTTATGGACTTAAACGTGATTTTAACAAAAGATAGAGACCTAAATATAAATTTTGAATCATATAATCAATATGTTTAGTAAGATTAAGTTTCTAAATTATAATGAGACAAGAATAAGATTTAGATTAAGTAAGATGAATCAGTAAAATAAAAATCAGCTACCATCTTGGCCACTCAAAAAATCCATAATAGCATGTTGAAAAAGTTAAAAGCCAGAAATATAGTAGCCTTAGAGGCTATGAATGTTAGGTTGACCAGAGCTCAGAATGTAGGACTTGTAGTTGAAATGCAATATAGATCAGTCAGTTGCAGCAACTAAAGGTCACACAGAGACAAAAATTGAAAACTCACTTTATTATATTTCGAATACAATCAGTAAAAAATAGTGAGTTCAGCTTTGATTAGATATGTCATCTAATGAAAAACCACTAAGAATTCTAGCTAGAAGTTAATCAGCTAAGGAACAAACAGACCATTCATCAAAGTATGTGAGACACGTTATGATGCAGAGGAAGCAACTTGGAAACTTGAGGAAACCATGTGGCAGCAGTATCCACAACTTTACCATTTAGGTAAATTTTGAGGATGAAATTTTTATTATAGGAAGAGAAATATAATGCCCCAAAATTTATATTTGACATGCATGGTATGTTCTAGAGCATAAACAGTAACCCTGGAACAATTTTCGAGGTAACTATAACAGTACAGTATAGAAAAATTTGAAAGCATGGTTAAGGTAGAAAAATTCGAGGATGGGTGAACTAGTAGGAAATTTGACTTAATCTTGGAATAAGGAAATAGGTATTAAATGGAGTTTGGTTGTACAATTTGAGATAAAATTGAGCTTAAATGGTCCCTCAAATCAGACATAAGGTTTTTACTCTATACCGTTAAAGGGTTGATTGAAAGTTTGATCGAGCCTAAAAATATTATAGATTCCTCTAAAAATTATTTTGATCACATATACACATTAGAAGTAACATTTAGGAGCCATTGGAAGCAAAAAATAAAATTTTTGATAGTTTCAAAATTTTAAGTTTCGAACTGGCTGAATTTGCCTTCAGAACTGGAAGCATACTGAAATAATATCAAAATCACTTTGAAATTTTAAAGATAAGCTTGTGTATATGTTAATGCATGCAGGGTAAAAGTTTTGAGTAGTCTGACAAGTGGAACATCTATTTTAAAAAAAGGGTCAAAAATTGAGGTTAAATTAATTAGTGGGCTTAATTGCCTATTTAAATCACCTAAGGGCATAATTGTCATTTGAAAATGAGCCATAATTAGCTATATGCATCAACGTAGCATAAAGATGTGTAGGGAACAATGAAAGCTTGACAAGTGGCTTAAAAATAAGCCATTGGATTATATAGTAAGCAGAGGAATCTTAGCCATTTGTTTGGTGGACTTTAGGGTAGCCTAGATGGGTTTAGAATCCTTTACATTTATGCCCAAAATTTTATAAATATTATCCTTCTTCTTTGTAAAAATCGAACCGTACATCTATTGGCTAGTCTACCATTTTTTTCTTCATTTCCTCGTCCTCCCACCATATCTCAAGCCCTAATTTTACTCACATACAGTAGAATGCCTTTTTAACATGTAAATTAGTATGGAGCTCAAGGAACCTTGGAGATGAAAAATTTATAGTGAGAGAAAATACCCTAAAAAGAGGGAAATAAATGAAAAGAGAAAAGCAAGGAGGAGAAAGGAAGGAAAAATTAATAATTAAGGATTTCAAGCTACCAAAAGGTTAGTGGATATAAACTACACTCTATTTCATTTAGTTTTTGAATTTTGGCATGAAAATCACATTAAGTAAATATAAGAATTTAAAGGAATAATGTGAAATTATTTAAGATAATACAATATTATGATTTTTTAATATGAAAAAACATGATTTAAAGTAGAATTAAATCATAGAAAGGTAGAATACATCATGGCCGAATTTTGCACCATATAGTATAACATGTTAATTTGATGTCTAAGTGAATTTTAAGAATATAATGTGTTACATAAAGATGACTAAATACATCATGAATGATTTAAGCTTAAAATAATGTAAGGATACCATGTTCATCATATAAATATAACAATGTACATAAAGGAAATAAATTAGTAATGGTTGAATGTAAATGCACATCAATACATAAAGGCCTAAAATAATTATTAAAGCATGTTAGGCATGATAATTTATGAAAAACCATGATGAAAGTATGAAATGATGTCTTGGCCGAATTATAATGTATATAGAACACTATAATAATTTAACAATATTTGGCATATTAGGCATAAAATGGGTATTATTAACTATAATAGTACTATATAAATGAATTGAGCATAAAATAATATATATACATAATAGCCATCAAGTAAACATAATGGTGCATACATGTATAACTAAGAAATAATAAAATACCATGGATGTATGATAACATATAATCACATAAAGTAAATTTAGAAACATGTAAAGCATAAAAAAGAAGAAAAAAATGACATGGCATGTTGGATTTCTTATGGTGGCCGAATGTTTTCTCTTGAGGAAATGCTATATTTTTATCACATTTAAATGTTATTTAATATGTACATTATGGCATTACATTAAAGATGAATGTATACATGAAGAATGAGAAAGTATGACATAATACGTAATTGAGATAACATAAAGTTTGGTAAGAAAATATAACATCAAATAAGATAATTAGTTGCCCTTAGTGCATAGTGGGTGATCCAGAACCTTAGAATATAATGGCTAGTCGTAGGGACCTATATATAGCGATTGAATCAGACAATAGATTTTTATTAAGGGATGGTTATGCTCAGGTAGTCACCTCACTCATACAGTATTGAGGGATGGCTATGCTTAAGTAGTCATATCACATATAGTCATATGGTACATTCATATAGTCCTCATCCTATATATCCGATTTGAGAATTTCCATCAGTAATCATAAGGGTTAAATAATAAATATACAAGAAATAAGAATTAAAGATAAATCACATATAAAGAATGTCATGAAGTAGATTGAGTAAGAAATAATGTGAAGAATGAGATTAATAATTTTAGAAAGGACAAAACTATAATTATATGCAAAAATGAGGATAAAATGATAAATCATGCAAGTATGATACCATAAATTAATTAAATTATAAATAATGTGAGAAATGTAACTAATAGGTTTAAAAGGGCAAAATTTTAAATACACGAAAAAAAGGGACCAAAAGGTAAATTATATATAAAAGAGGTTATAAATGTGATTAAACAAGAAATAAAGTAAAAAACATGATTAATAGACTTAAAAGGGTAAAAATGTAATTGCAAGACAAACTAGGGGTAAAACAGTAATTTGACATCAACACGATAATTAAAGAAGTTAAAATGGTCAAAAAAAGTGAAACAGTGTAAAATCATAAATAACACAAATTGTAAGGACCAAAATGTAAATTACCACTTCATAAAGAAGCGTATGGACTAAAATGTAACTTTACACTTAAAATGGAATAAAAGCTCAAGGAAGTAAAAAAAAGTCAAAATGGATGTTAAATAAGGTCAAACATGAAGAAAATAGAAGTTTAGGTACCCAATTGTAATTTTCTATAACATGGTAAAGTACATGGGCCAAAATATAAATTTTATACTTAGTGTGGAATAAAAGACAAAGAAATCAAAATGGATTAAAATTGAGGGCAAATCAAGTCCAAAATGATGAAATATAAAGTCTAGGGACTAAATTGTAATTTTATACTCAGTTAACAATCATCTAGTGATTAATAAGAGAAATAAGTATATAAAGGAATAAATAGAAAAATTAGGATAAAAAGAGGAGCTAATTGATTTAATTTTGCAAAAAGCAATATTAAGGGGTAAAATGGTAATTTACTCTTTCACATAAAGAAATTTTAAGAGTAAATTGTAAAATGACTATAAATGAAATAAAAGTTACCAAAGAGTAAATAAAGGTAAAATGGTCAATAGATAATAAAATTTTAAACAGAAAGGGTAAAAAGATAATTTTGAATAAATTTAGTAAATAAAGGGTCAAATCGTATAGCATCTTATTATTTCATGATCCTAACTTTCTCCTTCTTTTCCTTTCACAACAATTTCATCCATTAACACAAACTTCCAGCATTTAACTCAATCTACTATTAACCAAAACAATAAGATGATGAAGAAGAAGAATTATCAAATTAACTTAATTACCTTGTAGATATACACTAACTTCTTCTTCAAAAATTCACATGTAAGAATTTCTTCAAAGATTTCTTAGAGAAATTATCCATGAACACAAATGATGAGAAGAAGAATTTCTGTAACTCACTCTTTAGAATGCCATCCCCCTCCACCTCTCTCTCTTTCTTGTGAATTATAATATATATATAGTGGCAAGGTAAATTTCTTTCTTGGTCCCTCAAAATTTTGAATGTTCCACTAACTTCTCTCAATTTCTTGCATGTTACACCTTTGCCTCTCATCTTCTTACATGATATAAATTGGCCTATCCAATTATTCTTTCTCTTAAATCAACCTCTCAAATCTCTCTTTTATTCACATTTGACCTTTAAAATGACATATTTATAAATTGACCCTAAACTAATACTTCATACTTCAATTACACCGTTGAACATTATTAAACCAATATAAATTAATTAATTATGACCTTATAAAATTCATACCATATAATTTACACATTTATCACATAATTAATTTTAACTTAATAACATTTTTGCCCCAATCAATATCTTAACTCTTAATAATTCATCTAATAATGCTCAATTAGACTTTAATAACATGTAATTGCCCTTGTATTTTACTAGGGCATATTTTGGGTCCTTACAAATCTCTCCTCTTTAAGAAATTTTGTCCTCAAAATTCATACCTGTATATTTTACTAATGTACAACACTATCTTTGCTATACCTCTATGTCTATCACAATCATCTATGATCCCGTACTTCCTTTACCATCTTCTCTACTCACTTCTTATTTAACCTTATCTCTAAATAAGGACAACTGTATCATGCTATTATATCATTACTATGATTAATGTATATCCTATCAGTTTCCCCTTTTCAGTTGGGGCCTATATATGTAGTATGATAATATGCTATAAGTGAATGATGCTTTTATGTATGTAATGAAATGCATATGTATATTATCATGTAATGCATATGTTTTGCCCCATCCTAACTATGAAATGTTTTGTCAACTGCCCATGCCTGTTAAGGAATCACTGACAGGTACACATAGCATTGTAAATAACCTAAATTTCCTCATAGAAACTTCACATATGAAAGATTTTATTCAAAATACATAAACTATTTCTGCAAAACCATATTAGCACACTTATACTATAATCCAAACACTAATCATATTCGCATTTCATATCATTTACCTTTCTAATTCAAACTTAGGATCTTATTAATATACTATCACACATATATGCATCTCTATTATAAGAATCTCATCAATGCATATAATAATAATTAGAAGAGGAGAAAACAAATACCAAAAGCTTGTTCGATGACATGTTGTTTCTTTGGAACCTTAAGCTTCTTTTCATTCCTTGATGCTGTCCCCCTTTTCTTTTTGTTGTTTTGGACAATTTGCAACAAAATGATCTGTTTTACCACATTTAAAACAAGCCCCTGTTAAAGCTCTACAAAAACCCTAATGATTCCTTGTGCAATGCAAACATTTAGGAGCTTGAATTCCATGGCTTTTCCCTGCCAAACCTTGTGCAAGATGAATTGTGTTGCTAGAAGAACCCATTTCCAATATCTTATTTGTTTTTCCTAGTTCCCTCTCATCTACATTCTCATCTCAACTTCTTTTTTCCCCAATATTCCTATCCACCTCTCCGGATACTCTAGGCTCAGTTAACTCTTGTAAAATCTAATTCAAGATGTAATTCATTTTCTTTAGGTCCTCTAATATAGAAACAGACATCTCTACATGAGCTAGATTTATAGGATCGGGGAAAAATAAGTTCAATACCCCATAATTGTTGTTTTTAATGATCTTTTTTCCAGTTTCTTTTAGTTTATCCATCTTTAATCTATACAAAACAAAACAAAGATTTCTACATTAGGCTAACACACTAAAACATCCATATAACAATTACTTTAAACACATGTAGCTCAAAAATGGCTAAACCTAAGCTATGATACCACTTAATTGTAGCACCCAAATTCTATACTTGGCTGTTACCACTATATCTTGTATCATAATACATATTTTACTATGTTCTAAATTATAAAACATTTCTTATTAGATAACTTATAAAAGAAATTAAAACCATATCATGTAAACTTAAGAGTCCTCAATACATTACAATGTTTCCTCAAACAAGACATTTGTACATATACAAAAATTCCATCATAATTAAAAATTTCCATATCCACAAAATAAAAGAACAAAAAGGAGACTCTACTTTTCAATCTTCTAAGGCTTGTGTTGGCCAACCTGCTGCGGATATCAGTCCTACGAGAAAGTCCTATCCTTGCAACCTACACGGATGAAGCACCCGTGCTAAGCTATAAAGCTTAGTGGGGAACACAAAATATGACAAACGACCACTCATAGTGGTCGCCAACAAGCATACATCATGAACTACAAGTATACCTTATATTTAAATGAAAGAGATACCAATTCAAAATGAATAAACAAGAGTCCACAAATGATACCCGAATGACTTAATGATAGTAAATTCGATATTGGTGCCTTATATACACAACATTTAATCATATAAGCATATTTATCTTTTAGACCTACAATTCTTTCATTGAATGATATACCCCTATTTATACTAAGTCATACCTTCCACATACCACACACTTTGACATATACTAGGAATATAAATGTATTCAAATATAAGCATATGATCAACAATAATATATGAATATTCATAAGAAAGATAGAGCATTTGTACTATGAAAGTTCATCATTTATCGATCTAGGATGTATTTGTGATACTTAATGTACTAATGCATACATTGAATTACTAATTTACTTTTATCTCACATACCGGTATAATATTGAGTTTATCACTTATAGATCCATAAATATTTTATGTTTCATACAAGATATTGTACATCATGTCCTAGTAGAAAGCAAGAACGAGTAGCTATAAGGAAAACTTATAACCCAGTGTGTTAATTGAAAAGCAATCACCGACATGAATACCTATACATAACTCTTATATTTCACTGCAAAGAAAACACTTATATTGACAAAAATTTACATAGATTTCATACATGATGAATCATGCAAGTCATTTAACTAGCTTAAGTAAGCAACATATTACTATAGGGAACATACTATCTTTAATAAGGTCCATAACTAGTTATTAGTGATGCACTGGTTCATTCATATAACTATATACATACAAGTTTTTTATATGCAATAGTTGTGCATAAACATTTATTGCAAACTCTTTTAATTTCATAGTTTTCGTATGTGATAAAAAAAATTTCATATATAAAATATATAATAAAGTCAATTTAGGAATTGACATGCTTCAAGAAACTTGAGTTAAACATCAAATTTTTCTTAAGTTTGGTGTAAAGCTTGCACTATCCTAAAGAGGTGGATAACGGGTTATACGGTAGCACCCGAAGGTACAAAATTGTTGATTATAACGATGGCACCCAAAAGTACAAATAAGATACCCAGAGGTATTAAATGGTGATCCCTTGTAGGGATAAAATTGTATGATAAATCGGTAAAGCGGAGCCAACCGGGTCAAATAAATAACTTGGATCGGTCAAGCGAACCCAAACAGGGTCGGCTACAACCCAAATGGGGTTGTTCAAATCAACTCTAAATTTTAAACCCAAACATGGTCACTGTAACTTGTAATTTCAAGTGGACCTAAACAGGCCAAAACTATTTAGAAGCAACTGCAAGGTACCCTTATAGGCATGCCTTTCCATCCACATCTTAGACTCAATGCAGGCAACATAATCTCTTTACTTTATCTATACTCTATCAATCATATACATGTATACATATGTATACTCTTATATAACTATATACAAGGTAATCATATACATGCTCATGTGTAACTTTCTGTAAACATGTGACCATATGCACTATTAGGAATTGCTATTCTGTACTTTGCTCTTTTCTTATCATATACATATTGATGCTCATACACATATATTCATGTATATATATATATATATATATATATATATATGAGCATGGTGTCATAGATATGTACACGTATAAATTTTCTATAAACATGTTATCTTGGGTACATTTAAGTATTATTATTTTGTACTTGTAATTCCTATAAATCATGTAACCATTTCACATTTGTATTATGATAATCATATGCATTCATACATGCTTTACTATCCCTTTTTGTGTGATATTTTCACCACATTAAATATATGGAAACAACATGTATATACATTATTATTATTTTGATAAAAATATATCTGTACCATCTATCGTATAACAATATTATACATCTTATATTTACAACACATCATCATTTATCAACCTTAAATTATTGTGTTGAACATATATGATCAAATTATTATATTCAATAATGATAATTCAATTATACACATACCTTTTTCCCAAGCTTATCACTTAATCCTTAAGTGTTCATATTTTGTACATATCTATGCACACATATAAATACATGTAGCACCATTATCCTATAATTTATACATATCACTTTATCCATCTCATTACACATGTTTTACTGTGCAACATAAACATATACCAACTATACAGAGAACATAAACTCAAACTTAATACCAAAGAATGCTATACTATTTAAACTATACAATATACATTAAAGTATTTTTACAAAGTACAACAACTGATTAACATATTTACAATATACAAATAGATCGAAAATAAAAGTCTATACTAATCTCTCTCGTTGACTTGAGTTGGCCATCCAGCTGCAGATATCACCCCAACAACCTACACGGATGAAACACCCGTGCTAAGCTATAAAGCTTAGTGGGGAACTAAATCATGATAAACGATCACTCACAATGATCGTCAACAAGCACACAACATGCCTCATATATAACAATGATTTATTTTAAGAAATGAAAGAAATTAAAACATTTACATTCACTTATAGAAATCATAAAGTTAAACGGTAAAATTTTTCATTGACGTTTCATTCACCATATATAATCATACAAGTTCCAACATCCTTTGGACTTAAGTTCAAACCATAGATAATATTATTATTTTATTAATCAATGCTTAATCATGAGAGTATAGTTATCTATTTCTAATTTCATAAACAATCTTTACAATCACTGAGATTATTATAGTACTATAGGCTTACTTTATATTCCATACGTTATTCATGTTATAACATAATAGATGTATCATAAAAATATAAGTCTATCAACCAAACATGACACTTATATATCATCACTATAAATAACAAATACACGTTAGAGAATGTGTACATGCAACAATGTGAACACATATATAATCATCAATTGAACAATTAGCATGTATTTTTTATACTAGCAGTATAGATACATATACTATTGGGCATGCTTTTAGATGCAGGTTTTCTATGCAACAGAAGGAATTTCATATGTACAATAATATGAAGTCAATTAAGAATTTGAATGCCTTATTAAACTTTTCTTAACCTTTGATAATAAAGCCTACACTATTCTAAAGAGGTGGATAACGGGTTATACGGTAGTACCCGAAGGTACAAAACTGTTGATTATAACGGTGGCACTTGAAGGTACAAATAAGATACCCGGAGGTATTAAACAATGATCCCTTGTAGGGATAAAACTGTATGATAAATTAGTGGACCCAAACGAGTCAATCAAATAAAATGGACCCAAATGGGGTCAATCAAATAACATGGACCGGTCAAGCGGACCCAAACGAGGTTGGTTACAACCCAAACGGGGTTGTTAAAATCAACTCTAACTTTTAAACCCAAACAGGGTCACTATAACTTTTAATTTCAAGTGGACCTAAATAGGTCAAAACTGTTCAGAAACAGCTATAAGGTACCCTTATAAGTATGCCTATCTATCCACATCCAAGGCTCAATGCAGGCAATTAAATCACTTTGATTTATCTTTCGAATCATATACATATATTTATGTATATATGTACAACTATGTGCGGAGTTTCATATACATGTTCATGTATAGACTTTATGTGAACATGATATCACAAACATGTATGAGCATAAATAAGCTGTACTCTTAATCAATTCAAATGCATGTAGTTCATTCACATGTATGTGATAACGATACTTATCATCATGCTATCTTAAATTCCAATATTCATGTATTATATACATACATACCAATATTTCCCATTACTTCAAGATATACAGTAAATTTTAGAATCATATATTGAGTATGCATATCTCTTTACTCATTTTTCTATCATACTCGTATATCACATTCATAGGAATCATAGTTATATGGAGATAAATGTACACATTTATGCTATCATTATACAATTGTGTATTTATACAAATCACTATGAACACATGCTTTATATCATTACTCTTAAACATGTTTCACAAGACAAGCACAGTCAATCAGCATAATATAACTAAGTAAAATTAATCATCGTTATTTACATTTCATGGTTGATGTCTAATACTATAGTGTATTAGTAAATCAAATAAATTGATATTAATTAGCTATATTCCTAAGCATATAATTGTTTGGGCATATATATATATATATATATATATATATATATATATATATATATATATATATATATATATATATATATATATATATATATATATATATATATATATATATATATATATATATATATATATATCATGCTTGCACCAATAACATATATTTTTCTCATGTATAATCATATCATCGTACTTATTTATCTAGTGTATGTCATGTATTCATGTACGCTTATAGTAATACAAATATCTGTGTTTGAACATACATATCATCATGATCAAATTTCATCACAAATATATGTGATATATATTCATCACAAGTCCTTACCCATGTACACGTGTAAATGTAGATGTATACATATAATCTTATATTAATAGTCATATTACATGCCCTATCCAATTAATTTTGTAATCACATAAATATATATTTAGCTCAATTAATTGAAAACCATAAGATAAAGTACATTAAAAATCTGCACAGGGCAGCATTCTGGACTCAACTTGTGAGCCACAAATGAATTTGAAAATGTCATTTTTAGGCCAAATGATCGTCTACAATCTTATTCCCCTATGTGTCTAGTTTCCAGATCATCAAAATTCACCTTAATATCATACCTATAGTTCAAGATATTTGAGAAATACTATAGGCTTTTCATAGAATCAAAACAGTGTTTGCTGTCACTTACAAAAATTCATAGCATAAAATTATAAGGAATTTAGAACAATATTTCTTCATAAAAGTTATACTTTCATGTCTCTAGTTTTACCAAAATTTTACTTTGTAGCATTTTAACAACTCTACAAAAAGTTATGCCCAATTTACTAAGGTATGTCCCCTAACAGTACATTCAAGACCTACGAATTTCAAGTCAACATTTGACATGCTTGCATATATTTTTAAGTCATACTTCCTTCATATAAAATGTGTATTTATATATATTCATATTTTCTTCTTCAATTGTTGGACTCTATATACATTTTATGGCATCGAATTTCATTTATAATACTTTAACATGTCATCATTAATTTCATAGTTGAATAATTGTATAACAATATACACTATCATTTGATATATATATATATATATATATATGTATGTATGTATGTATATAAGCATAATTTCACATAACCATCCATGTAAACGTTTTTGAACATACATGTATATACATAACATTTCAATCAAATAGTTTACATGCTACTTGTAAATCAGTGTACTTTCATGTATACATAGATTTAACATAACAACATTTAACACTAAATATTGAAAATTCTGTCTTTAGAATTATGCACAGTGGCAGAGTTTCAAATCCAACATATATGCTATTTTTGACCTTAAAAACATCATTTTTAGCGAATATTTCCTTCTACACTTCCAGAACATCAAAAATAATTTCAATATCACTTTCAGAACTCAAGATATTTACACTTTATTAAATACTGTTCCTATTAACAGTGCTATGTATAGGTCTAGAATTAAGCTAAAATTAGACAAGCTTAAGAACATAATTAGGCTTTACTTTCTTTATGAAAGGTATAATTTTATAAGTCTATTGTTTTCAGAATTTAACCTCATAGTATTTCGTTCACTACACAAGGAGATATATCGCATTTCCCACAATCTGTTCCAGAACCAAGAATAACAGCTCACTACATATTCAAGTGAATATTTGGATAGTATAAAAACATATTTAGCCCTAGGTATCTTCTGAAAAGTTGTTTATATTTCTATCAAGTTTACATAGAATCAAACCTCACTCAATTATGACTTAAATACAAGGATTTATGGTTAAAACATTGGTAACTATTCAAAACATCCTATACACTCAAATAGTTCACTTGTACAAATTTTCTGAGTTCCTTAAAAATAGAATCAAGCCATGACTCCTTCTAATGAATTGTAGATAATTTAATTTAGTTTACATAAAATTTTGAATCACCTCAATCTGAGGTCTACAACGCCAGATATAGACAAAACAAGTAGCTTGGTTCACAAGAACCACACCCAATTTTTTCATCAACATTCAAAACACAATTTTTATCCAATTTAAATCTCTCATTATCCCTAAACAAACTAATAAATTACCATTAAAATTAAGTAATCCAAACATAAACATTTATATTCACACACATGCATGAAGAATAAGTTCCCAAACCTAAACATGCAACTCAAATCTTCTTTAAATTCTCCTTTCACTCTTAATCCTTTGCAAGCCCTTTTTCCTTGTTTCTTCTACCTTCTTTTTCTCCTTTACATCAATTCATTCATTCAACTTCAATCTTCCAACATTTATCTTAATCCATCATCAACCAAAATAAGAAGAAGATGAATAAGAAGAGGTGAATTACTAATTAATAAGCTTATCTTATGGTTACACATTAATTTGTCTTGATTTAATTCAACATGCATGCATTTCTCTTCAAGGATTTCTTAGATATGCTTAACAATGAATGAAAGAGTGAGAGAAGAGAAAATTTCTGTAACTTCTCCCAAAGAATGTCATCCCTCACTCCCAAACGCTCTCTTTCTAATATTAAAAATGACTATATATAGTGGTAAGGAAAAATATCTCTTTTAGTCCTTAAACCTTTTGCATGTCACAATTTAACCTAGCTAGCCTTTGCATGTTAAACATTAACCCCTCCTTTTAATTCCTTTCATAATTGACCTATCACTTTATTCCTTCTCTTAAATTGACCTCTCAATTATTCATTTATTCACATTTGCCCCTAAAAATGTCGTAATTACAAATTTACCCCAAATTAATACTTTATACTTCAATTATCCTTGAACATTATTAAACCAATATAAATAAATTAATTATGACCTTATAAAATTCATCCCATACAATTTACACATTTATCACATAATTAATGATAACTTAATAACATTTTTGCCCCAATTAATATCTTAACTCTTAATAATTCATCCAATAATGCTCAATTAGACTTTAATAACATGTAATTACCTTGAATTCTACTAGGGATTATTTTGGATCCTTACAATACATGTATATATACATACATATATAGACATATAGATATACAATCTTAAATACACATGTGAATATGCAAATACATGTAAGCACATAGCACTATAACTTTATGTTATCTCATAATAACATAAGAGTATAAGCATACAATCATAACTATACTATTTTCAAAAAGTAATATTCATTATGATTGTACATCTACTAAATATATATATCTACAAGTTCCTTTAAATTCATAATTATTTTTACATTAAAGTATTTACATTTCTTTATATACTTGTAACATATTGTAAACCAATTCTTCAATGTTAAATTAGTTTACATATCTTTAGTTTCTTTTTTAAAGCCTATTAGAATTATAAATATATCTAATTATATGCCTTTTTAGACAACATGGTAATTGAGTTCTTAAATAATTTATCGAAGTTATTTAAGTACTCTTCCAATCAATTATATGAGATGGCATTTCAAAATTCCATGGACAGATTCTAGTGACTAGTTTGCACACTAAATTAGATGTAGTAAATGACAATTTTAGAAGAAATGATCTTCTATAAACTTATTCCTATATATTTCTAGTTTTTGAATCATTAAAAATCATCCCATTATGCCATATTTAATTATAACTTAATAACATATAATTTACACATTTATCACATAATTAATTATAACTTAATAACATTTTTGCCCCAATCAATATCTTAACTCTTAATAATTCATCCAATAATGCTTAATTAGACTTTAATAACATGTAATTGCCCTTGAATTCTACTAGGGCCTATTTTGGGTCCTTACATCAACCGAGTTGATCAATGCATCGCTTGAGTTCATTTACACCTCTGTTGAGTTAAAGACTCTATTACACTCTGATTTATGAAGTAACAAGGTAGTCAACTTCTTCTTTTATTGATGTATAAAAGCATACTTAAGGAACCGAACTTAGGAGCTGGCTTCGGATTACGATTTTTAATCTTATTTTAACCTAGTTTTCACTTAGGGTTTGGAGGCTATAATTGAAGATTTTGAGAAGACTTCAAGAGTAGCTAAAGGGTTCTAGGTGTTTGTATCTTTATTTCTATTTTTGTTTAAATTTCAAAACAATGAGTGAGTAGTTTTCTTTACTTTTGTTGAGGATACCTGAACCCTCATACTTCTATTTGTAATAACTCTAAGTTGAGATTTTATTCAATGCAAGTTGATTATTTCTTAATTCCTTGGCTATTTCTTATATTGAGTTATGTTTGGATTGGTTTTTAATGTATTGAATAAATGATTAATGATCAGTTTTAAGTGTGATTTAAGATATGTTTGTTCTTAGTTTAATTCCCTTTTATTGATGTATGATTGTTTCATGAAAATTGAGATAATTATGTTTTGGTTTTTAGTGAAATTGAAGCTGAGGAAGTTGAATTAAGAATAAATTAAAGTGAGATCTCTTAAGAAAAGGATCTAATAGATGTTTAGGAGTCTATAAACTGAATTTTTATGCTAAGTATTGAATTGTTCATAATAAAAGGATTTGATACTTAGAAAGGTGTTTTTATTAAGTCATCTGAATTTACAGCTAGTTTTCCACAATCACTTGTGTTATTTTTACTTGAGTTATTGCATTAGAAGTTGAGGTGGATAGTTCTTTAGTAGAAGTGTCTTCATTATTGAATTTTGCCATCTTTCATTACTTGATTTGTTTAAGTTTAGGTTTATTTGCCTAAGTTTTAGCTCATTTGCATTAGTTTCATTACTTTAGGTTGTTTAAGTTTCTATTTTTAATTTTTTTTTTACTCTTTATCACTATAAACTTGGGATTTTTCTCATTCTTTAAACATAGTTTTCATTCTAAAATCTGTAATTCTTAGAACTTACATATTTTCCCTTGGATTTGATATTTGGTGTCATAATTATATTTTCCTATATTATTAGCCGATCTAGTACACTTGCTAGATATCGATCAAGTTTTTGGCGCCATTGTTGGGGAAAATTGGGAATTTTTTTATGCTTTAGATTTTTAAAGTGGAATTTGTGTTTTTTTCATCTTCTCTTTCTATTCTTTATTCTTTTATTGATTTTATTCTTTTGTTCTTTGCAGGTATCAATAGTTTATGGTAATAGGCAATCCAATTTCACCTATTACCCCTAAAATTGAGAGGAGATTTCATAGGATTAGGAGATTAATGTAAATCAACATGAATCTTGAAGATCGAGAACGAAATAACCTTAATAACCCACCTCTCCATGATCCACCACCTTTGATAGGAGACTAAGGCATGAATAACCAAGCTCAAAGGAATGGGTTTAGGCTTAGAACCATTAGAGATTATGCTACTCCCAGGTGGAATGAGGAGCATAAGACCATTAGGATACCTCATAATCAACATTTTGAGCTAAAAGCTGCTACCATCACTATGGTCCAAAATAATTAGTTTTCAGGATTGAAGATAGAGGATCTAGCTCAATATTTGGATATTTTCTTAGTGATTATTGATATAGTGTAGATACCAAATGTGTCTATGGATGCTATTAGGCGTAAATGATTTCCTCTTACTCTCATTGGTAAAGCAAAAGACTTATTGCAAATTCTACCAAGTCATTCCACTAGATCATGAGAGCAAATGCAAGAAATTTTTTTATATCGATTCTTCCCACCCAACAAAATAACCAATATTATGAACAATATCCATCATTTTATGCAGTTTTATGAGAACCATTTCATGAGGTTTAGGAAATATTTAGGAGACTTTTAAAGAGTTTCCTACACCATAAAATTGATGTACATTAACTAATGTCCTTTTTTTATGTAGGTGCAAATTAGACTACAAGTTCTCTTCTAGATGTAGCTTTTGGTGGAAGTTTCATGAATAAAATACTTGAAGAAGCTTTCTTATTCCTTAATGAGATGGCTATGAATGATGCTCAATGGGCAAGTATTAGATCCACATAAAACAAGCAAAAAGTACATAGTGTAGATGAGGTAGCTGTGCTTAGGGCACAAATGGAGTTGATGAATAAGGAGTTTTTAAGGAGTTAAAAAAACTAAAGGTGCAAAATATGTCTACTTTAGGAAGTGATATGTATGAAGGACCATATAGAGTACCTGGAACTAAGATTGGAGAAGGTTCAAGTCTAGTAGTGGAAGATATGAATGCTATGAACCCTTATAATAATACCTATAACCTAGGGTGGAGAAATCATCCTAACTTTTCATGGAGAGATGAAACCATTCATCTACATCCAACACTCAACCTATGGTCCCCTTTAACCAAAATGCTGTTAGGAATTATCAGTTACATGCATCTCATATATAAGCGAAATTTAAAATTTTTTAACCAATATGTCTGATCTTGCCATGAATTTACAATATACATATTAATTAGAATATGAAAAATCACCTTTGATTTTTGTTGAATAGTTGAGTTTCCTTCTCACTAGGTTGTTGTAAACCACAGTGTCCAAAATTGAACACCTCCAATTAGTAATCCACACTAGAGAAGGATTGAATGAACCAACAATGGAGGAATACAAGGGCTGGCCGAAATCTCTTAATTCTAGCAAGGGAGTGGGGGGGTGGTGGCTAGTGTTGAGAGAGTGAGAGAATGTTTCTTTTCTCTTAATGTTTTCTTAACCCTAAAATCCTTATCACTTGGATTTTTATAGTTAGGTTAAAAATCCAACTTCATAATGGAATTGGGCTCTATAAAATTTCTGACGAAACATTAAATGGGCTTCTGGAATTATTAATAATTTATTTGGGCTCAATTAAATCTAATTTAAGTCCATTCATAAAGGACTATGCACAAAACCCATAAACTAGGCTCTTTATGCATACACTTGGATTTAATCACCCAAATTAATTCCAAATCCATCTAAATTAAATATGTAGGCTCCATAACACTTATGAAATATATTTAATTTATTTTGGTCAAATAATTAGGCCTATAAGGCCTTATATCTAAAGTTGGCGTGAAACCCTTCCTCTAGAAGGTTTTTACGCCAAAATCAATTCTTTGGGCCTTTATAATTTCTCCAACGGATCCATTAATTTATATATCAGCCCTATAACATTTATAGTCCAATAATAATTAATTAAAAAATACAATATTTCAATTAGATCCATTTTACAGAACATTTCTAAAAAGTTATGCGAACAATTTTACTTGATCATTATTAATTAAACTCTTTAATTAATTATTCTCTTATTCACTTCTCTATTCCCATAATAATATCAAATATTATTATCCTTGTCATTTTACCATTTTATCTTTTTCTCTATATGTGTGTGACCTATTGGGTTCCTGTCTACATTAGCTTATAATATGTAATTGTGAGTTCTATTTAAAACTCATATGATTTAAACTTCTTTAAATCATTTTATCAATTCCTATTGATATTTATGATACACTATTATACAAGTCATAATTGGCCTCTAGCTAGGCATCATGACTACCCAAATGTCTGAAAGGTCAAGTGGTTTGACTATACCCTTCCATAAAAACAGTTACCGTGCAATTACTCATTTCACCACTCTTATCTCAATTAGATTCTGAGTATGGATTTCTATCAACTCATATAAATCTAATTATGTATGTTTTATTAATTTAACCATTGTTCCCAAAATGCCCTTCATAGATTCCTATCCATCTTGGCATATTATTCTGGCCAGAGATTCTCTGAATAAGGCAATATAGAATCATACGAGATAACTTTCCTTAATAAATCTAGGATGGTGAATCATTTATCGATCACTCAACTAACTTCAAGTAGGTCATGATATACCCAACCTCCTAACTATGTTCACCCCTGGTTAGAAGTAATCAGTTATGGAGTCAAAGTATACCACTTGCTACTTAAGATAACTTTGGTGATCTCAAGTCTAAGGATACATGCACAAACACTATGAAAAGATTCTTCGCTGACATAGATTTAATATCCATGTGAGGATTCTCTTTGTAGGTCTCCAATGAACTTGTTCTTCTAATAAGCATCCACATGTTAACTTTGATTATGTTCCATAATCACAGATATGAGAACCATTGCTTGAGCCATTTAAGAAGCGTAGCATGTGCTAGTCTGTCCGAATTAACAATGTCCTATCTTGTTAATTCTATGACTAGGGATATTTAGATATTAACACATTTTCATGCAATAGACATCTCACATTATGAAAACTTTCATAGTTTCCTTTGCACTATGTTTATAATATCTAGGACTTCATTTATTAATTTAAGATTTACAAACTCAAGTATTTAAACATAGCATTAATAAATAAATGATGCCTTTTATTAAGAATATAAGTTTATACATATGAAATACATCCCTATTACATAGGGTCTAGGGCATACTCTCTAACAATCTCCCACTTGCATTGAGCCAATCACTCATATGTCTTAGACCCATGCTATTTATATGGTGATCGTGCTTAATATGGGAAAGTGCTTTAGTAAGGGGATCCACCACATTTTCATTTGTGGGGGCCCTTTCTATTTTCACATCATTTCTAGCTACTATTTCCCTTATGAGATGGTAGCGTCTGAGAACATGCTTGGATCACTGATGAGACCGTGGTTCCTTTGCTTGAGCAATGGCTCCATTGTTGTCACAGTATAAAGAAATCGAATCAACAATGTTAGGCACCACTCCCAGTTCAGATATGAACTTTTTGATCCAGACTACTTCTTTGGTTGCTTCTGAAGCAGCAATGCACTTACCCTCTGTCATGGAATCAACAGTTGTTTCTTGTTTGAAACTCTTCCAACTAACTACCCCTCCTCCCATTATGAACACAAAACCAAACTGTGATTTACTATCATCTTTGTCAAATTGAAAGCTGGAATCTGTATACCCATTTACTTCCAAACTCCCTCTCCATATACCAAGAATATATCCTTAGTCCTTCTCAAGTACTTAAGGATATTCTTGAAAGCTGCCCAGTGTTCCTCTCCAAAATTGGATTGGAATCTGCTTGTGACACTCAAAGCAAATGCTACATCTGGATGTGTACATAGCATAGCATACATGATAGAACCAATTACAGATGCATATGGTATTCTATTCATGTTCTCTCTATCCTCTAATTTTCGCGAACACATAGACTTAGAAAGGTGTTTCCCATGTACCATGGGTATAAACCCTTTCTTAGAGAGATCCATATTGAACCTCTTCAACAATTTATCTATATATATACTCTGAGAAAGACCTAGCAACCTATTGGATCTATCTTTATATATCCTTATTCCCAAAATATATGATGCTTCTCCAAGATCTTTCATGGAGAATTGCTTGGATAACCATATTTTAACAGATTGGAGAAGAGAAATGTCATTTCCCATGATTAATATGTCATCCACATATAGAACTAGGAAGAAAATTGCACTCCCACTGACCCTTTTATACACACAAGGTTCATCTTCATTCTATAAAAAACTAAAATCTTTGATTGTCTCATTGAATTGTATGTTCCAGCTCTTAGAGGCTTGCTTCAATCCATAAATGGATCTTTGAAGCTTACATACCTTTTTTCCATTTCATGATGTGAACCCTTTTGGTTGCGTCATATACATATCCTCAGTCATATTTCTATTAAGGAAAGTTGTTTTCACATCCATTTGCCAAATCTCATAATCATAATGAGCTGCAATGGATAAAAGTATTCTTGTAGACTTAAGAATAGCTACAGGAGAAAAGGTTTCAACATAGTCAATACCTTTTTTTTTATGATAGCCTTTTGCTACTAAGCAAGCTTTATAGGTAACTATATTACCTTTCATGTCGGTCTTCTTTTTAAAGACCCATTTGCACCCTATGGGTTTTATCCCTTCAGGTGGTTGAGTTAAAGTCCATACTTTATTCTCATACATGGAGTCCATTTCAAACTATATAGCCTTAAGCCATAAATCACGTTCTAAACTATTCAAAACTTCTTGATAGCTTGTAGGCTCATTGTCCTCTACTACAGTTATGCCTCTATCTGAATCAATGTGAAATCCATATCTCATAGGGATAGAACACATTCTAGTAGATCTTCTAGGATTTTCTGTATAATTAGGTTTAACTGTAATATCATCATTATGAAATTTAGTCTCGGGTTCAATTGGTTAATCTACTTCTATTTGTGGGTCTTGAACTTCACCAAGTTTAATTTTACTCTCACTGTCCTCTCGTAGGAGAAAATCTCTTTCCAAGGATACAACATACCTTAAAACAAACACCTTTTGTTCTAAGGGTTGGTAGAAATAATATCCAAATGTTTTTTTTGGATATCCCACAAATAAACATTTGTCAGACTTAACATCTAGTTTGTCTAACACTATCCTCTTCATATAAACAGGACAACCTTATACTTTCATATGAGAAAGTGTGGGTTTTTTGTTATTCCACATCTCATATGGAGTAACATCAACCAATTTACTAGGAACTCTATTTAACATATAAATAGTAGTTTCTAGTGTATATCACCAAAACGACTTAGGCAAGTCTGCTCCGCTCATCATGGATCAAACCATATCTAATATTGTTCGATTTATCCTCTCATATACACCATTGTGTTGTAGTTTATATGGTGGATTCCATTGAGATAAAATCCCATTATCTCTAAGATAATTTTGAAATTCTTAGCTTAAGTATTCTCCACCTCGATCTGGTCATGCATTTCTCATTTATATAGCCTAAACGACAATGCCATAAATAAGAGGTATTTGGATTATCTTGTTTGATTCTCTTGGTATCCACATTATGCACTTCTTTATTTAAATTAAGAACAAATATACCATTCTCAATGATAGCTTTAGCATAAAACATATTGTTCTTAAAAATGTAACAACATTTGTCTTTTAAAGAAATGTCATAATCGTTCAATAAATAATTGAAAGAAATAATACTTTTGGATAAAGCTGGAACATAATAACAATTATTTAATTCCAGTATTAATCCACTTGGAAGAGGCAAATGGTAAGTCCCCACAACTATTGTAGAGATGTTTTTTCTAGTAGCTGATTGTAGACATATTTCTGCCTTTCCAACTCTTTTAATGTTTTTAAGCCCTTATAGATCATTACACAAATGAGATCCACATCCAATATCTAATACCCAAAATTATTTTGAATCAATAGAATAAGTATTAATTTCAATCATATGAATACCTGAAGTAGAAGCATCAGCTTGCTTCTTCTCCTTGAGAGAATCTAAATAGGCTTTGCAGTTACGCTTCCAATGACCATCTTTTCCATAATGGAAGCAAGTTCCTTTGGGGTGCCCTTTCTTGGCAACCTTCTTCTTGGAAATCCCATCATGCTTTGGCTGCACCTTGGTCATCTTATTCTTCTTCTGCTTCTTGCCTTTAGTAGAAGTGACAACCATGACACTTTTTGAATCATTCTTGAAGGATCCATCAGTTGTTTTAAGCATGTTGATTAACTCATGAATGGTTACTTGGATCTTGTTCATGTTGAAATTAAGCAAAAAAAGTGCATAAATTGGAGCCAATGAATACAAGATTAAATCTATGTATAGATCATTATCCATTACATAGCCAAGTCTACTCATATGCTCAATATGCCTATACATCTTCAATGAATAAGTAGCAGCCGAAGTTCCTTCCACTATTTTGCAGCTAAATAAAGCTCGAGCAATCTCATATTGCTTAGTTCTAGCCTGAAAAGAATAAAGCTCATTTAGATGCAAAATGATGGTTCTAGTATCCATCATTTTATGTTGCTTTTGAAGCTCTGATGACATAGCACCCAGCATCAGATATACTGCTACTTCACTATCCTCCATGTATTTTCGATAAGTGTCCTTAATCTCATCAATGGCATCATTTGATGGAAGTAGTGGTGGATCTTTATCCAAGACATAATGGATCTTTTCAACTCTGAGAACAATTCTCACTTGCTTGGTCTAGTCAAAATAGTTGCTGCCAACCAACTTATTATCCAAGATTGATTGTATATTAATGTTTTACGTGCTCATGATGATGACCTTTGATTTGAAAAAGAAAACATATGAGAGTATTTATATATAAGTATGCATTAATTAGGTCTATAATTAATCCATTTACTCCCACTATTTTATTGCGAATCAATAACCCTCACTATTTAATATGAGAAAACCCAATGGTTTTCTTAGTGGGCCAATATCCAATCCTTGATATGAAATTTGACATTGACTTTGGTCAACAAATCAAACTCTATACCCTTGAAAGGTAGGTATCTCTATACCAATTGTGTCTCTACACAACTATTGGATCATTAGGTTATCAACTCTTGATACATGCATATCATATATGCATTCCCTAATCTTGCCTATAGAACCATTAGCCTTGACTGTGGTTAACAAGCTAATGGGCTAGCTAAGATGACCCATTTAATTATATTCGAAAATATCGATATAATGTGAGCTTGATTGTGGTCAACAATCCACACTATAAAGAACTCTGGTTCTCCTTAAATTAATGGAAGGCTTATATACCTTAGTATTAGTTTGAGGGATTTTAGTTAATTAAGTCTCATCATACATGGTTGGTATACATTAGTATGCTTCCTATATCTATCTCATAAATATAAGCATACAAATATGGTATAGTTATGGACTTTACTAAATTGATTTTCCCTAGCCAAAAGGGAAAATAAAAGGTCAAACCTAGGTAATATGCATGATTCAAACAAGTAAAAATAATTACATTATCTTCAAACTTGTTGGATCTCCATTCGGCCCATCTTGCTCCTTGATAGTGGTCTCCATTTATATCTTTAATTCTAATCTAAGTAATCTAATTACATATTACAATTTGAAAAGAAATATAAACCAAAACCAAGTGGCCGGGACATGAAAGTCCTTATTGGGCCGAAATATGCATTATGCTCAATCACATTGGTCTTTGTCCATAACTATCCATCTTGCCAATCATACACCCTTATATGCATTTCTAACATATAAAGTAAAATATATAATGGATTACTAACTTTGTTTCAACTCTTGAAACTTACTTCTGAGTTATTTTGATAATCTGATCAAATTAGGAAACTTTTTTCCATTTTGGAACTTTTCATTTTAGGAAACCTTTTTGCATACATATGTTCATGCCTTAATTATCAATCCAATTGATTGTTAATTAATTATTAATTGATTATTTAATTAATTAATCATATTAAATAATTAAAGAATCAATTTGGGGCTTAAAATAAAGGGTAGGCCGAAACCCACAAATTAAACCCTAAAGTGTGTTCACACACAAACTAGTTTTGTGTCTATTAGGCCATTTGGACCTTTCGGAATGAGCCAAGCCCACTTCAGCCCTTAAAACCCATTAATAAACTTAATTTTAGTTTATAATATTTAATTTAAATCAGCTCATTGGGCCCACCAAATCATTCACTAATTTAAATCAAGTCCGTAAACATAATTAAGCCTATTAAGTGGTTTTAATGAATTAAAATTAATCCAATTAATTCAAGGCCCATTTTAATTAATCAAATTAATTAAAAACACATTAATATATGAGATATACCAGATTTAGAAGATTAAAAATAATTCTAAACAAGAACACACCAAGAACACATCAAGAACACCAATTTATTGAACTTTTCGACTAAACTAGTTTTCATGCAAAACTTATTCGATTTTAATTTTTTTTTATTCTATGGTTTAATATCATATATTAAACACATAAAATATCATCAAAATTATCTTAGAGTGGATCAATAAAAATATAATTTAGAACAGCCCCTAAAACTTTTATTGAAAATAAAACCCTACATGCCAAAGCCATGATTCTTTTCTCAAAAGAATCATTTTTTTTCATTTTATATATTTGATCACATACATCCAGAAATCAATATTTCTCATTCATGAACAATAAAATTTGATATTTTAAATCTCATGAAATAAATAACTCAAAAATAAAAACCATTCTGCAAAAATATAGAATTGTAGATTCATGGCAAAACTGAGGCTCTGATACCAAGTTGGGAATTATCAGTTACATGCATCTCATACATAAGCGAAATTTAAAAATTTTTAACCAATAAATCTGATATTGCCATGAATTTACAATATACATATTAATGAGAATAAGAAAAATTACCTTTGATTTTTGTTGAACAGTTGATTTTCCTACTCACCGAGTTGTCGCAAAACATAGTGTCCAAAATTGAACAACTCCAATGAGTAATCCACACTAGAGAAGAATTGAATGAACTAACAATGGAGGAATACAAGGTTAGCCAAAATCCCTTGGTACCAGAAAAGGGGAAGTGGTGGCTAGGGTTAGAGAATGAGAGAAAAATCTTTTTCTCTTAATTGTTCACTTAACCCTAAAATCCCTATCACTTGGATTTTTATAGTTAGATTAAAAATCAAACTTCATAATGGGATTGGGCTCTTTAAAATTTCTGGATAAATATTAAATGGGCTTCTAGAATTATTAATAATTTATTCGGGCTCAATTAAATCCAATTTAAATCCTTTTATAAAAGACTATGCATAAAACCCATAAACTAGGCACTTCATGCATACACTTGGATTTTATCACCCAAATGAATTCCAAATCCATCCAAATTAAATATGTAGGCTCCATAACACTTATGAAATATATTTAATTTATCTTGGTCTAAGAATTATGCCTCTAAGGCCTTCTATCAGCAAGTGGCGTGAAACCCTTCTATGCCAAAATCATTTCTTTGGGCCTCTTTAAATTTCTTCAATAGATCTATTAATTATTATATCAGCCCTATAATATTTATAGTCCAATAATAATCATCTATGAAATACATTATTTCAATTAGGTCCCTTTTACATAAGCAAACAATTTTACTTGTTCATAATTAATTAAACTCTTTAATTAATTATTCTATTATTCACTTCTCTATTCCCATAATAATATCAAATATTATTATCCTTGTCATTTTACTATTTTATTCTTTTCTCTATATGTGTATGACCTATTGGGTTCCTATCCATATTGACAGTATAATATGTAATTGTGAGTTCTATTCAAAACTCACATGATTTAAACTTCTTTAAATCATTTTATCAATCCCTATTGATATTTATGATACACTATTATACAAGTCATGATTGGCCTCTAGCTAGGCATCATGACTACCCAAATGTCAAGAAAGTCAAGTGGTTTTACTATACCTTTCCATAGAAATAATTATCGTGCAATTACTCCTTTCACCACTCTTATCTCAATTAGATTCTGAGTATGGATTTCTATCAACTCATAGAAATCTAATTATGTATGTTCTATTAATTTAACCATTGTTCCCACAATTTTCTTCATGAATCCCTATCCATCTTAGCATATTACTCTGGCCAGAGATTCTCTAAACAAGGTAATTATAGAATCATGCAAGATAACTTCCCGTAATAAATCTGGGATGGTGAATCCTTTGTTAATCACTCAACTATCTTCAAGTAGGACATGATATACCCAACCTCTTAACTATGTTCACCCCTAGTTGGAAGTAATTAGTTATGCAGTCAAAGCATACCACTTGCTACTTAAGATAACTTTGGTGTTATCAAGTCTAAGAATACTTGCACAGCCGCTATGAAGAGATTCCTCACTGACATAAATTTAATATCCATGTGAGGATTCTCTTTATAGGTCTCTAATAAACTTGTTCTTCTAACAAGCATCCACATGTTAGCTTTTATTATCTTCTATAATCATAGTTATAAGAACCACTACTTGAACCATTCAAGAAGCATAACATGTGCTAGTATGTCTAAATTAACAATGTCCTATCTTTATAACCCTTAGCATTGTTGTATGCCTACAGATGAAACTCATCAAGTTCATTCACCTGCAATAGATGTTTCTCTCTGGTACTTTTTAGATCAAAATTCAAGAATTTAGTTGCCCAAAAAGCCTTATGCCCTAATTCCAAAAGTAAATGACATGACTTGCCATATAAAAGCCTAAACAGAGATATACCAATTGGGGTTTTAAAAGTAGTCTGGTAGGCCCTAATGCCTCATCTAATCGTAATGACCAGTCCTTAATTTCTAGGCCCATTAAAAGTTTTCTTAAAATACATTTTATCTCCATATTGGAAACCTGTACCTACCCATTTTCTTGAGGATGATAAGGTGTTGTAATTTTATGCCTTACACCAAATCATTTCAATAATGCATTAAATTGGTGGTTCATGAAATGTTTTCCATTGTCACTAATGATGACCCTAGGTCTCCCAAATCAAGTGAAAATATTCTTTTGTAAGAATTCTAGTACAACCTTTGAATCACAATTTCGAGTAGCCATAGCCTCAAACCATTGGCTCATATACCCAATAGCCATAAGAATACATTCAAAACTAAAGGAAATTAGAAATGGTTCCATGAAATCTATCCCCTAAACATCAAGCAAATCAACTTTAATAATATTATTCATGGGCATTTCATCTCTCTTATAAATAGTTCCTACTCGTTGGCATTTATCACAACTCAACACAAAATATTTAACATCCTAAAACATGCTTGGCCAATAAAAACTTGATTGAAGAATTTTTTACACGGTTCAATTAGCACCATGATGTCTTCTAACTTCTCCTCTATGGCAAGCTTGCATAATTGGCTGTTATTCTTTTTGGATACACACCTTAATAACACTTGATTTGCAAAAATCTTGAACAAATATGGGTCATCCCAAATATAAAATCTTATTTCTACCTTCAATTTCTTTTGTTGTTTCCATATCAAGTCTCTTGGAATAAAACCTCTTGCAAGATAATTAGCTATATTAGCAAATCAAGAACTAGCAGTAATACATAATTAAATAGCACAAATAAACTCATCCAAAAATAAATCATTAATCTCTCCCTTCTTAATATGTTTATGCTCTAAATGAGATAAGTGGTCTGAAATAAAGTTTTGGGCACCCTTTTTTATCCATAATCTTCAAGTAAAACTATTTTAATAGTAACATCCTTCGAATCAACCTTAAATTCGATTCCTTCTTAAAAAAACAAATGCCTTAAAGCTTCATGATCAATGTAAACCACTACTTTAAAACCAAAAAGATAATAGCAAAATTTTTCAAAAGAAAAAACTCTTTTGTAGTTGTTATGTAGTTAACTTGGGCTTCCATTAGAGTATGACTCACATAATATATCACATAAAAGATTTTATCTCACCTCTATCCTAATATAGCTCCTACTATGAAATCACTAGTATCACATATTATTTCAAAAGGTACACTCCAATCCGAAGAAATAATCACCGAAGCCGAAATCAATTTTTACTTTAATGTGTTAATTGCTTGCAACCACTCACAAGAAAAATTAAATGTAGCATCTTTTACAAGCAAATTAGACAAAGATTTAGTAATTTTCAAGAAGTCTTTAATGAAGCTTCTATAAAATCTAGCATGTCATAAGAAGCTTCTAATCCCTTTTACAATAGTTGGAGTTGGGAGTTTTTCAATAGCATCTATTTTTGCTTTGTCCACCTCAATCTCTTTCCCGAAAACCTTATCCCCAACACAATTCTCTCTCCAACCATAAAGTGATATTTTTCCTAATTCAAGACAACGTTAGTTTCCTCACATCTCCCCAAAACTAATTCTAGATTAGCTACACAACTGTTAAAGTCCTTTCCATATATGGTAAAAATATCCATAAATACTTCCATGAAATTGTCAATGAAATAATGAAAGATGGCCATCATACACTGCTAAAACATAATTGGTGCATTACAAAGACAGAAAGGCATAAATTTATAAGCGAATGTACCTTAAGGACAAGTAAAGGTAGTCTTTTCTCGGTCTCCTAGGGATATTTGTATTTGTAAATAGCCTAAATAACCATTTAAGAAATAATAAAATTTGTTATCCATTAACCTCTCTAACATTTGGTCGATAAAAGTTAAGGGAAAATGGTATTTTTAGGTAGTATCATTCGGTGTCCTAAAATCTATACATACCCTCTAACTCGTAACTGTACAAGTTGGAAAAAGATCAATTTGCTCATTTTCCACAATTAAAATCCATTACTTCTTTAGAACAAACTATACAGGACTCACCCAGCTACTATTAGAGATAGAATAAAAATTACCTGAGTTAAGAAGCTACCTCTTTCTTCACCCCCTCTTGCATCACTGGATTAAGTCATCTTTGAGGTTAGACCTCTAATTTGAAATATTCCTCCATTGGTATCCAATGTATGCAATAACTTAGACTAATCCCTTTTAAATCATAAGTCTTCCATCTAATCACATTCTTGTGTTTTTTTAGCATAATAATTAGTAGCTCCTTCTCTAAATCTATCAAAGAAGAAGATATAATTACTGCTTTATCGTTCTCTTCTAAAAAGATATCTTTAAAATGAGAAGGAAGGGTTTTAAGTTGAGCTTGTATCTCATCCTTAGGAATTTCTAGAATTTCATCCTTCTTCACTTCTTCTCCACCTTTCTGCTCTATAGAAGCCACTACCTTTTTCTCCACTTTCTCTAACAAATCATCCTCTTTAGGATACATTAAAAACAAGTTCAATGAGTCATTTAACAAGATTTTTTACCAAATTCCCTCCTCATAGAATTGTACTTTATCCATAAAATAAATAGACTCATCCAATTCACATGATGGATGTCTCGTGGCTTTGTTCATAACTATCACCAACTTTTTATTGTTAAACTGTAGGGTAACCTTTTGGCCATGGACATCAATCAATGCTTTTGCTATATTCTAAACTGGCCTCCCTACAATCAATAGTACATTTCAATCCTCTGATCAAACTCTAGTAAGTGTACTGGATTGACTAGTAATATAGGGAAATATATTTAATACCCCAAAAATATCGAACCCAAAAAAGCATGGATTGCTAAGCAAAATAGTGAGACTTGAGTAGAATTAATCTGAGATGTTTCCCAAATTTTTATTGAAAAGAGTTCGAAGCTAAATTAATAACTAAGCAACACAAAAACTAAAACTGGACTAACATGAATTAAATATAGAGCAAACTTAAACAACTAAAACACTTCTACTAAAGGAACTATCCTCCTCAACTCCTATTATAATGACTCAATCAAAAGTAACACAATTTGTTATGGAAAACTAGTAAAATAAAAATAGATTTCTTATTTAGAATATCATTTAGTGTATTAAATCCTATATTTAGGAACAATTCAATACCTAGCACAAAGATCCGATTTTAAACTCCTAAACCCTAGTTGGACTCTCTCTTGAGAGATCTAACTCTAGCCCATTCTCAATTTAGCATTCTTAGTTTTAAATCAACTTATAAACAACAAATCACTACCTCAATTCTCAAAATGCAGCAGTATAATGACATAAGAAGAATAAGCTAAAAACATGCATATCCCCAATTAAAATCTAAATTAGTATTCAACCATCTATTCGATACATTAAACATCAATCTAACCATAACCAAGGATAAGATTTAGCATAGGAATTAACAAATAACAAACTTGTATTAAAAATTAAACTCAAATCAAAGTCATTACAATAAAAGTCTAAGGATTTAAGTTTCCCCCAAAAAAAGTAAGAACTACTCACATAACATGATTGAAATAATTAAAAAATAAATATAAAAATATACAATACTCATAAAGCTTCAAACTTGCTCTTGATGAATTCTCAACATATGTAGTAGAAAGCTTGAATCTTTAAGAGAATGAAAACTAAGTTGAAAAGAAAAACTAAGTCTAAAAACTAATGTACAATTAACTAAAGAAAACTAGGGTTAAACTAAAGAAAAAATTTTCTCTTTAAAACTCTCCACTAATTATGGTGCTTTATCTTGCTTATATACATTAAAGAGAAGAAATTTGGTACCTTTGAACTTCCTATTCTAGAAGAAAATAGAGTTTCATCATGTTTTGGACACATCCCTTCGGTTAAGGTCTTTTTCCCTCAAGTAAGGGACTATTTTCCTCTTCTTCCTTATGTCTTCCCTTGAGGGACTTTATCCCTTAGATGAGGGCTTAATTCCCTTAAAAGAGGGAAATTCCCCTCGAGTGAGGGAAATTCTATTAGAAAAAAATATGTGATTTGCTTCTTTAAACTTTCTCAATTGCACTAATTTGTTAAAAACTCCAAATAACTTTCTCCTTTCTTCTATTAAGTCCTTGAAAACACCAAAGTTTATGATTAAGTTGACAAACATGGAAATTCATAAATTAAACATAAAATTAAACAAATCAATACAAAAATAACATATTAAACACACTAAAATACCATAATAATATAATCATAATTCACAATTATCATCCTCTTCCATTTCCATAAACACAAAGTCTATAGGAAAATTGAACTTTCTCGCTTTTACCAATAAGTCCTCTATTACTCCTTTAGGTTTCCTCACTGACCTATCAGCTAATTAGAGCCTCATTCACATATCCTTTAGATCACTAAGATTCAACTCCCTACATATTGAGTAAGGCATCAAATTAATGCTAGCTCCTAAGTCACATAAAGCATTACCAATAAAATGTTCACCTATCTCACAAGGCAAGATAAAACTACCAGGATCTTCCAATTTCTTAGGGATTTTATTCATAATAATAGCACTACAATCTTAGTAGTTTGCATAGTTCCACACCCTTCTAATTTCTTCTTATTAGAACAAAGTTCTTTCATGAATTTAGCATAGTTGGGTATGTAAGCTAAAGCCTCAGCAATTGGCAAATTAATATAAAATTTCATAAACATTTCTAAAAATCTAGCCAATTACTCATTTTTCTTTTCTTTTCTAGCTACAGTAGGAAATATAAACTTATTAATATCAAGATCCTCTACATTGGAATTAATAATGTTCTTACCCTTATTAATGATCGGAGCACCTACTTTTACCTTTACCTTTGAGCGAGAATTGCTTACCTTCCCCATCAGCTATTCTACATTTAAAGATAAAGGTGAAGATAACTTACCTTGCTCTTTTCCATATGTTACCTCCTTACCATTCCTCAATGTGATCGCATTGGCCTCTTATTTGGGATCCTTATCCACATTTGAAGGAAAGGTGCCCTAGTGCCTATTTAAGATTGAGTTGGCAAGTTGGCTTAATTGTGTCTCTAAGTTTCTCATAGAAGTTTCTTGGTTATGGTTCTATTGCTTCTGTGACTTACACCTTGTCTCTTAACTACCTATAAATTATTATTAATTGTTTATAAAGTTAGCAAACATGTCTTTTAGATTGGGCTTCTTCTCTTGCATAATTGGTCATGGCTGAAATTCAGGTGGATGATATGCTTGGTTTTGATTTTAATTCTAAGCTTGATGTTGTGGTGGTGGGTATGGTGTTTGGAAATGTGTGTTTACTTATGGATGGTGGTAGGCTTGAGTGGGATTATGAGTGACATTTTGGTTGAATGGAGCTTTTGGTTGGTTTTGGGAAGATGGTGACATTCAATTTCCCTTTATTCAAGAAAAAATTGAGTGATTCCTCACCCCCTCCCCTTTTTCCTAGATTGTAACTATTGTTGAAGGGGTCATTTCTTCTAAAATCTCCAATTGCATTCACATCCCCAACTATTATACTCTCTTGACCACTTTGTCCACTTTCATATAATTCATAGTTTTGAGAACTAGATGCTTACTACATATCACATACCTCAGAATAAATACCTCCAAAATAATAAAACCAAGCTAAACAAAGAAAAATAATAAATAAAACAAATGCAAGTAAAATAAATAAAGAGAAAATGAAATAATTGAGGGCATAACTCTAAATGCTTGATTACTTCATAGGATACTCCAAATGAACATCAGATCAATTACTCACACAACATAATAAAAAATTCAATAAATTAGCGTGTTGAGGAATATACAATAAAAATTAATTAAAATTAAATATAGAAAGATATCATAAAATTAAACAGTTATACAAAAGCAAAATATGTGCAAAAGGATACAGAAAATGAATTAACACATTAAATATTGACAAAATAAAATAAAGAATAGCAAAAAGACATAAAATATATTAAAATAAGCATAAAATTGCCCACAGATGCCCATAGGCAGGCGGCGAATCCCCACAACCAAAGAAGGGATGAAATGTGAAGAAAACACCACAATGTCCCATCTGTCCCATCAATAAATGACTATCTGTGGTGATTTCTTCCCATTTGTCACTCAAGGAATAAAAAATGCCAAAACTTAACACCAAATCACTAATAACCTCAAATAAACCCTAGATGCATAAACATATGAATACAAAACATACAGACATAAAGATTCTAATCCTAAACCATATTTCAACTAGATAATAATAAAATTAACATTTAAAATGGCATCTAAGAAAACAAAATTCAAATCATACATTTATAGAGGAAATTATACCCTAGCAACATTCTATCATGCATACATATCCAGATTAACATAGCATTCAATGAAACACATGAATTTGAATAAATAACACATATGATATGAGCTTAAAAAGCTCATAAATAGTGTGTATGTGTGTTTAGTTTTATTAAGTATAGTATTTAATATTTTGGTATTTTATGTGTATTTTGTTGCTTTTATGTGTTTTGTGTGTTCTTGGTTGTTTTATTTGTTTTATAGGAGTTAAGGAATCAATTTAGAGCTTAAATGGGCAAATTTGGAAGCACTAATAAAGAAGTGAAGAAGAAGCCCTGTCGCGAGAGCAACAAATGCTGCGAGCACAACAAGGGACATATGTCTAGGGCAAAAAATGAGGAAGAAAAAGGTGGAAGAAGGAAGCGTGTCCTGTCGCAAGCGTAAAAAATGCCGCGATTGCGACAGAAGGTAGTTATAGGCAAATTAGCTTGAAAAGTCACCTAAAAGGACACCAAGGTTCACCAAGGGTTGCATACCTATGGAGGGACACTTAAAGGAATTTAATGCTTGAAAATCTATAAATACCCTAAAAGTTATAATCAAAATAGAGAAGATCTATTATTTTTATTTATTTGAAAGTGTAATTAGAGAGCAATACTTGTAGGTTTTAGTTTTAGTATTATGGCTTGAAGAGGAGGCAAATACAAGGAAGAAGACTACATTTGGTGAAAGGAAAAAGGATTGAGAGATCCCCTTCTTTTATTTCTAATCTTTACTTCTTCTTTGTTATTATTATGAATTCTTTTTAGGAATTTGAATGTTGTTATTCATATTTATTCATTTCTATTTCATTTATCTTTATATGTAGGATTTGCTATTAAAACTTTATTAGTATCATTATAAGTTAAGGAAGATAACCTTAGATGGCAATTCCTTCTTTGAAAATCATCATAGTGGTTATAAGTAAGAGAGTTAGCAAAAGCAACATCTTTCTGAAAGTTAATAGATAATAAATTATCAAAGCATAGTTTGAGAGATCACATGTGAAGATAGTTGTTATAAGTTGGTTTTTATTCTTTAAATGTGTGTTTATGTAATTCTAGTCTAAATTCGAGATATGCGATTTAGAACCATAAATGCATGTTTAAGGCATATTCTAGTCTAAATGCGAGAGCTGCGATATAGAACATTATTCCAACTTGGCTTACATGATAAAGATTGAATTATAAATAAGAAAAAATATCAAATTCCATACTTATTTAATGTTATATTCATCATACTCATAAGTCTTCTCGGATTATCATTAAAATAGAATATTATTTAGTTTAGTCTGTAAAGTATAGGTTTTAACTAGCAAATTAATGAGCATTGTAAACAAGATTAAAATCAAGTAGTAATAGTGTACAATGTTTATCAACATTCCTCATGGTATGGATGTCTGAAGTACTATAATCAGTACATTGTATACTTGCGGTAATTAAGCTTTTAGAAAAAGCATAACAACACACCAAAAATATATTCATTTTATCATTAAATAACATACGTGAACATGATAAATCTAGAGAGAAGGGGAAGGAAGCCTAGAATATTGCCCTAAAGACATATTCTAACTCTATGCTTTAAAGTCCAAATCTCTGCTTTGACCTTGGCTTTATGCTCAAGAAAATAAATAATTTTTTATTATATTTTTTTGGTTTGATCAAAAGAATATAGAACTTCTACCCTAAAGAGAGAAGAATTTATTTCTTCTTCTCTAAGAACCTCATTCTCTTTTTCCAAGAATGATTCCCTCTAAAAACCCTAAGTTTCTAATGTTTTATACCTAAGGAGGAGTTGAAATTTCATTCTAACTCTAAATCTCCAAGTATGGAGTGATTAAATCCATAAAATCTAGGCCAAATCACCCTAAAATCTCATATTTCCATTTTTGAAAACCAAAAACATGGGAAATCTTGAAAATGCAACAACAGATGGCTATCCATCATAGATAGGCGGTCGTCCCTCATACGAAAGACTTGAATTTATAAAAATGCTCCTGATCTAACTTGGACAAGAGCTAAATGGCCATAGATGGCCATCCCTCACGTGACAAACGACCATCTAGCATCACTAAAGGTCAAAATCAAGGTTTTTAGTGCTCTTTTTGTTAAAACCTCAAAAATTACTTAGAAAATCATAAAATTTTAATGAAATACGTGAAAAATCCAGACCGAAGCTTTTACATCCTTGTTTCATATTAGAAATACAATATTTTCTCATCATCAAGTAACCTTGATCTGGGCTGACTCAAGTCATGGTGTCTACAATGAGGATATGGGATTCTTGTGAGATTTTATTCCCTACATGTGTAAGTCTGCATATCCAATTTGATTATATGTCAATCAACCCCTTCACTAACTTGATACCCATTTGCCCCATTGAATTCAACCCTACATTTATGTGTTGTCTTTGTTATCCTTGTAGACCTTAAGAAATGTGGTGACCAATCTTTAACCTACTTAGAATACTGTATATCTAACTTAGCAATCCTAATCATTGACTTAATTCTTATCTCCTCCAACATTCCTATAACCAATTTGTGTCTTTTTTTTAGTGTCTAGTTGTTAACACTTTCCATCACATTGTTATCTGAACTTGATGGTTTGCTTTTGAATGAGAAGTATGCTCTGCACCAAGTCTTAAGATTGTATGTCAACAAATCCTCAACATCATTCTTCTCAATTCCACCAAGAATTTTTAAATTATTAATGAGCTCTTCATGATAAGTAGACCATGCACAAATCCATAAGTGTTTCTTTAGCTCATCCCCTCTCCAAGTTTGAGACAATTTAAGTAGAAGTGCCTTACATAGAATCGGTGGTCATTTTCAAGAAGAATTTCTTTAACAATTGGAATAAGTCCCTAAAATTAGCCATAATAATTATATATAATATATTACATCAGTGCAATAAAAAATATTCAAGTAACAACTCAACAAATTTATTAAAGAAGTAGCAGATTTAAAGCAACAAGTAGATATATTAAAGAAGCAACCAGCAATAAACATATAGATGTATCAAATTCATTAAAGCAACAAACCGGTACAAACATATTATTAAAGTAATATACAGATGTATCATATGTATCAAATTAGAAAACTAGTAGCAAACCACTTTATACAAGTAAATTTACATTTTTTCCCTTTAGTTCTTCCAATTATATATTTTTACTGCATAAAATAAATTTTTCCGCTAATGAAAATTTTAATTCTAGTCATTTGCTTATGGTACAAAGAAAAAAAAATACTTGTTCTAGATAAATGCCACGTGTAATTTAAAGAGTACAACTATAAATATGATTAGAAATCATATAATTGAAGACTTTTTTTTAAGTTCAACAAATAAAATTGCTTCTTAGCCCACCATGCCTGCAGTTAGAAAGTAATTTCCTTTTCCTTAATATTTGCTATGATATAATATCCTTTGGTCTAGCTGATTCTGCATATGGCAAAGCAACATGTACACAGCAACCTTAAACACACTAGCAAATGTGCCTTATCATCTTTTAAGACCATTACATCTCTAGTACTTTAGTGAAATGCTATGCAATTCCCTAATTCAATAACCAATTCAGAATGGTGGCTGCTAATTCAAGGCCTAATAAGCACACATATCCTACATTGTTTAAGGCTTGTACCCTAAAGGAAGCTATTAAAGTATGGTCTTAAGTTCATTGTCATGTGGTTAAACAAGGGCTTAATAAAGATGAGCATATAAGAAGTTCTGGGATTAAAATTTATTCAGCTTTTGGTGACATAGGTAGTTGCAAGAACCATGCTCGATGAGGAGGAAGAATCTGATGTTATATATAATATATTATATCAGTATAATACAAAAATTTAAAGTAGTAAACAATAGCACATAACATATTGAAGCTTCTAATAGTAGCAATTTACTTCTCAACAAACAATAACAAATAAATTAAGTTTAAATATAAAAGTGTATTAAGATAGTACAACTATCAATAAGCAATATATAGAAAGATAAAAAATATATAAAATTACCTTCTTCAAATTTCACATTATTGTCATAGATTCTCCATCTCTAAATGTGAGTTGTTCCTTAAAATCCTAACAAACCATGACCAGTTGAACTTGTTTTCCTTACACAATATAACACATGCAATAGGATACATGTGGTTGTCTCCATCCTAGCCAACAGTAACTAACAATTATCCTTTATAAGGATCTTTCAAAAATGCACCATCCAACCCTAAGATGGGCCTACATCCAGATTTCGAGCCATCTGTACAAGCTCTAAACATGATAAAAAAATTCTCTTGAAAACCCGTCTTCCATTTTCCAGCTAACCTCAATCTAGCTCTAATTAGATTGAAGAACTTAGATTACTTTTTTGAGTTCTTTAACATAAGCTTTAATTATTTTAAACTCTTTTTTATATCCCTTCTTCATTGTTTTAAGTATAATTCCCCTAGCCTTTTTGCACTTTACTTACATTCAACTCATCCACAACTTTGTTTTTGCAACATCTCACAATTTATTGAGGGATCCTCTTACACAGCTTGCCTCAAATAATTTGCTAAAAAATTTTTAGTTGCTCTTGGATTGTCATAGAATGTAATGCATTCATGAACTTCATTAATAGTCTTCACCTTCACACTACTTTCTTTACTATCTTTACTAAAATGTAAGAAGAAAGGACACCCCTTTTCACGCACATATTTAGTCCTACACTTGGCTGTTTTCTTAACCCTCAACTCACAACCATATAAAGTGAATACATATTCACTACTTCTTGAGCTTCTTTCATGTCCCCAAATGTCATTCCCACTTGTATATGCTTTATCAATTCATCTTTTGCATAGCTATTATTTCTTCTTTCTCTTCTTATGGTCTCTAACGCCTCATCTTTAAGAAATGAAAGGGAAAATTCATATGCTTAAATGTTCTCTCCGTATCATAACCTAACTCATGATATACTTTCCATATCTCACTATGATTTAACTCCAAACTAACCATATTACTTATGTTCCGACACACAACCTACATACAACCATTTTCCAAAAAACAAAATAAATTAATTGATTATTTTTAATAATAATAATAATAATAAAAGGTATAAAAACATAATCAACAAATGTGGAATTGAATACATAACAACCAAAATTAGTAAATTATTAATTAACCTTATCCCACCTAAGGTTTGTAAAAAAACAATATAAAAGTAATAAATTGACCCAAGTACACTAAAGAACATAGGACCATGGACATAAAATGGGTAAGAAATAGTGTGAATAGATTTACCTTTCTTTAGTGGACACTTTTTCAGGGAATCTTCAGCCTTCCTTTGTTAAGACCCTTTTTAATCTATCTTCTCAATACTCTTCCCAAGTAAAAATTTTATAACTCTAATACATTTTTTCCTTTGATTAGTAGATGGAATAACTTTTGAAAGTAAAGTAATTTATGGTTTTTTTCGATTGGCAAAATGAGAGATTGAGAAATAGAGAGAAAGGAGAGAAAAAAGTATCGTGAACACTGAGGGTTCACTTCAAATCCGTTAATTTGAAAAAGCACAGATTGTGCTTTTGCAATTTGAGTGAGAGATTGAGAAAGAAAGGGAAATGAGAGAAATGAGAAATGATGGAAAGGGGAAAGGGACAATAATTTTTCCTATATGGGTCCCATAACACGTGGCATTGAGATGGCATTGAGCTGGCAGTCGTCCCTTACATGTCTGCCATGTCATTCAAACATATGTCTACGTAACTAGCCATGTCAATGTTGTTAGCGATAACCGGATGGAACATAAATGGAGGTTTATTTCAAAGTCATTTTTATGTGTTAAGGGGTATTTTTACTCCAAAAAAAAAGCATTATGGGCATCTTCGCCCCTCAAAGAAAACTTCAAAAGCATTTTAATACATTTTCCCATTATTTATGTTATTTTTGTTTTCTAACTTAATTCCTTACATAATTTATTAAAATTTCTATTATTTTACTAATTTACAATTTTACCCCATTATTATACTTATTTTACCACAATTTCCAATTTTACCTATGAAGGACTTAAGCCTTATCAAAATTATAGTTTTACCCTTACTTAGCCTTATTCTTTCTAAAATTACCTTTTAGTCCCTAACTTCTCATTTTATGTCAAATTTCCATTTTACCCTGCAATGTTCTTTTTTTTAATAACTTCATCACAAATTTAGTCATTTATTACAATTTAGTCCTTATTCTTACATTTTATTCACGTTTTTACAATTTTACCCTTTGTTCACTTGTTTTATCGATAATTACGAGTGAATCCTTTAAACTTTAATTTTATTATATTTTACCATTTTACCTTTAAACCTTATTTTTCTTATTTTAACTATTTTATCCACAATGTATTTAGTGGAAATCACATAGATAAATTGGATGTGCTGGATTTGGACCTTAATGTCTAAATATACATACATACATACATACATATACATACACAAACACTTTTTTCACTTTCTCAACATCAATACTCTTTTTATTGATGTGGAACCACCTTAGGTCCACTATTATGAGTTGCGATGACTCATTACGCAGTTTTGACTCAGTGTCCCTATGTTTAGCAAATTACATCACATACTTCTGGTTTCTCTACAAATTTCTAAGGGCAAATTATTTTTACACTTCATACTATCATTTTATGCCATATTTCTCACTATTTCACCACTTTTTACATTATGTAAAGATGTTAAGTCCATGTATCAATTTTAATATCTATTAATTAACATCTCAACGTTTCATATCATCATGTTTTAACCATTTTCACATCATATACCACTTAACCCACAATGGTAGCATTCATCATTACTTATTTCTTTCATTAAAATTTATCTGAATAATGTTTTGCAAGGGTGAACATATATTTCTAACATTAATTCATCACAAATTCAATTACTACCCTAATTTCACATAATTACATAATAGGCTTAAATGAGAGTTTTGGCATCTAAACTTGTTTTCCTGCATTCAACTATACTAATTTACTTATTTTATCATTCAATTCCATCAATTTAAATATATACATGCCACACATACATAAAACATAAGTTATATAATCAAATTTTGGATGAAATAAGCTAGTTTAGGTATCCACACACCAACTTCTCCTTTGCTCATTTTATGCATCTTTTTCTTTTTTTTCTTCCTTGCTTAATTCCTCCTTCTTATTCTCTTCTTAGCTGAATCATGTATGGTAAGTTTTCATCAATATTTTTCCAATTTTTCATCCAAAGTCATATAAAAATAACTAGTTACACTAATACATACCAAAATCTAACAAAATCATCAATTTCTACTTAGATATTTCCTCCTTTCACTTTTCTTCACTTATTTCTCACAAAACAACTTACTAAAAGTAGAAAGGATGGTAAATGTCAAATTTTTTATAGAATTTAAGGAATAATTTTGGTGGAATTTAAACTTTTTAAAAGCTAAAAAATAGTGGAAATTGAGGATTTTGCTTTGGCCTAAGAGAAGTGACCAAGAAGAAGATGTTTTTTCCATGGCCAAAATTTGATTTTATGTCCTTTTGTATGCCCTAAAGTAATGATTAAGATTGAGTCATCATACTTTAATATAAAGGCTCACATTAAGCCACATGTTACCTTTGGATTGGTTATATCATTTTCTTGTCAAATTTCGATAAAAATTAGTTTAAAACTATGGAAAAGTATTTCTGTGAATGTGTCTAAATTTTCAAGTCAAAATGAGCTCATTTCCATAAATTTCCATTTTGGTAGTGCCATTACCGATCAGATAATTCATTTTTCCATTGCAACTAAATTTTAAATTTCACTTCCAAAAATTCAATTAAACTAATCCTAATGGTTCGCTAAGGTTAAAAAATTCAGGAGTCCTAGATAATTTTTTATTGCCTGGTTAAACTTTAGGTCAATTAGTTTGCTATTCACATCGAATCCACTATTTATTTTTATTTTTTAACTTTTCAAGCCCTATTTGGTCTCAATTTTACTTCAAATTTTATCTCTAAACTCTCTATAGATTATATTTTCTAATTCCTCAAAAAATTGCCCAAGGATTTTAAGTGGTATTATTCACCTCGATGGCACTATTCACCATCCAAAAGGTACTATTCATATAGTCATAATTTTTAGAGCATTACACCTAAAGATCCTTACTAGCTTATCTAAGCCTCTTAATTGGTTGATTAGATATTTATTTAAAAATGGAGAATATTTGATGAAATTTGCTTATAAAGTGGTGGTGGACCAAGATTTTTAATTTGGCTCTTTGTAGGCTTTGACAAAAGATTTGGAATAGCTCGCTCCTCCTCATTTATTGGAAAAATCTACGTAATGTTATTCTATGCAACTATTCTTAAGTTTCTAAAAGGATTAATCTTGATCAGAGTTTTACTCTTTATAGGTTACTAGAGACTATGGATCATATTCTCATTTATTATTTAAAAGCTAAAATGGTTTATGATATGTTTATTTTAGATGTTTCAAATTTTATAGTTTCTAACTCTATGATCTTTTCCTTTTTGGTGTATTTGGTGTCATTATGGTGATAACTCCATATTTTGTGTTTATTTTTAGCATATTTTTGTTTATGTTTATGTCTCATTTTGTGTATTTTCTATATTTTGTGTGTTGAATCTCTTTCTTTGTGCCAAATTGGATTATTTTGATAATTAACACTAACTTGTCCTTTTGGAAATTTACAAATTAATACTCCTAACAATAATACCAATCATTTCAACCTCCAACACAACACAATTCCACCATCGCATCATAACAAATCAATAGCAATATACATGGGTTCATAATTTCATACAAATATAAACATTAACTTACATATTATCTCCTAACACAATTAACATATACATGCCAAAACAATAATACAATTAATCCTTCATCTGTACAGCTTAAGCTAAACTCATTTACATGCTACAAAAACTCAATCCTTCTCTGCTTCCTCTTCAGATTCTCCTTCAAGATATTTGTCCCCTATGCACAATAAATAATTATACACTAAGCAAAATTTATCTAGGTTGGATACCCAACTAAAATATTTCAAATACGCACACATATACGCATGCACACCATAGTCATTAATTAATTTCTATTATGTTCTCACATTATACCTTATCTAATTATTCTAATAACTTAATATTTTACACACCAATTCTTATGTATCCCTTAGTTTCTTTTTTTTTCTTTAATGCCAATTAATTCACTATTTCCTTATTATTTGCCAAATTTATTTGGAAAAAGGTACTAAAATGCCCTCAAAGTTGTCTCTAAAGGGCTAAAATGTCCCTAATGTATTTTTTGAGAATAAATTCCCCTAAACATGTAAAAATGACTTTGAAATAACCCTTTGTTTACATTTCATCTAGTTATGGCTAACGACGCTAATGTGGCCAATTATATGAATAGATGTTTAGATGACATGGCAAACATGTATGGGACTATGTACCAACTTAGCACCATTTTAGCGCAACATGGTGTGGGACCCACATAGGAAAAAATTACAATCCTTTTCCCCTCTTCATCTCATCCTCTCTATTTTAACAAAATACGATCTTTACTTTTTCAAATCCCTAACCCCTAATCCTTAATCTCTCTAACATTTCAAATCCCTAATCCCATTTTTAAAAAGATATTTTAAAATCATTGTAAACCATCATTAAATTCTACTGAAGAAAGCATAAATCAAATGAGAATTTTAGTCAAAGAAGGCATTCCACAGTACTTGTGCAAATGGTGAAAAAGGGCAATCTTGCTTGAATCTTAGAGTGTTAAGAATCCAGGAAGAAGATTTCATCGATGCCCTAACTTTCTTATTGATGTAAGCTGTAATGGTTATTTCTATGGTCCTAATTTAAATGTTACAAATGTGATTAGAAATGGTAGTTTTTTGGGTTTCTTTCACTTTCTTGTTTGGAGAAGTTTTTTATGGATTTTTATTTTTTACTTCATTTTAATTATATAGTACTTATTTTTCTCATTTTCTTTGTGATTTTCTTGGGTTTTTTAATGTCTCTATATTATACTTCTTAATTTTTGTATAGGAAATGGATTGTAAGTTCTTTCGATGGGAAGATTGTGAAATGCCTTTAAGGGTAGTTGAAGTAATAAATCAACTAAAGAGAGAGAATAGGTATCTCAAAAGAATTTGTAATATGCGTGGAGATTATGATCTTCAATTATCTAAGATACAGGGAAAAATACAATGCATGAGGAATAATGAAGTTAATTTTGAAATAGTTAATAAGAAGTTGAAATGAAAGATAAGAGTTTGCCTAATAGTTTTATATGTTTCTTGGCTTATGGTTGTTCCAATTCTGCTATAAGAGTAATTATAAGTTTCAATTCTAGTTGTAAATTTACTATTGTAATCAATTGAATCCTATGTTTGGTTTAATTCATTTGATGAAAAGAAATGCTACTAGATTTGTCAAATGTATGTTATATTTATTTTGCAAATGTATTGTTGCCAATGTCCAATTAAACAAGTAGACAAAATTGCAGAAAAGTTGAAGTTGTGAACAAAATGTAGCTGTTAAAAATTCATAACGCTTGAAAAATTTATCCTATCAAAAAAATCCCAATCACTACCACAATAAAACTAAAATTAAAACAATCATTACCACAATTAAGGAGACAACAACTAGCACCTAATATATTATATATCAAATTTAATATATCAAAATTAACTAAGTTTTTACAAAATGATTAATGTCAATTATAGCAGCTAATTGTTCTAAAATCACAAGGCTATTTACAAATAAGCCATTTATAAAAAGTAACCCATATAAAAAAAACAAGCGATGGTATCATGAATCAACAGCCGTTACATATTCCAAATGTAAAACATTTACAACTATGGCCATTGCTTCATAAACCTTCAACTTATTTACCCTTTTTCTTCCTTAACATGTGTTGTTTTTCCTTTTCTATATCAAACTCTCTTGCAGTTGCCTTGTTCTTTACTTTTATTTTTCTTTGACTTGGTTAGAATGGTAGGTTTGCAAGCTCCTTATTTTCGTTGCTTATAAAAGATATACTTCTTTCTCTTATTGGCCTTCTATTATTTATTTTTCTTTTTGTAATCCTAGTTTCTGACTCATTAGGAATTGAAAATCTAGTATTCACAGTGAGTTCATCATCACCACCACTAACTGGTTCCTTTTTGTCACCATCAATTAGAACACCAAGAAAGTCACCTAGTTGTGATAAATTCATAGTTATTTAGTCAAAGACATGGTTAAAAATTACAAATAGATAATTCAATTGGTTTATATATAGCAATCATTAATGAACTTATGTGGTATGTTGCCTTACCAACTTCAGGATCATAGAAATAACCTAAACCTTGACTAGCCTTCTTATTTCTCACATAAATGATGTTTTCCAAGACATAGGATACTCCTGACACCTATGAACTTTGAGTCTACAAGTGATTAGTCCCAATATGAATATCATTTGCTGGAGGATGTTCTACTATTTGATTTTAATTGTTTGTAGCAAAACCTGAGCTTATATCATGTTAACAACAAAAAATATTATGTATGCATTTACATATTCAGAATTAGAAATTGTTGATGTATATTTACCTTTTTATAATTTGTTCTCTTGTGTGCCAATTCTTTGCAATTTCCACATCTTTCTTTAAAGCCTTTTTTGCACAATTTTCGTAAAGATCTAACTCTTATTGGTTTATTCTTATCCCTCTTTCTTTGCTTTTTAGGTTTGCCAGCTTACTTAATATATAGAGGAGGCTCAATTGGTTTAAAATCATCGACTCTCAAAAATTATTGTCCCCTTATTAGCTCCAATTTATGCTTATAAATCTCCATGCATGTTTTCTTGCTATAATAATGAGAATTATACATAAAGGGATCCATTTTTTATGGTTTATGAAAGCTAAGGCATGAGTGTGATGCATACCAAAACCCATGCCCATGTCCAGTTAGGTTCTCAAAAGCCTACTTTTAGGATCCAGGACCGAAATAGGCTCACTATTGGTCAGATGTTAGCTAGTGTACTGAATTGACAAGTAATAAAGTGGGGTATTTTTAAGACCCATAAGTATTGAACCTAAGGGAAACGAATTGGTGCAAGATAAAATTGATTAATTTGCCACATATGTTTAAAGAATTACCCAATTGTTTATTGGTTATGTTGTGTTCAATGATAAAAATAGTAACAATAAAAATAAAATAATGTGAAGTATAAATTACCAATACACTTAAAAACACAAATTATAAGATTAATGGAAATAACAATGGCTAAAGATATTGTTCAGAAATCTAATCCTCCCATCCCCATGCAAGTTTAATTTTTAACATAAAATTCATATGTTTTAGATGTGGATAACCCATCTAAACCTCTAGTATCCCATTCCGAAGCCTACTACTCTAACTATCCAGAATCCCATTCTAGAGCTTACCCAATAGCCAGCATAAATGTGAGTCCTAAGACCTTAGTGTGCACTAATGTCCCATTTTGAAGCTTACTAATCTAACACCTATTCATTTTCCTCTCTTTTTCAGATTTTACAAGACACCAGCCCTAGATCTAACAGCTTCCATTCTAGAGATGCCATCAAAACTACACGATATATATGTGAAGAAAAACTGAAATGCATGACATAAATATTAAACAAGCATTCATTCATCAACTTGAATAAGATTAATATCATAAATACTTGTAAACATTCATACCAAGATAAGAACTATTAGGTTCATATTCCTTACATGGTTAAGGGATTCAAAGATCCCCAAACAACAAAATGACTACTCACGACTCATAATGTAAATAACAAATAAAAGTAAAAAGAAATAATAAAACCCATTTGGAGTTATAGATCTAAAGTTCATAAAGCTTCCTATCTTCTTCTCCAAGCTGGAACTTAATTACAAACAATAACTTGAAGTATAAACTAAACTATAACTATGTATTTTTGTATTTTTCAAGTAAAACTATATTGAAATAATAATTTTTACAAGTAAATCTATGGAAACATAGTATAAAAACCCTAAAGTATGAAGAAAATATGAGCTAAACAGCTGAGAAAAAGACTAAAGCTCAAAAACCTAAAAAGATCTCCTTTGAGACAGATAAAAATGCAGCTTTTATAGAGGTCTATAGATGGACACAATTGAGACACTTTGGTCTCAGCTGAGTTCAAATAGTTAAAAGTGGATTGTAGCCCAGGACATGGTTGAGACACTTTGGTCTCAGCCAAGTGCAACCTTCTAGACTGAATCAACCTTGAAGTCTACATTAGACATGATAGAAACAATTGGTCTCAATCGAGTCCCTTGGTGAAATGGTACGTTCTAAGGGTTTGCATGGCACATGGCTAAGGAAAATGGTCTCAGCTGAGTGCTAGCCTTTTTTTTCACAAAATTCAAGAAAACACCATTAAACACTTAAAAACTTCATAAATATAAAAATAATCCTATTTGACATAAAAATAGAACTTTAACACTTAAAATAGGAAAAAAATGCAAATCGAGATGCAAACATAGATAAAAATACACTGAAAATAAACACTAAATCGGAGTTATCAACTATCCCACACTTAGCTATTGCTCGCCCTCGAGCAATCAAACAATCGAATTTTTGCAAACCCAAACTTAGAAAAAAAAAAATTACAAGTTCAAGAAAAGCTCAATAACACTATAACAGAAGTCACTAACGGTCGCCCTAAACCAAAACTAATTCAACTTAAATTATACTAGCTAGTCTCCAAGTGTGTGTGTTTGAGGCCTAATGATAACTTTTGAATTGTAAAATTCCAGTGCAATTTGACAACCAAAAAAGGAATTCATATGTAAATTTTGCATATACAATATCACTCTTGAAACTTGAGAGATACCATAGGCCTCTCCTTTAGCACCGAAATCCAAAGGTCATCTCCATAAACAATTATAGACAAAGCAAGATCATCAGGTCTTAAGCAAGTTGTAACATGGTTAGAGTATGGCTAACAAAGAGATGTTTAAGATATGCAAAAATAAAACAACCATTCAATAACTCCATTCATCCTAATAACTCTCTAAAACTTTTCTAGCTCACATTTTACCCTTTTCTTGATTTATAGAAGGTTTTAAATGATGCACTACCAAGAATGCATAATGATTTCTCAAAATTTAGATTTCTAAAAAAAGGACTAAACTAAAGTGTTCACTTAATAGTACCATTACTTGATCAAATTGCAAGCTCTAAAATTCCTTCTCTAATTTTAGGAAGCCATCCCACACTTATTTCAAGCTATAATCAAACTTTATTTTATTTCATCCTTCTTTCATTAAAAAAAGAAAGGGGTTTGCTAACAATGCCATTACAAATAACTACATTCTAGAAATAATCCTTACATTCACAAAATAATCCCAATCTAAAATTCTCCTTGACATTTAGCCCTTATCTTAACTCATCTCTTCTTAGTCCTAAAAATTTTTTCCTACTCACTTTAAGAATGGCTAGTTTTAAAAGGGTAAGAAAAAGGCTTTCAAGGCTAGGATAATTACATGAGTGCTAAAAAAATAAAAAATTTGGTATGCAATTAGCCTACCTCAATAGGCTCAACGGGGTTATGTAAGGAAAATAATTCAATATTAGGCAGGTCTAAAGTCTTTTAGAGGCTTACAAAGAAAATTTTCCTAAATCATTTCAAGCTCTAAATTTGAATTGCTATGAATGCTTTAAAGGGTGATGAGAAAGATTCTAGCACTCTAGAATTCCTATTCAATCACCTTCAGGCACTGGTTTTTTATTTTTCTCAAAATAAGCCTAAAATGCATAGTATTTTAGGAGACCTACTAGTATTGATTTAATTAAATCTAAATGAAAAAGGTAAATAATCAACAGCTAACTGCTCTCTGATCATTCAACTACCTAAAACAAGCTTTTCTCAACCTAAGTTCAGAATGTCCATAATGGGAACAACAAAAGGCAAACTAAGCAAACATGCAAAGGTCTTTAATAACAACCAAAGACAATCAACCTATAAAGAAAATAAAACAATAATTAAGGTAAAAATTAAAAAAAAAAACTATAAGATGAATACAAGATACAAAAATAACGAAAGACAACCATAACTGAAAAATAAAAAAGGAACCAAAACCAAAGAAATAAAAACACACTAAACTAAATATAAATACAAAAGATAAAAGATACATAAATAAACACCCTCCTAAACACATAAATACAAAAGCTAACATTAAGGCAATTAAAATAACCAGATTAAAAAACTAAAATTACAAAAGAAAAAAAGATAAAGCTACTATGGTGTTAAGTAAAACAAGTAAAATATCCAACAATCCAACAAAAGTTCATAAAACATCTCTAAACAACACCATCATCCCACACTTAAATTTTTGCTGCCCTCAACAAAATACAAACAACAATAATCAGAAAATATTGTGGGTTAAGGAAAATCCTTGAAATATCATCACTGTAGAGGTATAGAAGGAAACCGGTGGTCAAATTGAGATCATATTATAGCATTAAGGCGGGTAGTGATGGTAGTGTATTTCTTATGTAAAGAGTGATAGTGCCCACCACCACTCGCTGAAGCTCCATTGCTCCCTTATTCATAGCTTCTCAATATTGCACTCTAGTGGAGACCACTGTATACTCCTACCTTGGAAATCATGGATCATCCATGAGGGCTAATATATTCTTTAACATTTTTTTATTGATTACAGTTGGATTGCCAATAGCTTTTCCTAAGCTAGTGTAGTTGACATGTTTAGCCAAAGTCATTACAAAACCACTAAAGCAAGCTTCGAGTCCCTCTTTTTCTAGATTTTTAAGTCATCGATCTTTGCTAATATGAATATGGCTCCATTAGGGTAAATACCATGCACTATTGCATACAAAATGGTGACCTCATTGGCATTGACATTGCCAAGACCTCCATAATGACCGAAGATCGTAAGAGCCAAATACCTATACATAATCCTTAACTGGTGATTCTTTAGATGATATGCCTTAGTATTGCTAGCATCAAATATTATGGGGTCCTCCTTATCACATATGCCATTCCAAATCTCCTGCCTATTCAAATTCTCAATCCCCCTTACAGCAAATGGGTTAAAACCTAAAATAGTAAAGAAATCATTGAAGCTTATTTGGTAAGAAGTATCATTGAGCTAGAAGCTAACATTGACTTCATCAGAGTAATTGTCCTTCCCTACTTAGATTTTGATATTGGCTAAGAAATCTTGCACAAGATAGGGGTAAACATGCTCCCTCTATTCTATAAATGCCCTCCAACCAACATTGTCAATCAAGTGATTGATTTATCCCTCAAGTGGATCTACTGCACAAGCTCTATATCAATATGGGGGTGGCCAAGTAGTCTTGTCAAATAAAAATAAGCCATTCCTCCTTAAACTCATTTGTACCCAGCTTGGAGTCCTTGATTTTGAAGGTTCTTGGGGATGAAAGATGAAAATCCGACCTCAGTCCTAGTGTATTTCAATGCCACTACAAAAAAATAAACCATCCTCATTAGATTTTAACACATTAAGCTTACCTATAATGCAAAAGAGGGAAATTAAGCAAATAAAGCACAAAATATAGCACACAAGATGAAAATTCAATAAACACATTAAACATGACTAAATGTACATCGAACAATAATCTACAAACATGCAAACAAATATTAGCTATAAGAATCACAATGCCAATCATAAGGAAGAGAATTTGATGCCTCTAACAACAATGGCTAACAAGAATCCTATCTAATCAAAAATAATTACAAGCATGCCAATACTCCAACAAACTATAATGAGCAAATATATAAAGAGTATAAAACCTAAAAAGTAACAATCAAAAACAAATACCCGTAACAAAGGAATGGCACAAAAACATGGAAATATAACTAACATACGACTTCTAATCTTGTATTAAAACATCAAAGGCATCAAGTCAATAACCACACACAATAGCATTGAAAAAAAGTATCACATTGCACTTGGAAAAAACACATTGCTCAAGTACCACAATTAAGAACAAAATGAATAGCTAAACTATGCAATACAATTTGAAAAGAAGAATTTGATGCAATCCATACGAACAACTTGAACTAAACCTAATTACACAATCAAATTCATGCTCAACTAACCATGCCCAAAGTTAATACATACCTTAATTCAAAGGATCAATACGGTTTCATAATTTAGATAACACAAACCATTGTGAAAGAAACTAAAATAAAAAAGGCATATAATCATGACAAAACAATTCAATGGAAAAATAAGACAAAGCATTTATCCCTTTTTAAGAAAAAATTTCATACCAAATGAAACTAGCTCAAGTCTAGATATATATGCGAGTGAATTAGCATCAAATATATATGGAAAACACAAGCATTGCATTCTAACTTCTAAAAAAACTTGATGTCTATGGCAAAAATGCATAGGTGATTAGCTATGAAACTGAAATCCACTTCTTTGAGACATTTTTACAAACACATGGCATGCATCAACTAGAATTGTAATCAAAATGTAACTTAAAGAATATGAGCACTTGAACAACTAAACATTAAGTGTACAAAATGTATAACCATGGCATATCTCAAAATAGAAGAATTGAAAACATTAAAATTTTTTATTTTTCTTAACCTAAACATGTATGGCACTTTAACTAATCACAAGGCATGATTCATGTATAAATAAACATGATGCTAGCAAAAACTACTTCCTTAGAGAAAAAATCATGGAAAACCAAAACAAAATAGAGATTAAAGATAAGAAAAATAAAGTTGGAATACTTACTTGATGTTTGAAGCTTGCACAAAGAGAAAAATGCATAATAAATGGAAAAAAGGGGTGAAAATGCCTAAAATACCAAGAAAATGAAGAGAAAAATGAAATAGAGATGAAGGCTTATGACTATCAGGGTATATTTATAGAAGGACACGGCTAAGACCACATGGTCTCGGTCATGTCAAACACAAAATTTAAATGCAAAGTTTGGAAAAATGAAATGACACAGCTGAGACCAAATGGTCTTGGTTAAGTCCACCTCTTGCTTTTAAAAAACCCCCAATGGCACTCAGTTGAGACCATTTGGTCTCAATCAAGTGACCCCTTCCATAACAAAACATACTTATGCACATGGCTGAGACTAATTGGTCTCAATCAAGTGGACCTAAAATGCACAATTAAACTTTTCATGGCACACGACTAAGACTAATTTATCTCAACTGTGTGATCCCTACTGGACTGAAGATTCATGATGCACACGACTGAGACCAATTATCTCCATCAAGTGACCTAAACTATAAACATTTAACACTCAACTACACACAGCTATGACCAATTGGTCACAGTTGAGTGACCTATTCTGGACTAACATATTTATGTTGCACTTGGCTGAGACCAATTAACTTAACTGAGTGATACCTTCTGCCTTCGAACTAAGGTAATGCACACTATAGAGGCCATAAGGTCTCAAATGAGTGCCTAAAATTGGAACTTAGACTCTAATAGGGACACGACTGGGACTAATTAGTCTCAGCTAAGTCCAACAAAATTTTTGCACTCTTTGAAAATTTTCACACCCTCACTTATGTATATGATCACAATTAAATTAAAATACAAAAAGATATCACAAAATTAGACTAGTATACAGAAGCAAAATATGTACAAAAGGACACAAAAAAAATTAATTAACACAGCAAATATTGATAAAATAAAATAAAGAATAGAAAAATGACATAAAATATATTAAAATAAGCATAAAATTGACCACGGATGCCCCTAGGCAGATGATGGATTCCCACAACCAAAGAAGGGATGGGATATTAAGAAATCATCATAACATCATATCTATCACATTAACAGATGGCTATCTGTGGTGGTTTCTTCCTGTTTGTCACTCGAGAGACAGATATAGAAAGCCAAAACTCAACACAAAATCATGAATAACCTCAAATAAACCCTAGATGCATTAACATATGAATACAAAACATATAGAAATGAATATTCTAACCCTAAACAAAATTTCAACTAGATAATAATAAAATTAACATCCAAAATGACATCTAAGAAAACAAAATTCAAAAATCATACATATATAGAGGAAATCATGCCCAGATAACATTATATCATGCATATAGATCCAGATTAACATGGCATTCAATTAAACATAAGAATCTAAATAAATAACACACACTAAAAAACATATTTATTTTATCATTAAATAGCATACATGAACACGATAAATATAAAGAGAGAAAAGGGGAAGGAAGCCTACAATATTACCCTCAAAAGATATTCTGACTTTATACGCCTTGAGGTCCAAATCTCTACTCCAACCTTGGTTTTGTGCTTTAGAAAATAAATAATTTTTGTGTTTATTTTTTTGGTTGGATCAAATGAGTGTAGAACTTCTACCTTGGAGAGAGAATAATTGATTTCTTCTTCTTTAAGAACCTCGTTCTCTTTTTCCAAGAATGATTCCTGCTAAAAACCCTAATTTTCTTATGTTTTAAACCTAGGGAGGAGTTGAAATTTCATTCCAACTCTAACTCTCTAAGTATGGAGCGAAGAACCCCTCAAAATTTGGGCTAAATTACCCTAAAATCCTATCTTTCCATTTTTGACAACCAAAAACATGGGAAATCTAGAAAATATAACCACAGACAATCATCCATCATAGACAGACGATCATCCCTCATACAAAAGACTTGAATTTAAAAAATACCTTAATCTGACCTGGAAATGAGCTAAATGGCCATAGTCAATCATCACTCACATGACAAATGACCATCTGTCATCACTTAATGTCAAAGTAAAGGTTTTTTAGTGCTCTTTCTATTAAAACTTCAAAAAATCACTTAGAAAATCATAAAATTTTAATAAAAGATGTGGAAAATCCATATCAGAGCTTCAAGATCATTATTTTTTTTTTGAAATATACTATTTTATCATCATCAGATAACCTTGATTTGGGCTACCTTGGGTCATGGTGTCTACAATGAGGATATAGGATTCCTGTGAGATCCCACTCCCTATACGTGTAAGTCTACATATCCAAATTATTTTTATATCGATCAACTCCTTCACTAACTTCATACCCATTTGCACCATTGAATTCAACCTTACATTTATATGTTATGTCTCTATTATCCTTGTAGACTTTAAGATAATGTGGTTGACCAATCTTTAACCCGTTTAAAACATTGTATATCTAACTTTGCAATCCTAATCATTGTCTTAATTATTATCTCCTCTAACATTTTTATAACTAGTTTGTGTCTTTATTTTAGTATCCAACTATTAAAACTTTCCACCACACTATTATTTTCACTAGATGATTTGCTTTTAAAGGAAAAGTATGCTCTACACCAGGTGTCAACATTGTATGTCAACAAATCCTCAACAGCCTTCTTCTCAATTCCACCAAGAATTTTTAGATTATTAATGAACTCTTCATAATAAGTAGATCATGTAAAAATCCATAAGTGTTTATTTAACTCATCCTCTCTCCAATGTGACACTCATCTTCGCAAGTGAGTTACATTCTTAAACCATGCTGGTAATTCTATAATGGCTGAAAAAAATGTTAGTATGATGCATGGATATGCATGAAATGCATGAGCATGCTATATATCAATTACAAAGCACATGCACAGATCAAGACAAACCTTCCAACCTTATTTCTCCCACATCGGTGATTGTGTTATCTCTCCACTAGTAAGATTAGCTCATGAGTTAATAGAAACCCAATAAATGTGTATAAAGTCCATAAAACATTGATAGCATAACCTTTCTTAATTTAAACACAGATAAATATAATGCCAATTACTATATACTTTAGTCATTTAAGCAAACCAAAGCACATCGAGCATGACAGCCTTTGATAACACCCATCTTGCTTTGCTAGAACTCAACCAAGTATACAGTTATCCAAATAGCATGCAAAGTATTATGGTACATATTACCTAAGGAAAGCATCTATACCACTACATAGGGCTTTAGTTTGGTAGTACAACTTTAGGGCTACCCAAGCATAGTCCCTGCCAATGGTTTAACTCATCATGGGCATAATGATTGATTGGAACACCATTTAATATACCAAATAAGTACAAGACTTAGGCCGGTGGTCCTCCCTAACACTTTCCCACATTGAGTTAACGTAAGGTCGTGCTTTAAGATTACACCGTTAGTCAAATTGGGGTGCCTAACCTAATTCTAAAGTCATAACAGGTTCCTAATGTAATCTAACTTAGAAAAGAATTATCACAATCAAAACATAAGCAAGTATTTATATCACATTAATCAAGCCGTTTTCAAAATGAATTCTCAAACGTTCCCTAGCAAAGTCACCACTATGACGCATATCAAACCCTATAAACATCCGATTTCTTCTTGAAAGCCTGCTTTTAAGACTCGAGATAGGATCAAGGTTTATGTAACTCATGAAAATAAATTGATTCACAATGAACAAGAATTTAACTTGATACAAGATGCCTCGAATTCCTAAAAAAAATGAGATAGCATTCAAGGTATCCTTACTCATTTGCTGATGACCAATTTATGAGGCATCTGCTGAGCATCACAAAGCATATTAAAATCCCATTTCTACTTGCATTACTTGATTAATAGTTAAAATAAATATTTATTTATGCCTAATCATGCTAATCCTTTTTTCATTCATTGCAAAATTATAGTAAAATAAATAAATAAACATGTTATCATATAGAAAGTGATAGAATTCATACATAAATCGAGTGGTTTAAGGACATTGGTCCTGGTATGTAAAAAAATTTAGGGCTAGCTCGTTTACTTTTGCACCTTTAAATGAAAATATTTTTATACGGGTCAAGGAAATCTAAAGAACTTAATTAATAAATAAATAACCAGAGATATAGATATATATAAATCGAGGCATTCATTTAATCTAGAAACATTAGTTTTCCATGCATAGTTTAAAAAAATGATTTATTGTGATGGGAATAATAAAATAAGACATTGGTCCATTTTATTAATAAAACATGATTAGCTAGGTAAAAAGTAATTTAATGAGATTTCCTTTAATTTTGTGCCAAAAGTACCCTTTTTACTACATTATTACAAGCAGCCAAATAATAATATAGGCCAAATATACAAAAAAAAATTGAAATAAACTAAATATACAAATAAAATAGCTTAAATATTAAACTTTGGGTCTATCCCGCTTGTCCATATACTCCAAACAATTGCAGGGATTCATGCATGCAGGAAAACACAATAGTGAATTGATTAAACAAAGCAAATTAAATAGGTAGAGATATTTACCTAAGAGGGAACAAGTGGTAGACTACTTATTAAGAAAAACACATGTGAACATAGGGAATGACAAGCAAAAAGGTCTCTTATGGAAAATGAAAAGAAAGAAAAAAATAAAACCTAGGTAGGAGTGAGTCACAAACTCAAGTGAGTCACTAGTTAAGGTTAATTGAGTCATGGGCTAGCTAGGCGAGTCACACCCATTCTAGTGAGTCACGGTCAATTTCTGGATGAGTCACGGACTTGGTTCGTGAGTGAGTCATGCATTAAATGATCCATGAACACCATTTAATGTTCGAAAAAGGCCAAACAAGAGATTAAAAAATCACCCAAAACATTTCTAAACCCTATTAAATCAATATATATGTCTTAAACTAAGATCAAAATCCAACAAACAACACAAATTGCATAAATTGAATAGGGGAGAGAATATTAAGCTTTAGAGAGAGAAAACGGCTATGGAAGATGCAAAGCTCAAGCAAATCCACAAAATAAACATAAACTCATACATAATTTATAAAAATACACATAAAAACACAAATAAAGCAACATTAAACATCACCCATGAGACAATCAATTCATACAAGCCACTCCCATGGAAGAACAAAAGGTATAGGACTTTGAAGCTCAAAATAAACCAAGAAGAAAACTTTAAACAAATTGACAAAAGGATAAACCATTTACATTACCTTTAGTTTTACTATGAATTAAAACAAGTGAAATAGCCTTTTGATTCCTTTTTTCCCTTCCTTCTACATGAAATTTCCTGTGTTGTTCTTTTTTCAAAAGTCAAGTTCCTACTTCTTATTTTCTTTTAAAACTAGTGTTTTTCTTTAAAAACCACTCTATGCTCCTTCTCTCTCTTATTAGTTTCTAAGTGATAATTGCCCTTCTTAATCCTAAGAAAATGCCCTATCCTTCTTAATTAAATTTAGATTAAGATCAAAGAAAAGCATATATTTTTGCTAAAAAATAATCCTTTTTCGCAAAAAAAAAAATTGGAGACTTTTGTTGGAAAACACCGAGTCATGGACCAAGTCCTTGAGTGGTGAGTCACAGAACGTGATTCATAGCTTAACTTGATGAGGCCCAGATCTCTTTATCAAGGTTGAAGATGTAAGTCGCAGATCAAATCCGTGACTCATCAGTGAGTTGCCAACTCTTAGGCCGTGACTCACTGGGAAGTAAGGGGCCAAGGTGGGAAGTGACCAAGGGCTCTCATTCATGACCCAAGTAATGAGTCACTAACCTGACCTGTGAGTCAGACCATAACTCACTTCCTAGGTCAGCAAGAGGGTCCCAGCCACAACTGCTTCCTGCCAAATACAAAAGAATGAAAATGTACCCTTTTAAAGGAATGGATTTTCCCCTTTAAAAACTTGATGAAACACTTTCTCATATTGAAAATGAACATCAAGATAGGAAAAGATAAGGTGCTACTAATTCATGGTTATTTTAAACACAGTGTTTTCCTCATTATGTAACTCTAACGTAGGCTGATCCAATCTTGGTGTCTACAAATATAAAATCAAAGAGAGGAAAAAAAAAGACTAGCCTTTTCAACTCCTATAGATTATTGATCAAATGAAATTTCAAGAGTAAAACCCAAAAGCAAGAACAAATACAGTAAAAAGCAATCTAACCCATTGAAAATTTGATGAATTTTGTGATATTGGAAGAAAATTTTGATGAATTTTATATTGTAAAAAATCAGTAGCAAGAAGCAAGAATAGAGACTGGTACGGAATAATTTGCATATTAGCAGAAAAATTTTGATTAATTACAAAATTGGAAGAAATATGTATAGTTAATTATCTTTGCATTAGATAATTTGGTATTAGATCCTAAAAAGACTTTAAAATATAATTGTTAGGAAAGGAAAGTATTTGAGTTAGAAATAGTTAACAGGGCCTATTTTAAGAAATTAACCAAACACTTATCAATAAATTGGTAGGATAAAACAATTACCAATTCATTCAAACCAAACACCCTTTGTATAAATGTTTATAAGCCAAAGGTGCAAAAATTCCATAAAATTTGGCAAAATGTACAATTTTTTCCATAATGTTTACTTTGGTGCAAAATTACCTTTAATGTTTTAAAATTGGATAAATTATGCAAAATTAGATAAATTTTGCCCTTGTTCAGAAAGACCATTAAGTTTGACTAACGCCATTTGCTGACTTAACGGTCCATTTGATGACTTAACGGTAGATCCATCTTAACTTAATCATTTATTAACACATCATTTGTTACTCTTTCCTTTGCTAACATAACAGTGGGATCCACTCACACCAAATCAATTGTTGTCATGTCATTCTTCTACATGTCCTTTTTCAATGTGGCTGTGGGATCCATTTTCAACCAATTATCTATATCCAAATCTTACATGTTGTCTTTCCTTTCTCCTCTCTTTTATTTTTTCTCTCCTTTCTGTTTTTCCTCCTTTACTTTCTCTTTCCTCTTTTCTTTCTCATCTTTCTCCTGCTACCTCTTTTTTCTCTCCTCCATCTTCTCTCTCTTTTTCTCTTTCATTTATTCTTATGTTTTATTCCAATATGAGAAATTGAAATGTCATTTTACTACTTAATAATTAAATAAATTTTTTACAAATTTACATTAAATAATATTAATACTTATATACATGTCTAAAACTTTTACAAAAAAAAAAATTATTTTGTGTACATTACAAGTAAACAATATCAATTTAAACAAATTTAATATGGAAAACAATGAAAAAAAAATACTATGCATTATTTTTCATTTCAAGTTTTAGATTATTATAATGTTAAAGTAGAGATAATTTATGAATTTTCCAAAATTTTTTAAATTTTTTACTTAGAGTTATTTATTATATTATTTTTAATATTATATTAGTTTAAAAGAGTATTTATTTACATGTAATATGAAAATAATAATAATTTTTTTTTGCAAAAGCTTTAAACATTTGATGAGAAACAGCTTTAGACATATATATAAGCATTGATGTTATTTAATAGAATTTTTTAAACTTTTTATTTAATTATTAAGTAATAAAATGACATTTTAATTTATTTTATTGTAATAAAATATAAGAATAAAAGAAAGAGGGGAGAGATAAGGTGAGCGGAAAGTGGAGAGATGATAGAAAAATAAGGAGAAAGAAGAAAGGATAGGTGACATGTGGTCGTAAGTAATTGGTTGAAAATTGGTCTTATTACCACACCATTATAAGGCTAGAGAAGTGAGAAGGAGAGTGACAAAAAATAATGGTTGATTTGATGCAAGTGGATCTTTCAATCATGTCAATAAAGGAAAGTGTGATAGGTGACATGTGTTGATAAATTATTGGGTTATCATGACCCCCACTACCACATCTGCATATATAGTTAGCCAAATTTATCGATTTTTTTACTAGAGATAAAATTGCCCAAAAATAAATATTAAAGGGAAAAAATTGCATATTTTACCAAATTTTATAGGCACTTTGGCCATATTTATAATATATGCATTTTATAAGTTGAAGTGTTTAATTAAATAAGATTAAATTGGAAGGCTAAAATGGCAAAAAGGTGTAAGTTAAAAGGTGTTGTTATATATAGTTAAATAATTTAATATTTTCTTTAGTTTGTTTACAAATCACAACACTTTGTTATTATTATGCTTTTTATCACATGGATGAACTTTGAAGCGTGCATTGGAGGGTTCAATTCAATAATCAAACTAAAATAATCGAATGATCCCTAAAATTGAGAAAAAAAATTAAACCAAATAAAGTACACAATCAAACTAAATTTACAATAACGTTTTAGTTCGTTTGATTCAATTTTTTAATTTGGATTTTTGAAAATATGTTTATTTATAAGACATAAGTCGATTATAATTTTTAAAAAATTACAAGTATATAAAATTACCATGAGTTGAAAATTTAAAAAATCCTGATATTAACAATATTGCTATATATAATAAAAGATAATGTATCATTAAAAACATAAATACAAAAAAGTCAATTAATTAAATTACATGCCATTCAAATTATATATTAAAAATAAATTTAAGTTAACAAACACTGTGTTTTGAGAGAGAGAAAAAAAAAGAACATTAATATAAGCATAAAAATTAGACAAGTTAATAATTTAATATTTTTTAAAAATTTTGATTTGTTCGATTATTTAGCAGAATTTACACTTAAAAATTGAACCAAATTGAAATATAATTAATAATTAAAGCTGAATAATTAGATAATCAAATTGAATAAGTTATTTTAATTGGTTTGTTTTTGTTATTGGTTGCAACAAAATTATACTAACCCCAAAATGGGTTGTGGTAAATATGAGCTAATTAACTGATTTATTAAAAATTTTATTAATTAATTCATTAAGTTTTGTTAATTGTTATATCATTTTTAATTTTTAATTAATTTTTTTGAATTAATTTTTTGGTTAACCATTAAAAAATGCTATTAAATAAATTTAATAAATTATACAAATTGTTTTAACTATTAAATGCTTTGAAAATAAAAAATACAAACAAAATATAATATATATTAAAAATAAAAAAAATATAACATTTTTATAATTAATTGTAATAATTAAATATATTTAATATGAAACTAATAATAGAATGTATATATCCATGTAAATGAATAAATAATTATGATAAAAAATAATCCAAATATCCTTACTCTCTAAAAATATGTACTATAATGATATTTTTAAGAGTTTTATATATTTATAAAATATAAATATATTAAAAATTTTAAGTGTTAAAATTAAAATAAAAAATCTATATAAATTGATAACAATACGTTAACAATTAATTATTGATTTTTAAAAACAAAAATTATAATTTTAAATAATCAATATTTGATTAATTACAATGTTTTAAAAATCAGGTTGACTCGAGAGGTCAAACTAGTTCACTTACGAACCAGTGAAGAAACTGGTTTGATACAACATGACACTTGGAATATACAAAAACTTGGCTTAGATCGAAAAAATCAAGTTGGACAAAAAATTATTGAACCGACTCGGACAAAAATGGTGCAATTTTTTTTTAATAAAAAAATTAAAATACTAATTTTTTGGAAGCTTTCATGATATGAAGAGTGGGGATGGGTTCTATGTTCTGCAACTACGGGCATGGCTTATAAGGAAAAAAAATAGCAAGATTTTCTTTTGTCATATAATTTTTCTATTTAAAAAAAAGAGTACTTCTTTCTCCTTTGACTGACTTATGAAACAAATTATAATAAATATTTTTGCATAAAGTTGTGCTACATGTATAAACCAAAATATAATTAATAGGTACCATGAACCATCAAGTTCTTGTATGTCTTTAAGGAATTGTACAACTTATACTATGGAATTATCAATTTCTTTCTTCTTGTGCCCAGGATATAACTTACGAAATAAACTTAATGATTAAATTGATGATGAAGTGCATTCCACATATCTAAATCAAAAAATTGTAAAAGAAATCTTAGGCATAGATATTTAATTCAATCATATGCCTTGACAGTAGGGGTGTGCATCGGTCAGGTTCAGGTCAACCCGACCCGAACCCGATTAATCCAAAATCTAAAATTTAAGGATTATCCTCACCTAATCCTAGCCTACTTAGTTATCAGGTCCTTACCCTATTAACCCAACTTTTTTTGGGCCCCAAACCGACCCACCGATTTACCCAAATTTTAATTTTCTTTTAATTGTTTAAACTAAAATTTAAAGAAAAATACAAATAAACAATATTAAAAATCATAAAAAATATTTAAAAATTACAACAAACATATATTACATAATAATTAAACACTAACAACAATAATAAAAATAAACATCCATAAATAAAAATCAAAAATCAAATTAAACATCCAACAATAACAAACATATATCAAGGATGCCAATATGTCATCATCTTCGTGCTCAAATTTCTTCACATCATCCTAATTTATAAAATATAAGAAATAATTAATTAAAAAATTAAAAACAAATAGCAAATAAAATAAAATTTAAAATATACTTAAATTAAGGTTTCGTTCGTTATTGTTGTGGTTTCTTTTTTATTATAGCCTCAACCACTGCCATTCAAGCAACTATTATTGCCTCAATTTTTGAGCTCCAATGTTGCCGTCACCACTTTTTGAGCTCCGCTGCCACCTGTAGTTGTGAAGAGAGAAAGGTTAGTGCTTTTTCTATTCACTGCTCAGACTATTGGATTTCTTTAAGTGTGTTGGATGCATTTGTAATTTTTCTAGGTTTTTTTATTCTGGTTGTAATTTACTTAATTTAATCAGCAGTTGGTGTTCTTATGCCTTGCTTGTATATTTCCCCTTGAATTCCCCATGTTATTTGAAGTACACCTGATTATTATAACCAATTCTTGTGTAAATACTATAAACATATACAAAAATAGAGCATTCCTTTATTGATGTTGGATTCCTTCCTTCTGTAATCCAAGTTTTGGTTAATAACTAGATAGCTAGTAGCATAAAAGCTCTAGCATGACAAAAATGGGGGCCGGTTATCAATTAGAAAGCCAATTCTAATTAGAAAAGAAAATAATTATATGTAGATAATTACGTAAGCTTGGTTATCATTCTGATTTTCTTTTTATTTGAATCATTCTCACATATCTAAATGGAAAATGGTTGCTTATCATGTCTTACAAGACCACCATGCCTTACCCTTGAAGCATTTTTGATTTTAGGATTACCATTTGTAATTTTCTTTTTAATTGATCTTCTGTAGTAGAATATAGTCTCTGTTTGTTTTGTGTCAGGTATCCCTTGCCTCCTCTGTATACTATCTTACATAAGATAATAACATCTTATTACACAAAAATATAAGTATATTTTCATGATTTTGTTAATTAGGTGAAGCTATTCATAAACATTATGTTGAATATGAATATGAGACGTAAGATCAAAGTGTGTTTTCTGGAGGAATAATATATAAATTATAACCAATTAAGCATAGAAGAGGAAGAAGAAAAGAACAAAAAGTGAAGCTATTGGAAAGGGAACAAAATTGTGTGGGTCCATTCATTTTCAAGCCACACGTGATAGTCATTTTGCTTTCTTTTTTTTCTTCTTTTGTTTATTTAGGCAGACATAATATAGTTCTGTATTTGTATTTTTCACTTTTTATTCTTCATATAATTAACAATACAATTTAACCATTAAAAAGTGTAGAAAATGACCTTAACTTTACCTTAAGTAGTAACTGTTATAATGGAAAAGAAAATTCCTAAATAAGAACCTCCAACTTCTATTATAGTGATCTCAACACACTATTAACTAATCTAATCCTAAACTCTAGAGCCAGAAACCATTTAATATTTCCAGAGAAGCCAGATTATAATTGAATCGTGGAGGGCCTTGCTGTTGTTATTTTACTTGGTATAAGATTTTGATCCTTCCACCAAAAAATAGAGAACAAGATTTTTAAAAACCATTGTACTTTTACATAATGCAACTAATTGAATAAAAATTATAACTTTGTGACATGTTAGGATTATTATATTGTAATGAGCATTAGATCTTGATGATAAAAATATGAGTAGTTGAATGGTAAGCACTGTTCTTAGATCAATATCAACTACTAGATGATTTTTCTTTTTGATTTGTGTATTAGCCAAACTATGCTAAAGGTATAATTTTTAGACTTTGTGATTATGAGTTTGAAATTAGAAGAACGGAATAAAAACCATTTTACTTTTACATGATCCTAATTGATTTGGGGATGAATGCATGATCAGTGATCTTTGTGATTTAGAGTAGTGGTGTCTGTTTAGCTACAGGAGTTAATGGAAGCATTCTCTTTTCCCCTTTTTTTTTCTATTTTAAGCCTTTGAAAATGTTGTTATCTTACCTTATTTTATAATACATATTCATTAACTTTATTAACTTGTTTGAAAAGTCCTGCTAATAACACTTACAATTGTTATGGCTAGCATATTAATAATTAGATTGTGAGCCACTTATAATCTAATGTAAATTAAGTATAAATTGAAATATAAAATAATACATATATAAATGGAAAATAAAATAAAAGACCAATTTGTTAATGACATTGAGATGTTTTGTTTAGATGGAGATGTTAGATCAATAAGTTTATTTAGCTGGTAGTAACACTATTGAGGTTGAACATGATGGAGCAATTTGGTCTCCACAAGTTGAAGATTATTTTATAACATTAATGGTTGAAGAAGTGAACAATGGAAATCGAAAAACAACTACCCTCACTAAAAATACATGGGCATGGATCAAAGATCTTATGAAAAAGAAGACCAATCGAGAGTATAGTCTAATTCAATTCAAGAATAAGTTTAATAGTCTCGAAGCTGATGGAAGTATATCAATAATTTATTGAAAGAGACAGAAATCAGATACAACTCAATGACTGGTCAAGTTATTACAAGTGATAATGTGTGGCAAAAATTATACAAGGTATATTTCTATATTAATGAATTTATTTACTAATTATTATACGTAATGTATAATTAATATTATGATTCATTTTTAGAATAATATATATACATATATATATATATTTTGCTTATAGGTGAATAAGATGGCAAGAAAATTTAGAAAAGAAGGTTGTAAGGAATACGAAAACTTATGCATTATTTATGGTGATACAACTACTACTGGAGTTCATTCTCATCCTTCTACTAAAATCCCTTCTATTAATGAAGATGAAAACAACAATAAAGAATTTGAAAGTTCTAATGAAGAGGCTGAAAATACAAATAAAAAAAAGGTTGAAGAAAACAAGTGATGAAGGATCTACTAGTAAAAAAAAGAGAGCTATTTCAAAATGCAATGGCTCAAGGATTGATCAATCTTAGAGAAAGTTCAAAGAAAAAAGTAGAATTTTTGAAGAAGCAAATGAATTCAGGAACAACATTCACCTCAGTTGATAATTCAGGTGGTAATTTTATAACACAATTAAGTGATGATAAAGAATTAATCCTTAAATGTCTTAAAGCATTGTAAAACTTTGACGGGATAGATGGAATGTCTTTTGCAAAACCTGTTAAACTTTGATGATTTAAGCTTGATTTTCAACCAAATGACGTAGCTATTGGGCATGAGAACACCGAGAGCATAATCTTGAGGCTCTGACCTCCACGGCAGTAGAGCTCGAGCATTTTCGGTGAGTCTCCGATGAGTCTTCGGTGACGGTCCGGTGAGCTTGGGGACAGAAAAAATTATGAAAAAAATATACAAAAATCGAAAGAATAGGTATGTGACTATCAAATTTTCTTCCCATTTAATTTATTTCAGTGAAATCTAAATTTTTGTTAGAAGTTTTAATTTATTTTGAATCAAATGACTTGCTTTTGCGTGTTTCAAGTTATATAGCATATTTAGGTATATATATAATGGTGGTCGAATTGTTTGAATATTGGCATAGTGTGGTTATAATTATTGTCAATTGTTGTTTAAATAAGCTAGTTGCAGGGTACTATAAACCCTTTTTGGTGTTCTTATTTGACTGGAAATAATAAGATATGAAAAGCATGAAAATGTGATTATTAAAGAGATATCAGAAGCATTTAATGAATTTATCATAATATAATTGAAAGTTAGGTGTTAAATTATTACCGTATGATATGTATGATAAGCCTATAGTTGTAATATTAGGAAATTAGTAAGGTGAGTTGTTTAAATTGATTAACCATTAATATGAAATAATGATTTTGATATAAAATATACGGTATAATGGAAAGAATGTAAACTAAGTAAGTCGTATTGTTATAAGAATTATGTTCCTTCCTTAAGTAAGCAAATAAAATAAAATTGTGAATATGGAATTGTATTCAGTTAATTCTAATAGTATCAATTATGGTTTCATGAATCGAAGTATTTCATTTAATGGTAATGCTAATAGTAGTAACCTGCAAAGTTAAAATTTTGGGTAATATAATGGATTGAATGATTGCTTTATATTAAAATTTGCTAGTACACCCCTTATTCGCAACTAGTTTATTATATTAGGCAAGCTAGTGAACTATCAAAATTTATACCAGAAGAATAATATGATCTAAGTGGGAAATAAGAGTTACAAATAAAAACTTTTGGATGTTTAATGTCTAGTCTAAAATAAATTTAGACTTTCTTTGGGTTAGTTAATAAATTTAAACTGGGAAAATTTAAATGGAATTATACAATAAAGTAAATGGAGTTATATATATAAATAAAACTTAGAAGGTAAATGAAACGGTGTTATGAGCATATATATATATAACGTAAGTAATAGACCTCGTAATAAATAAATGAGATTTATTTCAATTAGAAACTCCCTTGCAATATTAAGTTAGTTGCATCCAATCATAAATTAAAATTTCCTTATGCCTAACCTACTTGGCCAATTATTATTATTGATAAAATTAGATTAAATAAGAAGCTATACTAGATTCATGGGCATCATAACTATTTACTCATGTATTTTAGTTCAAAGAAGTAATTTAATTAAACTTCCTTAAGCTAATAAATTATAAGATTTACATAGTTAAACTTTATTTTAGCGGATTAATTTGTACTAAATATTTAAATTATGTGGTTGAAAGAACTTAATCATTTGGATTTTAAGAATGTAATTCTTCTGCAATATATATATATATATATATATATTACTATTTCAGTCTATTTTATAAATAAAAACATTTGGATTATTCTAATAAACAAAAGTATTACATAGAGGATGTGCAAAATATATAAGATGTAAGTTAAGTGAACTTGTAGGGATATATATATATATATATATATATATATATAAGACAACTATCTACAATGGTTATGTTTGTTTTGAAAAGGCATATTTAAATATTTTTAGTTGAACATTTTTATGATTCAACTTATGACTATTATAAGGTATGTGATTTCTGTCATTCATGATATATAAATTGTGTATATTATGGGTATTGAACTTGAACTTATTTTAATAATTTATGCTAACTGTAAATCTTAAATGGTTGAACAAATATATGATTGGCATACGAGTACCTTAAATATGTAATGGGACAACAATTTATTATATGCATGATAATGACTTAAAGGAGTGTTTAAGTGATGTGATCTATCTTATATGTACGAAAAGTTATTAAGTATCAAGCTTCTATAAGAATGGTCTGCGGCATAATGTAATTAATATATATTGTGCTAAGAACGATGATCTGTATAAAATATAAGGATACCAAAATATTTGAATGCCCTTAGTATTCAGTGGGTAACTAGAACTCTAGGATAGTATGGCTAGCTATAGGGGCACTTATCCTATGGTGTTCTGTTTCTATATGGGTATTTTCTGTTACTATTCTGGAAAATTTGGAATATTCTATTAGCCGACTCATTATAGATACATTGGGAATAGTCACATACCCTCTCTGTGGTATGGACATTCCTATTGTCTGGATTTGCTTATCCACTTATCCGGTTCATAGTGTCCTACTGTTGTTAACTAAGGGCGAAATCTTACATTATTTATGTAAATGGAGTAAAAAGGATAATCACAATATTAAAAATGTTATAAATACAAGTAAAGGTGAAATAATATGAAAAGTGAAATAAATTAACTTAGTAAAGTATCATCAGTCACAGATTGAGTAACAATGCTGAATATAACTATAATTATCAACTTCTTATGTTAAGAAGTGACTGGTATAGTATAAATGTTAAAGTAAATTATGAAAATACCTATTGATATATATAATATAACAAATATGTGAATGCAGCATACGGGGATTTAATGAGATACTAAAGCTTTTGGATTATATGAATTATAATAAATACCATTTGGACTGAGATAATAATTGTGCTTTAATGATTATAAATTAGATAAAGTAAAAATAGTTAATAAATAGCTTGTTGAGTATAAAATTTCAATCAAAATCTTATACTCCTAATTGCTTGATGGTTATCTATCGAATTGGTAAGTATGTTTGGAAATTTTAAATACATTATTTTATATACCATTTGTTGTGAAGTAAAATTGGTAGTCACCACTAAGCTTTTAGCTTAGAGCATGGTTTTTCTTTTTCGCGCGTAGGTTGATTCGACATTCAATCTTCTCAACACAAAGGAAGGTAACATTCATTGGTTGTTATAGCTAGAAAGGTGGTGATCAAGAATAAAGATAAAATTACTGATGTTATTTTTGTAATTTGAAACTTTGGCATGTACATAGGTGTTAAATTGTATAATTTAAGTATAGATTTGTGAGTATTTAGTTGAAATTCAATGTTGTGATATTTGCTTAGACATGTGATAATATTTTTGTGTAAATGTTATTGAGAACAAAATATTTGAGTTTTGAACTAGTGATATAGTGACAGATAGATCAGCTTAATTATTATTAAGGAGGATGGAAAAATTTTGTGTAGGAGTTTGATTGAGGCTGTGTATCTAGATGATTGAATTGTTGAAGTGTTTTTTTGTGTTTTATCTATAGGAGGCTATGAATATTTAGGGGAGGTTCTGCCAAAATTTTTAGAAAAAAAATTAGAATAAAAAATGAAAAATTTATAATTTAAGCATTAATTATCTTAGTTTAGTGATATTCAGAGAAAAAACCTATTTGTGACATCCATATTCAGTTTGTTTACCAAACCGGGTATAGGGTGTTACAATGTCAGAAGAAAGAAAGAAAGATTGGGTTTTGAATATCCAAATTTGATTTTTTATTATTACCTTTTTGCATTCTTTTGGATTGTTATCTTATGAATTATTCTTTTGGTTTGTTATGTTTTGAGTTATAAAAATTTTTTATTTGATGTTAGATTTGTTTAATTGACATTAAAGATTTGGTTATTATTGGAACTAGTTGAAATATATTTCTTTTATTTTATTATTCATACACATTATTTATAATGATATTTTGGATCAATTATTTTTATTTTTGGCAGGGATATGGATTTAGATGATTTTTTTTTTGATGAGGAAATCGAACAATTTTTAACGATATTTGTGAACTATAAGTACAATTTTATGTTCAATGATAAACCTAGACATCAAAGAATTTCAAAATTGACAGGTCACGAATGGATGGTTGAGGTATTAAATGGTCATCCAATGACATGCTATGATTTATTTCGGATGAATAAAAATAGTTTTATTAGTTTATGTGAGGAATTAAAAGGTAGAACAACATTGAAAAATTCCAAGTTTTTAACAGTGCAAGAACAAGTGGCAATTTTTCTTCTTATCATTTGTCAAATTAATGATCGACAGAGAGTTGTAGCATATCATTTTCAACATTCAACAGACACAATCTCTAAACATTTTTGAAATGTGTTATATGTTATTTGTGCAATTGCTAAACATGTGATTGTTCCTCCATCGTTTGATGAAACTCCTTCAAAGATAAAAAATAATTTGAAGTACTATCCATTTTTCAAGGTAATGAAAAGTTTTCATTTTTTATTATAATTATAGTCTATTGCTTATTAATTGATACTTTTATACTAGAATTGTATCGGAGCTATAGATGGTACACACATTTCTGCACGAATTCTAGTCAGTCAACAAATTCCATACCGTGGGAAGAAAATAGTCCCTATACGGAATATCATGTGTGCTTGCTCATTTGATATGCGATTTACATTCGTCATGACTGGTAGGGAAGGAATAGCAAATGATTTAAGAATTTTTTTAGAATGTATTTCGAATCCAGCAAATAAATTTCTTATGCCTACACGAGGTAAATATTATCTGGTTGATTCAGGGTATGCTAATATGCTTGGATTTCTTAGTCCATACTGTGGAAAACGTTATCATTTACGTGATTACAGAGAATGATCAAATCCATAAGGTCAACAAGAATTATTTAATTATATGCATTCTTCATTACGCAATGTCATAGATAGTTGTTTTGGAATTTTAAAGGCACATTTTTCCATCCTTAGAGACATGTCCCTATATGATATAAAACGACAAAAATATATACCTCTTGCATATTGTGTGATTCATAACTTTATTAGAATGAACGGAAGTATAGACTCTTTATTTGTAGAATATGCAAATGAAAGTATTATTCTTGGAGATGATCAACAAAATAACAAAGCCAGTACTTCAAATTTACAGGAAATTGTCGACATAAATGCAAGTCAACTTTGTCAAATGAACAATACTCGAGATGGAATAGTATAGAGATTGTGGTTGAATTATAATAATTGACATTTATATTATTTTTTTAAAGAATTATTGATTTTTTTGTTATGATGAATTCTTTTAATAGCAATAAATTTTAAGTTTTGAATTTTATTAAATATTTATTATACAATATTAATAATTGGATGATATGTAATATCTATTTATGGGTATTAGAAACATTATAATTAAAATTTATAATATTGTTTTTAAATTTACAAAATAGTTTCTAAAAAACAAATAACGGAAACTAAAAATAGTTTTTGGATTTTAAAAAATAAAAAACAAAAAACGTTACCAAACGCATCCTAAATTAACCATACTTATTCATCCACAGTCATACTCTCCAAATTTGATGATTTCCCTTGATTTATACGTGATGATGTCTTTTGACTAGCTTAAACTTCACTTTGATTAAATTTCTCTAACTCTATAAATTAAATAAACAGTTATAAAATAAAAAAAAAATATAGTAATAGATGACAATTATAAAATAAACATTGAAAATCAAAATAATAAAATTATTCATGTCTCAAACCAAAACAAATAGATGATATGTTGTTTCTCAATTTTTATTGCATCTTTAAATAAGAATAACATGACGGTATAATAACCACAATCACATGATAACTATCACATTTTAGTACAATTGCATTATTCTTGCTCTTATAGAGGTGTCATATCAGAATTTTATGGATGAAGATATCAAAACCGAAAACAAAACCAGTATATTTAGCTCAAAAAGGTTAAAAACTCAAAAACATGAGCTTTAAGTAACAACTAGGTAGAGTAAACATTTCTACTAATAATCAAGTTTGTCTAAATTCAATGTTGTCGTGTTAGAGCATTGGAGTTCTTCTAGCTCTCTTACAGGTTGTTCTATGAAGCAAATAAAAGAGTGTAATTCAACCTTTTTCCATAATGAACTAAAATTTTTTGGCTTTATTATGTATAAAATGGAATAAGAATCATCGTGTCCATCAAATACTAACCAAGGGTACATTTTTAAATAGGATACAATTTTCATTTAAATTAAAAGCAATCAAAATTAGAATTTTCAACATTATATATATAAGCAACATATTGATAATAATCAAAATAATGTCATATTATCTCAAAGGAAAAATGGTACTATTGAACAAAAAATATAACTAAAGCTTAAATAAAACTCAAAGCAAGTGCAGGCTTGAGTGACAGAAAATTTGATTATAAGCAGCACAACTGCACAAGTAAAGGGGAAAATACAGTAGCAATAGCTTTTCAATGAAGATAAAATTGAGAATTAAAAAATTTGAAATTAAGACCAGTAACAGATAACCATATTAACTTTACTAAGTTTTCTAATGAAAAACTAAAAAAGAAATGAACTTTATTAATCCCTCTAAATCAGTGATGATCAAAGTTCAAGAATCATAAAAAAGTATAGATAGAGATACGTACTTTGAATAGGGATGCAGAAGAAAGAAATGATAAAGAATGCAACTTTTGGTTGAAATAAGAAAATCTAAGATTTGCAGTTAATGGATTAAACATTCATGATAATATGTTACATGTTGCATCTAAGACTTCAATCAAGCAATGGAATAAAGAAAACTTTAGCAGAACCTCAAACAAGTTGAGTAGATTTACCTGTTTCTGGTGATCAGAGTTGGCTCAGGCTCTTCAAAGACTGAAAAGAGGGAGAGAGGGACCTAAGACCAAAGAGAGGCTGAGAGGTAATGTAATCGAGTTGAAGGTTGGGTTAATTTTATAAGGGCTGTCACCCAACCTGAACCCGAACTTTCCCTAATCCTAATATCTGAACCGACCCTATTAACTTGATTAACCCCACCCGAATGCATCGAATCAGGTTAATCAAGCCGATTCGAGTTTTGCACACCTCTAGTTGACAACGCTGGATTAAGGTTGAATACCGAGACAGATGATCATCATCTCAAACATTTTGTTTATTTTATTCTTTTTTTATTTTGTAATTGTATGTAATCTTAATGTTTTTATTTAGATATTTGCTCTTTATGTTTGACAATTTATTTAAATTTTATATTTAAAAACTTTGTCAAATTTAAAATTATTATTTTTATATTGATATTTAATAACTAATAGTTGTTTAAATGTATTTTTTTACATAGCATATTTTTAATTTTTTATAAATAATTATATTTAGAAAAAAATAAAAAATTTGAGTCAATTCTATCCAATCAATTGACTCATAATTCAATTAGCAAGTTGAGTCATTGTTCAATCTGCTACCGAAAATATTGATGAATTTAAAATTGGTTGTATTTTATATCATTTTCCAATTAAAACATACGCATAAGATTTTTCATGCAGTTGAGGTTAGCTTTGTAACTAAGCATTTAAAAGAAAGAAAAGAAAAACGGAAAATCATGGAACATAAGATTTTTCATGCAGTTGAGGTTAGCTTTGTAACTAAGCATTTAAAAGAAAGAAAAGAAAAAAGGAAAACCATGGAACAAAGAGAAGCTGGGGGGTTTTAGTTAAAAGCTTAAACCCTACTTCAGTACTTTTTGATGAGCTAAATTGTGCAGAACAATGCATCCTCATTTTAATTCTTTTCCTTCTCTACTCTCTAACCAAATTCATTCTAACGATGTTGTTCCTTTATTTCAGTCATAGGTACATCTTTTTTGCTTGCTATTTCCTCCTTCGTCATTTGAATTTACATTTTTTTCATTAAATTTAAATGAAAATTTAAAAGAAAAGAACTTTGATTAATTTGTAGGTCTTCCCAGCAAATCTTTCTCTCCCAAATTTTAACATGTTCCAAAATTCTATACCAATGCAACAACTTTAATTGGGTATTATGAATACACAAGTCCCAACTCTTTTAAACAATCCCAATTTCCCCATGCCGAATATGTCTCTTTTGATCACTCAACAACTTGCTTTACTTAATCAAATGGGTATGGCCCAAATGGGGTTTTCCTCGTAAAACTATTCAAATAGTATGAACACAGTCCTCATGTTTATGAATGAATTGAACTAAGGTTAACCTCAAGAGCATCCCTTTTCTGTTAATTTATCTAATATTCTATAACAACTCAATCAAAATATGGGTTTCCCCAATATGAAAAATGTAACAATCTCAACCATTCTTTGCTTATCTAATTGCCAAATCCTTTTTAACCAGCTGGCCCTCATAGTCCTAACTTTTTTTCCAAATCAACCATTTTTTTATGGGAGATAGCAAGCAAATGTAAATCAGTTGAACTTTATGGAGGATAAGAAAACCTAGCAACTGCAAGGTAACTCATCATCCATAAAGCCACAAACTCATAACACACTACTTCTTTTAAGAAACAGGTGAATACATTTAAATCTCGACTTGAATGCTGATTGTCCCCCTAGTTTGTCCTTTTAATTTTTTTCAGGTATACTTATCGAAGAGAGATTATGTCTAGCTTGAGTATTTCTTTTTTCTATCCATAATCCATTTGACCAACCTAAAAGTGGAAATATTATCTTGTTATTGCTGATTTAATTTATTGGTTATAGGGTAATAGTAGTATGTTTTATATCATTGCATGCTAATATGCTATATTGTGCTACTAGAGAATCTCTAGAGGTAGTTGTAAACATGTAATCTACCTGCAGTACCCAGTTATGGTTGGTGTAATAATGGAATTTTTCTTGGTCCTTACTATACGACTTTTACCTCTTTATGGTGCCTTTTATAGTGGAAATTCTTGAGCTCCTTCAACATATATGCCATAATGAATATCTCTCTAATTACCATTTTGGTTTGATCATGCTTTCTTTAGCTATAAAACTGCTCCACACATATTGTTATACTAATTACCATATAATTTTATTTGGTCAAGATGTACATTGAAACATTTACTCATCATGTTGGCATCATGACATATTTCACAACATTATTTAGCTTAAGTTCCTGCAGCTTGGTTATAGGACATGTTAAAATGGCCCTAACCTTTTTAAAGTACATTATGTTTTTTCCTACCATATGGTTTATACTACTAATTGCTCTGTTGCAACTGTTGATTAATTTAAAGTTTACCTATTTTGTGGGGTAATCCTATTAATAATGGCCATAATGGTACTTCGAGTTTCAATTCAATAAACTTTCAAAGAAAAGACTTTAGAAAAAACCTGAAGAAAAAGACATCAAATTTGGAACGTGTACTTTTATCCTGCTTTTGGGGTTCTATTCTATTTTATATTTGAGTCTCTAGCTAATTGTCATGATAATTTCAATTTTTGCAGAAAGCAAAAATCTCAGCTTCATCATATGAATAATGGAAAGAGAAAGCTTGGAATTTCTAATGAAGATAAAGGAATAGGTTTGTAGTCAAAGCATGGTAGAAAATTTATAGATCAAGTTTATGGAATGCAGAGTGCATGAATAAAAAAATGTGGTAGCATCTGTATATGCTCTTTCAAGATTTCTCTTTGCACTCATAGCTATTTCTTTCCATATATGCTTGTAATTGTATTCCATATAAATGTTGCCAGAAAAATGAGGAGTAGAGTAAATACAAATTGTGACGTGCACCAGAGCCATGCTAGTTTTCAATTGGATTTTCGGAGGTCCGTTTTTAGAATCCAAGACCGAACGAGACTCATTGTAACTTAAAAATTGGCCACTTCATAATAAATAGGGATTTAGGCTCAATTTATTATGGATGGTCAACTTATGAAGACATTTACTATGGGTTCAAAGATGTACGTGTCATGGAGTTACCACCCAACAAAACGTTAGAAAATGATTCTCGACCTTTTGATACCTAAACAGAGATTCATGTTCGGGCCATTACTCTTATTAGGCATCTTGGTTAGGTGTTGTTTTATAATTGAATTTTAAATTTAATCCGCTTTCTTCTCTCACACAATGCAAAGCAATAAAATTAAATAAAGATCCCAAGTAAATAATAAAAGCGGTAAATAAATAACTTAACTACTTAAACTATTACAAAAGCAAATCATCCAAAAAAAAAGAATAAAGTAATATACATGCATAAATCGGGGCATTCGTTTGATTAAGAACATCGATGGCTTCATGCATATTTTATAAAAATACTCTTTTTGTTCTTTTACTTGGCTTTGGAAAAAATTGGAGATTGGTCTAAGTTTTGAAGAAAAATATAAATTATTTAATAAAAATAATTTTAGCTGTCCTTTTCCTTGTATGCATGCATAAAAATCTCTTTTTTAACTAACTATTACATCTCTAAAATAAAATGCATATAAAATACCAAAGCAAATAATAAAGAGAAATAATGAAATAAATGATAAGTAAAACAACAAATAAACTAAAATAATAAATAAATAATAAATGGGATGGTTAAATGAAGTAATTGGATGGTTAATGGCAATCATCTAATCGGGAGCATGATTCCCAATGCAAAATCCTCATAAAACTCCTCGAAAGTGAAAGAATTTACATGCTCACAAAAAATAAATAAATTAGCATCATACAATTAAATGACAAAAATACAGAAAAAATAACCATTTATTTAGGTATATAGAATGAAAGAAAAATACATACGAAATTAGATATCATACAAAATGATGCATAAATATTAAAGGGATCAAATAAATTATGTAAATATCACAAAATGTATGAAATACATGTAAAAATGCCTAAAAACCAGTCACAGACACCCCTAAAAGGGTGACGGATGCCCATAACTGCACGAGGAATGGGATAAAAAGAAACTCCGCGATGTCCCATCTGTCGCTTTGATAAACGGTTGTCCGTTGAGGCTTTTTCTCGTCCGTCACTCACTGGACAGGGTAGAATGTAGAATTTTAAAGCCAAAAATATGTAAAATCATATCGAACCCTAAATACAAAACTATTAAGACCTAAAACATGCCAAAACAATAACCTAACCCAAATCATGACTTAAACATACTAAAGACTCACCAAATTACAGAATTAAAGAATAAAATAAAACATTAAATTATATAATAATGGAGGAATCTTTTATCTAATCATGCCTTTAATATATATATATATATATATATATATATATATATATATCAATCCAAATTTGTATCTTATCACACTTTAAGCATGCAAATCAATCAAACATAGCATTTAAATGCAATTATTTTAAGAAACAATAACATGATTGTGCATGGCAATTTTTAGAAAGAGAAGATAAAGAAGAGAGCCTACAATAATACTTTCAGGAGATATTCTAACTCTAAAGTCAATATGAAATCATTTCAGTATACTTCTAGCTCAAAAGGTAAAGTCAGCCAGTCCGAAATTTAAAAATTTGAAACTATCAAAAAAATCATTTTTCACTTCCAATAGCTTATTTATGTTGTTTATAATGGGTCTATATGATTAGAAAATTTTTTTGAAGATCTTTAGAATATTTTAAGACTCGGTTAAACTTATGGTTAACCGAATTTACAATACTGAGTAAAATCTTCACTATCTATTTTGAAAACCTATTTAAGCTCAATTTCTACTCAAATCGCACCATTGGACTCCATTTAACATCTATTTTCTCATCGAGTAGTTAAGTAAAATTTTTCGTCAGGTCACCCACAATAGTATTTCCATAAGCTGACACGTTTAATACTTACGCACTTATAAATTTTACTGTACTATTCTACTATAATCACATCAAAAACTATCCCAGGATTATTGTTCATACTTTAAAATATACTATGCATATCAGATACAAATTTTCGGGTGTTACACTTTTATTTCCACAACAGAGAATTAGTGTATAATTGTACAGAATACGATAGAGAATTTATAAAAATCAAATGTTACATTTGCAGTAAAGGAAACCAAAAACTTCAATTGATATAGCGCCATAAACCTATTAGCAGAAAATCAGACTCCATAATCAATCTCCAAACCAAAATCAAACTCAATAATTAAAGCAATTTTTCCATAATAACAAACAAGAACCATTTGATTCACCTTTCATTTTTTAATCAAAATCTTCTGCATTCTCATAATGATTTACCTTGTGTTTGTTCTGATTTTGATTCCAGTGATAAGAATAAGCACGCATTACCCTAAATAAGCAAACACCTTAAGAAATTTTAGGTAAGAGAAAGTAATGATCATGAGCAATTGTTTACAAATTTTATAGAAGAAGAAAATCATTGTAATGGCGAAGAAACAAACAATTATTATGGGTTTTCTTTCCTTTGCTTTTTTTTCTAATTTCTCTTTCACTCAAAATATTAACTTTTCTATGATAAAAATGACTCATGAATACTTTAGAGTGGAAATCTGATAATGAATGATAGTTTGAGGGGAATTTTATATATTATCTCAAAAGAAATCTCTAGTTTAGATTCACAATATACAAAAACAATATAAGTAAGTTGTATAGAAAGAAAAAAAAAAACGTTGTATTAGGTGGTTGGATTTTTGGGACAATTTCATATATAATGTTATATAAAAAATAATTTAAAAATAGTGTGTTTTGAAAAGTATTAGAAACTATATATAGTTTTTTATAATTTCATAACAGGTTTTTTCAGATTCAGATACATAGATCTTACCATAATTTGAAATAATTTGTACCAATTATGCAACAAGCTGTTGCGAGATTAGACTAATGGATCCTACAAAATTGTTAAACAAAGAAATTTCTCTCTCCTCCCTTTTCTGGCATCATTAAGATGATGCAACCCAACCAAAAGATCTTCCTACAATAGACAATATGTATATCAAAAGATCGGTTAACCACTAAAAAAATTTAATATATAAATTTAATAAATTATACAGTTTGTAATATTATTTTTAATAGTTAAAAATGCTTTAGAAATGAATAAATACAAATTAAATACAATATCCATTAAAGAATCAAAATAAAAAATAAAATTTTCATAATTAATTATAAAAATTAAGTATATTCAATATAAAATTAACAATAGAGTGTTAATTATGCACATGTAATAATAATAATAATAATAATAATAATAATAATAATAATAATAATAATAATAATAATAATAAGAAGAAGAAGAAGAAGAAGAAGAAGAAGAAGAAGAAGAAGAAGATAATTTTAATATTTATTTACTAAAGAGATGTATTTTAATTAGGGGTGAGCACGATCAACTAAAGTTTCAGTTAACAGAAAAACGATCCGAAATGAACCAAGTTTTAGGTTAATCGAATCGAAAGTTTAGATTTATAATTTTTACTTTAAAAATCAATTGTTAACTGATCCGAAATCGAAACCGAATATATATATATATATATATATATATAATATATATAATATATATATACACTTATATTTTTCAAATTTTGTATAATTTATAAATATATCATAATATATAATTTTGTAAAATATATATTTTTAGTAAAGAAATATTAAAATTATGTGCATAATTAGCATTCTGTTGTTAGTTTTATATTGAATATTTTTAATTTTTATAATTAATTATGAAATTTTTATTTTTTATTTTGATTATTTTAATGGATATTGTATTTAATTAGTATTTTTTCCATTTTTAAAGCATTTTTAACTATTAAAAATAATATTATAAATTGTATAATTTATTAAATTTATGTATTAAAATTTTTTTGTGGTTAACCAATAAACTGATCCAAAAAAATCGAGTTAAAAATCGAAACCGATATAGCGATTAACCGATAGTAATGGACTAATTTAAAAAAATTATTAATTGACCGATTAAACGCTAATTTAAATAATATTTTATAAAGTTATATATCATAATATTTATAAATTACACAAATATTAAAAAATATGAGTGTAAAATTTAAAATACTATATATATATATATATATATATATATATATATAATTGGTTTCGATTTCGAATCGGTTAATCACTAGTTTTTAAAAGTAAAAATTGTAATCCTTTAATTTCGGTTCGATTAACCTAAAAATTAATTCGATTTCGAATCGATTTTTCAATTAACCGAAATTTTGGTATTTTTGGTCACCCCTATGTGAAAGACCTTTTGATTGGTTTGCATCATCTTAATAATGCCCGAAAAATGAAGAGAGATCATTTCTATTTTTTTATAATTTAGCGGGACCTATTGGTTTAATTTTGCAATAATTTTTATGGAATCCACATATTTGAATCCGTAATCACATACTGCGGAATCATAAAAAAACCCCTATATTCTTAAATATTTTTTTGAAATACAACATTTTTTGAATTTTTTTAAAAAAAATAGTATATATAAAATTTTCTCTGATTTTTTCACTTTCCACCTCGTTGCTTGGTAATTCTATAATGGAACATATTAGGGGATCACTCCAATTAATTATACACAAAACAATAATTTTATGTAGGCATGGCATATAAAATAGAGAATGCATGAACAACACATTGCACTCTCTTTAGGGAAAAGCAACGATCGGTTCGGTTCAATAATCAAATCAAATTAAAATAACCGAAAATTAAAGTTTCATTATTTTTATCAACCAAACTAAATTTATAGAATAATCGAATTCAAACCAAACCAAAATTTTCGGTATGCTTTATTCGATTAACCAAAAAATTAAAAATTAAAACTATTTTTTAAAAAATTAAAAAAAATTATGTCTAAAAATCTGTATCTCTCTTATTGGTTCCTCTTTTCTTACCTATCTTAGCAACTTGGTCTCATATTATGGATAAAGTAAGGATCTTTCTACAGCTATCACTCATTGTTTTTCTTCTCATCCTCCTGAAGAATAATTGGTTCTTTTTGGATGTAAAGATTGTGTTTTTCTCATCTTGAGATTGAGATGGCACTAGGGATTATATTAGGCATGCTTCTCTGTTTAAAGAAGGTGGAGCAATTAATCCATCTCCTTCTACAGAAGATGTATTTTCTTATCATTCTGATTTCAATATTGATTCGTCCATTTTCAACCTTTTCAAGCTTTACAATCATATATTATGTGTCTACAATGGATTGGTCTTATGTAACCTTAGTTGCTTATCATTGAGCTGACCAAAATGCATCCTCCAAGAACACCCATTTCCCAGAATAATAATAAGCTTATGTGAGAATTGAAAAATATATGATGTTCAAGTTTAATTCAAAGGCTGCACTTTCTTGGCAGGCTAGGACAAAATTGAGGCAAAGTTCCAAACTTTCTTGCTTCAGGGATAATTTCAATCAGTGGGAATCCATTTTTGTCACAGCATAGATGGCTTTAGCTCCTTCATTTGTTTGAATTCTGTCCTCAAAAATTGAACCAATATATCAACAATCTTCAAGTTATACGTATTGATCACTTATGGAATCTACTGCAGGAGACATTACACTTTTCTTAAAGTCATCTTAAGATTCTTTTCCTTCTTTCTTTTAGATACGCCAAATAGAAACATTTGGGGCAGGCTACTTATGCTAGTTACTCTAAGCGTACATCTAAGGGAAAAAACAACAGCAACATAATAATATAATTATCTGAAGAAGATAATATTGCAACACAAAAAATAATAAGAAGAATAAGAATAGTTATCTCCTAAGATCCATCAAATTCAATTTTCAGAGTTTTGTTTGGTAGGTCAAGGTCAGTAAATCCAAGTGGATATATATTATATTATAGAGATATTTAGTAGAAAAACTTATATTTATTCAGCAACTTAATGTTCACTAAAAATCTGCTATTTTTTCCCAATTCACATGTAGACATTTATTAGGAAGTTGTTATTAATGTAATGATGTGCTGTTATATAGAAATTATACTTCCTTGGCATAAGAGTATATCAATTCTCTAACAAGCCTAGGCCTTGCAATCGATTGCAATCGAATAAATATTCATTAACTTTATTAACTTGTTTGAGAATTCTTGCTAATAGCACTTGTAATTGTTATGGCTAGCATATTAATTATTAGATTATGAGCCACTTATAATCTAATGTAAATTAAATATAAATTGAAGATTATTGACATTGAGATGTTTTATTTAGATGGAGACGTTAGATCAAGAAGTTTATTTAGATGGTAGTAACACTATTGAGGTTGAACATGATGGAGCAATTTGGTCTTCACAAGTTGAAGATTATTTTATAACATTAATGGTTGAAGAAGTGAACAATGGAAATCGAAAAACAACTACCCTCACTAAAAATGCATGGGCACGAATCAAAGATCTTATGAAAAAAAAGACCAATCGAGAGTATAGTCTAATTCAATTCAAGAATAAGTTTAATAGTCTCAGAAGCCGATGGAAGCATTTCAATAATTTATTGAAAGAGACAGGAATTGGATACAACTCAATGACTGGTCAAGTTATTGCTAGTGATGATGTGTGGCAAAAATTATACAAGGTATATTTCTATATTAATGAATTTATTTATTAATTATTATACGTAATGTATAATTAATATTATGATTCATTTTTAGAATAATATATATACATGTATATATTTTTTGCTTATAGGTGAATAAGATGGCAAGAAAATTTAGAAAAGAAGGTTGTAAGGAATACGGAAAGTTGTGCATTATTTATGGTGATACAACTGCTACCGGAGTTCATTCTCATCCTTCTACTAAAAGCCCTTCTATTAGTGAAGATGAAAACAATAATAAAGAATTTGAAAGTTCTGATGAAGAGGGTGAAAATACAAACAAAAAGAAAAGGTTGAAGAAAATAAGTGATGAAGGATCTAATAGTAAAAAAAAAGAGAATTGTTTCAAAATGCAATGGCTCAAGCATTGATCAATATTGGAGAAAGTTCAAAGAAAAAAGTAGAATTTTTAGAGAAGCAAATGAATTCAGGAACAACATTCACCTCAGTTGATAATTCATGTGGTAATTTTAGAACACAATCAAGTGATGATAAAGAATTAATCCTTAAATGTCTTGAAGCATTGCAAAACCTTGACGGAATAGATGGATTGTCTTTTGCAAAAGCTGTTAAACTTATTCATGATGATTCAATATGGAGGGAAATGTTTTTGGCCATGTCGGAAGAAAGAAAGAAAGATTGGGTTTTAAATATCCAAATTTGATTTCTTATTATTACCTTTTTGCATTCTTTTGGATTGTTATCTTATGAATTATTCTTTTGGTTTGTTATGTTTTGAGTTATACAAATTTATTATTTGATGTTAGATTTGTTTAATTGACATTGAAGATTTGGTTATTATTAGAAATAGTTGAAATATATTTCTTTTATTTTATTATTCACATACATTATTTTTAATGATATTTTAGATCAATTATTTTTATTTTTGGCAGGAATATGGATTTGGATGATTTTTTTTCTGATTCTGTTGAGGAAATCGAACAATTTTTGACGATATTTGTGAACTATAAGTACAATTTTATGTTCAATGATAAACCTAGACCTCAAAGAATTTCAAAATTGACAGGTCACGAATGGGTGGTTGAGGTATTAAATGGTCATCCAATGACATGTTATGATTTATTTCGGATGGATAAAAATATTTTTATTAGTTTATATGAGGAATTAAAAGGTAGAACAACATTGAAAAATTTCAAGTTTTTAACAGTGCAAGAACAATTGGCAATTTTTCTTCTTATCATTTGTCAAAATGACCAACAAAGATTTGTAGCAGATCGTTTTCAACATTCAACAGACACGATCTCTAAACATTTTCGAAATGTGCTATATGCCATTTGTGCAATTGCTAAACATGTGATTGTTCCTCCATCGTTTGATGAACCGCCTTCAGAGATAAAAAATAATCCGAAGTACTATCCATTTTTCAAGGTAATGAAAAGTTTTAATATGTTTTTTTATATAATTATAGTCTATTGCTTATTAATTGTTATTTTTATAACAGAATTGTATTGGAGCTATAGATGGTACACATATTTCTGCACGAATTCCAGTCAGTCAACAAATTCCATACCGTGGGAAGAAAACAGTCCCTACGCAGAATATCATGTGTGCTTGCTCATTTGATATGCGATTTACGTTCGTCATGACTGGTTGGGAAGGAACAGCAAATGATTCAAGAATTTTTTTAGAATGTATTTCGAATCCAGCAAATAAATTTCCTATGCCTACACGAGGTAAATATTATCTAGTTGATTCAGGATATGCTAATATGCCTGGATTTCTTAGTCCGTATCGTGGAGAACGTTATCATTTACATGATTACAGAGAAGGATCAAATCAACAAGGTCCAGAAGAATTATTTAATTATATGCATTCTTCATTACGCAATGTCATAGAACGTTGTTTTGGAGTTTTGAAGGCACGTTTTCCCATCCTTAGAGACATGCCCCCATATAACATAAAACGGCAAAAATATATACCTCTTGCATGTTGTGTGATTCATAACTTTATTAGAATAAACGGAAGTATAGACTCTTTATTTGTAGAATATGCAAATGAAAGTATTGTTCTTGGAGATGATCAACAAAATAACGAAGCCAGTACTTCAGAGTTGCGGGAAACTGTCGACATAAATGTAAGTCAACTTCGTCAAATGAACAATACTCGAAATGGAATAGCACAGAGATTGTGGTTGAATTATAATAATTGATATTTATATTATTTTTTTTAAGAATTATTTATTTTTGTTGTTATGATGAATTCTTTTAATAGCAATAAATTTTAAGTTTTGAATTTTATTAAATATTTATTATCCAATATTAATAATTAGATGATATGTAATATCTATTTATGGGTATTAGAAACATTATCATTAAAAATTATGATATTGTTTTTAAATTTACAAAACAGTTTTTGAAAAATGAATAACTGAAACTAAAAATAGTTTTTGAATTTTAAAAAATAAAAAATAAAAAACAAAAAACGTTACCCAACACACCCTAAAATGCCAAAACAATAACCTTGGGCATCTCACCGTAGGGTGCATATTCTCTGTCCGTCACCGGCCCACCTTAATTTTCTTTTTATTTTTAGTTTTTTCAAATAAATCGTTTCTTTTAGAGAGGGGGAGAGATGAAAAAGAGAAAGGGAAATGATAGTACACAGTTATAAGTAATACCCAAAATTCATTCTGTTGTTTGCGCTTCTTGCTTCTCTGTCTTTCCCTTCTCTTTCTCTTCTTTCTAAACCAAACCCTTTTTTATCCAATCTGTCTCTTTTTCTTATTCTGAATTTTTCCCAATTAAAGCCAATTCAATTTTTAGAAGACATCACCAGCGAGATAGAGAGAGAAAGCTTACCAGGTATTTTGGTTATTACTGTAATTTCGGTTTCGATCTTGGGCTATTCTTGTTTTTTTGTAGCTTTTGTTACGATTTTTTCTTTTTTATATTTCGACCCTTTCTGTTCCTCTCTTCTTTGGATTTCGTTTCTCTCGTCTTTGCCGTTTTTCTGTTAATCGTTTCTTCTGCTTCTTCCTCATTCTTTTATTATTTCTTCTTTCATTCTTTCTTTCAAGATTTTTAGGGTTTTCTTTTCCCTATTCTTTTTTGATCTTCAGTTTTTCGTTTCTTGCTTTTTTATGGCGGACAATTTTCATCAGCGCAATTTCGGGGTGAGGATTATTGGGAATTTTTCTTTTTTTTTTTCCTTTTCTATTTATTGGTTTAATTTGCATTCAGGACCAGAAATTCTCGATTGTGTCAATCCGTTGGAGGAATTGGATTGATGGGTCTAGTTTATTTTTTCTTTATATGTATCAAATTTGCATAAATTTATTTTAGATTTTCATTCATTTATATGACATTGGGAGCAAAAAATATGTGCCTGTTGATTTTTCATTTCTTTGATCGGAGACTGTACACAGATCATTTCCTGGTTTGATAGTTGCTCCTTGTCATTTCTGGGGTTGTCGCTAATGCGATGATATAGCTTGGTTTTGTACTATTACCCTGCAATTCCGGTTATGTATCTATCATGGGATTTGATAAGCGTCCTATAGACTGTAATTTGTTGATTGCTGAATTGTTATTGTTATGTTATTACTTGTATTCTTTAGTATTGGTGTTGAATGACTTGAATATATTGTCTTTATAATTTAGGCACATGCACCTCCCCCTGGTTACTATATTTTGGATAAGACGGGTGCTGTAGACGATTTATATTTGAGGAAGAGAGACAAGATGCGCAGGTGGCTTTGTTGCACTTGTCAAGTAGAAGAATCGTACCCCTCACGAGAGGACGAGCATCTAAGAAGCCCAAAGCACTATACAGATGGTACATTTTTTTAATCTCATTTTATTCTATTAAAGTCGTCTGAACTTGCTGCTGAATTATCATGGTAAACTTAAAAAAAGTTCTATTGTAGACTTTTTAGTGTTCATCATCAAGGCTTTAGCATATTATTGTGCAAACAAGTCTTTTGGGGGCTCTGTATGTTGAGTTATTGCAATGGAATTTTCAAGCTGAATGATATGTGAGAGATACTATATATTTGGGACCTTTGTATGGGATTCTGAAATTTGCTGATAGCAACTTTTGGTTGATTTTGGTCAGATAAATGTGTTCTATATTGGATTTGTGTCTCTGCCTGTGTCAGAATAGTATGCATCCTTCACATTGGAATTATCGCTGCTATTGGATGCAAGTGCTTGGCTTAAAAACTTACTTTTGAATTCCATCCTTGCTGTCGGTCTCCAATGCCAATTAATAAACCTTTTTAGGCACTATATCAGTGCAGTACTTTCTGAGTAACAGAAAAATTGGATCTAGTACTGAATTTATTGACTGTCTCAGGATTACTTGTAGGCATATTTGATTACCGAGGCATTGGTATTTGGGAGTTAAGGAAGAAAGTGGAAGAGTAAATTGTATCGTTTCTTGGTAGTATTGGAAGTTTCAGTTAAAAAGTGAGAAATGTAGTAGATTGTGCCTGGCTTATTTTATTATAATTTTCTATTCTTACTCTCTCTGTTTTTTTATTTTTTATATAAAAAGGGAACCCCACAAAAGGCTCAAAAGTATCTGCTCCTGCCAGAGCTGAAGTGCAGAAGGAAGCACCTCCCATTGAAGTGCCTGCATTGTCCTTGGAAGAACTGAAAGAGAAGACTGACAATTTTGGTTCAAAGGCATTGATTGGTGAAGGATCCTATGGAAGAGTCTATTATGCTAACTTAGATAATGGGAAAGCTGTGGCAGTAAAAAAACTTGATGTTGCATCTGAACCAGAGTCAAATGTTGAATTTTTGACTCAGGTGTGTCTTCATTTGGGAAGAACAGACATGTTATTATGATTTTATTTAATCTATGTTGACTGATTGTCCCATCAGTTATGAGATTAAGGCTTAGTAATAGTAGTTCTATGTCAAATGATTGCTCTAGTGTTGTAAGGTGCTTGATGAGGTATTTTGATTTCAGGTTTCTATGGTGTCGAGGTTGAAGCATGAAAATGTTGTGGAGTTGCTTGGGTACTGCATTGATGGAAATCTCCGAGTGCTGGCATATGAATTTGCAACTATGGGATCTCTCCATGATATTCTGCATGGTCTGTTCTGCATTATCTACTACTCCATAATTATATGACTGAACAGCAAATTTTATTTTTATATTTGGTCTTTTGGAAAGAATGATTGATTGGCTTTCCTTGCTTGTGCAATGATAGGTAGAAAGGGAGTTCAAGGTGCACAGCCAGGTCCCACGCTTGACTGGATGCAGCGAGTTAGAATCGCAGTTGATGCGGCAAGGGGGTTAGAGTACTTGCATGAGAAAGTACAACCTGCTATAATACACAGGGATATCAGATCAAGCAATGTGCTTCTATTTGAAGACTTCAAAGCCAAGATTGCAGATTTTAATCTTTCCAATCAGGCTCCTGATATGGCTGCTCGGCTTCATTCAACTCGTGTTTTGGGTACTTTTGGTTACCATGCTCCAGAGTAATGCTTCTGTGACTCTTTTTCTGTCGTCATCATCTTGCACGGTTGTTTTTATGCTCATGGAACCACTGTTTCTAACGACATGACAAACCTAGATTATATGACCAACTTCATTAGGATCATCAAGAAAATATTTTAACACATTGAGAATTTGGATGTAACAAAAAATAACGTATTAGAGAGGACACTAGAATTCTGGAAGGGCGGATTTTGCCTTCTGCATGTTTCTTCTTCTTCTTCTTCTTCTTTAATTTTTAATTTTTTTTTTCTGGCTTTGATACAGCTGTTATGTGTCTTTCCAGGATTGCAATAGATGGGGAAGTGGTGATAGAAAAAAAATGAATATTTTTCAAAAATCCGATGGTGCAGTTATAGCTTAAATACAAATGTTAGACATAAACAGTGTGTTATTTCCTAGACTTTTCAATTTTACCCAATTCGTGGCACAAAATTTCCCAAAGTTATTTATCTTTGGATTGTTTTTCATCCTTGTGTCATTTTGAAGATGGGCACTTATTTGGTTCCAAAAAGTAGGGGGGTTCAAATTTGGGGTAATCCAATTTATCCATTTAACCCAATCCACTTAATCCATTTTTTTTATAATTATAGTGGGTTATTGTAAATTATATAACCCATTCTAACATTTTAAAAATATACATGTGGGTTATGGTTTATTATATAACCAAACCAATTAACACATATTATACTCTTCTTCAAATACACTCTCGATTACATTTTTTTTTCACTCATATATTTTCAATTTTTATTATTTCATTTAAATTTTATTCAAAATCTATAAAATTTCTTCAAAAATATTTTTAATGATACTCTAATACTATTCAAGTTTTTGATACTATAATTTTTTTTTTTTTTTTTCTAGAGGTGAAGAGAAATATTGATGGTGAAGAAATTAACATCACCATCAATGGAGACTATAGAGAGAGAGAGAAATTAAAATCGCCATCAATCGCAATATAAAGCTTTATATTAGATTTTGTTTATATATATATTTCTTTTCTTAATAATTTGCAGCCAGAAAAATTATGGACATTAATTATTAATCAAATAAGTAAATCTCCTTCTTTGTTTAGCTTAGATTTCTTTACGTTAATATGTTACCCAAGCCCAACTAAATAAATAACAATTTAAAATAATATATAGTAGTATATTGTTAATACAATCTGCTAATAAATTTATATATTCAGTTATGTAGAAGCTGCTTCCAACTGCTGAAAATGGTGCTTTATTTCAAAATTTTCAAAAATTTGTCATAAAATTTCTATTTTAAGTTGTGAACCCAATTGTCATAAAATAATATTATGATATTACATATGTTATCTTTGCAAATTATAGCTATTTGATCATCATTAATTTTTTTATGAAATTTATATGTAATTTAAAATTTGTGGCATTATAAATTTATAAGCTTGAGGTATTTTAAAAAATATTTATAAAAATAAAATTAATTCTTTATATTTTAAAATATATAAATATGAATAATTTATATATTTATAATATAATATAAAAAATTAACATAACCCATATAACTCATATAAACCAACTAATCCAACATAAAAAATTTTAATACATAATCCACCTGATTTAGGTTGAACCTAATTCATTTACCAATTTAGGTGGGTTGAAGAAAAAATCAATTGTAATTCATCCAACCCATATTTGAACACTCCTACCAAAAAGACAGCAAAGAGTTAAAATTGAGGGGTGGATTTTGCATTTATGATGCTCATGCATTGAACTTGCATATTCTGAATTTATTCTGTTACTGTACCAATATAATTATTGGTATAATGCTTACTTTAAATTGCTTGAATTTATGATATTATGCTAAAGAAACTGGGTTGTGCATTGCAACCTTTCTTTGGGTGTTGATACGACAGTTTATTGATTTTTAATGATCTGTCTGAAATACTTTCAACTTAGATCTCTGGTTCTTTAGTAAAGTTTTATTTTCTTCTTCTTTCTTTGTTTCTTTTTTTTTTGGGTGTGTAAAATTTTAGGCTTTAATTTTTGTTTCATTTAGGGTTTGTTTTTCTGAACTTAATTGAGGAATGCATTTCATGCGTTTTGCTCGGACTACCTCATTGGAGTGTTAAATAAAATGGCATTAGTGGATCATCTTTCTTTCTTTTTTTTATTAATTTATTTTTTTTTTATTTTTTCGTGGGATGATTTTCTGCCAACTATGTTGATCTCCCAACTGCCATGTTATGGAGTTGCATAATGATGTTTGAACTGTCTAATTGGTCTCAGGTATGCAATGACTGGGCAATTAACACAGAAGAGTGATGTATATAGTTTTGGGGTGGTTCTTCTGGAACTTCTAACTGGCAGGAAACCTGTTGATCACACTATGCCACGGGGACAGCAAAGTCTTGTCACTTGGGTGAGTGTTTATATTTCCAGCAGTTTCTGTCAATATTAACATCCATCCTCTTTTCAGCAGTTTCCTTTTGTGTTGGATATTTTTGTGACGCAAATCGCCTTTGTCAGGCTACTCCAAGACTGAGCGAAGACAAAGTTAAACAATGTGTAGATCCAAAGTTGAAGGGAGATTATCCTCCTAAAGGAGTGGCCAAGGTACTTTATCTATTTTTTATAATCTCTCTGTGTGTGCACTCTGTGTACAGCAATCTCTCTCAGGAACGCATGGATGCACAATGTTACCTAATGATATTGTTTTTGCTTTTGCAGCTGGCTGCTGTGGCTGCACTATGTGTACAGTATGAAGCTGAGTTCAGGCCAAACATGAGCATTGTTGTCAAGGCACTTCAACCACTTTTGAAGCCGCCAGCTCCTGCTGCTCCCGTTGCTGCTCCAGATATCTAAAGCAAGTCAAAAATACAACTTGTGCACAGTTTGGTTGCTTCCTTTGCGGATTTGTTCAGTTAACTCTTAATATATTTTTTGATTGTTAGTATATGGGATTGGATGTGTAGGCTCGGATTGCGCTTATTTAACATCACTGATATCATCTTGTATGTTGGTTGCTTACTGGGTATTGCAACGAGCTGCTGATTCTTTCTTCTTCCTCCTTTTCTATTTTTCTTTTTTATTTTTTCCCTTTCAGTCATAAATTGATTTTGGGGTTGGGTTTGCGGTGGATACGTTGATGTTTGGTTTAAATGAAAACTCTTCTGTGCTCATTAGAAATGGTGTCCGTATATTTATCTGAACTGTTGCACTTGTTCCTTTTAATCTGAATGAAATTGTTTTTTCAGTCATATATTATTGCAGAGAGAAAATCAGGTCCAATGCAAATTTGGAGTGTAAAACGTAATTATCAGATTAAACTGTTATGGAACTGCTGCTTGTAGCTGAATTAAATGGCTAATAAGCTGAAGATATATCTCGAGTTCATATAAATAGCCAGTTCCTGGGTTGGGAGTCGAATCTTCAATTCCAGTTAATCAAGCTTTGGCATGGATATTCCTTCAAAACGAACCATGAAAATCAAGAAATTCAATAATTTTTTTGGGTACACAATTCTCTTTTAAAACTATCAACTTGTTAAGAGTTTGTAATAAAATGAAATAGAAATGAATAATACTTTCTGATGTCTTGATCAATTTAATTAAAGATATGTATATGTATATATGATATATGAGATCCTGATTATGGTAACTAACTGTATGTTAGCCTAATGATAAGCTCTCTCTAATGCTAATTATGTAAAGAAAGCCAATCTTCACAATTAATCTACATAATGTAACTCCCACTCGATCATGTCTGTAGCTCTAGAGAATCTTACATATTCTTATTGCATGTTCATTTCCTTTCATCAAATATCATCATTAAGTCACAAAGCTCATTCCCATCACTTATCTATAGTTCCATGCACATGAATTCATTTGTTCATTCAATATTCATCGTTGTTTTCACATACTCACATTATGTGCGTCCAAAAACTACAGTTTTCCAAATATCTATCCATTATTAAATTAGGGTTCCAAATTTAAGGATACCTAAGTGAACATCATGCATAACTATAATCCAGTCTCATCATATTTTCACGATTAATCATATTGACTTGAACCTTCCATCACTAGTTAACAACTTAACACACAATTTTACCTCATTTAATTTCTCATTCACGTTCTATTATTTAGTCACAATTACAATTACACATGAAAACTCACTCTTCTCATTCAAACTTTAACTTGGCCTTGATTTTCTTCAAGTTTCCATCTTGAATACATCATTTCAAGCATTCCATCACAAAACATACTCGTTTATACACACACAAAGTGATCATCATATGTATTTCAAGGTTAGGTCATAATCAAGGCTAAGCATACATAACACACACATGATCTAATAAGATAATGACATGTCACCTTAAAATATCTTGTATGATTAATCCTTAACTAAGCTTAATTAATCACTCTTAATTAACTTAATCTTGGTTTTAGTCCTTAATCCTTTTTAATTAACATGAATTTAGTCATCTTTTATGGTGCCGACAAAATGATCATCAATTATGGAAATTCCATATGTCAGTACCAAACTAACTCCAAAATATCTAGCAATTTTTCACTTTCACAATTTCACCGCCTTTTTAGCCTAATTTATAGCCTATTTCTAGTCTTCCAGTTTTACCCCAAAATGCTGTGTACAGACTATAAATATATATTTTCTTTGAGATAATAAGATTCCATTTTTTTTGCTTCTTGTTACTTACAAGATATATTTCTGCCAACCCAAGTCTTTTGTTTGAAAACTTGGTATGCAAGAATCATTTGAGATTTGAAGTTCCTATACTATCATCTCCTATAATGACTAACAACTAACTGGAAGTCAAAATGAATGAGTAAGGAGTCAAATTTACCTCAAGGGTGAGCTTTGGTCCGAAGCATAACGCTTTATATTCCGCCATATTGTTAGATATTGGAAAAGTTATCTGAGCCATGCCTCGTATGAGTATTCTCCCCGGGTTGGATAGTATGGCTTCTATCCTAACCCCTTCGGATGAAGCCACTCCATCCACATATAACCTGTAAGCTACTTTGTTTGGTTCGATAGGTGGGGCATACAACTCAATCACAAATTCCACCAGTACTTGCACCTTCATTGCTAGATGAGACTCATATCGAACATCAAATTCTCTGAGGCAAGCTGGCCACTTAATTATCCTCCCCGATGCTTTCAGCTTTTGCATAACTTTCTTGAGAGGAGTGTTGTTTCGAACTACCACTATATGCACTTGAAAATAAGGGCAAAGCTTTATTGCCAAATTGACCAAGGCTAGGGCCAGCTGCTCTAAGATAGGGTACCTTAGTTCATCTCCTTGGAGAACTTTGCTAATGTAATATATGGGGAACTATTGAGTATTTTCTTCTCTTACCAAAACCGATTATACCACTTTTTCAAAAATCGATAGATATATGAATAGGTTTTCACTTTACTGGGGTCGACTGAGTAGTGGGGGAGAACTCAAAAATTTATTCAAGGCCTCGAAGGCGGACTAACATTCTGAACTCCATTCAAAGTTCTTCAAATTTTTTAAAAACTTATAGAATGGGTGGCACCGCCTAGTCGAGCAGGAGATAAACCTTTCGAGCACTGTAATCTTTCCATTTAGCATCCGCACTTCCTTGATTGAATTTGGCGGTTGCATTTTCAAGATGGCCTCTATCTTTTTCTGGTTTACCTCTATTCCCCTCTTCGAAATTACAAATCCCAAGAACTTATCATACCGAACTCCAAATACACATTCTCTGAATTCAATTTAAGGTTGAACTTCTTTAGCGCATATAATGTTTCCTCTATCTCCTTCGATAGATCTTCCGAGATCTTCCTCTTGACTATCATGTCATCTACATATACTTTCATATTCCAACCTATCTGTCCTACAAACAGTTTGTTCATCAACCTTTGGTACGTGGCTCCCGCATTATTGAGTCCGAAAGGCATCACTTTGTAACAATATATGGCCCTATGAGTAATAAATGGTATTTTTTCCTCATATTTGAGGTTTATTGGGATCTGGTAATAACCCGTCAATACGTCTAGGAAGGTGTACTTAAATTCGAATGTTGAATCCACCAACATATCTATGTTTAGCAATGGATAATTATCTTTTGGGCAAGCTTTATTCAAATCGATGAAATCCATGCACATTCTCCATTTCTCGTTAGCCTTTTTTACCAGAACTACATTGGCTAGCCAGTCTGGTTAAAACACCTCCCTTATGAACCAATTCCTCAATAGGGTGTTTGTTTCCTCGTTAATTGGTACCTGCGGCTTTGGTGCATGGTTATGCTTCTTCTACTTGATCAGTTTGTAACCTAGTTGTATGCCCAGTGAGTGGCACATGACTTCTGGCGAGATGCCTATTAAGTCCAACGGTTTCCAAGCAAATACATCTACATAGGACTCCAGCACCTCCAGCAGAGGCTGAACTTTTGAGCTTGATTTACTTGAGGCTATCCTTCTTATCTTTTCAGGCAATAGCTTTACCTTCAGTAATAGATCTACCTGCTTTGCCTTTCGAGCATCCGTTGGGACATCCATGGTATCAATTGGAAGGGTTTGCTTTGCTTCTTTCATCATGGTAACATATGTTTCCCTAGCCATGCTCTAGTTTTCATGGAGTATAGCTATCCCTCTTAGTGCGAGTACTTTCATGATGAGCTTCTGTATGAAAATGTAAGCATCCACTACTACCAACAAAGGTCGGCCAAGTATTATATTATAAGATAAAGGCATATTCACTACTATAAGACATGAAACACATGACCTGACAATTGAATCATCTCCCAAATGCAAGTTCAGATTGTTCGAGCCTTTCACCTTAACAGGCAGTTTGGATATCCCGATCAAAAAAACTGTCAATTTGTCTAAGGGGCTCAACATTCCCAATGCTTTGTAAGCTTACAAAGTGATGAGGTTCATTGCACTACCTGTGTTCACTAAGATCCTCTACATTAAAAGTCCTCCACAATTGCCTATATGACTAGTGTATCATAGTGGGGTTGTCGAACATGTTTCTCATCTTTTTTAAGAATTGGATGACATTTGCTGAGATTAGCTGATTGGACTCAAGCGAGAAAACTTCATTTGCTTTCCTCTTTTTGGAATTTCCAAAGACATCATAATGTTTCTTTTCTGCAATCACATAATCACCCCTACTAGGGCTCTTTTGCTAGTGCTGCCTTCAACCTTACTGGACTGCCTTAAAGGGTATGCCTTTCATCATTTTTGCTTCCTTTAACCAACTGTCTGAGCCTATCCCTCCTAATTTGATATTCAATCTCTCATTTGAGCTACCTGCAGTCATTGATTTCATATCCTTTCTTCTTGTGAAAAATGTAGTACGATTTTTGTTCCTTGCTGATGCCTTCTCTCATGGGCTTTAACCAATACACCTTTTGATTTTTCTTCATCTATGACAGAACTTACGCTGGGGAGGTGTTAAGATTAGTGAAAATCTCTTCCTTGCCACTATCAACATATAGTTTTAAGACCACATATGATCTATTCATCCCTTTCATAGCCTCGAGCTCATTCCTTCTCGGACTCCCCTTAACTAGCCTGCCCCTCGGGTGTTGTCATTATCCTTTGCCTGCTCATTGTATTTTAGTCTCCTAGATTCATCCATCCAAATGTACTTGTGGGCCCTATACACGAGCTCACTAAAGTTATAAGAAGGTTTTTTGCTCAAGGAGCTAATAAAATCCTGGCATCTGGTATTCCTACTTAGGGCATTAATAATGACTTTCAGGTTTAGGTTCTGGATGTCTATCATCACCATATTGAATCTATCTACATAACTTCGCAAAGACTCTCTCCTCTTTTGAACCATCTGGTAGAGATCAGTCGAGACTCTAGTTGGACAAATGGCCACCACAAACTTTGCCTCGAACATTTCTGCAAACTGTCTAAAGTTGTTAATCGAGTGCTCGAGCAGGTTTTTAAACCATACTTGAGCAGATTTTGCTAGAGTTTGAGGAAAAATCTTGCAAAGGGCCATATATTCTGTGGTGTAAATTAGCATGGAGTGGTGAAATTATCAAACATGGGCTCAGTAATCTATATTTCCATTATAACTAAGTAGGTTCGATAGCTTGAGGTTTAGGAAAGGGACGGCTAGTATGGCTTGGGAAAGAGGGGATCGTAAAATCATCCTGATACTGCTCCACATTGTGATTTTGCTATTGCATTCTTTCTTTCATTAGCATATCAAGCTTGTCGCTTGTTAAAGTTATTCTCGATCCTGATCTTTGTTGGGGCGCAGAGTTTGGATTTTCCAAGGCAGGTACAATATTTATTTGGGCAGTTTGTGATGTTGGCTAGGACATTTGTTGGGCTGTTACATGTGTCAAAGTTGCCAATAGGGCTTAGGCGAGTTGGGGAGTGAGGCCAGGTATGGGGGTCGCGAGTGTTTCAATAGGTAAGCTAGTGATAGGGAGGTTGTGGGAATCATCCTGAAGGGTGGGCTCCAGGGGTGGAAAAATTGAAAGGTGGAGGCCCAGAGTTGTATTACTTTGGTCTTTTTGTGTTTGGTTATTTTCGCCATCAGAACTTATGATTATATAGGGATAAAAGGGTCTACGCTCACTGCACCAAATGATAATAATTTGAAATTACCTGGCTGGTATCAAATCTTGATTGGTAAAATGGGTTGCCTTAATGATACCTAAAAATATAAGAGTGCCGACGAAGGTTCGATGGGGGACACTTCGACGATCAAGCCAGTAAAGGGTGTAATGGGATGTTTTGAGTAAAATTGCTAAGAGAGAGCCCATACCTGATTATATCGTCTATTTATAGGTGTATGATTCAATCTCTCTAACATACTTTCATAGAATTTAATGGATTAGTGTAACATCTCTACTCAAATTTGCTTCACACTCACATGCAAATAATATCAAGCTCTCCTATACCTTAATTATTTCCAAAAGTCTTCTTTAAGCCTTCTCTAACTCTTTCCCTTTCTTGCTATTGGTCCCTTATTCTACATCATAAATTACATTCATAAACATTTATTCTTTACATTCTTTTAGTCTTCATAAATCAAAATTAGCTAGAGGGAAAAGAAGAAGGAATTACCCTAAACTCTAGTTTCTCTTTCCTCTCAACTGAGCAACTAAAAATGGACGGAGTTTAAAGGAGGAAAATGGCAAAAATTCTAACTAATGATGGCTATAAATTCTTCCCAAAAAGGGCCAACCACTCCCTCTATTACTGCCTTCAAGTCTTATTTTTCTTACATGATTCTAAAACAAAAGAGGTGGCAATTCCTTATTAGGCCACTTGTTAGCCCTAGGGAATTTTCCACTTGCTCCCCATAACTATCTTAATCTTTTAAATTGTTCATTACTTTCTTTCTAATGTTTCAATTAAATCCCTATTTTAAATCTTTTAATTGTACATATTCCTACATATGGGTTAAATTACAAATTATCTCTTACTTTTGAATTAATTTCCTCTGTGTCTTATGTTCTATTATATTGCTCACTTTATTCATGCACGTTACTTATACTTTTAAGGACTAAGTTGGGGCCTCATAGTAATAGTTAATTCTTATTTATTATCAACCGGTAGAATTTTAAATTGCAAATGTTTTTAACAAAAAACAAAATTGCAAACATTTGATACCAAAACATTTTTGATATAACTAATTAGATGTGAACACGCTTTTATGTAATAAATTATTTTTAATAAATATTATAATCATATATTTTTATTCACAATTCCAAGAAATCAAACTATATAATATATTAAAAAGTGAAAATATAAAATAAAAAAGACCAACAAACTATAACAAGTATAATTTACTCCAAAATTTCTCCACCTATAATCATGAATAAAATTTTGAGAATCTCAACTTCTTTTAAAGTTAAAATTCAATACTAAAAAGATGAGAGATCAATTATTACCTTAGCAATCAAATATGCAACTGCTGAAAAGATTCAAAATATAATTAAAGGAAAGAATTTGCAATAAAATTATTTAGCTAAAATATGAAAACATTCCTTAGAAAATGTTATAGTCGTAAAAATAGGTAATAACTAATAAGAGATCACATTAAAAGGCTTTTTATTTTTGTGAAGTTCACCTTCATTGTCATGAATAAAAAAAATTATAAATAAAAATTTTGAAAATCTTATCTTGTTTCAAAGATAAAATTCAATGTTAACAAAATGAGAGATCAATTATAGCCTTAAATATCAAAATAAGAAAAAAATTAGACAATTATGGTAATATCTCTGAATTTTATAAGAAAAAATAATGAAAATATATGAAAGAGGTGTATATCTATCCAAGTAAATATATGACAATAAATACAAAAGTAATATTAACAAAATGAAAAAATAATTTGCTTTATTTATAATGTAAAAGTAGGGTTGGATAAAAAAAATGAAAAAATATTAAACCAGTAGTTCAAATAAAGTTTAAATCAATTTATGCGGTTAAATAGTTCAACTGGATATGGATGCGTTGATAACTTTCTTATTTCAATTTTTTCTTATATTCATATCTAGGTATGTAATATGCTATCTTAATGATAGATCTGGAGTGCTAATCAAGATATCGCATCAGGTCGCCCCTTAAATACCCTATGTATCTCTTCAGCTTCTCGTCTATTTGTACCATAGCCTATCTACCTCTAAAGACCTCAACCTCGATGTGCTCACCCTACTCCCTGATCTGAGTGAGTAACTCATTAGCTACCGTAGAGTTACCTCAAATCTCTAACCTGTAGTTGCTAGTTTTTCCCTGATATCTTGCACCTCTATCTAGAGATTGTACTATTGCTAGTAATGATTGTAAGGACTATATAGCTGTAAGTATTAACTATAGTGTTTGATCCTGATGCCTAGTAGACTCTTCCAATGCTACCAACCTCTTAGAGATGTCATCAGATGGAGAAGCTAGAGATGGATGTATATGTGGTACAGATAGAGATGCCTTTAGACATGATGATGATGGTGGAATAAATGGCAAATGAGATGTTGATGTGGATGCTCTTGAATGTATGTAGGGCAAGAACCTCCCAGTCCTTATAGTAGGTAACCACTACCATCTAAAAGGTGATCAAGGATGAGTTAGCGGCAGTGATGATCAATCCAAAAGGTCATGCAAGTCTATCTGCATTTTGAACTCGACATCCAAATCTACCCATTCCTCTTGCAGCTCTTATGGATCATGTGCTTGGCCTGCCTAATTCTTTGGCTGTGGTGGCTATATCGGGCTACCTATAGAGCTGTTGGTGCCTTCTATGGTGGTTGGTCTGCTCACATCCCCCTATGGGTGCATCTGGCACTATAGGGTGCATATCACATCTTTGCCTAGTTTAGGGGACAATCAGCAATCTGTACTCACCCTCTTGCTCCTCAACAGTCTACACTATCATCATGGTGAGTGTTGCCTATAAGTTGATATGTATACCCTCGAAATAGGATCACTAAATCTGCTCTCATCTGCCCTTAATGATAACAGCACCAAGTGATGATGCCCTTCATGTAAATCTATGAAGTGGATTATGTGGATACCTTAACCAGCGAGGCAATGATCTCATGGGTGATTTTCACATGCCTACCCTCCTGCATACCCCATAAGCTAGTGACATCGGTAGAGTTCACTAACCCTAGGCTCTTTATACATCCTAAGTATGAGGTGAATAGGACTCTTTAAATGTACCTAAAGATTTGGGTGGCCAACATGGTACTTTTCGTAGTATTTAACTGGTATATGGCCCCTGGTAGCATCACTACTCTCCATCTATCTTGGCCTATCATCCTAGGGGGTGTGACTACATCTATCCCAATCGGTAGACCCATGGCCTATGTGAATCTGTGGCTTGCAATATTGTGGTGCCTACTTAGTGCCCAAAGCTGGACCATTCTTTCTCTCTAGTGATGTTTGGGTAAGTCTAGAAAGCGGTTGCAAAGAACTTTGCCCCCCTTGCCCTAGTTAGGAGTCTATCAACCTCTTCCATCAACTTTGCCCCCCTTGCCCTAGTGGAAAATAGCCATGTTGATGTGAGATTGCATAACTCTAAACTAGGCAAATATACCAAGTTTGCATATTGTTGGCACAGTTGGCACTCTCTAACGTACCTAGAACAATAATTGTCTATTGTGAGCCAAAAATATTCTTGACATATAATCTTATTGGCTAAGGCCAAATCATTTATATTGGCTCCATGCACTTCTTCTATGACCTTTCTGACCTCATTTTCATCCAAACACCTTAACTAAATTCCATCAGGCTATCTTTTATAGAGCACTTATTCTATAGTAATGAATTGGGTTGACAGCTTACAAATCATTCTTTGGTCCTTTTCGATAGCTTCCTTAGGGAATAATGATTTCTTTAAATAATTTGAAATGTCATAATACCAAGGCATCCTATCATCCACCTCGATATCCATAATCTGTTCATATTCGAAGCATAGTTTATTAAAACTCAAAATCAGCATAGGCTTTATACTTACCCTTTTTGGATTATCCTAGATCGATACTAAGGTTGCTAGAGCATCTGCTAGTTGATTTTCCTCTTTAGGCACATATTTAAAAGTACAGGCTTTAAATTGATTACTCAAAGTTTTTAGGCACTTAAGGTAAGGCAAAAATTATTCTTCTTTGATCGACCATTCATCCCTCGTTTGATAAAATAAGAAAGACAAGTCCCTAAACACTTTTACAAATTCTCCCTAACAGCTAACAAGGCTAACCCAAAAGTGCATGCTTCATATTCAACTTCATTATTTATGGCTTTGTACCTCAGTTTCTTGGCTAGTGGCATCTTTTTTCCTTTTGGGGGTCATTAAGATCACTTTTACTCTCGCTTTTTTCTTATTTACAGCCCCATTAAAGTAAATTTGCCAACCTTGCACTATTATAGCCGTAATGTGCTCAGCAAGAAATTCATAAGTTACCTCTTTTCCTTCTAAAGGCTGATCAACTAGGAACTCCACTACTGCTCTCCCTTTAATGGTTTTCCTAATGATGTATTTTATGTCAAAATCTTGTAGGAGGATTAACCGTCTTCCCATTTTACCTAAGATTGAAGGTGTTTCTTGTAGGTACCTAAGAGGGTTATCTTTAGCCATTACCTGTATCTTATAAAAGTGGAAGTAATATCTCAGCTTCTTTGATACCCATATGACTGCTAAATAAAATTTTTCAACTTCTATGTATTTTGCTTTATAAGGGGGAAACTTCTTGCTGAGGTAATACACTACATACTCAATCCTAAAATCATCTTTTTGAGTCATCATTGCTCCCACTGAACTATCCTCTATAACTAGATACAAAATCATAAGTTTAACTACTTTGGGAGGTCTTAACACCGGTGGATGGATAAGGTATTCTTTGATGGTATCAAATGCTTTTTGGCAATCCTCATTCCAAACTACTAGCCATTTCTTCTTAAGTACATTCAAAATTGGCTTGCAAATTAAAGTTAACTTGGTTATAAACCAGCTAATGCATTGAATTTTCCCTAAGAATCCTCTAACCTTATTTTTCCTTTTGAGGTACCAATATTTCTCTGATAGCCCTCACTTTAAGATCTACCTTTATACCTTTTTAGCTCACTACATGTCCTAGAAGCTTACCTGAGGTAACCATAAAGATGCACTTCTTTGGGTTAAGATAAAGATTGTACTTATCGATCCTCTGGAAGAATTTCTCTAATATCTCAAAAGGACCTTTACATGTAACTGATTTGATCATCATTTCATCTAGATATACCTCCACTTCCTTGTGAAATAAGTCATCAAGTATCCTAGTTGCCATCATTTGATAGGTAGCACCTATATTTTTAAGTTCAAAAGGCATAACCCGGTAGAAATATATACCTGACTTTATTATAAAAGCTATCTTAATTTGGTCCATTATCTTGTTCAGAATCTGGTTATACCCTACATATCCATCCACAAAAATGTTCATGTCATAGACAACTGCACTATCCACCAAGACATCTGTATGAGGTAGGGGAAATCATCTTTAGGACAGGCCTTATTTAAGTCCTTATTATCTACACAAACTCTAGCTCTTCCATCATTCTTAACCATAAGAACTACTTTTGCTAACCATTTGGGGTATTGAACTTTCACTAGGAATATAGCCTCTATCTATTTCCTAACTTCTTCTTTAACCTTTTCAGCCCACCCTGGTCTCAATCTCTTAAGCTTTTGCTTGATTGGCTTATACCCTGGATATGTTGGAATGGCATGTTCAGCAATTTCTTGATCTGTTCTCAACATGTCTTCATAGGTCCAAGCAAAAACTTTTTTGTATTTTTTCAATATTCTCTCAAATTTTTCTCTTTCCTCAGGAGTTATATATGATGTTAATAAAATTTATTTTGGGTTTTCTTTTATTTTGTGATTAAATGAACATGTTTTTGTTGAGCTAATTTCAAATATGAATGATTCATCATCATGATTATGCATATTAAAATCAGAAGAAACACCACACAAGTAAGCAAAATTGTTCATCTTATCAATAAAATTAAAAGAACAATCAATGTTCTCATCAAAAAGTTTAGGAACACAAACAATATCAATAAAAGTATTAGCTGAGGTTTGTTATCTCCACAATAAAGGCAAATACCTGAAGTTAGCATGAAGCTTTGGGAGATGTGAGGAATCCCTATTGCTACTTTCTTTTCCTTACCCTTCTAATTTGACCCGAAAGAAGCTAGTCCCTTTTTATCCTTCTAACCCTTAGCAGCTATAGCAATCTAAATCCATTAGGAATTCTTGCCTAAACCAACATCCAGTAGGAACATATTGATCACTTGAGGACTATCATCAAAGCTACCTTTACCCTCTTTATCACTAATGATTGATACATGAAACCTACTAAATAGTTATTTGGTGATCTCAAGTGCATATACTTGGTTTTCTTTAGCAGTTTTAATGGTGACTACCTAACCATCATGGGAAATCTTAATTATTTGATGTAATGTGGAAGTCACCCCACCTAATTTGTGAAATCATGGTCTTTCTAATAGCATAAAGAAATTGGTCGGTATAGGCAGCACCACAAACTCAACTTCTGTCTTAATGGGCCATGTCTTTACTGTTATTTAAAAATCCCCATAGCTCACCTTTTGGAATTATCATAAGTGGAGATGGTCAAATCAGATTTATTCAACATACTTTCATTCAACCCAAAAGTTGGAATTATCACTAAAGGACAAACATTGATAGAAGACCTATCATCTACCATTACATAGGCAATGTGCTTTCCATTCAGCTGGGCCTTTATATACAGAGAGCGGTTATGATTTCTTCCTTCTATTAAAATATACAAAATTTACTCCAGTCCCTCCCTTAACCAAATTCATCATTTCAGAGGGTTAAATTGTAGCGGTAACAGTAAATTCACTTGTTGGGAATTAATCGGTTACATACATCACATGTATAAGCGAAAATTAAAATTTTTAACCAATATATCTGATCTTTCCATGAATATACAATATAGATATTAATGAGAATAAGAAAAATCACCTTTGATTTTTGTTGAATGGTTATTTTTCCTTCTCACCGGGTTGTCTCAAACCACATTGTCCAAAATTGAACACCTCCAATCGTAATCCACATAAGAGAAGGATCAAATGAACTAAATAACTATTGGAACACAAGGTGGCTGAAATCTCCTTAAATCTAGCAAGGAGAGTAGCGGCTAGGTTAAAAAGAAGAGAGAAATTTCTTTTTCTTTTAAAACTCTTAACCCTAAAATCCCTTTATTTTGGATTTTATAGCTAGGTTAAAAAATCAAACTTTATAATGGGATTGGGCTCTTTAAAATTGCTAGAGAAATATTAAATGGGCTTCTGAAATTATTAATAATTCACTTGGGCTTAATTAAATCCAATTTAAGTCATTTCATAAAGGACTTTGCACATAACCTATAAACTAGGCCCTTTATGCATACACTTGGATTTAATTATCCAAATTAATTCTAAATCCATCCAAATTAAATATGTAGGCTCCATAAAACTTATGAAATATATTTAATTTATTTTAGTGCAAAAATTAGGCCTCAAAGGCCTTCTATATGGGCTTTGCATGGAAGCCATCTTCTGGTGGGCTTCTACGCAAAAACCAAAACCCTGGACCTTTAATTATTTCTCCAACGGACTTATTAACTATTATATCAGCTCTATAATATTTATTGTCCAATAATTAATTATGAAATATAATATTTCAATTAGGTCTATTTTTTAAAATATTTCTAAAAAATTATGCGAACATTTCTACTTGTGCATAATTAATTAAACTTTTTAATTAATTATTCTCTTATTTATTTCTATTCTCCCAAAATAATACCAAATATTATTATCCTTATAATTTTATCATTTTATCCTTTACTCTATATGTGTGTGACCTATTGGGTTTCTGTCCATATTGGTAGTATAATATGTAATTAAAAGTTCTATTCAAAACTCATACAATTTAAACCTCTTTAAATCATTTTATCAATCCCTTATTGATATTTATGATACACTATTATACAAGTCATGAACAGCCTTTAGCTAAGCATCATGACTACCTAAACGTCAGGAGTCAAGTGGTTCTAACTATATCTTTTTATAGAAACAATTACCATATAATTACTCTTTTCACCACTTTTATCTCAATTAGATTCTGAGTATGGATTTATGTCAACTCATATGAATCTAATTATGTTTGTTCTATTAATTTAACTATTATTCCTAAAATGCCTTTTATGGATCCCTATCCATCTTGGCAAATTACTCTGGCCAGAGATTCTCTGAACAAGGCAATTATAAAATCATACGAGATAATTTCTCTTAAAAAATCTGGGATGGTGAATCTTTTATTGATTACTCAACTATCTTCAAGTAGGTCATGATATACCCAACCTCCTAACTATGTTCACTCCCAGTTGGAAGTAAGCAGTTATGGAGTCAAAGTATATCACTTACTACTTATGATAAGCTTGGTGATCTCAAGTCTAAGGATACTTACACAACCGCTATAAAGAGATTCCTCACTGATATAGATTTAATATCCATGTGAGGATTCTCTTTGCAGGTCTTCAATGAACTTGTTCTTCTAACAAGCATCCACATTTTAGCTTTGATCATCTCCCATAATCACAGTTATGAAAACTATTGCTTGAACTATTTAAGAAACATAACATGTGCTAGTCTGTCCAGATTAACAATATCATATATTGTTAATTCTATGACTAAGGATATTTAGATATTATCACATTTGCATGCAATAGACATCTCATATCATGAACACTTTCATGCTTTCCTTTGCACTACATTTATAATATCAGGACTTCATTTATTAATTTAAGATATACAAACACATGTATTTAATACAAACACACACACACACACACATATATAATACATCCCTTTTTATATGGGCTTTAAGGTATACTCTCTAACATCACTTAGAGCTTCCACCACCTTTTATCTGTACAAGAGAGACTATTGCAGTAAATCCCAGATGGAAATCTATGTATTTATTTTCTTCAACTGCTTAATTATCTGATCTTTCTTAACTTTCCTTTCTATAGGCATTGTGGTAGAAGCTGGTTGCTTCTCAACCTCCAGGGCCACTCTTCTACTTCTCGTGACTACCTTTACCTTTTCTCTTCTCTAACCTCTTTTTCATTTTCAGTATTTGAAATCCATATGTCAATGGGTGCCAAGGCTCCTTCATCCTCGCTCTCTGTAGGGGTATCCTAACAATCAATCATCGAAACTAACCAATTTCCTTTACTTGGCTCTATTACTTTAGGAGGAGAATGGGTAACGGCCATATACTTGTTCTCATATAGATTTCTCATCATGTACCATTTAGGTAGACTAGACCCAATCATAAACACTGGAGGTGGAACAACATTATAACCTCATTTATTCTTCTATCTCTCTTCTAAGGATATGAAATCTGCTTGCTATATATCAGATCCTAAATTTTATTCCTCAGGCTATAATAATAATCAATTAGGTTCTTAATATGTTGATATTATGAACAATAATGATCCTTCCTATGGTGGGACAACCACTCACTCTTTGCAGGCTTTAGGGATAATAGTTGAAGCTTTACTTCCTTACTTAAATAGTCCAGGACCTAAGATAGCGACTTATACAAGTTGGAATAATGCCTCTGACTAGCCTCTGTGGTGAACACTTCTACAGTCTTACTAGTTCCATTTGACCCTCTACTGTTCCTAACTGCCCTATTATTACTAAAGTTTCTTTTGGCATTCTCATTGCTTACCCTTTTGGATAGGTATTCTCCATCAGCTTCTATGGCTATGTTCTACAATGACTCCCAGTCCTTTAGACCCTTTATCTTTAAACCATCCCTCTTATACGAGCTTACATTTTTAATGAACAGCCTAATATGATCACCTATGTCGGGTTTTTTCTTAATCTCCATCACCTTATTCCTCCACATAGTGAGCTACTCATGAAAAGATTCATCATGCTTTTACTAGAAAAGTTTGAGGTCTTTCAAGGTGACCTCCATTTTGGTATTGCAGTTATAGTGCTTGAGAAATTCTTCAATCAAGAGATCTTAATCATTTTTAGTATGCCTATCCAACCTACGATACTAGTCAATTGTAGGCCATATCAAGATCAGGCAAAAATACTCTACTTTTTGTTTATTTATCAAGTTTATCCCTTTTATAATAAGTTTATACTACCTCACATGGGCTGAAGGGTCAAAAGTACAATTAAATATCAAAAAATTAGACATTTTAAACCTTTAGGGCAATGGCTCATCCCTATCCAAATCCCTATCTTTAGGGTTCAGACCGCTACCAGCTAACAGTAATATAGATATAGCCTCAATCTTCACTTTCATCTTTTTAAAAGCTATATTCTTAGCATTATGACCTTTAATCCTTATATTCATTGCTAGAGGGATATATTCCTTATCTTCCTCTTTCATAAAATCATCTTCAAGTTCATACCTCTTTTCTCTTTTTGATTGGTCTCAAGGCACAACAGCTTTAGCCGTGGTAGCTTCCCCAATATATGCTAGTTTTGCTGCTTTATGAGCATATCCTATAGGTCAAGTTTTAATGTTTAGTGCTATGGAAGCCACTGTCCCACCAATCATGGTCATAAGCCTTTTTTAAAATCTTAAAACCTCATATCCAAGCTCTGATCTAAATCATCCTGCACTATCAAAGTCCCTTCTGGAGTCATATTTATCCTTTCCTTTAGGAATGGAAATCTTGCCATCTTATCATCAACTACTTTTACAATCTTATTCACCCTTCTGGTCCTATTTAATTGATCATTTGCCATTTTTTATCTCACTTTTTGATTTCCTTTTAATAACTAACTTGAACTCAACTCATAATTGACCTTTGAACCAAATTTTAAACCTAAACTTAACCTCAATAGCTTTGATATGGATCTTCAAACCAGAAGATCACCTGGCCCTCTAGACCACTTAGAAGAGTTTATGATGGTTGTAAGAGTCAAATGTTAGGAATGATACATAAGTATGGTCTGTACATAATGCATGAATGCAATACATGTTTTCGTTAGGCATCAATTATAATCACACATAAGCATAGATAAAAGCCTTTTAACCTTATTACTCCTACGCAAGATGTCATGCAATCTTTCTCTAGGTATACTTAGCCCATGGGTCAACAGAGGACCCAATAGACACATATGGTGCACGGTAAAAAATTTACAACATAACCTCACTAATTAAAAGTGCAGGCATATGAGTTTTGACCATTATATATTTTGACTAACTTATACAGATCCAGTTAGGCCCATCGAGGTATGATAACCTTTAACTGGTACCCTTTTAATTTGTTTGAGTTTGGTCAATACATAAAGGTCCATATAGCATGAAAATTATGGTTATACAACCTAGGAGAAGTTGTTATTATTGCTACATGAGCTTAAGTTAAGGATGATAAAACTTTAGGGCTATCTAAGTATGGCCCCTACCAATAGGTCTAGCTCATCACGAGCATAATGATCGATAGGTCACCATTTTATATTTCATTTGGTACTAGACTTGGGTTGGTAGGTCTTTTTGACACCTTTTTACATTAAGTGAACGTAAGGCATATTTTAGGATAACACTGAGGCTAACTTAATTTCAAGGCTCTAAGATGTATGTAATAAATGCAATTTAAAAAAGAGATATGATTAATGATAAAACCTAATTACAAAGAACTTAACCAATATGGTTTTAGAAGTAATATCTCTTTTACCCTCTTAGAGTTGCCACTATGACGTACGCTAGAGCCATGCTCATTTCCAGTTGGATTCTCGAAAGCCCACTTTTAGGATCCGAGATAAGAAGATGCTTACTTTAACTTATAAATTGGTTACTTTGCAATAAAGAGGGATCAAACCTAAATTATTATTGGTAGTCAACCCATGAAGATATATACTAATAGGCCCAAAAAAGGTAAGTATCATAGAGTCTCTATCCAATAAAACGTCAAAAAATGATTCTCGACTTTTTGATGCCCAAATAGAGATTAGTATTTGGGACATCACTCTTATTAGGCATCTTGATTAGGTGTTATTTTATAACTAAATTTTAAATTTTAATCCCCTCTTCTCTTTCACATGATGTAAGCAATATAATTAAATAAATATCTCAATCATAGCAAAGAAAATGATAAATAAACACTTAAAAAAATAAATTCCTACTTAAATTATTACATAAGCAAATCGTCCATTAAAGAAAAAAAATTACATAAATAAATTGGGGCATTCATCTAGTTTGAGAACATTGGCTCCCTTATGCATATTTAAAAAAGCCTTTTTCTTTATCTCTTTTATTTGGCTTTGGATGAAAAATTGGATATTAGTCAAAGTTTTAAAGGAAAACCTAATTTATTTAATAGAAATCGTTTTTAAAAGCCTTTTCCTTTTAAGCATGGAGAAAAATCCCTTTTTTTACTAACTATTACATCCCCAAAATAAAGATACATCCAAAATATCAAATAAATAAACAAACATAAAAATAATTAAAAAAATTAACAAAGCTAACATAATAAATAAAAATAAATAATAAAAGGAGTGACTAAACAAGATAACTAGGAACGAACGTGGGTCATCAACTGACCAATGCATGAACCCTAATGCAAGCTGCCTCGTAAAAATCCTCCCAAGGAAAAAATATACTTACTCATACAAAACAACACAAAAGGTAAATAAATTAGTATCATAAAAATAAATACCACAAATATAGTAAAAAAACATAATTATGAATGTGTAATGTAGAATGAAGAAAATGTAGACAAAATCATACAGAATAATGCATAAGAATTATACAAATAAAAAAAATCATTAATATCATAAAATACACATAATACATTACAAAAATACCTAAAAATAGCTACAGAAGCCCATAAACAAGCAAATGATGCCCCAACTATGCGAAAGGTGGGATGAGAGGAAGATCCCATGATGTCTCATCTATCGCTTTGATAGATGGGCATCCATCGGGTCTTCTTCCAGTTCGTCACCACTGAGAAGAACAAAATGCAGGAAAAATCATGTAAAAATCATACAATAATACATCTTAACTCTAAACATGTGAAAATCAAGTCCCAAAATGATGTAAAACAATGCTTTAACATCAAATCATGCATAAAATACAACAAAACATAAAAAAAACCATACACTAATAGAATAATAAAAAAAGCTCAAAACCATAACAATTAAGGAATTTTATTCTAAACACACTATTAACATGTCTATTACATTTTAGCATGCAAATAAATCAAATGCAACATTCAGACACAATTATTCCAATAAAATTTAATGATTTATGCATGGCAATTCTTTAGAGAGAGAAAATAAAGCATAGAAAGAGCCTATAATATTACTCTTAGGAGATATTCTGACTTTGAAATTTTTATAGTCCAGATCTCCACTCTAAATTGGTTTTTTATTTTCAGAAAAATCAATGAAAATCGTATGTATTTATGTGTTTTTTAATCAATGAAGTTGTTAGAATAATTGAATCTTAGAGAAAGGAAGAAATCAATTTTCTTCTTTCTTAAAATTTGCCTCTACAAAGAAATGATTCCCCTCCCTAAAAAAATCCTAAAAATTATCTTTTTATATCTAGGTTAGAGTTGGATTTGGATTCCAACTCTAACTTTCTAAACCTAGAGATTTTTTCCAAAAAATTCGGATGAAATCCCTTTTGACACTTTTTTTTTTGAATTCCAAAAATATGGGAATTCTGAAAAATAAGCCATAGACTGGTGCCCCTCATTGAGATGTAGTTGTCTTTCAAGCCAACATCCCTAAAATATCCCTAATCTATCCTGTATATGAGAGAAAAAGCTACAAACGGGCACCCTTCATGTTATAGACGAGCATCTGTCATCTCTGATGGCCTAAACCAAGATTTTTATGCATCTTTTGTCAAAACACTTGAAAATACTTGGAAAATCATAAAAATATTTTAGAAAGTGTGAGAAATTCATAATTGAAGCTTTGAGATCTGAACCTATTGTCAGTAATATACTATTTTCTCATCATTAGATAACCTTAATCTAGACTGCCTTAGGTCACGGTATCTACACATAATTTTATGACATTTAAAATTGTTTAGAAATGTCAATATTCCCAAAAAATGCAATGGAGAAGGATCAAAGGATGATTAAAAAGTGTGTGCAATTATTAGCATAGATGGAATTTTATACAAGAAACTTGTCAATGGTATTCAGTTGAGGTACCTAAATGAGGGAGAAGCTAAGAAGATAATGGAAGAAACATATGCAAGGATTTATAAGGCCTACATGAATGGCTTAATGCTTATAAAAATATTATGCATTAGGGGTTCTTCAAAATAACTATAGATAGCAACTGCTCCAAGTTCGTGTGGACTTAAGCCACTTGCTAATTTTAAAACTATGCAATTTCATATCTTTAGGGACTTTTACAATTCAGGGTATAGATATCATCAGGAAGGTCCATTCGATAGCTTCTAATAGATACAAGAATATAGCAACTACCATTGACTACTTCTTAAAATAGGCGAAAGCTCAATCTTTTAAGAAACTAGGGGCATGGGAAATGGCCTAATTGATTGAGAAGAATATGATCTATAGATACTAGGTACCTCATCATATGGTGTAAGATAATGGAGTCTAATTTTAAGTTGAAACTAGATAGATACTTCAGTAATATGAAATCCAACATCACCATTCTTTTCCTTATTATTCGTAAGCAAATAGGGCGATTGAAGCAAAAAATAAGAATTTAAAGAAAATCTTTTCCAAAATAGTATAGACCTATAAAGATTGGGTTGAGAAGTAACCATTTGCACTATAGGGATATTAGACTACTATTAGGGCTTTGATAGGAGCCACCCCTTTTTGGTTGGTTTATAGACTAGAGGCAATAGTAGAGATTGAGCTATAGTTCTTGAAGATTGTATTAGAAGCGAAATTTCTTGAGGTAGAACATCACAGGCTAATACAACTAAACTTATTGGATGAAAATCGAATGAGGGCTTACTATCATAATCAATTGTACCAGAAGAGATTGGCTTAAAGCAAGTTTAGGCCTAACTAGGAATGACCTTTTGTGCTGAAAAAGATATGACCAAAAGCAACAGCCATTCTCACCTACAGTGATGGAAATGAATTTAGGGAGCTAGTTAACATCGACAAGTTGAAGAGATGTTAGGGGTTAAAGAATTAAAAAAAAAAGATAAAAGTAAAAATAAAAAAGGAGAAAAGAAGAAAGAGAAATCATGTAGGTCAAAAATCAAAAAAGGCAACCTTGCTAAAATTGGGCACCTAACTAGGATAAAAAAAAAGTGTCTTAGGCTAAAGTTAGGGATTTAAGAGAAAATAATCAATCAAGAAAATTTGTGAGGGTTGATTGATGATAGTAGTTGGATGTAAATAAGATATCATTCTTAGATATTAAAAGGAAGTGCATGTTTTTTATGTTAAATATTTGTCGTGATTATTTTTGTGTGATGTCATCAAATAAGAAAGTATGCATGAGTGTAGTTATATAAGAAAAATAATTCATAAATGAAAGGAACTTTATTATATAACAACAACAAGCAAAAGCACACACTTGAACATCAGTCAATCATTACCCACTTGGGCCATTATTTATACAGATGTTGTTATCATAAAAAAAACCAAGATCAAGCTCCTTGATCCCTCATACCACCTTCACCTCTTTAATGCCTTAACCAGAATACTATATCATCAACTGCTTTAAGAATCCACTTATGATGTCTAATTGGAGACATAAAATCACAAGATATGGAGAGGGAAATGTTGGTTGTCATGAGCAAGTACCTCTAAATGTCATGATAGATTGAAAGGAAAAGGGGATTCAATTCGCCACCTTCTAAGGATAGAGGGGTATGTACTATGTCTTCTTTCTCCCCATATTGATGGGCACATCAGGTAGTAATGCAAAAGGTAGCCCTTTGAAAACCACACAATCGTACACATTCAAAATGGCCATCCTTGGTAACATCTTAAATCTTATCCATAGTGCCATGAAATGCACCCTTGATGCCATTCTCGACATAATAAAATTGATATAGCCTACATCGATCTCTAAAAAATCACAAAGTATACTAAAGGATTATTATAGGAGGTTAAGGTTCCAACATCCTCAACTTTTCCTGCGGCCCAATTAAAAAAAATAAAATGGTAAGTATAAAAGCCATTGAAATAAGATTGGGTCTATTTTAGGCATAACTTAGGTACATAATCATATGAAAATCCTTAAAATGATACATTTTCCATTAGGGAGCGCACTTCCTTCAAACAAATGACTAAAAAAAATTATATATAATAAATATATATGAAGCAACAGAGGGTTGCCAGTGAAAAGGGTATCAGGGTCTGATTGTATGGAATTTAGACCCAATAGAGTCTCCAACAAAATGAGAGGAAAAGAGGTCAAGCCAAGATAGATTCCATAGACTATTCTAAAAGGGCTGTAATCACCAATCAGTCTATCTACACTGGTCATAACCGGATAATTCGCCAAGCATATAAATAAAATGGCACCGGTCGGGTAAATTGGGCAATTTGTATACAAATACAGGTAATAAAAAAAAGATGTCCAGAATGACAGGGCTATCACTACCAATGTTATTAAAATTGGACCGAATAAAGAACCGATAAGGCTGGAGATTCATGGTTCGATCGGTTCAATCGGGTTCGATCGGGTTTTTTTCTATTTTTAAAATATTATAATTATTATAATTTTTTGAATATTATTGCATAAAAATTAAAAAAAAATATTCATCAAATATTAAATATATGTCACGAATATTCTAATAATAAGTTATAAAATATAATTTTAATTTTATTATTACAAGTGATTAATTATGGATTATTGAATATCATATGTTAGAAACATAAAAATACAATTATATCATGAAAATAATTTCATGTTTAGATGGAGTACTAATAAAGTAAACACAAAAAATATTAACCTTGCATATATGAGTATAATTATATTTAATTACAATAAATTCAAATAGATAATAAGTATATTAAATTATTAAGTGACATTTTTAGAATTTAAAATACTAATTTTTTAAATAAATAAATAATAAAAATTTAATATATATATGTGTATATTTTAAATTTTCATTATTTATTTATTTGGAAAAAATAGTATTTTAAATTCTAAAAATATTACTTAATAATTTAATATGCTATTACAATGATCCAAATGGATAATAAGTATATTAAATTATTAAGCGACATATATTTAGAATTTAAAATACTAATTTTTTCAAATAATATATATATATATATATATATTTGATTACAATGAATTAAAAATATAATAAGTATATTAAATTATTGAGTGATATACTTAAAATTTAAAATACTAATTCTTCATGAACAACCATTCAAAATTTCATGCACAAAAGTGTTAATTGCCTCTGGACTGTACATTGATTTTCTGGCTTCAACTCTTCAAAATTACGAAATTGACCCAGAACTTTTTATTTCTTGCAATTAAGTCATTTTCCTTCAAATTGATCATGAAAAACACCAAAACTAACAATTAGCCCTTAAAACAAAAATTTAAATATTTAAACTAAAATTCAACCAAATTAAAGCTAAATAAATTCAATAAAACACTTAAAATCATACTAAAAATATCATATAATTCACAACTATCAAATACCTTATACTTAAACTTTGCTCGCCCCCGAGCAATTTAGAACAATCCAACTCCTCAAAGTAATCAAACTCAAATAAAAAATCATAAATTTCAAAACCAAGCTTAACAATTAACAAAAGCACTTAATAAAATTTCTAACCAGAATAAATTCAAATAAGACAATATGAGTTAGTTTCCTTATGTGTGTGCAAGACCAAAATATTTTAAGTATTTTTCAAATCAAAACATCAATGCCAATATATAGTAAAGCTTAGAATAAATGTACACATATGTATACAAATAGTTTCGTGCTTGAAACTCTAGAAACACCATATGCCTTTCCTTTAGCATCGAAACCTGAAGGTCATCTCCGCTGAACAACATAAAACAATAACTTAAAATCACTTAGGTCTTTTAAAGGTTGTAATAAGGCTAAGGTTGTTGGTTATCAAAGAATGGATAAAAGATCAACAACATGAATAACCACTTTAAGATAAAATAGATTAATAATTCTAACTTTTCATCCCATTAACTTAAGCAATAAAGAACATAGCTAAACTTTCTCAACCCTTCATAATTCAAATCTCTTATGAGAGAGAAAATTATTAAAATTCTCTCAATTTCATAACTCATGCCCTTTTCAGAAGAAGTCACAATTGATTTCATTTGTAAAATACCTGACACTTAAGATTTTTGCCATATATGCTAGCTTTATTGCAATATTTCTTTCTTTCTTTCTCTTTTTCTCTCTTTTTTTTTTAATTGGCATTGTTATTGGCAATACAATAATAACATGGGTAATCACAAGGTAACATTTCACTATTTACTTGACTTTAATAATAGTCCTCAATAATAAGATAAAAAAACATCTTACCCATCAAGATCCCCGATTTTTATTAATCCATTCAATCCTAGAGTGGCCAAATCTAGAAGGAAAGATAAAAGTTTTTTAGGCTATATGGTTAATATATGAGTGTAACAAGAAAAATATGGCATGCATCAAGCATACCTCATTTGACTCAAAATGGCTAATAAGGAATAACTATGCATATAGGGTAAGGAAAACAAGTTAAGATATGGCTTAACAAAAAAAATGTTGCCTAGATCACTTTCTAGCTTGTTTTAAGTTGCTTTTATGCTTTGAAGGGTGATGGGTAAGATTTTAAGTGCTTTAAAAAGATAGGAACTAACATATATTAATCAAGTTGTTAATTAAACTAGCTAGAGATTTATCAAACAACATACTTGTTCTACTTCTAAGCAAAGATTCTAACTTGCACATTCTAAAATGCAAGTTTAATATGTTCAAAATTTTGAGGAGAAACTAGGGCAAACTAAGTTTTTGTGCAAACTAAGTGATAATTTTGAATACATTTTGTTTCTAACAAGCCTTATAAACTTTAAAAGCAAATAAATTAAAACTACCATTCAAAGTTACTACAGTAATATCCTAAACACAGAATTTCAAAATAAAACACAAAAACAAATAAAAACATTAAACTAAAATAAATAAAAAAACACAAATTCATGAACTAAAATGAGGGTAAGATGTGTTTACTTCCTGAACAAAATTGAGCTTACTAAGCTCTACCCCCTTCCAAAAAGTTTGATGTCCACAGTAAATACATAATGAACTAAGATGATGGAGGCGGGGTGGTGGGTAGTGTCTCCAAAAATCATGCACAAATGTCTCTAAGGTATGCTTGACTTCTAAAATAGTATCTTGCATGGTCTCAATTCTGCCTTGCATCCTATCCTGGCGTGTTTGCTAGGAATCCAATCGACTACTCAACTGGTTAAGATAAGCCTTTATCTCTGGTGTAACTACAACATCCACTAGTAGATTCTTTGCTTGAGCTACACAATCTACCGGCTGTGCATCCCGAGGCTCATTAAAAAGAATACCATTTTCCCATAAATGCTCCTTTCTTGTTGTCCAATGATAATGCGGCCTAGGTAGCAAGATCTTTATTCGTTTAAGCATGACGTTGTCAATGCACAACATATCCCTATCAAGTGGATCGCATAAGGTGGGGTGAGCAACCACCTCTACTAAAACTGTAGCCATCCAACCAATGGAGATGGCATGAACATTAGATGGCATCTTCTGCAATTTCTTTATCCTCTGTGTTATAATCAAAGCACCATTAATGAAAATACCATCAAGCATATAACGAAGACGCATACTCTGCGAGGTATTAATTGTATTAAGGTTATTCAAACAATTATAAACACTTTTGGTTAAAAATCAAAGAATGATCCTCAAAGCATGATCCCTTAAAGCATGAACTTTACATTTTCCTCCTTTTCATGGCTCAGGATTCAATGGATCTTGGATTCGCTTTCAATTTTCCTCAGCAAAGGTATCAGATAATTCCACTAAAGCATCTGGTAAGAATCCTAAATGTTCTAAAAACTGCTTGAAAGTCATAGAATATCCTTTCTTCCCGAGTTTAAAACCTATTGTGCCAGTATTATCACTGTCTACCTTAAAATAATACTCAAAGAAATACAAGAAATAACGAGCAAGGTTGGGATAAACTTTTGGCTTATGATTAATAAACTTCTCCCAACCAATATACTGAATCAAAGGTAGCACCTCATTCCATAAGTTTTCAGCAGGAATATTGAGAAAGAACTGACTGAGATACGTTGGTTGTACATAGGTGCAGACGTTGAAATATTCAAACTTAGCAGTCTTGGCTTTGTCAACATAAGATAGGATGCGTATACCAGATGAACTTAAAGCTTCAGAATGTTTACCCTGCTTAGGTGCCATTGAAAAACAAAGATAACAAGAAATGAGTAAAGTGACTGATAGAAGAAAAACAAATTAGGAATATATGATCATGGCCAATTAATTTCATGGAAATGTAAAGTATACCATGAAAAGGAATTTGAAGAGCACACAAGAGGAGTGTAAAGATGGAACAATATGCCAAGGAATGACCAGAAGCAACATGCAATTCTAAATCAAAAATTATGCCAAAAGAATCAAAGAAACAAAGCATCTGTAATGAAACTTAGTTACAAAAATGTCATAGTAAAATATGTATTAACAAGCATAATTGACAATGGAGAAGTAACTAAATATAAGATGAGTCAAAATATATGCCAATCTTGATAAATAAGAAAGCATACTTTAAGAAACAAAGTCACTTGGGCATTTTATAGAGTAGGTGATATGCACATGTTGGATAGGCAAAATGGAGACAATTTCAAGGAATATGAGCGCCAAAATATACACTAAATAACACAAGCAAACCTATTAGATAACCAATATTCAATTTTTGAAAAAAAAAATGAGACTTGAATAACAAATGTGAAGTTGAAAAACACCTAAAATGTCTAACATACCTATGCCAAGTGCAATATTCAAATGAAATGAAATGTGCAAATTAAAATTTTAAACACAAAGCACTTACTTGAAAGTACTGTCAGGGAGATTTGAGCAAGATAATGTAGTGAAGTGTGTAAAAATGGTGAAAAAGGGAAGGGGATGTGTGTGTAAAGAAGAAGAGGAGGAGAAGAAGGTGAAGAAGAAGAAGAAGAAGGAAAGAAGAGATGAGGGAGAGAGAAAGTGGTGGTCGAAAAAATGAAGTGGACAGTGAGAGAGACTAGATGTGAAACGGTGTGATCGATCCATGCCTAGATTGTATGGGGGTGGTGAAGTGAAGGAAGAAAAAAATAAGATGCATAAAGGAAAAAGAAAAATATAGTTCAGTGGAGGGGTGCACGATCGCGCAGGCATAAATGCCTGGGCCTGCATGATCGCATGGGAAAAGTGGCATTGGCACATACCAATGCAGGTGGAAGAGCAAATTTGTGCATGTGGGGACGCGGGGGCACATGAGGCGGTTGCCCTAACGCGCGGCTACGAGACTTTAAATTTATTCTGTTTTATGCCTAAATTCCCTAAATTCACTTCTAATTTCTCTTTTGCAACTACATGACTCCTATAATCTATTTTTCCTTCAAAAATGGCTCTTCTTCTTAAAATATGAACATTACTTTCAAAAATTTGCTTATGAAGGCCAATTTAATCAGTATGATCAAAATTGATCAACTACATCCAACTTCTATTTTTGACACCCTTAAATTCCATCAACTTTTTATTTAACTCTGCAATTATTTGAATTCATGAATCTAAACTAAAAAAAAAAACTTAAACCAACCAAAAAGACAAACCAATAAACATGTACCTACTTAGGAAATAAAAACAAAAAGGGAAGAGATTTAAAATTATGAGTTTAAACATCCTCAACTAGACTTTCAAACTGATTTTAGTAGTCCCAAAGCACTATGGTTGCCTCATCAACCTCATGGTGTCCATTTTTATACGGTTTGAGCCGATGATCATTCATCTTGTATTCACGTCCATCCCTTGGATTTTTTATGGTCATGACTCCAAAATTATTGCTTGACAAGACTTGGTATGCCTCGAGCCATTTGGATTTTAGCTTTCCTGGAAATAAGCGCAAATGATTGTTATATAATAACACCAACATTCCTAGAGCAAAGTCTTTTACCTTTAAATGTTTATCATGCCAATGCTTCATTTTCTCCTTGTAGATGGCTGCATTGTCATATGACCATTGTCGAATTTCTTCAAGTTCATTAAGCTGCAATGTCATCTTTTCTCCTGCACTTCTCAAATCAAAATTAAGGAATTTCGTAGCCCAATATGCTTTATGTTCTAAATCAACCAGAATGTGACATGCTTTTCCAAAGACTATTCGATAAGGAGACATTCTGATATGGGTCTTAAATACGGTCCTATAGGCCCAAAGAGCCTTATCTAATCTTTGGGATCAATCTTTCCTAGAGTAATTCACTATCTTTTCTAAGATTGATTTCAATATCCTATTAGAGACCTTTAATTATCCATTCGTTTGAGGATGGTACGTGGTAGTTATCTTATGGTTGACACCAAATCTTCGAAGCAAGTTTCGAAATTGATGGTTGACAAAGTGTCTGCCTCCATCACTTATAATGGCCCTTGGTGCTCCAAACCTAGTAAAAATATTTTTCCTAATAAATTCAAGCATGACTCTGGCATCACAAGTTCTAGTGGCTGTTGCTTCTACCCATTTACTAACATAATCCACAGTTACTAAAATGTATTCAAAACCAAATGAATTTGGAAATGGTCCCATAAAGTATATTCCCCATACATCAAAAATTTCTACCTCTAACATATTGTTTATAAGCATTTCATCCTTTTTAGAGATATTACCTACACGTTGACATATATCACAAATCTCAATAAAAGACTTAACATCTTGATATAGAGTAGGCCAAAAGAAACCTGATTGAAGAATTTTATGTGCCGTACGATTAGGCCTATGATGACCACCAACTTCTCTTCCATGGCACTGTCGCATTATATTTGCTTGTTCCTCTTCCAAAATGCATCATCTAAGCACTTGATTCGAACAAATCTTGATGAGGTATGGATTATCCCAAAGATAATGCTTGGCATATGCTTGAAGCTTTTTTCTTTTATTGCCAAGTGAAATCTTTATGAAGATATCCTCTTGCAAGGAAATTGGCTATATTAGTGTACTAAGGAACTGAATTTTCATAAGTATATAAAGCATAAATATGTTCATCGGGAAATAAATAAAAAATTTCTCCCTTTTCAATATTAGAATGATCTAGTCTAGACAGATGGTCAGCTACAAAATTCTTAGCTCTTGTCTTGTCCTTTATCTCAATATCAAACTCTTGCAATAGCAAAACCCAACAAATAAGCCTCAATTTAGAATATTTCTCAGCAAAAAGGTGTTTTAATGCAGTATGATCCTTCCACACAGTAACTTTGGAACCAAGAAGATAAGATCTAAATTTTTCAAAAGAAAATACAATTACCAAAAGTTCTTTCTCTGTGGTTATATAGTTAACCTGAGCTCCAGTGACTGTATGACTGGCATAGTAGATTGTGTAGAAAATCTTCTCCTTTTGTTGGCCTAACACTACTCCTACTGCATAGTCACTAGCATCACACATAATTTCGAATGGTAAACTCCAATTCGATGATGTTATGATCGTTGCAATGACGAACTTATGCTTTAATGAATTAAAAGCCTGCAACCACTCATCATCAAAGTTAAATGTAGCATCTTTAAGCAATAAATTAGACAGTGGCTTAGCTATTTTTGAGAAATCCTTAATAAACCGACGATAAAACCCTACATGACCAAGAAAACTTCTAATACTTTTAACACCAGTCAAATGAGGTAATTTATCTATAACATCGACTTTTACTCTATCTACTTCAATTCCTTTGTCAGAGATCTTATTCCCTAGAACAATCCCTTCTCCAACCATAAAGTGACATTTGTCCCAATTAAGAACAAGGTTAGTCTCTTGACACCTTTTTAAAACTAATGCAAGATTATGCAAGCATGATTCAAAATCACGACCATATAGTGTAAAGTTATCCATGAAAACTTTCATCAATATTTCAAGAAAATCATGAAATATAACCATTATGCATCTTTCAAATGTGGCAGGGACATTACAAAGACCAAAGGGTATCCTTTTATATGCAAATGTTCAGTAGGGACATGTAAATGTGATCTTTTCTTGGTCCTTCGGGGCTATAGGTATTTGCATATACCCCGTATATCCATCTAAGAAATAGTAAAATACATTTTCTACTAATATTTCTAACATTTGGTAAATGAAGGGTAATTGAAAGTGATATTTTCTAGTGGTATTATTTAATTTCCTATAGTCTACACATACTCTCCGTCCCGTCACTGTGTGTGTAGGGATTAATTCATTATTTACATTGGTTATCACTATCATAACCCCTTTATTAGGTACACATTGAACTAGACTAACCTAACTACTATCAGAAATGAGATAAATAATACCTACATTAAGGAGTTTAAGTACCTTATTTTTCACCACTTTTTACATTGCTAGATTTAGCCGCCTTTGGGGTTGTACCACCAGCTTGAAGTCATTCTCCATAGGTAACCGGTGCATACAATAACTGTGGCTAATTCCTTTTAGATTAGATGTTGCCCAACCAATTACTCCTTTATGTTCTTTGGGTACTGCAATGAGTATCTTTTCTTCTAAACCTATCAATAAAGATGAAATAATTACTGGTTTTGCATTATCCTTTAAAAATACATACTTTAAATGAGATAGAAGCATTTTCAGTTCAGAATTTCCTCCCTCGGGAGGGGACGGTTCATCTTTCACATCTTCATCTTCACTATGCTCTTTTTCCAAATCTTGTATCAACTCTTTTTCCTTGGCTTCCAATTCCTTTTTTTTTGCCTCGGATGCATCAAACATTCTTGAAGTTTATCATCTAAAGTGATTTTTGCTTGTTTTTCTTTGACACACTCTTGAACACTATCAATAAAACAAATAAATTCTTCAAAGTTATATTAGGGATGTTTCATCACTTTGCTCACATTGAATACCACTGGTTCCTCATTGAACCTCAAAGTGATTGTTTGGCCATGAACATCGACTAAAGCTCTCGCTGTGTTCAAAAATGGTCTACTCACTATCAAAGATATCTTTTGATCCTCCTCTATGTCCATAACCACAAAATCCATCAGGAATATAAAATTTCCTACTTTCACCAATAAATCCTCAATAATACCCTTCGGCCTTTTCACATATCTATCCACCAACTGTAGTGTCATTCGGATCTCCTTGATATCTCTTAAGTTTAATTTCCTGCAAATTGAATAAGGTATTAAATTAATGCTAACACCCAAAATCATATAAACCATGTCCAACAAAGTTACCTCCTAATTTGCAAGGTAAGGTAAAACTACCAGGATCTTCTAATTTTTTGGAATTTTATTAATTAAAGTAGCACTACAATTTTCAAATTGTTGGATTGTTCCCACACCTTCTAGCTTTTTCTTATTAGTGTAAAGCTCTTTTATGAATTTAGCATATTTAGGCATGTGCAATAAAATTTCGGCAAATGGTAAATTTACATGTAACTTTTTAAACATGTCTAAAATCTAGTTAATTGCTCATTTTACTTTTCTTTTCTAGCTAAAGTGGGGAAAGGTAACTGAGATTCATCAAGAATAGTAAAAATAAGTTTTTCCTTATCTTTACCTTTCTCAACAGTAGGAGGTACTTTTTCAGTATTTTTAAAATTAGAAACAATTACCTCCATTATTGGTTCCATCCTTTGAGAAGAATTCTTACCAATTTCATCTTTTTCTCGCTCTTTTCCACTTTTTAAGGTGATTGAATTGGCTTCCTCTTTTTGATTGTTGTCATCATTAGATGGAAAAGTTCTTTGATCCCTCTTGGATAGTGAGTTAGCAAGTTACCCCATTTGATTTTCTAGGCTCCTAATGGATGCCTCTTAGTTTCTCATCCAAATTTCTTAAGATTTTCACCTAGCATCTTGACTAGCAATAATTATATTTTGAGAAGCCATGAAATTTGCAATAATTTCCTTTATATTAGTTTTTTTCTTGTAAAGGTGGGGATTGAGGTTTTTGAAATCTAGGTGGTTGATGATATGTAGATAGGTAGTGTGGTTGGGATTGATTTTGGTAATGTGAATGGTTATTATTTTAGGTGGCTTGGTTTTGATTAAATGGAGCCCTATGTTAAGGGTTAGAGGTGGATGCTTGATTCCCTTCTCTCCATGAAAAATTAGGATGATTTCTCCATCCCGGGTTATAGGTATTACTATAAGGGTTCAAAGCATTTACTTCCTCTAGTGATCCATCCACATTCTTAAATCCAGGTATTCCTTGTGTTCCTTCATAAACATCACACTCATTAGACAACATAGATACAGTTTTAGTTTTAAGCTCATTTATTTCTCTTAAATGTTCTTTTCTCATTAATTTTGTCTAAGCTTTTAACATAGCTATTTCATCTATACTATATAGTCCCTATTTCTTTTTTACTACTCTAGAGGTCACCTATTGTGCGTCATTGGTATCCATCTCATCAAGAAGTAAGAACGCTTCTTCAGAAACTTGATTCATAAAGCTACCATTGGATGTTGCATCTAATAAGGACCTCATTGCTTAATTAGCCCCTGCATAGAAAATATGCATTAGTTGATAAATATGAAATTCATAATGCATACAACTTTTTAAAAGTCTCCTAAATCTTTCTCAGGCTTCATGGAATAGCTCCTCATAAAACTGCTGGAAGTCATTGATTTGTTTTCTAATGAAGGCTTTCTTAGTAGGTCGAAAAAATTTGCACAAGTATTGTTATTGCATTTGTTGCAAAAAATGAATGGATTGATTGTGTAACATTTGTAAGCAATCTCTAGTCTTTCCTATAAGTGTAAAAAGAAAAAGTTTAAGCCTAATGGCATCAGTTGATACATTTGGAATTTGCACAGTGTCACTAACTTCTAAGAACATATTTAGGAGCTGTATAGGATCTTCTTTATCTAAGCCTGAAAATTGGTTTCTTTGTACTATCGTAATGGTAGCAAGTTTTATCTTAAATGGCTGGTGATGAGGTATCCTAATAGTTTTATGTTATTCATTCCACCTAGGAATAGCATAGTCCCTAATAGTCCTAGGTCTAAATCAATTCCCTGGATCTTGATGAGGTCTATTTTGCTCTTCAATCTTGAGAGGTGGTGGATCATTTATAGGTAGGTTTTCATGAGGTAAGCCATCAATGTTAAGAGGTGGGTCTATTTTTCAATCATTCAGGGTCTATGGGTAGAATTGGATTGTTTCTCACCATAAACTAATCACACCTACAAAAATTAAAATAATAAAATCAAAAAGTAGATTAAGAAGGGAAAGAAGAAGAACACACAAAAATCCACTTTAAAAATCAAGATAAATAAACAAACACCAATGATTTCCGAAAACGATGCCAAAAACTTAACCAGTGTTTAGCAAGTGTACTAGATCGGCTAGTAATACAGGAAAATATAGATTACAACCCCAGATATTGAACCCAAGGGAAAACTTGTGTTGTTATGAAAGAATTTTGAGTTTTAAAATGAAGTCTGTATGTAAAAGAGAGAAGAAAAATCCTAAAGATTATGATTTTTGAAGCATAATTAAAATTGAAAATAAATAATTAAAATAAACAACTGACGTAAATAAACTAGATCTTAAATGAAAACCAATAAATAAATCTGGAAAAATTCAATATTAAAACAACTTTCACTAAAGGACTATCCACCTTAATGTATACTGTAATGACTAAAATCTAATAAAAATACCAGTGATTATGGAAAAACCAGATGAAATAAAGCCTGATATCTTGAATCAAGAATATCTTTCTTAAGCATCAAATTCTCATTTAAGAACAATTTAAAACTTAGCATAAAAATCTAGCTTATATTCCTAAATATTCATTGAAGTCTTTTACAGAAACTTTAACTCCAATTTATTCTTAGTTCCTCCTCTCTTAGTATTAATTAATATTATCGATACACAATTGGCTCAAAGTCAGAAAATAATCATGCATGAATAATAAAAGATTAATCCAAGAACATACAAATCAATGATAGTGCCTAAAACAATTTTTAGTTACTGATACAATAAACCAACAATTAATCTTAATACAATCAAAGATAAGAATATGTTTAAAACCAAGAAATAATCAACTAATATTGAAAATTAAAACTCAATCAAGTCATCACAATACAAATTAAAGATTCAAGTATCCTTAGTAAAAGTAAAGAAAGTACTCACTATTCATATTGAAAATTAAAGCCAAACTAATGAGAAGAATAAAAAACAAAGAATAAAAAACAAAGAGCTACAAAAGCTCCTTTAATCAACTTGTATAGAAAAATCAAAGAAATCCTCCAGCTCCTTGGTTTTGTTCCTCACAACTATAGAAAAAACTAAAGAACATAAAACTAAACTAATTAAATGGTGAAGTTATTACTTGATGATTCTCCTCCTTGATGATGTTGTTCTAGTGTTCTTTTCAATTATTTATAAGAAAAAAAAAACAAGGAATACTAGCCTTCTAAACATCCTAAATTAGAATAGGAAAACAACTTTGTTAATTAGGAAGTATCATTAAAATGGACTCTTGATGCACAACCAAGCAAATTGAAGGCTGAAATGATGCACTGTCATGCATCTTCTTCTCACTAGGCTTGCACGGCCATACAAGATTTTTGATCTTGTCATGCACAGTCATGCATAGGCAATTTGAGTAGTGCACAGCCATGCATTAAATTTCCCTTTGAGATGCACGACCATGCATGGTCTTCCTGCTCTCTTATCCCATTTATTCGACTTTTGATCTTTTTTAAACAATTCATCATGCATGGTCATTCAAAATTTCATGCATAGCAGTGTTAATTGCCTCTGGACTGTACATTGATTTTTTGGCTTTAACTCCTCAAAATTACGAAATTGACCCAAAACGTTTCATTTCTTGCAATTAAGTCATTTTTCCTTTAATTTGACTCTGAAAAACAACAAAACTTATAATTAGCCCTTAAAACACAAATTTAAACATTTAAACTAAAATTCAACCAAATTAAAGCTAAATAAATTCAATAAAACACTTAAAATCATTTTAAGAATATCATATAATTCACAACTATCAGATACCAAAAGGTATGGACACTAGATACCATTCAGTGCCAACACTAGCAACTGCATCACTATCCCTTATAGGCATGCCTATCTATTCACTACTATGTGAAATTTAGGCTAAACAAGTCATTATTCACTCAAGAATATTGCACTTGATACATTTAGAATTATAGATTTAATACATACAATTGAGCATGTAACAAGATTTCTATACAATTTATGCTCAATCAAACTTAAAATATACTTCAACATGGTTATTACTTATCATATAGCATACAACACTAGACATATCAATAATCATGTTCACTCACATTTAATAATTGTAAAAATTCTTAGGCTTCAAGGCTTAGTCTTTAACTTTAATTCACTAATTTATTATGCTCTACATTCATTTTCTGTCACATATTACTCATATTTTTTTATGTTTAAAACACCAAAAATGGCTGTGGAAAGGTTTGGGTATACATTGGTAACAATTCGGGATCTAAAAATCAAGTTTATAAGGAGATAGAGGGCTCATAATGGCCAATGATTTGGTACTAATCATGAGATAGGTGCAAATTCAATTCTTGACTGGCTTGTAGTGGTCACCAAATTGATATTGACCGTGAGGTTTATTCTACCCAAAAAATTCTAAAGACAGATTTTTAGGTTCAATTTATATATCATTTTAGACTTAGTAAATGACCTTTGCCGGCAAAGTGGTCTTCTACAAAGTTTTTTTCCTATGTCTTTAATTTCTATAAAAAAAATAACTCCATTTGGACATATAAATCTCAAGATATCACTAAAACAGTCCAGCATGCTCCCAGTGATAGGGCAGCAGACATCACTCAACTTCATGCCATATTAAGGAGGCTTTAGATGAGACATTAGGTCCCAATTTCTTCTACAAATTTGTGTATGTATGTCTTATATTTCATTTACAATTAGTTTCACCTTATTTAGACATCTACAGAAATATTTATGCCCTTTAAACTAAAACTAGTTCAAGTGAACCTTAAGCAGATTTTCACTATTACATCTTTTAAGACACAAATCACTCTTTTCATGCTTCTATTTATCATATATGAACTCTAAAATAAAATATAAATCTATTTCAATGCATTTATATCCATATATCAAGATGCATGCATATAAATAAAATAAAACACTTATACTTTAAAAAATGATCCAAGTTTACTCTTCTAAAATTCCTCCTCTTTTCCTTTGTTCTTGATATTTTCTCTAACTAAAACACATCCAAAATTGTATATTGATCAAGTTAAATCTTTTTCTTTACATATTCTCTTATAGTACAAAGACAATAAGAAAAATGAATACATAAATCCCATCAAACTCGCTCGGGATGCTTAACACTTCATTTGGTTTTTCCCTAAACCTTTAGTACACGAGCTTAAAGAAAGAAAAAGGAAAGAATTTCTAGAGTTTAGCTAACAAAAAGGTCGGCCAAACCAACTAAAAGGCTAATTTTCCTTTTGTTTTTCTTTTTCTTCTATATCTTTCTAAAGATGCTAAATGTCTTAATTTCATTGGCCTATTGTTTGACCAATGTAAACTTGCACTTTACTCCCTCATTTTCCTTAAGTTCACAAATTTGGCATTTAATTTATAATTTAATTTCAATCAAACCCTCATTTTTTTTCTAACAATGCATATTTACCCTAATTTGACAATTAACAAAATTACCCTTCAGCTTTACTTTAATTCCAATTACATCTAAATTATTTAACTAACAATTCTTTCACACAAAACTCTTTCTGTAAGGACCTAAAATATGTCATGGTAGAATTCAAGGATATTATCATGTTATTAATATCTAATCAAGATTAACTAGAGAAATTATTATAAGTAAAGACCTTATAGATTATTGGTCTCATATGGTAAAGGGTTAGAGACTCAATTAAAATTATCGTATACAAAAGTGCAATTGAAAGAAATTATAGTTAAGTGGTTATTTATGATATAATTGTGTATTAATGGGTAAAATCAATAAAATAAAGGCATATGGTGTGAAATTAAAGAAAAAAAGTAATCATGAGGTCAAATTGGAAAGAAAGAACAAATAAAGATACATTTCTAACATGCAAATAGATGAGGGAGCACAAGGATACTTTGCCCTTCTATTTAAGTGCTAGAACCTATACATATTGGAGAGATAAAACATTTTCTTGGTTCTTGAGATGAGGAGAACAAATTTGGTAAGGAAAAAAAGAGAAAGAAATGCAAATTTTCATTCTCTCGTTCATCTCTCACTAAAAAGTGTAATCCCTCTTCTTTCTCTTTTAAAATCCATCAACATCTCTCTATTCTCTTCTTTCTCTTGATAAATTTGGTTTCTTAACTAATTAAAACACTCTTGAGTTGCTAAAAGTTGCATGTAAGGGTTTGAAATGAGGAGTCTTCAAGAAATGCAATAGCAAGGAAAGAGGAAAAAGAAGAAGTCAAGAGAAAGAAGTCTTGATGGAAGATTTGGTGTTCCATTAAAGGTTAAAGATTTTTACTCATCATGCATATGGATTTAACTATAAAAAATGTGGACAAAATGTGTAATAGAATGCATTTTTAATTGATATTATAGTATTCAAGTGAAATCTAAAGGATTATATCTTGCATGTTTTGGTTTATTGAAGATTTAAGAAGTAGAAATATGGGTTTCTTCATTAAGAAACATTTTCCATATTTTAATCATATCTCGAGATTTATAACTCTAATTTTGGTAATTCTAGTTGGTAATTGAACTTAAGACATGGACCTTTAAATTTTTAGAAGAAACCAGAGTTTTGTTCTGCCTTTAAGTGTCCTTAAAATTAACTTGAAATTCATTTTGAGCTGCTGCCCAATTATTATGATGATATTGTTGTATTTTTGCTATAACGTTTTGTAGAAAAGTCAAAATCCTTTGAGATAGAATTCTGGTTAAAATAGATTATATGAACACAACTTTCATAAAGGAATGTTGTTAAGATTCTGTACCTATTTTATACTATGAATTTTCTAAATGATGATAAAAATCGAATGGGGTACAATGAAATAAATTTTAGTAATTTGACTGTATCTCTTGTTATAGAAGTTGAAATTCTATGAATCAAATTTTTGGTTAAACTAGACTTATATTTCTACAATTTCTATGCAGAAAAAATAGTTTAATTCTACATTTAAATAGGTTAAAATGTGGCTTGAATCCAGAATTGATGGCAGCATTATTTTCCAATAATAGTTCTTTCTGTTTTTGCAATATCTTAAAATGTAAAATTATATTGATGTGATTTTTAATGTTCTTAAAACTAAAAATGTATGGGATTATGTTTGTAGAAGATCATTTTGGTCATAAATGGATTTTTTTAGGTCAAAAATAGCTTTAAAGGCAAGCTTGGAAATTTTTCTCTATGTAAAATTATTGCAATAATTTACCACAGTTTTTGTATGTATCTTTGGAATACCCTTAAGTATATTTAATGAATTCAAGCATCTTTAGAATATCATTTTTGTCTATATGCAGAAAAGATCTTAAGCATCTTAAGTACTTTTCCTATGAAAAAGTAACACATTAAAGAGATAGGGATAAGTTCATGGAACATATAAAATAATAACACATTGTAAGTTATCATCATGACTACTTAACAAAGTATACATATGATAAAGGTATGTTATTATTCATTTCATTGATCTAACATAATCATGCTTATATGTTATAGTTGTATGATATGTCTATACGTTAAAATGTTAATATATATGTATGTATGAGACCATAAAGATATAAGAGTTCATGTGCAAGTTGAACATAATATGAAATGAAGTTGAAAATATATGTTTATATACTTGGGGTTATGTATCTTTTTGATACCACGTGATTATATACATGTTTATAAACACACACACACACACACATATATATATATATATTACATACTAGAGATTGTGATACATGTATAGTAAAAGCACATATATATATATATATGTATCTTTTGATACCATATGATATTATGTACATGTTTATGTGTTAGTATATCAAATGTATAGTCATAAGGATATTACTTGATTGAAATAGTATGGCTATGCATATGTGATGCCAAATGTTAGTATGCTAAAGCACATGAATACATGGAAGTATATTTGATTATAGATAATATGATAAAGTATATGATGGCATTTTTACGAGACGATGTATACAAGTACATACACTAAAGATTTTATAGTTTTCCATTGATTACTTACTTGAGTAAAATTATATAAATTGTTAGATAAGTTATGCATATATGTTTATGCACTAGAGAAGGTATATTATTTTCATCATTATGTACATGTGCAAATGGAATAATATAAGTATAGTCTTGATGTATGAAATGAACATGAACATAGTATTGCCTACAAATAGAGTTCAATTATGGATGGATAGGTGCCTATAAGGATTATTGTAGCTGCCATAATTTGGCCTGAATAGGTCTAAAGTATAGTTGATCCCATTTAGATCATGAATAACCTTGTTTGGGTTGTTAACCAACCATTTAGGTTTTCTTGACCAGTTTATAGTACAGTTGGCCCCGTTTGGGTCTATCAATTTGATATCTTTGGATATCCACCATTTTGATACCTTCGGTTATCCATCGTTCCAGTTATCCACCTTTAGAACTTAAGTAGGTTATCTAATATGATTACAGTAATTAAACTAAAAGCACAAATTCTCCTATGTCATCGTTTAAGTAATGTGAGTCATTTTAATCATAGTTATGGATAAAATTATAGTATATGGAATACATGATACATATATGAGGCTACATTATAAAGATGAGCACTTGGAATTTTAGAATCACATAGTCTTACTAGACCAAGAAGTCATGCATATGAACTTGCTTGATATTGATACGTTATCAATGATCTAAATGATGAATACATGATCTTTATAGTCAAATGCTTCTTATATGATTATATATATATGTGTTACCTTCAAATACATCAATGTATAGCATATGGAAAAGTATGACCTGGAGTGAAGAAGTATTTGGTTATTGTATGTATGAAAATCCTTGAGATGGCTTTAAAGTGTTTCCTATACCTGGGAATGCATGATATACGAAATGGTATATGATGTTTTGCAAAAGTATACCGGTTGATGTATAATACCAAAACTACATGTTACTTGTTGAATATTATGTAATTGATATGAGTGGTATGTATGCCTTATTACATGATAATATAAATAAGTTATGGACTCTTAACATGTGAATTTGATTTATGTGGAGATAGAAGTGCAAGGGTAGTATTGCAATGCTTTAAAGAGTTTTTATAGTACTCAAGGTAATGATATGATAGCTTAATAATAATAATAAGTATTCAAGCGGATGGAAACATGCCTTATCCATGAAATACGCTATATATATGTATAAGAAATGAAAATTAATTGAATTTATTATATATTTAAAGATGTAGTTTATTAACTTAAAGTCTTATGATTATAAGACGGCTTTAATGAATGTGGATTGATATTGCCATATCTTAAAAATAGTTAAACTATATGAATATGTGTAAGAGTAGATAAGTGATAAATAAATGCATGGTTAAAGAGTGTTTGACAGTTGATAATGTTTCATAAGCAAGAAATACTTGTATGTCAAGATGGTTAGTCAATAATAACATAAAGGAATTAAGAAAGTAAACTTGATGTCTAAGATTTTTGGGGTCAGATGAATAATGTTATAAGTATGAAACCGATAAGCAATGGAATATCAATAAGTACCTGATATTGGTTAAAAGTGTAAATAAAAGATAATATAGTCCCTAAAAATCTCTATGAATATGGTTTAAATGTTTAGTTATATGCTTAAAGGTATGCTTTTATGTTATTACATTTTTATGACCTTTGTTGGAGGTCGTCCACATGTCGTATGCTCCCTACTAAGCTACTTAGCTTAGCACGAGTGTTTTATCCATGTAGGTTATGTAGATAAGACTTTTGCACAGGGACGTTCTCTGCATCAGGAAAGGCCAACACAAGATTGATAAGGGTTGATGTAGGGAGATTTTGTATCAGTATTTTGAAATATTATGTATTAAAGTTATTAGGCATATGAGGATGTATTTAATATGTTTATATTGAATTATAATTTACTCATGATATAACTAAGAAAGTATATGCATTCATGTAGAACCTAAAGTAACACATACATAACATGATATGCATGATGCTAAATATAAGATATAGCATGCGAATAGTTATAGTAACACCCATATGAATAATAATATACAGGTATGTGAGTGATGAAAAGAATGATCAATATGACTAATTGGATATAGCTAATAGGGTATTGGTATGAGTGTGTTACAATTTCAACCTCTTATTTAACTACATACTATTCTACTATGGTATACTTTGGGGCCTCACATTTCTCTCCCCCTTAAAGAATTTCGTTCTCGAAATTCTTCTCATTATCAAGTATATCAATGCACTATCTTTAAGCAATAACATTATATAGAATATTAACACTAGATAAAACATACCAGGTATATTTCCAAGATCATCCTTGTTCTCCCCAATCATAACATACACTTGAGCCAAAGTATCAAAAGCGGCAGGTTTTTCTACCATCTCAGATGGTGCTCGGCCCCTTTTACCTCGGCTTCTTTTACCTATACCAATTTCAGAAACATTAACATTGCCTTCATTCACTTGTGAGGCTAGACTTTCTCGGGTTTGAAGGCAATTGGCTAGCATATGTTCCATGTTACCACACTTGATTTTATACTAACCATTCTCATTTCATCATATATATAACTAAATCATCATTAATTCCCTTTCTATGATAATAATACAATCATAATTAAATTTTTAATTAATAGAAGGAATAAACACATTCATAAGTTAAGAAAGTAAACCCTTACCTCTTCTAATTTCCTTGTTGTAATCCAAAGCTCCTCAAACTTTCTCCTTCCCCTTTTCAATCCCTTTATCTCCAGCTAGCAATGAAAATACCATCAAATTAACTTGTGAAAATCTAAATATATCTTCAATTTACACATTATAGGGAGCTATGTTAGTGTAAGCCCTAGCCCCAATGCATTGTAATAAAACACTTTGAATTAATAAAATGAGTCATTTGTTTTATCCATTGTATTCCTGTGCATATCATTTGATAGAACTATCCAAGAATGTTGTTTCGATTTAAGTTATCATGTGTGAGGCACATGGTTGTAAGACCTTGAAATAAATGAGACTTTATTCTAAATATCCATAGTCAGTCATTGTTATGGGAATAACAATGAATTAAGACTAGTATGCTCTCTCTGATATTATGAGTTCTATCTTACGGATCATTAGGACAAGAGTGTCAATTAGGGATCATAGATACATGTTAAAGAATATGGTATCTGGATATGATCCGCTCATGAGAACACTACATGGTACAAGTCATAAGTGTTTCTCATATGCAAGTTTTGTATCGGAGTTCTTAGACCTAAAATCTCTATGAAACTCTTTATGAATTACTGTGTGCTTTGACATACACCTAACGTGCTCGTAACAGAGTGACAAGTACGGGTATGCTTGGGTATACATTGATTCATGTTAGAGAGCATGAGATAAGTGAAGGGATTACCCCTCTCAATAAGAGAGAAAATATCATCGGCCACTTGATCAGTGAACTAAGAAGTGTATGGCCATACCGAGATGAAATAATTAGTAATCATTATTTATCTGAGAGTTTAGTGTCACTGTAATATCAAGAAAGGAATTAATATATATAAGGATGACTAGTTCCATGCCTTATATTAATTCTGATATTTATAGGTAAAGGACTATGCAAAATTGCATTAGGTCACTAAATGCCATATGCATTTTCATTTAATTTGGAATGCTATAATATCTTGCTAGAGAATATATATAGCCTTTGAATTAATTCATTGCCAACATTAAATGGACCTATAGGATCGCACACAAAGCATTGGGCTTAAAATATTTAAATAAAGTATTGGGCATTAATTTTGGCTTTTAATTAAAGTCAAATTAATGTGTGTAATGGGTTTTAAAATTGCTATTGGACCTTGGTACATGAGAGAGAAAAATTCAGCCCACAAGGTTTAATTTTAATTAATTAATTATCTTGTATTAATTAAGTTAATTGAGTATTAAAGCCTAAAAGAATTTAAATTAAATTAAATCATTTAAATAATAGATGAGGTGGCCGAAATTTCAAGATGGAAATCAAGGAATTTCGGCAATTGCTCATTATTTATATTAAGTGATTTCATTTAGTTAAATGTCTTGTGTTTTATTTCAAATTTGAATTTTAAATTCAAAGGAGTTTAAATCAATATATATTACTTATTTTTAGGAAGTGATTGAAGTTGAATTAATTATCTTGAGATAGTAAAATTCATACAAACACTTGCCAAAAGATAAGGATATATATTAAAAAGAAATAAAAACCCTAAGTGAGCTAGCATTTTGGTGTGAAACCCTAGCCACCTTGCTTTTGGCGTGAATTACATCCCTCTCTCTCTCAATTCTTTTGGCCCAATTTTTCACAAGGAGAAAGGATTGTTCCTCATTCTCTTGTATTCTTGGGTAGTAATAGCAACCTAAGAGAAGTACAAAATCAAATTTTGTAACTTCAAACCATAGCCATTACACAATACCTTAAAAGAGAGCTAGCAATCTCTATTTTAAGCCGTCAGTGCAATTGTGTGTGTGAAAATAGAGGGAGTGGCGTAATAAGCTGTTCCTTGGCATTGGTGATCAAGATCTAAGGCGGACAAAGTCGTCTCTGTTGCTGGTCATCACCAAATTCAAGTATTAAAAGGCATCAAAAGTTTTAAGTTTTAAAAACCCTAAAATTGCATGTTTTGATTCTTGTCATGGAATTGTTTGGCATGTATGATTGTTTTTATCGTTTTTCCGCTGCACGATTACCATGAACATATCATGTCATATTCCATCAAGCTAGACGGTAAAGAAGTTTATGCTCTACTTAATTGCATTAAATAACTTACCTAACTCTTGAAATATAATTAAATTCTCTCCTTTAAACACTTCTAACAAAAGAATGGTATTTAGTATGCAATTTGGAATGAAAAAATGAAGAAGAAATAGAGGAAGTATGGTGCAAGAGTGGTCGGTCCCTTAGGCTGCTCTACAATTCCATATACAATTTTATATTTCCTTTTTAATTACACATTAACTCTCCCTTTCTATAAGGCTAAGTATAGCATTGCCAATGGTTTAATTTTCACCTTTTCTGAATTTCCCTTTAATCATACAATTTCACTTTAATTACTTAATTTAACATAGACTTTTACTCATTTTTCAATTTAACCCCCAAAACTCACATCTTACATGGAATTCCATAATTTACAAGGCTGACAAATTTGCCTTTAACTTTAATGCTAATACCAAATATATCCTTATAAGTGAATTAATAAGTAGTAATCAATATGTGTGTGTGTGTGTGTGTGTATGTATATACACATATATATATTTATCCATACATACATACATACATACATACATACATACATACATACATACATACATACATACATACATATATATATATAGCCTCTACACGGCGTACATCACATAGTATAAAAAATTGGATTTGATAATGCCTCAAGCTAAAAATCATGCAAATTTTACATTTTATGAAAAATAAAGCTTAAAAAACAAGAAATATGATAATTTCAAGTTTTAACCATGAAATGTACATGAACTAGCATTATTTAAATCCATAAATTCAACTTTTAGAAGAGAGGAAGATGAAAGAATGTAAGGACATGTACCTAATTACAGTAGAGAGGAAAAATTGACAAATATTGAAACCCAAAGAAACCTAATAGATAGAGCAAACATTGAAGTAAAGGAGAAAAACACGCCTAAGCGAAGAGAAAAGAAATCAATTTGAAATAAAAATGTACGATTTCTATTTATAACACCATTGTTAGAGTTTCACTCATAGCCATGAATAAAAACTCACACCTATAAATCTTGTTTAACTCACAGCCATGGAAAAAATGGACTACTTTCTAGACATCGAGCTTCTCAACCCTCATGCTAAATGACCCATGGCTATGAAAAATATGCCTATGTTCTATCTCAATTTAACCCATTATTGATGCCCATAAGTAAAATAATTACAGCCATAACTAATGCTCAGTGCTAAAAAAAATTTCAACTTAAACCTATAATACAAAGCTAAACAAAACATTGCATTTTTATTCAACACAGCACCATATTTATGCACTAATCTAATGAACTTTAAAAGGATAAACATAGAAAAAGACAATCAACAAAATAAAGAAAGGTTAAAGAAAGTAATTTTGGTTTTTCTCGAAGTCTCAGCTTAGCTTCCTCCTTTTTTTCACCTTCTAGAAGTGTCAAAACCATTTCAATGGCTTGAAATGAACTGGGAAAGTATGGCTTTAATTTGTGACCATTGACCTTATGCACACTCCCTTCCATTAGATCCTTAGTAGTGACAACTCTAAATTTAGTTGATGGGGGATTATTTATACCCTTAGTCTCACTAGATTGTGTATAGAATGAGTAAGGTATCTTTTCAAAGGGAACGGGGTAAATTTTATATTGAAACCACAAAGAGTAGATGGATAGGTCACGAATAAAATAAAAATTATATATTTAATTTAATATCTAAACTACTTTGCATAGATTAAATCAAATTGGATTAAAGATGACTTAAATGATAGTATGAATATACATTAGAAATAAAAGGAGCAATTTATTTAAGAACAAGTACAGGTAATTGTATAAATGAAGTAACTAAAGAATTTAGCCAAAATTCTTTAATGAAACTCTCATTGTCATTAAAGATGTTTTCATTTAGAGTCCATAAGCACTCTCGTATCATTATAGAGATAAATAAAAATTATGAAGCTCAATGCCAATTCTTTAATCCCTCAAAAAGAATTCCTTATCTCTAAGTGAATTCAGCACTTTAAGTAAATTCATTTGTTTTTTCATCAATAAATTTCAACTTTTGTTGCAAATAAATTGACTAACATGCCAAATATAGTGATCAAGCATACATAGAAAATCAATGCACACAAATGGATTTAAATCATACTTTATTCATAATAAAAGTAATCATGTTCTTAGATAAATACTACTACACACTTCTAATGTACAAAGGAAACTAGCCAAAATATATACTTGAATTAAAAACAAATAAGAGGATAAATCAGAAATTAGGAATTAGGGAAGAAACTTAAACACTTCCTAGAATTTTTCTTTCTAATTAGACCTTCTGATAAATCTCTTGTTCATTTGGCTTTGTTCCTTTGTCATCATCTAATAAAAACTCAGTAAAAATGTTTATCCAAAAAAAATTGTATATCTCTACAAAAACTAAAACTGATTGATTCTCCCCTTTCTCAGCATCTTGGATCCCTATTTATAGAGAGAATTGCTCTTTAATCATGCCTCTTTAGATTAGGTGTGAAGATGAAAGGTTGTCATGAAAAGGCTCAATGAAAACACTTATTGCTTGAGAAAAAGTAGGTTGAAAAGTTATATTGTTTAGGAGCAGGTGCTTGTACCGAGTTGTGAAGGCCAGCACAAGTCGTGATCCGCCAGCCTCTGTGTCACTCGTGCAGCTCTTCACGAGTCGTGCAATAGGCCTCTTGCCTCTTTCCTTCTTGCTGACACGACTCATGCTCCGTGTGTGATTCATGCTCTGTGTGAGTCATGCTCTGTGTCACTACTCATGTAGCTTTACCTTCTGTAATACTCGTGTAATGTTTCACGAGTGATGCACTACCCTCCTCAATCGTTCCTTCTTCCTTTTTAACCCAAATTTACCTAAAATGCAAGCAAACACATAAAGTAGATAAAAAAACACATGAAATATAAATAATTTAATATACTTAACTACCTAAATTGAAGAGAATATGCATTAAATAATATACCATTTCATACAGTATCATTAGTCACATTTACCAATTTATAGGGTATATACCAACGCTATTGTAATGCTCTTGTATTAGACCATTAGGTTTTATTTCATGCCATTTTATCCATCAAAATGTAGGCTTTATTCGGCTCCATATTTATTAAACTACCCCTTACTACTACATCTAAAAAAGACCTTGTTGATTGATTGATATCAGTATAAATAGTAAACATAAGTTGATGCATCGATATCTTATGATGTGGATAACTTTTCATTAAGCCATTAAATATATCCCAAACTTTATGAAATTATTCATCACTCATTTGATGAAAGTTGTAGAAGTTATTCTTTGATGATAGCCATCTTAGTAGGTGGGAAAATCATACTAAAACCTTTACTTAAGGTTGATCCCAAGAATTGTTCTATCCACATGGCAATATCTTAAGCCAATCTCTTGCCTTACCTAAGAGTGTGAATAGAAAAAACATCAATTGGATGGCTTCCTTAAACACTCTATTCATATTTTCATTGTATTGCAAATCTCTAAGAAAATATCAAGGTGTTAAACAAGGTCTTCATTATCAATTCTTGTGAACTAATACATTTGTACCATTATGATGATACTCCTTTACTCCTCATTTCATTGTAAAGTCATATAATCTCTAATTGTCCTTGGTTTATTTGCATTCTTTCGCCAATTTCCTCTATAGTTTACAGGCACTTCCTATGGTTGCTTGTTGTTAAAATTTCAATTGTTAGCTTTAATTCTAAACCTAATAATCTTTAATTGCTCTTCATCTCTTTAATTTATGTTTCCTAATTGCTTTCTTCTTTCTAAGTGTAGGGTTTTTTTTTTATTTCTAGATCAAATGGTGCTAACAACTCTGGATTTAGTTGGATCATAAACCATTCACATTTGAAAAGTAAAACAAAAACTAAAATAATAAAAAATGCTCAAAGTAACTCAACACACAAATAGTGCCAAAAACTTGACTGGTGTTGTGCAGGTGGATGAAATCAGCTAGTAATGAAAGTGAATATATTTAAACCCATAAGATATCATATGATGACAAAAGTATGTAAAATAGATCAACAAAGAATAATCAATCAATGAAAGAAACTAGCAATTGATAACCAAAAAACTGAACAATCACTAAATCAAACAATAAAAAGTACTAATGTAAAATAAATGCTAAGGAAACTGTCTTCTAGCCCTTGTCCAATGTAAAATTTCAACATAAGAAATTAATAATCATATATAGTTATGGCCAATTAAAATAAAACAAATTTCTCTCTTAAATTAGGCATGTCTAAATTTTAATTAAATGCCATAATTCCATTAATCCAACTTTCAATTTCTTAATTCTAAGTTCAATTTCACATTTAACCCATAATTAACCTAAACTTTCCATAATTATATATACAACATATATGAAATTAAAGGGTTTATAGTTATTCACTTACCTAATCTCATTTCAAATCACTCAATAATCTTGCCTTTAATTGCTTGGCTTCCCTCACCTTGATTATCTAGTTGGCCGAATTTTCCATGTCCAAAATCACCATGATTTCAATCAATTATCATCCGAATAACACATACAAAATCATAATCAACACTTAATTAACCAAATTATCAAGAAAAATTCAAATTTTCCTAAACTTACCAAAATACCTACTTGATGAATTATTTGTTTCTTGCTTCTTGCACCACTATAGGCAACTAAAGATGGAAGAGAAACAATTTTTGGTAATTTGGATGAAATTAGTGGTTTTATTAAATCTTGAAAAGTGAGCCAAAATGGAGGAAGAAAAAGAAGAAGTTACAATAAGGAGAAGAAGAAAGAGCCAGCCAAACGAGAAAGCAAAATCAGATTTTTTTTCCATTTAATATATCTTACCTACTTTAGGATAAAAATTAATTAAGTTCGAAGTGGATCTAATATCATTTATCACTCTTTAATTGGCCAAAGTACTTTTAGTTATCAATTATTTTATGAAAATTAGTCAAAAATTTTCCAAAAGTGTTAATTAGGCCATGTTTAAAATTTCGGATCAATCCAATATCATTTCTATAGAAAACTTGGTCCGAATGCATATTTTACCACTCTGAAAGTTAAATTTTCAAAGGCTTCAAAAAATTATTTTATCCTTCCAAAAATTCATATGCATAATTTCTAGTGAATCGTTGCAATTGGAATCATTTTATGAAGTTCACAAAATTTTTTCAAGTCAGTTAAAATTTTCGGTCAACTTTATCGGTTCCGTTATTTATTTTATTTTTCACTTTTAAAAGCCTATTTGATCTAAATTTCAGCCCAAATTATACCACCGAACTTGTCATGAATGATATTTTTCAGTGGTGAAGAAAAAATTTTGTAAACCTATTGGTACTATTCATTCCTAGAAGTATTATTCACATGATCGGCGTTACACCCGTGAGTTACCAATTCATGCTTGTGAAGAATATGGCTATTCTTGGACTCTGCATAATTTAGTCCTTAAGCTCTTCACACTCGTGATCTATGAAAATTCTTCAAAAACAAAGGATGACACAAATAAGCACTAAACAAATTAAAAACATATTTTAACTAATTAAAAGAAAAAATAAATTCAAAATTACACTAAATATACTAAAAATTACCAGAATTCCATACTCAAATGATATAATGTCTACAATATATCACCACTCGAAACACAATTATTTTTCTACCAAATGGTTTTGAATTTCTTATGATCTCCCTTAAGCTTATTTCAACTCTTTTGATGACGAACCTTTTTATTATCACTATTATTAGTCTTTCTCAATGCAACAATTTTGCTTGGCCGCTTTGTTTTGAGATTCCGTTAAGGCTTGTTTTTGTTGGACCAATTAGTATACTGAGTCTTGAATGTGCAATTCAGCCTCCAGTCCAAAAGTTGTTGCGGAAAAGGCTGTCATTTTCGATTTTATCTATCATAGTTTTCAAGATAAATCTTTTTCTCCTTTCACTAATTCCCAGTTCCACTAATTGTGGCAACACCAGTTTTTCTATTAGTTATCTATTTAAATTTTAGTTTAAAAGTTGAGAAATTTTAGTTTTATAAAAAAAATGGCAGCAATAATGGATTTGTACGTAATGTAAAAGAGGTGAGGTGAGGAATGCATTTATTGCTTATGCAAATTTGATGTGCAGATATAGAAACTTTTTCATGTTTAAAATTGTCAAACTGGAAATTTAAAGAGTATAAAAAAATTAATGTTTTATTAATGGAGGGTAATTTTAAATTTTTGCATTACTTTTTATGTCAAGCATTATTTTTGTATTTTTTATTGTCACATCAAATTAAAATAGATGAAAATTTTAAAATAATTATTGTAATTAAACAATATGCATCAAATCATTCTAATTTTATTATAGAAATAATAATGCACCCTTTGTAAAGTATTTGAGTAATTTTGCTCGCTCTTGACACTGCATTTCTATGCAAAGTAAGCGGAAGAGTTATTTTCATTAAATACAAAAAGATAGAAAATCAGGGGGAAAAATAAAAAATTAAAGCGGCTGCAATTGGATATAAACTCCTCGCTCTTTCCGTTAAACCCCAAAGAAACTCAGTTCAATTTCAAAGATCAAAGCTTTTCTCCTCTCTCTCTCTCTCTCTCCCCCCCTTCCTCTCAAACACTCGCTTTCTCTATTCTAATACTTCCAATATCTGAACGGTTCTACCCTGTTAATGATGGCTGAGAATATGGACTCTGATACATGTGTTGGGTCCAAGGGGAGGATAACGGATATCGAAGAAACTCTTCTTCAGCAACTGCAGGAACTCCCCGATTCTACTCAAGAAGTTTCTAAAGAAAAAGAGTCATTTTTGGTTGCTTCATCTGCAAAAGAAGAACAAGAAATCATTCAAGACCTCCCCAGTACTAGTTCTTCCAAGAAAGTTAATTGTTTTTTGACTGAACTTCGTAGCAGCACCGGAGACAATCATCAAATACTTGGTTCTATTGCTGAAGAGAAGGTTGTTTTATGTGATTTGGTTTCTGGGTCTTTCGGTTCCGAAGAGAATAGCGAAGATTTTGCAAGAAAGTCTGGGAATTTTAGTTTGGAGGTGCAAGACACAAAGGATTCTATGGTGGGTTTTGTCTATGATGTCATTGAAGAGACTGTCAATGACTTGAAAGGGAAGAAAGGGAAAGAGATTATTTGTGCGAAAAATGAAGAATTTGTTGGCAGTGGAGTCTCAGCAGAGTGCAAATCTACCGAAGTTGAAGTGAGCTCTGTCACAGAAGAGAAAAATGGCTTTTCCAAACTGGAAAAGATGAAAGCTGAGAGTTTACTTGAAGCCAAAAAGAAGCAATTACTGGAAAAAGTTGAAGCTGCTTCAATCTTTAAAGACAAAATTGGTGACAATGCACTGGGTTTCGATACTGCTGCAGGAATCTTGGGTGGTATGAAAGGGATACATGAGTCTGTCAGGCGTTCCCTGAAAGTTGAAGTAATTGACGATACAGCATTGATTGCTACTGTTCCAGTGCCCAAGATTGGTGATGGTTGTGTAAAGATTGCAGGAAAGAAGAAGGAGAAACAAGAGGCTGAGGGAAAGAGAGCAAAACGTCCAAGAAGAAAGGGAAAGGACGGGACAAAAGATATGCACACTGGTGACAGACAGAACAAAATGAACCATGATTTTAAAGTTTTAAATAGCATGTTTCGAGTTCATGACGCTCAAAACGCTTGTCTAAAGAATGGGGATCATAAAATGAAATATAATAGGGAGGAGATGGAAGCCATGAGGTTTTTCAACATTGTAGAGCAGCGAAAATTGTGGACAGCTGTCTATGCTGGTCTTGGAGATGTTGTGGTAAGGGAGTATAACGACTTGGCCAGCTCAAGGAATCAGAAGAACGTTCACTTCAATTATGATCCATGCCAGCGATTTGGAAGGAAGAAAGATGCCCCTGGAATTCTCAGTGAGTATATTCTTCTTAAGCAAGAATTTTTCGTTGTTTTGCAGCATTTTTAATTGCACTGGATTCTTTGAATAAATTCAATTGAAAGTGGGTCTGATGTTTGAAATCATATACTAGGATATAGTGTGCAAAACTCATTGAAATGGATTGAATTTTGTTGCGATGTTGTGAATAGGACATATTTTTGTCTCTATGAACCTTGATAAGTTCATGTTTCCCTTCTCCTTCTGCATATTGAGTTTAAAACTGTTTCTTTTGTATTCATAAAAGGATGTGAAGATCTCTTGAACTAGTGATGGTTGGCATGGGAAAAAGTAATTATAGAGAAGAAATTGCAGGCTATAGCCAGGAAACTATTACAGTTTTGACTAATGCTCAAACGAACATGATCTAATTTATAAATGTGATAGTTATATTCTCATAATATTTGGTGTTTGCTTGAGCCAACCTTGCTGGAGCTTGCAAACAGTTGGACATTTATTTGGTTCTGCTTGAACCTGTAATCGAGCTTTGATATTTATGTGTTTTAGTTAGTTTGACCAGCACACAGAAAATCCATATTCACATAAATCATGATCTGAAGCTTTAGAGCCTTGAAATGTCTGAAAAGTCAGGGATATTATTTAGTTTGTTATTAACTAAATCCTGGCAATTTTTCTTCCATTATTGTTTGGGACCACTCTTTAAGGAATCATACATGTGCTGTGAATTTATTGTCTTGTCATCCTGGTGTGATTGTTCAAATCAGTATTTCTATTTTTGATACCAAAATCAAATATATGTCATGCTGGCTACTATATTATATCGATACTCGCTTAAAGTTTCTGTAGAAAGATGCTGGTAGTTTACAATCATTTGGTGTTGGAAAGGAGATCTACTCATTTAGAGAATTTGTTAATTTGAATTTATGTTTTTGATACGGAGCCTTGAATTTAGTTATTCTCCCCAACTAAGTTTTGTGAGTCAATAAGCTACAATAGGAAACATGGGAAGGATATGGAATGAGCTCTTGAGAAAAATTGTTCATATATTTTATTTATTTTCAACTTGGTGCATTGGTTATAGATATAATATACTAGAAAGTTGCATGTAAAGTCCAGATTGAAACCGGTATCAGAAAGTTGCAAATAGAGCCAGATTGAAACCAGTATTCTAACTTAAAAGAAAAACAGTGGATTTTGATAATTTCCCTACTTTAATGGATTTTCAGATGCATGAATGTTACTGCATTGCTTTCCTGTTGAAAGGTTGAAACTAAGTTCTTGAGGTTTTATTGTCATCTTTCGAAGAGATGGGCAACTTGGCATGAGTTTATGAACATTCGTTTATATTGATTTATGAGGATGCAGTCCATATTGATTCTTGTGTGGTGTATCAGTTCAGACAATGTAAAACACAGGATGATTATCAAATTGACATTTAGGGCTGGTAGTCCAGGTTCATTAGAAAGCTAAATGGTAGTGAAAGTACTTGGGGCATAAGGATTATCATGGGACATGTTTGGATGTAAATAATACAAGAAAAATAAAAATATTGATACTTCTCCCCTGCCAAGTTTTGTTACTGTCCTATCCTTTCTTGTGCTTTGTTTTTTTAAAAAAAAAACTTATGAGGTCAGACCGATTTCTTTACCTATTTATAACAAGAGGCTGATTACAGGTTAAAATATCCAAATTAATTATGAATGCATGATTTTTTTTTGGGTCCTTGTTTGAGTTTCAAAAGTTCGTCTATAGTCTGTCTGTAGCTCCAATATTAAGCTGTTTTCTTCCTTCCTGTTTGCCTCCTCCTATTGGCTGTCCTATGTGTTGATTTCATTGCTGCAGTGCTTTATGCTTGCTTTTTGTTATTTCCATCTTCAACCTTGTTTGCTAAGAAAAGTTATTCTTGATTTTTGTCTCTGTTTCACCATGTCTTCTCTTTTTCTTTTCCCCTAAATTTATCTTACTCCTTTAATTTGTTTTTCTTTTTTGTAATGTGCTCATCTTTTCCTGCCTTCCCCTTTTGTTATCCCAGTCCTTTTCTCTTGAAAACAGTGATGTTTTTCCTTTTTCTTTTCTTTCTTTTATCACGTTGCCAGAAGTCCCTTCAGATAACTGGGTGCTTGGTTTTCTCCATTGCTTCCGTCCTGGGCTTGGCTCTGATTTTGTCAATTTGATTGGTTCATTTTCTTTCATGGGCAGGTGTGGTTGCAGCAAGGGGAAGATGGAGTCATATGAATGTTTTTGTGCATTGAAGAATGGCCTAAAGCAATCTGCAAAGTCCTTGTGTGGAACATATTCAGCTCATACCTCTTGAACTGCATAGTTAACCTAGTTATGTTTGTAATGCCTTTAGCATAGTACATGTGTACAGTCCTAGTACATGGGAAGTTCTTTTTGACCATTGTAGGTCCTAGTTTTAGATTTCTTTTACAGTGCGATATGTGACATTTGTTTGCAATAGAAGACTAATAAAGTGACACTTTTCCTCATGTTCTGTGTTGTATAAAAGGATATGCTTATATCTGCTCACTATTAGTTGCGTGCATTACACTTACTCTCTCACTCCTGTCCACTGGATGCAATTATTTTACTTTCAGAAATTTGAAAAGAACTCTCAAGTCTTTTGCTTAAATTTTAGGCAAATCACGTTCTGAATATGGTGACATTGAATTAGGAAATACAGAAGAAGATGAGGTAGAAAATTCGGAACTCTTGGATTCTGGATGTTGTGAGAGTACTGAGGGCAAGTATGCCAATGCATTTGTGGAAGAGAACTGCAATGAAGAAGATGACAGTGATGAAGACTATGTGAGCATCCAGCGACCTGCCTTCCTGGTAGAAGGAGAACCAGATTTTGATTCTGGACCACCAGAAGATGGTTTAGAATATCTGAGGCGAGTCAGGTACCATCCTATACTCTAGCTTCTCTTAATTCAATTAATGATGATGCTTTTATACAACAATAACACTGTCCAATCTTATATTTTAGTCTTATCTTCTCAATTTTCTGACCTGGAAGACTGAAGCTGCATGGCTAGTGATGTTTTAATTCTTATAACTGAATGCCCAAGGGTGTTTGCATGTCATTTCTAAATTTTAAGCCATATGAATTTAATCAGCCCATAATCAAAGTGTTTTTTTTTCAACAAAAAAACAAATGATTTGGAGGTTTCAATTTTCTAGGATTATTATAAAAGACAGGATAAACCATGAGGAGGGCTATCATGTTATGGAGGAAACTTTGATAAGGTATTTTAATCCTCAGTTTTTTTCTCAAGTTTGGAATGAAAGTACTGTAATTTATTTGGACTAAACATGGGTAATTTTGCATGTGCATTGATTCTCCATATTTTTATTCTAGAGCTTGATGAGATAGGGTGGCAACCACAAAACATTATGAATATTTCAATATGCAGCTAAAAGCTGGCTGGCTCTTATTAATGTAAATCAGAAAACTTCTCTCATATGAAATGTAGATGTTGGAATTCTTCTCTTGTTGAATGAATAATCTTACTTTAAACCTGTTTGTATATCTGCAATGTTTCTTTCAACCAGTGATGGTACCATTGCCTTGGGAAAGATTGGAACTTCCTGTAAAATGGGACTTGAATAATGGACAAGTCTCACAAAAACTATCTGCTGAACCTGAAATAACTTTAATTTTTACTATTATTTTGCTTAAGTCAATGACAAAAACAGTGGCCATCATTTCATGGTCAATCATAAGATTGGGAATTTTGCTAATCAGTACTCCTGAGCTTTAACTTAGGCTTTTGATATTTTTGGTGACACGAAGCTCATTGTATGGTTAGAATTCTTTTAACTTCTCCTTTGTGTTAGATGGAAACACTTTCCTACCTGAGACACTAATCAAACTTCACAATTTAGTATACCATATTGAATATAAATGCATTTTCTTCCAAATCCCATGTTTGGGGCACCAAAGGGTTTGTTTCAAGTCAATTGTTAAATCAATATTTGTAACATTAGCAATGCTATGATTGTTCTTCATTTGCATCGGCATTTAACTAAGGTGCAATGGGTAATTCTTCTAAATTATATTTGTTTTATATTATTCTCTTAATTATAAACAAAATTCAAATTCAATTTAAGATTGTTTAATTATTTTAATATACAATATGATTTGTTGGATTTCATGAACATAAACTAACAGGATTAATAAGACAAAAATGCATATTATGTGACATGCCTCATGGTTTTTCGCCATGTCTACTTAGAAGGTTCTTATTGGAAATTGCACTTGTTTATTGTTGTGATTGGTTTATTATTGCATGGGCTGATCTGAGGTGAATATGGTTATTTTATGATGTGTCTTAGTTTTGGTAATACATGGCCAACTTCCATGTTGTAACTGTCTTCAACTGTAAGATGTGTGCTAGATCCTACTGTGCAAATCAGTCATACTACTTTTGGTGGTAGATGTGTGATCTAAACCTGGTGAATAGTGGTTGAATCTAGGAGGGATAAAAATGGAGTGTGTGATATTTTTATATCAAGCAAGAAATTGAAAGGGTTTGAAGAAAAAAGCAGTTATAAGCTGCCCTGGGGAAAACAATTGCCTAAGAAAAGCCAATTCTAAATAAATAGGATTCTCCAAATCTTGTTGAATATCAGCTGAAAGAATCCCTCTAATCAAACCATGGCCAGAATATTTTTTTCGAAGCCATTATCATGTTCATAATCACAAATTATGTTCCCTAAAAATCCTTAAGTTGTAGTCAATCGCACCTGTTATCTCCTCTTCCCATGCCCTCAACTTGAATTTTAATTAAAAATAAAATTCCATAAAAGGGCCTAGTGAAACCCAGTATTTACCACCTGGCTTAGTAAACTTGTTCCACATATCCAAAACCAGGGAGTGCTAAAAAAATCTATGCTCACCAGCATTTGTACACTTTATAAACTAAACAGATATCAAGAGATAGATAAAGCTTATGTTGCCATTGAACCCATAACAACCTCTGATGTCAAGTCCATTAATTATGGCTTACCAGGCGTCTTTACCTCTGAGTAACTCCTACATGAAGTTAGTAGGTTGATGTATATTCCATGTTGTTTGCAGGATTTCCAGGTTTCTTGGACAGCTTAAATACTGGTTATCTTTTGAAGGCTGACATAATTCATGTTTGAGTGAAACTTTATTTTCTTTGTTGGAGGGTGGAATCCTTGATGCCTGTTGCCTTTTCTGTGGATATTTTATTCAACAAAGCAAAATTTGTGCAAGGGGAGATTATTATGCATTTTGACTTGTATAATGAGAGATTGTGGGCTGCTTGAACTACGATAATTAAAAGCAATGTACTATGTCATTGTGGGTAGAGACGGCCATTTCCAAATGGAAAACATAACCCGAGTCCACACCAAATACAAAAAGATTTAGAAAATCTTATGCTTAATCAGAGTAAGTGCAGTACCAGAATTTTTTAAACTGAAAAAATATTGAAAAAGTCCAAAAATTAAAAATATGAAATGAGAAAGACCAAATTATTTTAAACATACTAAATAAAAGAAAATCCGGAAACAATTACGAAAATGCAAGTAAATTACATGGCTTTGAAATGAATCCCTATGATCGACTCATTTGATACCTCAATCCTAGAATAACCCAACCATAATTTGGTTTAGCCATTACCTGATTCACTTGGCACCACTAATGGCATCTCTTAAGGACATGTGTCTGGTCTCATTTTAGTTTGGATTAAAGTTGCAGTGAGTTTCTTCCAATAACTGCATAACCAATGTGTTGCAGACCTGAATATATCCAATCATTGGACATAATTGAACTGAACATACTATTGTTTTTGTCATGTTAAATCGTTAGGGATTTAGGCTACAAGCTACTTCTAGGATATTCTGCTGCTGTCTGTGATAGAAGCTCTGTTTTGTGAAGCTTGATTGATGAATTACGGCACTAATTCACCTACGTCTAGTATTTTGAATTGTAGGATTTATTGTATTTTGCATTAGCTTTAGTGCATCAAGAAGGGAATGTTATCAGGAACTTGGAAGTTAATATTGGTGGCAAAACTGAGTTTTTTGCTTTTTTATTTAGGTGGCAAGCTGCTCATATTCCAAAAAGTTGCAGTGGCCAAGATTGATAAGAGTAAGTTTCTCAAAGAACAAAGTATTTATATGCCCCAAATTCCTGAGATTGACAGGTGTCCTGAGCATTTATTGCCATCAAAGCAGTGGGAGGATGCATCTGATTTTTCAGAGCTACGGAAGGTATTATTCTAGCGCTGGTTTTGCTTCATGCTCAACGGGCCTAAAAGTTCAGCTGGTTTGTTTTTGTAGATTTAACCTGTGTGTTTGTCATGATGTGGAAAAAAACAAATCAAATATTTTCTCAGTCACAGAAATTTATTGCTCGTTTTAAATAATGGGAAAGATAAATGTGCAAAATGGTGCCAATGTAATGTTGATGGTGGTGGTTATATTTTGCTTTCTTTGCTGGGAAAATGATGTCTGTAGAAATAGGGCTTAATTGATTTTCAGAGTAAAAGTTTAAGAAATAGAATCATATATATATTGCATTTTTTTCTCTGGAATAAAATTTTAATTTTGTGCTCTTATATGCTTAGCAAGAACAGGGAAAAAGATTTTTGTTCGGCATCAATTTAGAAAGCCAGTGCATGTACATGCAGTGGATGATGTTGTTAGTTATGTCTTTGTGATCATAATTTTCATTTCATTTGAAGCGGGGAACAATGTCTGCTGAAATGCAGACCTGATTGGTTTTCAGAATATGCAGCTTCTGGAAAATGTTAACTAACTTGAAGAAGAAACATTTCCCCATAACATTTTTTTTTTATGTAAGCATGTAGGAATTTGCAACTTTTTGGTGTAATTAGAAATTGCAACTTTTCATTATTACCATAAGGGAAATTAAGATGTAGCTATGTTTAACATATTCTTAAAACCAACTTATTTTCTTGTGCATTTTTTTTCCCCCTCAGCTTTTATCTTACAATGAGGATTCCAGCACTGAAATATCCTGGAAGCTGAAGTCACTGACTATTGTTCGAGATCGGAATACTTCCTGTCCTCAGCTTTCTGAGAGTATTATCCTTGAAACTTTTAATAACCGTCGAAATGATGCTTCCTACCTTGATAATGCATTTGATCAGCTATCTGTTGTAAATGCCGAAGGCCATAATATATCAGCTTCTTCTCAAAATACTACTCGTAGTTCTGTCTGTGATTCTTCATGCAGCTACCCTACATTGTCTGCAATTTTAGCAATGGATACTGTTGCAAGAGTATCAATGCTCAGGAAACGCATAAGCTTGGCAGAAACATTGAGCACGCTGTCAAAAAGCGATTGCATATGGCTTTTTGCTTTATGTGCAGCTGTTGATACTCCTATAGATGCAGACACTTGTGCTGCGCTTAGAGGACTGCTCCGCAAATGTGCAAGCTTGCTAGCTGCAAAGTTTGAACTTGATGATGAAGTCATAATGCTGAATATTCTTGCCACCATTTCCGGGAGGTATTTTGGACAAGCTGAGAGCTGAGGCTTGGCCAATTATAGTGGCTTTTTTGAGGCAAGTATGGCACAATTATGCTATATTCCTTGTAATAAATCCAAATTTTTTGCTTAACATAATGAAAACTGATCTATCAGATGTTTGTGATTGATAATTCATCATCATTGACCATTGTTTTGTGTTAAGAGTACTCTAATATTAAAAACTGAAGTTAGAGGATGTTAAATCAGATAAAAAATCAGATGTAGTTCAAATATTTTTGTTTGATTAGGGTTTGGGTTGAACTCTCTCCCGCCCTAAAATTTGTTATTTAATATCATATTTTAGTGATTAAATTAGTAAATTGGCAGTAAATTAAAAATATTAAGCTAATTTATACCACAAACAAGTTTTGGGTCAAATTAAATATATTATTAAAAAAATTAAAGATCACACTTTTTTTTTAACTATAAAAATTCATTCGCATGTTTTTACACTTGTGGATAATGGCCAAGTTAGAATTTGAGGTGTGCAAAGATCAATTCGGTTCAATAACCGAATCTGACCGAACTAATCGAAAATTGAATTTCTAATATTTTAATAAACCGAACTTATAAAATAACCAAATCGAAATTTTCAATTAATTCGGTTTAGTTATTTGCTAGTATGTGTAAGCCAGTGTAAGCCTCGATACCTACGCCTTTTCAGCAAGTAGAGGAAATATCATAGGAAGTCCATGATTCTGATGGCCGAAACAAAAGGCAACAATTGCTTGATGGTGGGTACAAAATATCATCACCAGAAGATATTCCTAGTTCCAATATTCTTACTTTATAAACATCAAACTGAATACGAAAACTACATCTTTCACATTGTATTTTATGGACTTCATTCATAAATAAATGCATTAGACTTTGATCTCCTTACACACGTATATAAAGATGAAAATTTAAGAAAATTTGATATTTTTTAGGGGAAATATAAACAGAAAATTGCACTTACAACAACAGTGTAGAACTGGGTAAGCGGGTAGTCAGCCGCATCCAGAACCAATAAATAAAAGAACAACGAGATCAAGGTTCAAAGGATAAGTTATTTTATACACATAAATTAAATGAAAACAAGCATAGTATGTCATAGATTTGTTTGCTTGTTTAATGCTTCAGTTTTTCTAATCATTGCCATTCATTACTGACTTATAAACTAAAACTAATCTAATATATTAAGCTAGAATTGTTGGGTTACCATACTACCCTCCAATCGTGTGCCAAAATTATGCCACGTATCTACACAATACTAAGTGAATGATTAATTACAATAATTGTGTACTTAACGAATGAATTAAACTGCATCAAGAAGAATGAAAATTTTTGACTTGGAGAAATGATAAAAGAACATAAAATAGAAAATATAGATCATGTTTATTTTGATCAGATTTTTAAAATAAAAAATTATTTTTCAAAATTTTCAAAATAAAAAAGAAATTAAAAAATTAATAAAAAGATATTTTCCAATATATATATATATATATATATATATATATATATATATATATATATATAATATATATATATATATATATATATATATATATGTACATATATGCATATACATACACATACATATGCATATACATGTATCTATATGTGTATACATACAAATACATGTATATGTATGTGTATATATATATATACATACACCTACATGTACATAAATAATACATATACATATGTATGTATATGCATATATGTGCATTTATTCACATATATATACATATGCATACGCGCACGCGCGCACAGATACACATACACATACATACATACACACACATACACATACATATACATGTATGTATGTATGTATACACACACACATATATATATATATATGTGTATGCTTATATACATATGTGTGTGTGTGTATAAACGACGGGAGTATATATATATATATATATATATATATATATATATATATATATATATATATATATATATACTCCAGTCGTTTGTTGATAAATGGATGCGTTTTTTAAATTTTTTATAGAAAATAAATATTTCAATTTTCTAAAAAATAAAAAACAAAAATTTATTTTCTGTAAGCAAAAGCATCCATAATTATCCTATTAAGCAAGTCTACTCTCTTAATTATTCGGTGAAAGTATTTAGCAAGAAAATCCCCATAAGTTTTTGTTCGTTGAAAGTTTAAAAATAAATAAAAAATAAAAAGGAGAACCCACCCATAAGTTGTTGCGCTTGAAGAAATCAAAGCAGAAGTTTTAATTTCTTTGTTATTAAAAATTGGGAACAGAGCTAAACAGGACAAAGAAAATGAAATACATACCTTCAGTCGCAAAGAAAATGAATGCGAGTGAGAGTGAAGCTGAAATGGAAATCGGGAAAAGAACAATATGAATAATAAAGCGAGATGAAACTGGAAAAGAGCAAATGAGAGAGATAAGGGATTCAAGGGAAGCTAACCTGGTTTTTCTCTTCCTCCTTCAATCGTGTATAACCTGGCCGGCAAATTTCTACTCTGACAATTGGAGGGAGGGGGTGAGACAGCAATATAGCAAGCAGCGGAGAGAAATAAGGTATAGGGCAAAATGAAATTTAAAGGTTTGTCTAAACTAGGGATGATCACGGGGCGGGAAATTCCCGTCCCGAATGGGGCGGGAAATTCCCGAAAAATTTTCCCGTGGGGACGGAGACGGGGAAAAAATATTCCCCGACTTAGAATTCGGGGCGGAGATGGGGATTGTGGTCCCCGTCCCAAAATTTCCCCGCCTCCGAAATTTAATTATATTTATATAATTTAATTTTAATTTTATCAATTATTAAAATTTATATTAGTTTGATTTGTAATTGAATTTATATTTTAATTATTAAATATTATATTTTCAATTATAATTAATTATTAAATATTATATTTTTGTTATAATTAAATTTTTTTAAAAAATAAAAATATTTTTTATGCTGGGATGGGGATTCCCGTGGGGATGGGGATCTCCGCGGGGACGGGAATGGGGGGAATTTTTCCCCCGAAATACAATCAGTCCCCGCCCCGCCCCGCCCTTGCGCGGGGTAGTAGGTGGGGAGGCACTCTCCGCCCCCGCCCCGCCCCGTCCCGTTCCGCGATCATCTTTAGTCTAAACTGACACCAAAGAGGGATACTGAATTTTAAAGAATGCACCTAATTAATTTTTACTTTGTAATGTATAATTAATTTTTATAAGAATCGGTCCTAATATTTATTAGTATGGTATGTATGATAATTTAGAACTTAAATTTAGTATGCTTAAAAATTATGGATCTAATATTTATTATGGTATTTATTATGATAATAAATTTATTTATATTATGGTATATTTGTATTATTTATTAAAATTTAAGTTAATATTTCTGAAATAAAAAAATATTTACCTCATTAGTTTAGAAATATTAATATTATTTTATGATAAAAAAATAAAAAATTATTTTAAAATATTAATGATTATGAAAATATTTATATTTTTTAAAATTGAAAGATAATTACGTTATTTTTATAATAAAATTATACAGTTAAAACAAATAAAAAATTATATAATTTTTTTTAAATATTGTATCATTAAAATTATATTATATTATAATGAATATTAATAAATATTATACTATACTGAATATTAATAAACTAGATCTATCACCGTACAAACGACCCTAGAGTTAATTCAATAACTTTTGGCTTACATTTTATGTGTTCTAATTTACTTGATTTCTGTCAAACAAACAAAGCATAAGGTAACAGGTTTCGCTTGGGAAATTAGAAAAAGAATTCCAATTGCAAATGATTTCTGCTCAAAGAACAGAAGAAATTATGAACGAAGCTAGCAGCAGCATCAGAACCCGTAAATGCGTATCTCAATCTGATCATAGCATTATAACTCCTGCCTCCTCATTATCTCTCAAATCTGTAAATAACCTTCACCATCCCCTCTTTCCTTTTTCCCCCTTCTGGTCGATTTAATCGAAATGGATGCAAAACAGACATTGGAGTTATTGATTTTGCTGTTGTGTTTCAGGTATTATTACATGATTGGTGGCTTGTTAAGGATGAGGGCAAGCGAATTTCTGTTGCAGGTTTTGCTTCCAGGGAGTACGAGCGCTATTAACCCTCAAGTACTTCTATTCTTGAAAATTGATTGGCGAAAATGTCTGATTATGATTAGAATATCATAGACTTAAGTACATAATTCAGGAATTGGAGCCAATCTAATTGCAATTATTACTTTTTTGTTTCCTCAGTGTAAGATAGCTAATGAATTGAAATTGAGCAATTGGGCTGCCTTGTTGTGTATTCTTTGAGCAAGAGAAAATTCCAGTAGTTTGCAATTAACTTTACGTTCACATAATTACTTAAGCTGTATATCTGAGAATGTAGTAATAATTCTCATGCAAGGTGAGAACTTCTGTTACAAGTGCGGGCCTGCCATTGTTAAGATTAGTGGCTGTTATTCTTTTTCTTTTTTCTGATTTTTTTGGATTTTCTACTTTGCTTTTTGTCTATGATATGGAAGTGCATCAGTAATGCCATAGGAATTCTGATATTGATATATTCTTATGTGCGTGCGATTGTATTTTTTAAAATTTATGCTATATGCTAAATCGTATTGGAGTTTCTTCCCTCAGTTTGTAATACATTTCAATTCTCTCTCTCTCTCTCTCTCTCTCTCTCTCTCTATATATATATATATATATAATTGTTTTCTTGGTCTCTTCTGATACTTTAGTTTAGTTTGCTAGCATGAGAAAAATATTTGGTACCACACCAGCTCCTTTCCTGACATTTAAATGTTGTGTTCGAGACCTGGATTTAATTTTAACATAAACTGCATTTAACATCCTTTTAAGCATTTGCAACCTATCTGGAACTTCATCTGTTTGAGATGATTCTCAAGATTGTAGAGAATTGTTTTGTTTCCAGTCCTTTTATTGGCTTTCATTGCACAGGAAATTGGGAACAAGAGTCTTTTACTCTGCATCAATATGCAGGAGAATTGATGCCAGCACTCTGGAGACCATAGATGGCATTACTGTTACAATCAGTGGCTTCATAAATAGGTCTCAAATGCTTCAAAATGGCTTCCCACTGTTGGTATGTGACCTTTTCACTTGGTCTTCTTCTTCTGTCGTAGCTTGGTCCTTGAATCACCTGGTTTATTTGAGCAAAAATGTTTTACATTGAGAAATATCTAAATACATGTAGTGAAGCATAATTAAAGGAACCAAATAAATGCTTAATATTGGTCCCTAAAATCAGCACTGCAAAATTTTGATATGCTCGATTTAAGGATTAAAAAAAGCCTGAAACTGCTGTTTTACAGTGTTCAAGTTTTGTGTTAATGCTTAACAGTTGTATCCATCAACCCTATCTAGCCCCTTATTTCCTCTTTGATCCTTTTAGATTAAGTCCCTGTTTAATCACTGGATTTGACAGGTTTGTAATTGTTTCCATCTTGGGTTTCCATATGATTGGGAAGAGTGTGTTAATCAAATTTATATCAACGAATCTTCTGAAAGAGATGCCTCAACTGAAAAATCAAGATTGAATTCTATCAGTCCTTCAGGCACCAAAGCAAATGCTTCCTTCCCATTATCTTTGGATAAACTCCCAGCAATAAGGCTTCGTGATCTTGTTATGAATATTCCTGAAGATTTTGAAAACTTTATTTATGATCATATTGCATCGAAACATTCTTCAGAGGCTGCTAATGAAAGTCCAAGTGGGACTCACAAATCTAAAGTGGGTGAAACCGTGGCAAATTATAAGAGGGTTAAGACCACACCCATGCGCAAGGATGATGATGATAGAAACTTGGATTCGAAAGGTATGGAAACAAAAGAGCTTAACCATAGGACAGGTGTTTGTACTCGAAGTATGTATAACTTGAAGAATCCTGGAACTGAGAAGGTACAAAATCTCCCATTGAAGTCGTCAGTCAACTGCAAAAAGTTGAGAAAAAGGGTGGGAAAAAACCAATCAGATGGTTTTACTGCTCAGCCCGCACCATCATCACCTAACGCAAACAATTTTGGAGCAGGTACAAGTGCTTTGGAAGCAGGTACCAGAACTATATATTTTAGAAAGGATAAGGAGCGAACAAAAGCTCTTTTTACATCGGGAGTCAGAAGGTCCGCTAGGCTTAAGATTCAGAAGAGTTACGTGGGCATGGCTCGTCCATAACTCAAGAACTCAAAAATTGTGTCAAGTGGTCTTCTGAGGTAAGACTTAATCATGTAGAAATTGTATGATAATTAAATATTTTCAAAATTTTTCGGTTCTAACTGTCATTTAGCCATGATAATTATGCATGTAGCAACGAATTAACCATATTTCTTGTAGTTCAGTTTAATCTTCGTTTTTGGCTTAGCAATGATAATCAGCTTTTGTTAGATCAACTTGAAATGTGATAATATAACGGCGTTTACTATGAAACTTTGGGACATTAATTGGATTGCATGCCAACATGCAAACGCTTTAATAAAATATTATAACAATAAAAACTATATTATATTCACAAATGCTAATAGCAAATAATACCAATTTAATTAATATTTCCTCGATAATAACAATTCGCCACTGCTTTTGTTTTAGCATGCAAGTGATTTAATCTCTAGTATTCTGATCTATAGTTTCTTGTCTGCGGGGCAAAAAAACATACTTCATTTGCACAAACGCATAATGGCAAAGAAAGAATATACAGCATACAGAAGATCGAAGTACCCCTTTCCTTTTTCTATCGTTCAACGACCGGTAATAGAAAGTAGAAACCAAAGAATAAATGGTAATATGCTTTTCTGTTATTTATATCATAAAAAGGACGATATGTTTATCTTCAAATGAATATAATCTTCTACACTCCAGAGGACCCAAAAAAAATCTACAATTTTTTACAAAAACTTATAAGTGGACATATCAGCACCTCAATTGCGCTTCAGTGCTCCAATCGCACAGCTACTCGTCTCTAAATCGGAAAACATAACTGTTGTTTGGAGCTCAACCGTATACTTCACGGGAATTACACACGCACCTCTTCAATGATTAGTTGCACCACTCTTATACAGCATTTACACAGGAACTCTCCTGCCCCGGTAACGGTCCATGAACTGCAAAATTTAACGAGAATAAGAAAGTAATTCAACCTTCATGTGAAATGCAAAGATTTACAGACTCTCTACTCCCACCAGTCCCTATCAAATTCTCGTGTTATATGCACATACAAATGCCTACTTGTATTTCATTTCATTTAAGAATATACTGAGATTCATTTGAAGCCGTTACTAACTTTTAGCTACCAAGAAAGATCACGCCATACATGTGTGTGTGTGTGTGTGCAGTCACAAGATGAGAGTCATATGCATAAAAACAAACAATTTAAAGATCAAGCCAGGGCAATTGAATAAACTCAGTTCCTTAGTTAAATCCTAGGACACTGCTCCAAATTCACCCAAAATTAGCCAGTTCTAGTTTCATGCAGGTTATTTATTGTTTGGAATAGGCCTTAAGCTTAATATTCAGGCCAGGCTTGGTGCCGAACATTTAAAATTTTAAAACCAAGTAGACCTGCCATTTTTTCGTGCTCTCTCTCTACATGCACAGCCAGCATCGATAGGCACAATCCCATAACTATCAACTTTTGATCACATAAACCTTAAATTGGGATTGGATCCATTTCATCACTTCTTTGGAAATTCATGCAGTCTTGTTAATGAAAATCACAGAGGAGCATTATTAGAAAAATCGAACCCAAGTGATAAGGAAATACCACAGAATATATTTACAGTCTTACTTCATGGCTGTAAACTTTTTTGAAGAACTTGATTATTTTTCTCCTACAGGTAATTAAGCATCTACAAAGAGCCAGGTTCTACCACCCCCTTTTTTTTTTTTTTCCTGGTTAGGGCAGGGTGGGTGGAGCATGTTAAAAAAAAAAAAAAAGGAAGAAGAAGAAGGCATAATCAAAGAGATTATAACAAGAAATTGCAGCAGAGTAAATAGCTAGATGGAAGCTCAAACTCAAAAGTATACCCAACATGACAAGTTTCAAAGAATTTGAACTATTTAATGTCAACAAGGTAGAAAGTGATAGAAGCCTGTTCGGGCTATAATCTCACACTCTATTTTTCATAAACAACTGATATAAGCTTGTGCTTAAACACGAACTGGAAAAGGCTTACTGATGACATCAATATGCATACCCCAGTAATTCTTTTAGCATATGCACAATAAGAGGAAACAATAAGTTTGCAGCAATAGATGAGACAACCTTCCAGTTTAGTGGAAAGGGTAAGCAAAGTCACTAAGGAACAGGATTATATCAATTAAAACATCTAATTCAGATGTATATGAGTATCTGAATTATATACATAGATTGATAAAGCAGACATATTTCAATTGTTCTCAAAGCTTAAACATATTTGCATTTACATACCACAGACAGTGACATGTTTGCATTTGAGAAGCTATAGACAATAATTAACGTCTACCAAACAGTCTCCCAACTCAAAGTTTAGAAGCTCTAACATGAAAATGGTTCCTCATGAATGCAGAAAGAGATTTCATATTACTGAAAGCAATAGTGTAGGTTACAGAACTAACATACCGATCTGACAAATGGTTGTTGAAGCAACCAGCCAAGAATTGGTATCCTTTGAAGAAAGACTGCCAGAGTTGGCCAGAACCCACTGCATGAAATAATCATCAGCATCTTCACCAGTTCAAAGACAGATTAGTATTGAAACATTTAAATGAAAATGCTATTAACCTGAAGAGTATAATGAACCCATATGATTCCAAGATCATCCCAATAATTGGCCATCCTATGACAACAAAGAAGAAGCCAACACCAAATGATATAGTTCCCTGTATGAAGAGAAACACATAGGCACCGTAAACAGAGTGTAAAATGTATGCATCTGCTGCAGAATGCACAAAAGGAAGCATGCTGAAAGATTTATATGAAAGAAGAAATAAGAGAGCAGGAAAAATGCACCTTAAAATTTTGGGGTTTCATGAAGAATTGCATGGTGGACTTTGGCCCAATAGTTAAACTCACTCCCGAGATAAAAAGGATCTGATAAATACCACAGAAAAACAAGAGCATCAAGTGAACATTCCAAACATGAGAATATATAATATATAATATCTAAGGATATCCACAACAAACCACTTACATTCCCCATCGCAAGTAATCCCTTGTCAAAGAAGAAAAGAATACCCAAAATTGAGAAAAATACGCCAAACCCTGTCAATCCTAGTCCAATCTCTGTTTTCATTTTACAATTGTAAAACATTAGGTATATGAGTTTGAACCTGATGACAAATCAAATGGACACAACTACCAAACTGCTTATTTGCCTGTTCATAAGCAAATTTTTGTTCAAAGAATAACACTAAAGTTTATTTGTCACAAATAACAAGAGTCAATAAGAGACACATATCCATGAGTTGAGCCTGAAGAGCTAGGCAAATTACACTAATTCAAAAGCCATAAAACAGAGCAAGAAGATGAATGGCATCATCATACATGACAAGAGTAGTTGTAAACTCAGGCAGAATCTAAATATGTGTAACCTTTAAGAAGGACAATTTTTCTCCAAGGCAGAGGAATTTAGTTTTTTAGGACATGAAAATGACAACAAATTCTAATGTTCCTAATGATAGTAATATTTATTAATCCAGTTTTAATAGGTAACTAAAAAAAAACATCAACTTTATGGTTTGCTATATATATATATATATATATATATATATATATATATATATATGAAATCAAGCATCAAAAGATGCTAAAACCTCAAATAAGGATGCCAAAAGCCTGATGAACATCCTCACAATAATGGTCCCTTAAATTACCATTCATCAACTATCTCAGCCTCATTTTATTCCTGCTTCCTGGTTCTTGGACAATAGCATCAAAATGTATACGTGGGCTGAACTCATATAGTTTGTTACTTTTCAGGAAGAAACTGATAAAAGTAAAGGTAATGAATGAGGAGACAGAAAAATCTCTAGATTCTAAAATGATGATGGAGTTTCCACAAAAATGTTTCAAGTTCACAAGAATTTTGATCTATTATTACACCTCTCTATTTGTTTCTCCTCTAGAAAAGGATATGGTTCTCCAGTTTCTTATTCGAAAGTCCAGCTGGTTTACTTACTCTAGTATAAATAGCTTCGACTATATTCCTCCTCACTTTCACATTCACACAAAACCCTAAAAATTCAAACAGCATCAAGTTTATAAAAAATTTCATGGATGAAGAATGCAAGCACCAACATTCTTTTTCAAAGACCAGCAACAAAATATAGATATCCAAGCAGCTCTAGAGAGAAAAATAATAAAACCAGAAATCCTCTAGCACAGATCATCTAGCTTCTCTTCATTTACATCGAAGCAAAGACAGTTAACTTAAAATAAAAGAAAGTTGACTTACTCTTGCGATCATTCATTTCAAAGGAAACCATCCTGATACTGATTGAAGAACTTTATGAAGTTCACTGCACCGGAAGAACAATATCAGCAAATAAAAATGGAGTATAAAATCAAAAGCATATAAAATTGACGAAAAGTTTCAAGTTAGGGTTCAAACAAAAAAGAAATGAATCTTACAAGACTTGTATGTGCTGCAACAGACAAACTGTTGAGAAAAGAAGCAGAAATTATTTGATGGAAAGACTTGTGAAATGAGCTGCAAGATGAAGATGGATGGAAAATATTAATTAAGAGTGGAAACGAAATAGAACAGAGAAAAGGATGGAGAAGTTGAGGTCGGAATTGTGATTTAGGTCTAATATTTTCTGAGAAACCAAACAGAATCATAAACGGTAGAAAGAGAAAGATGACCTTTTTGGATGCGTGAGCGAGAGAGAGAGAGAGAGGTATGCTTACAATATGATGGGAGCAGAGAAATACGAGTCAGTTATTTTGTCCTTGCAAGGAAAACCCCTTGTTCAATATATATATATACGAGGAAAACACGTAGTTCTTGAAGGGATAATGACGGACTTGGGCCAATAGAAGAAGTTTATTTTTATAATAAATACAAAATAGGACACGCTTAAAGAAGCAGTGGACACAATATCTCATCCTTCAATATTAATGATAAATGAATAAATAATCAATTATGCAAAATTTTAACTCCTATTTTTGTTTAAAAATTGTATTTTCTTCAATTGGACAAATAAATATTGGCCGAAAATATAAATTCATCTTTAATATTTGATTAAAATTTTTATTTTTAGAATTTCCAAATTATATAGTATTATCTTCTATTTTTAATTTTTTTTTAAATAATATCTTTTCATTTATACTTGAACAAAAGTCTAAATTCTGCAACATTTAAAGCAAAACACCCCTTTAGCAAACATTAGACGGAAATTTACACCTTAAAGTCTTGATACTTTGTCTACACTTTACTATTATTATGTCAAAGCCCTGCGTTTTAGCGTAAAACGTAGAGTTAAACAGAATTTGGACAGTAACAATTTTTGCAGCACACTTAAATGCCAGGGTAAGTTTGAAATATTATGTAATTCCTGAGATTAACATGCAAAGTTAATCAAGCTGTAGCTACTTCTGCGCAAAGCATAGCTTTAACTATTGGGTCCAAAATCCTCAAAACTCCCCTCAACACACCCAATAGTCTATATTTTATTTTATCAAAAAGAAAAAATAAAAAGTAACGGTGCTATGTTATTCCACAAAAGAAACGAATGGCATTTGACTAATAGCCAATCTACATTGTAATATATAAACTTTCAGATAATACGTGTACAATAATCAAAGGGTAAAGTGTGTCGTAATATCAGCTAAGCATGCTATCCTCTTGCTCACCAACACTTCTAGGTAGGGGGCATCTACAATGGAAAAAAGGAGATATATGGGATTAGTAAGTCGGTCACCTGATAAACAATAGCGAAAAATAGCAAGGTTGAAATACTTTTATTATTGATTTGTGGCTGCTGAAGCTGATTCATGTAATGAACGTGAAAATCACCTCCAAAACATTCCCATCATATAGACAAATGACAAAAAGTTCATTTGTGCTATAACTTCTTCTAGGCAGTTACTTCATTACTTCTTAATAGAAATGCTTTACAAAATTATTTCCAATTTCAATGATGTCGAGATTTAAATGTTCCTTGCAGTTCAATATTTACTTAAAATTAAAACTAGCAAAGCAAGAACGTGCACAAACCAAACCAAGACCATCTGCTGCACTTCTATAATTCTCTTCCCCGCAAACTGAAACAAACATATCCATTAATAGTTCCCTCTGCTCCACTTTCAAGTTTTTTCCTAGGCTCCGAGCAACCATCTCCATTTCAGGCTGCAAAAACACATCCAATCATGAATCGCAATGGACCAGATACAATTGTAACAATTTCTGTACAATTCCCGACAAGCACCAGTCTGTGTACAAATGCCAAATTTGAACAGTCCAATGCTCAGAGCTAAAAGAACTGGGGAATGGACCACTAATAAATCTGATCAATTATAAAGATGAAGGGGAAAAAAAAAAAAAAAAAAAAAGGTAACAGGTGAATTGGAGATGAATTAACGTGGTGGTGCAGGCATTCCTTTTTCTACCCTGTGGGTTTAGGGAAACACATAGAATACAGATTACAACATCACTACCATCCATCTAGCACCCAGGCGTGACAATCAAAAGAAACCTGGCATGATGGTGTTATCACATCATTGTTTTATATTTTTAGTCATGAACTTGGAACAACTACACCATCATCAAGATCCCCATACCACTGAAGCCTAATGACAGCTTACCTCTTGCCAAAATTACAGAAGCAAATAATTGACAGGAAAACCATTAACTTACTGACGAATCATCAGGAGGAAATGTTCGCAGGATAATGCATATCTTTGACAGTTCTAGCTCTGCTTCAGAATGTTTACCTTGAACTTCCAAAGCCTGCACCCAGCAGACAGCAGTTAGAACATCAACTTAATTAAAGAACCAAAATTTTGTATCAAAAGTGAAAAATAAAAAATATTAGTTTCTCGTCTGTCTTAAATAAGGCAGCAGATATTGGGGGCAATGACACAAATGTTCAGCAGGCATAGAAAGGATTCCAATTTTCTTTGCCATTATTAAGCTAAAATTAAAAAGAATGTCAAGCCTAGCAGTGTTGCAGAAAAGATATATGAATCCACACATAAATTCTAGTAAAAATCCCAGTAAATTTGAAAAAACACATGAAGTCCAGAAGTTTGTGCAGCGGTAACTTAGCAGCATCAAATGCTTACACTCAGTACAATCATTATCTATCCAAAACCAAATGCACACATTGCATATATTATGAATAAAATTATGAAATTGAAAGAAGAGTGGAGGTATTACCCAAGCCTGTAAGAAACATGAGCGTGTGCGTGCAGCAACAGCTGCAGACACCATTCTTGCAGCACGTACATTCTCAAGCCCAATGTTTTCAGCTAGCCCAGCAACAAATTGCTTAGGCTCTTCACTATCAATCTGAATGAAGCCGGAGTAACCTGGGACACTGCAGGCTTGCAAAGCAATATACAGCAGTAAGAAGGAACAATCACACATATTATATGCATGCCAACAACCTACAAAAATGGTTTAATTAGGTAACAAACACAGACCTGCTGCATTCACCTAAAACATAGTCAACAGATGCACGATAGAAAGCATCCCGTGTATTTGTGGTGATAAATGATACCTGCACTCCAGATGTCCTGCATATTCGATGTAACTGCTCACCCATAGAGGCAACAAAAAGACCATTGCATATTGAGAATTAGCAAATGCAACAGAAAAATTTCACAACAGCATCAGATAATTAAAAATGAAACAAATTTCAGATTTTCATCATAGAATATCCCTCTATACCCCGCACATATGAATTTGATACAATGGAAAACTGTATTAACCTAATGGAAGATGTATCCTATAAAAGTTTTCAAAAATAAAAAAAAAAAAACGACAAATTTTTTTACAATGTCTATATAGGACAAGTATGCCGATTTAAAATGAATATCTTGGTCATATGAAAATTTATAGCAATCAAGAGGTTGTTGATCATGTTTCTGCAAAATCAGTGCATCAGTATGACAATGAAAAGGGTCAAACAGCACTGACTTGAATTATGTCAAGCTCTGTAACATCCTTTCCGCTCGTTCTATAGTCCGTGATTGCTGGAAATCAAGGTTATAAGTTGCAGAAGCATAAAACTGATAAACAATTGAAACTTCAGAATGTGTATCATTTACCTAGAACAGAGGAAAAAGTCCAGCAATCAGATACAAATAAACAAACCTCACGCATATGACAACAGGGTATCAGCACAGAATCAAAAGAAAATTATACTAAACTGCCACATCATGGATAAAACACTCAGAAACCTCATTACAAATAGCTGCAATCTAAGTTATAAACTTCAAGCCAAATTATCTCACTAAAGAAAAGAGTATTGTAAGAAAGACCTACTTCAAATTTTGGATATCTCACCAAACAGTATTTTGAAAAAAATTAATGCCTATGATCAAAGAAAACTAATAATTTAGGGAGACCATTGCAATCACACGCCTAGACAACTTTCAAATTCTCTAAAAGATGAAAAGTGAATTACAGTTAGGGAAATTAAGCCTTCAATCTAAAAGTTGTTTCTAAAATTTTTAGCTAAATATTCAGTCAGTGCAAACCGATTTTCACAAGTAGCTGCTTCTTGCAGACACTCCCCACATGAATTTAAGCTGATAAACAAAAGTGATAGAAAAAACCTACCACCCATCAAGTTTCAACATTCAAAGAAACGACATGACATAGGAAACAAAAAGTTCACAGCAAGTAATATTTTTAGTTAAGCCCATGGTTATAAATCATAATTAAGACACTCTCCTTAAGCAAGTTTAACCAACCAAGTCACGATAGACGTCTATAAATTTTCTCCAAATACTTCAGCGGCAAAACATGAAGAGCAATTTACAGCTGACAATGCTTTCGTATTATGACCTCAACCATTTATAGTAGGAAAAGCACAAAGGGGAAGGGACATCAACCTCGAACTAATCTGTTGGCCTCCCTCTGGTACTCCTGCTTATCCACCAACAAGTCTAGTTCCGCGGAAGGCATTGAAACTGGCCACCATTTCGGCAATTTTATCCACTTTTCACCCTGTATCTCCTCCAAGCATCTCTCCCTAACCCTGACCCTAACACCCAACTCGGAGGTGAAAGCGGATTATCAAAAGATCGAGGCTTTTTCCTCTTTACATCTTGTTTCTCCTCCATTGCCCTCCCTACAACCACCTCTTTCCCTCCAAGACTCCGGTCGCTACGAACCACAACATTGTGATTGGAAACCTTTAATCTATTCCTAAAGCCTACCCACAAATTAATGAAAACCCGGATTGCGGAAACTAACACGAACCCGCAAAGCAAAACAGCATCAGTGAACTGCAAAGTCGATTTCCGACACGAAAACACAAGGCGGTTGTTGTGGTCGAATGTTATTAGAGTTTTCAAGTCATAATAAGCATCTTCAGTTAAAGAAAGAAATCGGTGGAATTTGGATGAGGTTAGAGATGAAATTTGGTTGACATCAAGGACTAATTTGAGATTTTGGTCATCATTATTGGAATCGGTAGCCAATGAGCGCTTCGCAGGATTGAATTCGGATATCTTGGTGGGTCTGATTCGTCGGGATTTGCGAGAACAGCGTCGTTTGACGAAGAAAGAATTCCGGGGTGGAAGGCACTTATTGAAGTAGAAGTAATGGGGATAAGAAGAGTAGAGAAGCGTGTTAATGGAGTTCATTGATTAACAACCCCAGGAGGAGGAAAAAAGAAAAAAGAAAGCTCTTTGATTGTGAAAGCTCTCTGCAGACATGCGGCAAGCTGTTTGGTTACTCAGAGAGGAAGAGCAGCAGCAGAGAAAAAAAAAAAACGACAAAAGAACATATGGCCCAAATTTATTTCATGATCCCACAAATTTTGGGTAATTTGCAAACTTCATCCCTCAATTTATTCCCTATAACATTAATGCCTCATATTTTCAAGTTATATCTTAAAAATCACCCAATTTCTTTTTCTTTTCAACCCAATTTCAATTGTTAACAAAAATAAGAGAGAGATAAGAAATTTGGCAGATTATGGTTTGCTGTCTTGAAGAGGAGACTCGCATTGACTAGAGAATTTATTTTTTCCTGAATTATGTTAATCTAAAAAATCCTAATTTTTTTTTCTTCTTTCATCTAAAGTTAAAAGGGCAATTTTGAATATTATAAAAATCAAAAGTCTGATCGGATTGAAAAAATAAAAATAAAAATTTTAATTCTATTTGGAGTTACTATAAAAACTCTAAAATAGAATTATCTGATCTGACCTAAAAATTTAAAATCGAATATTAAGTGTATCCGAAAATATTAAGTGTATCCAGAGATATTATAAGAACTTTAAAAAAAAACCATTCAAACAAGCTAGTTTAAACTTAGAATTGATTCATTCGATCTGGTCCAATCCTTATCTCACCAGACATGCATGGTACGGTGGCAGCGTGGTTTTTTTTTTTTTTGAAAAAAAGAGCTTCCATTAAACCAAATCAGCCTAAAAAATTGTATACAACCAATCTGGTGGATAATCCAACCAGACATGAAGACTAGACAAAGAAGACAAGGCCCTAGGTAAGCTATGAGCAATGGAATTCACTGATATTTTGACAAAACTAAACTTAATGTTTGAAAAAGAAGAACTTAAACTAATACAATCATCCAAAAATAATCATAAATCAGAATCATTGTGAGACTTTGTGATTAGATAGTAGATGATAATTTGTGAATCAGATTCAATGATGATGCACTGTAAACTTTAAGACTTTATCCAACTTAAAACCTTTCGGATAGTCATGCACTTGCCTTTAATGGAGAGACAGTAAAAGGTAAAGGGCCATAACTTGCTGCCAACAAACAACCAACATCATTCTACTCGATCCTCATTTTCCTCTCTGATTCGAATGAAGCTGCATCTACATTAAGCTTAAACAAATATGAAGGAGGCTTTTGCTAGACCCCTCTTTAGCTTCCTCCGAACCAACAACCTGATCTACCATTGAAATGGGTTTCTGTTTTGCTAAAGTAAAATCTTTAAGTAAGATAGTAGCCTATTGCACAATACCTCATGCTGGCCTACTCTTACCATTCCAAACAAAATCATTCTTATTATTCCACAAACACCAACATAACATGACTGCTTCAACACATTTGTCAATAGACAAATGAACCAAAATAAAAGCAAGCCAATTTATAAAGTTCACAAAAAAACTTGTGACAAACCCACATAAGGAGCGAGACTAGCATTCTCTAGCCAGTGGACAATCAAATAACACATGCATAGTTATTTCAGGCTCAAGACCACATAAAAGATAATTAATGCCAACATCAACATGTCTTGATTGAAACATAGCATTTGTTGGGAGATAATTGATACCAGCTCTCCAAATCATATTAAGATTTTGGGTGAAACTGCTATATTCCAAAGTCTTGGCCAAAATGAAGGTGGCATAAAAGAAATTGAAACATCACCATGCAATAAGTGATAAATGCTCTTCACTGTATAGATGCCTTTACTATCCATAAGCCACCACCAAGTGTATTGAGGGTTACACATACTTAAAATAATTTGATAAATCAAATGGCTATCTCTACTATTAAAAAGAGAGTGAAGAGTTTCCACATCCCATTGAAAGCCATTAGGGGACATCAGGCTAAATGTGAGGCCCTAATCATGACCCTAATCGGATTATTATTAATTAATGAGGATTTTCATTAATTAAAGGCAAAATTGGATTATTTCACAACTATCGGGGTTGAGTCCCAAGAGGGATATTTTGATAATTTCAGCAAATATGTATTTGAGTATGGGTAAGTTTTAATTATAAGGAAGTATGTAGTTGAAATTAAATTAGAAGTCTTGGGGTTAAATTGTAAGAAATGGAAAATTTGGAGATTAAAGTGTATAAGGGTATATTGGGAATTTTCTAGGAAAGATATTTATCCCACTCAATTATTTAGGGATTCCTGGATATAAAGGAGATTGGCATTTTGTGAGAAAGATCTCTCTCTCTCTCTCTCTCTGTGTGTCTGATTTGAGGAAACTAGGGTTTTGATGTTTGGCTTTATGAGCTGGATCTTAAGGATTGAAGGAGTTGAAGCTCTAATATCAGGTATAGGATCTAAATATATGTATTGTTCATATGATTGATTTTTGGGAATCTTCCCTTTCTTCTTGTTTATGTGTCATTCTTGATATGGTTTAAGGCTAAATCTAGTAAAGTAAGATGAGTTTTAATGATTTAAATCTTAGATGATCATTTAAGTAAGTGGGGAAGTGAGATATGGGATTTAAAGTCATGTTATGTATAATCAGGGTTATGGGTTTCTTGTTATCTTCTCATGCACGGCCAATTATGGCCTTCCTTCTTTGATGTGCACGACCAATTATGGCCTTCCTTCTTTGATGTGCACGACCAATTATAGCTTTCCTCCTTTGATGTACATGGCCAAGCATGGCCTTCCCTCTTTGGCATGCACAACCAAGCATGGCCTTCCCTCCTTAGCATGCATGACCAATTGTGTTTGTTCTTTTTCTCATGCACGGCCGCTCATCTATTTTCTTCATGAAAGTACACGGCCACTCACCCATTTTCTCAATGGGATACACAACCACTTATGGCCTTTCCTCCTCTCCATGCACGACCAAGTAAGGCCTATTGATGCATGGCCAACCATGTTTTTCACCTCTCTTTTTTATGGCCATATGCACTCCTTTGATTCATTCGAGCCAGCCCTCACCCCAAGATTAAGCCATGTAATTAGATATGGAAAATAGTATTATATGGTCCATAAGATTATTAAGCGAACAAGAGTTGAGGTGAATTGCTTATAGTAAGTAAAACTAATGAAAATGGTTAGTAAGTGATGATTGTTATACGAGTCTATATCAATGGATTAATAGACTATGAAAGTATCTTTCTCTAATGCTAAAGTCTATAATGATACAATTTAGAAAGGCATGAATATAAGATGAAGTATTATAGAAATTTAAAAGACATGAATTGTAAAATAATTAGGTTGCTAAAATGTATTTTAGTATAGTAATCACAAGAGTATATGCTATTTGATATGCCCTTTATAATATGGTATAAAGTATGTGCTAGGCCAAAGAAAATGGTTTTACCCATATATTATATTTTGATAACCCTTTTCAACGGCACGAGAATAATATGATTTAGCCTAGTATTGATAAGAAGATAGTTGCAAGATTACATGTTTAAGTGGAAAGAGAGGGAATATTAGTTGGCATTTAATTATGGAACTATAAAAGTTGGTTATCCTTTAAGCCATAATAGGAATTAATGATGAGAGTTGATGTATGGAGACCTACTTATTTATTTGTTCATGTCCTATGACATAATATAAAAACCATAAGTCTGCAAGTAATGTGCTAAAGATTGCGATGAAATAACCTTATACAAACTTAACTGGGTTTAGAATGTTATAAGATGAAAAACACAAGTAAGATGATTAAAATATATATAATTATGTTGAAGTGTATAACTTGTTATCTATAGCCTGATAAATTATGAAAGTGAATCAAAGGGTTAAATATGAATAAGTGTTGACCTTAAGCTGTAAGAGAACCTACTTATTTTATTATAGGGATCATAAATGCTTGAGTGTTGCTATATATGTTTATGTCGTAATGTGAATAATTATGAGAATAGGAAAACTATTCATAGCAAGCAGTAACAAGGTACATCATCGAGAACTATCCATAAGTTATGTAAGTTCTATCTATTACATAGTTGATATGAGCATGGTATGATGAGTAGCCTGGCTTTATAGGTGAACAAATATGAGTAATGAAAGCATGTATTTTCATGATTTAAGCTGCATATATATGTATATGTGCATATGGACACGTGCAATGCTAATTATGAAAGATTACATATTATTATTATTTGCATAAACCTTGCATAAAACTTATTTTTTCTTTTGTACTAGTCGTATCCAAACCACAGCCATCACTCAAATGACCTTGTTATCCAGATATAATACAAGAACTTGGTAGGGTTCCTCCCATACTTAGGTTCTCAATCTTATGAGCCAAAGCTATAATTGCACTTGCAAAGCAGTGACCAAGTCAATAGAATGACTCCTTTAACAAGGGACGAAGGTGATACCTTTGCTTTCTCTATCGGCCGCATGTAATTATTCATAGATATTTCCTTAAGTAGGTTAAATGCAGCATCTATAGTCTTTCACATAAGAGATCCACCTACAGTAGCATTAATAGTCCCCCTTGTTGTAAGGTTCACACCATGATAAAAAGTTTGCATAAGTGACTCCTTTGGAAGGTTGTGATGTGGGCAACTCCTTAAATCTCTCCTATACTTCATACAAAGATTCATTCTCATGTTGAACAAATGTAGTAATGCCCTTAATTATCTTTACAGTCTTGGCTAAGGGAAAATACTTAGATAAAATTGCTTGAGCCAATTAGTCCCATGTAGTTATAAAACCTCTCGCAAGGGAATTCAACCAAGCTTTTGCCTTATCCTTTAATGTGAAAGGAAAAAGATGAAGCTTAATTGCATCCATCGGAACTCTGTTTATCTTAAATCTTAAAGGTGTCACAAATCTCTAAAAAATTTGCTAAATGAGCATTTGGGTCCTCATTTGGAAAACCATAAAATTGAATGCTATTTTGTACCGTTTGTAATAGGGAAGGCTTAATTTCAAACTGGTTTGCATTTACCATTGGATGAACTAACCCTTCTTGAGCTCCACTCAATGCTAGTGTAGCAAAACCCATCAATCTTGAGCTCTATTAGAGAGAGAGTTTGCAAGTTGTCCTACTTGATTTTATAAATTCCTAATGGAAGCATCTTGATTTCTCATCCAAATATCTTGAGATTTCCACCTAGCATCTTGACTAGCCATAAATATGGATTGGGTGGTCATAAAGCTAGCAAATATCTCCTTTAGGTTAGGTTTCTTATCTTGTGGAGGTTACGATTTTGGTTGGAATCTTGGTGTTTGATAAGGTTGGGATTTATATGTGGATAGGTAATGTGTTTGGGCTTGAGTTAGGTGTGGTTGATGATTATTGCTATAGGAAATTGTAATTTGGTTAAAGGGAGCCCTAAGTTGAGGGTTAGATGTAGATGCTTGGTTTCTTTTTCTTCATAAAAAGTTAGGATGATTTCTCCACCTCGGATTATAGGTATTACTATAAGGGTTCACAACACTTACAACTTCAACTACAGAACCTATATCTTCCTCGCTCTTATTTCCAATTGCTCCTTATGTTCCTACATAAACATCGCCTCAATGAGATAAAATAAACACATTTTATACCTTCAGCTCATTTATTTCCTACAAATACTTCTTCCTCATCAACTCCATTTGTGCCTTAAGCATGGCTACCTCATCTACACTATGTACTCACTACTTCTTTTATATGATTCTAGAGTTTACCTATTGAGCATCATTTGTTGCCATATCATCAAGGAGTAGGAAAGCTTCTTCAGGGATCTTATTCATAAAACTTTCATTAGAAGCTACTTCTAGGAGATACCTCGTAACTTGATTCACACCTGCATAGAAAATAGACATTAGTTGATGCATAGCAATTTCATAGTATGGATAACTCTTTAAAAGTCTCCTAAATCTTTTCCAAGCCATATGAAATGGTTCCTCATATAACTGATGGAAATTATAAATGTTTTTCCTAATAATGGTTATTTTGGTAGGAGGAAAGAATTGACATAAAAAATTTTTCTTGCATTTATTGATATGATCGAATGGATTGGCTCTATAGCATTTGAAACAAATCCCTTACCTTACCAATAAGAGTAAATGGGAATAACTTAAGCCTAATACCATCCATAGACATATTTGATACTTGCATGGTATCACTAATCTCTAAGAAAATAACCAAATGCTGAGCTGGGTCCTTAATCTCCAATCCCAAAAACTAATTCTTTTGGACTAAAGTAATGGTCAAGGGTTTTATCTCAAAGTGTTGATTATGAGGTATCCTAATGGTTCTATACTCCTCATTCTACTTAGGAATAGAATAATCTTTAATGGTTTTAGGTCTAAACCCATCTCCTTGAGCTTGGTAATTCATGTCTTGCTCTTCTATCCTAGGTGGTGGATCATCTATAGGTGGGTCATTAAGAGGTAGGTCATAAACATGAAGAGGCGGGTCTACACGTATCCCTTGAATATTCATGGTGGCTCGTAATCTCCTAATTCTATGAAATGTTCTCTCAATTTTAGGATTAATAGACAAAATTAGATCGCCTCTTACCATAAACTATTGACACTTGCAAAGAATAAAATTAAATACAAAAATAAAGAATTGAAAGAGAAGAAAAAACACATAAAATCCACTTTAAAATCTAAAACAAATAAACAAATGCCAATTTGTCCTGGAAACGGTGCCAAAAACTTGATCGGTGTCTAGTAAGTGTACTAGATTGGCTAGTAATATAGAAAAATATAATTTAAGACCCTAAATATCAAATCCAAGGAAAATTTGATGTTCTATGTGTTTCAAACTTTAGAGTGATAAATGTGTGCAAAAATTTTCCAAATTTATAATGATGAAGAGTTAATTAAACTAAAAACTGAAACTTAAATAACTAAAGTGACAAAACCAATGCAATTAAGAAAAAATTTAACAAATAAACCTATACTTAAATAAAACAAGTAATGAAAATTGATAAAAATCAATAATAAAAATAACTTTTGCTAAAGAACTATCCACCTTAACTAATATTGCAAAGACCTAATTTCAAATTAAAGAACACAAGTGATTACGGAAAAATTAGATAAATGAAGGCAGATAGCTTATTCAAACTATCACTCTAAATATTAAACCTTTTTTTTTAGGAATAATTCAATACTTAGCATAAAATTCAAATTTTAAACTCCTAGACATCCATTAAACTCTTTTTCAAGTAAACTTAACTTCAATCTATTTTTAGCTCAACCTTTCTTAGTATTAATCCACTCTTACCAACACATAATTACATCTAACTTAGAAAATATTCATACATTAACACCAATGAACTAATCCAAGAACCTACATACTAATAGTCATAAATAAGATTAATTATCAACTATTTATAAAATAAGTTAACAATCAATCCAACAATAACCAAATATAAGAATTTTCTCAAAACTAAGAAATAATAAAACTTGCATTGAATTAAGCACAAACTAAGTCATTATAATAAAAAAGTCTAAGGATTCAAGTATCATTTAGTAAAAGTAAAGAAACTGCTCACACTTCATCTTGAAAACTAAAGAAAAATAAATAAGAGGATACAAACTCATAAATTAAAGAAGCTTCCTTGATAATTCTCTATAAAAAAAACAAAGTATAGCTTCAAACTCTACACTTTTGTTCTTGAAAGCTAAACTAAAACAACTGTAAAATCTAAGCTAAAATTTGTAATTAATTAGCTCTCTCCTTTATTTTGGTGTCTTGAGCATCCTTTTACAGCCGCCAAAGAAGAAGTTTATGCCCTTGTAACTTCCTAAACCAAGTTGTAGAAGAGTTTTAACAAAATAAGAAGTCTTTTATCATTTATTTTTTTCACACACTTAGGAAAAGTGCCTTTAGTGGCTCAGCTAAGTGTCTTTCTTCTAAGGCAATTAATTTGTCTTTTAGGAGAGTGATGGGTCACTCGGCTGAGTGGTTTTTGGCACTCTCCCAAGTGATTCTCTACTATCCCTCATGTTAATCTCTTGCCTTTAAATTATCAAATTTATAGATTTGCCCCTTAACTTCTCCTTTCTTCAATTTAGTCCTTATTTTCTTCAATTAAGCCCTAAAAAGACCAAAACTTGTAATTAGACCTAAAAACAAATAAATTAACTAATTAAACATAAAATTAACTAAAATAAAACTAATTTAACTAATTTAAAAATATAAAAATACATTAAAAATATCGTATAATTCACAATTATCAATGAGATCAATGACCAAAATGAATATGATTTAAGGACAAAAAACCTAGTTATTTTAAGTGGTTACAAAGCATAACTTTATACAGTTATATTAATTATTTTCAATATTTTTTACATCATTCCGATTAATGAATAGGTTTGGTTTGGAGATAATTGCTCAGATGATCATGAATTGACTGGAATTTTTTCTTAGTTCATTTAATTTCAATAGTATCATTGAATAGATATTAGAGGAAATTATCCCAAATACCGTATTGTTTAACTTTTTTTAAAAAATACAACCTTTTTAAGTTTTTTTCATAAATCTCACTTTTTAAATTTTTATTTTAAAAAATAAAACTTTTTTTTATCTGAAACAAAAACTTCTCTTAGCTTTCCCTCTTCAGTGTTCTTGTCCTCCTTTTCATTCTCCGACAATCTTTTTCTCCTTTCACCTCATCGATGATTTCTTTCTCCTTTCACCTCATCGGCATATTTATCTTTCTCTAGCAATTTGGAATTCTCTCTCCTTTGTCGGTGCTGCCATTCTAGTTTGATTTGTTGATTGGTGTAACCTCTCAATCATTGTATGTTTGTGGTTCTATTTTGTGTTTTTTATGTCTCCATTTTCAATTTCTCTAATTTTCCAATTTTCCTTATATATATATATATATATATATATATATATATATATATATATATATATATATATATATATCAGTCAGTATATTCCATGCTGTTTAATTACCTTATTTATGGATCTATAGAGTTAAGTTGCTTCTCAGGAATGCTTTGGATGCTTCAAATATTCATGGTTTAATATAATTCTGTTGGGGCCAATTTATACATTTTTAATCCATGATGAAGTAGGCACTTTTGTTACCGAGTTTTCCATAGTAAAATTGAAGTTTTTACTTCAGTATTTCTTTATAGCAGTTTTGACATCATGACTTCATTATTTGTTTGTAGCAACCAGTGTTTTTTGAATGATGTCTCAAGAATTTATTTTTGTATGCATTAACCTATTTAAATTGTTGGTTTTTTGCTATGGTATTATTGTTTGAATAAGTTCAAGTGCCTAAGAACTTGAAATTATTTAGATTGTAAGAACATGATTCTGTATGGTATTATTCTATACAAAATTATTTAGATAGTAAGAACATGATTCTGTATGGTATTATTCTTTTGCTTCTTTAGTATTTAGTAGGCATCTCAATTTGATTATTTAGTATTTCAAATGCAAATTTAGTCGGTGTACTTCAAATTTCTTATAGCAAAGCACAACCATCAGCACCCATATATACAATATTTAGCAGCCATCTTAATTTGATTATTTAATTGTTTGACTATCCATCAATCATTATTTTTGTTATTTTCTACTTTTAACTTAAGTTAAAGTTCATCTTTTTTTCTCCTTATTTTGGGTTTTTATTTGATTGCTTCTTGGAAATGGAAATTAGATAGCTTATGGTACTAATGAAGGAATAAACAAGTTAGCTGACGAGGTAGACAAGAATGTCTACTTTCAAGGCTCACTTTGCTCTCTGCTTGCAAGGTTTTTTCTCATTTTTTTCCTTGCTCATCTATTTCTTTAATAGCTTAAGTTTTTTTTTTTTCCTCATTTATACAGAATTTGCTGTGTCTATTTAGTGTAGATTAATGTTTTCGTGAGAATAACAAATAGGAGAGAAGATGGTTATCATAATTTAGCATCTCTATTTCAAGCAAGTTTATTTGAAACTTAAATTTTTAATTCAAATTAAAAAGCAAATGAGTTTTCTTTATTCAATTCTGCATTCTCTAAAGTATTAACGAAATGTTTTATTTTTCTGTATATATCAATGCATTTTTCATCTTTTTTTTTTTTTTAAATATTCACATGAGTTCTAATCATTTTGTTTATTTAAACATAAAAGCTAACGAATGAAGGGTCACTTTTTATACTTTTTATGGATTAATTCATGCATTAAAATTATAATTGTGTTATTAGCATAAAAATTTTAATTTAATAGTATTAATTTAGTGATTAGTGACCTTATTTTGTAATTGCCTTCAGCCTTCGCATTTTATTTATTGACTGTCATTGTCTTAGTCATCATCAAATCGGTGACTAGTTCCACTAAAGCCTTAAAGAAGGTAATGTTTGTAGTTCTCTAAGATTTGATGATTCAACAATGGTGCTATTTATGTTTCTGCTCTAAGGATTGAGAGATATTCTTGCTAGGGGTAACGATTTTGTTTATTTTGTCTCTTTTGGTCATCATAGTTGATTTGGTGAAGGGGAATGAAAGAAGAGGAGGCTGAGAGAGATATAGGAGAGAAATGGCAGGTCATTAAAATGAGCCAGCATGGCACGACACACTGGAATACAAACGGTTTGTTCAATGGCAGATAGGTGGAGGAATGTATTGGTTGTTGAATAACAATAAAGAATTCTTCTTTTTTTTATTTATTATTTTAAATAAACTAGTTACAAAATTGAATTTCAAGAATAACTCCTATGTAAAATTGAATTACAAATTTGATTATTTTTTTTATATAATCACCAAAGTTGCATTAATAAACGTACAAATCTTCATGTAGAAAAGGACAAGTACATGAAAAGCAACAGTGACTTTAAATGAAAAAGCAACACTTGCACATCTACACTAGAACAAACTGAACAAACACCTAATTTGGAACCATAGACAAAACTTGGATTCCACCAGATCATATAACCAAATAGCCAAGATGGTTGAAATGCCCAAAGCTGAGGGTAACAAAGCTAGTTGAAACACCTGCTCATCTACATCTTTAGCATCTCTCCTACAATTTTTAAAAGCAAAAACCAAAGATTTAAGAGCTATTTTCTCTTGAAATAATAAATTTCTTTTAGCCGCTATAAATAAACAGAAAAGAGAGCAAGAAATTGCAACACTTAAATCAACATTTTACTATAAAAAGGATGGTTTATTAATTTTCTCATAAGAATAGGGAAAAAAGAATATGTACTTGGCAGTTGACTAACTCCAATTTCCTAATTATGCATTGGCTAATAAATAGATAAACCTTCATATTTTAATAGAATGCATGCACTAAAAAAATTAATAAGAATATGCAAAATAGAATGGTCTAATTGGTAATAAGAATCATTACACTAAATAGGATAAATAAATAAATAAACAAATACAAAAATTAATAAAAATCACTAGTGTTGTTATTGTTTAAAATTTTAAATTCATTTATAAAAGAATGTAATTTGATTAAACTTAAAGCCAACAGTACACACATAATATACACCTAGTACACATATAATATACATCTAGTACATATACAGTATACACTTAGTACACACACATTATACACCTAGTACACACATTATATACACCTAGTAAATGCACAATATACACCTAATACACACATTGTATACACATAGTCCACACATTGTATATAGCAAGTATGCTACACACATAGTATACACCTATGTATATATAAATATATATTTCTCTTTTTCTTTCCTATACTTTATTTTCAACTCTTTCAAATTCTTCTAAGCCAATCTCAAGTCCACTTCATCATGCCTCAAGCAAAACTCTCTATTATTGTCAGTATGTACTTCTCTAAGAAATAACAAACAAAATAGTTGACCATGATGAACTATTCATATCTAAAAAGTACCCAAAACATGTTTTTCTAAATTTTTCAAGTTGTTCTATAGTCAACTTATTCTTTATGAGAGAAAAAGTAGAAGAATTCATTTAGAAGTTAAATTGCATAATTTGGAAATCATCTTTTTTCATAAAAAACTCTTCAACCTAAAGAAAAATATAATTTTTAGAACAATAATAATAGACCGAATAATATACAAAAATAATCACAATAATTAGGAAGTACACACACAACATACATCAAATACACACACTAGATGCACCAAATACACACGCTGTATACACCAAGTATACACACTGTATACATTAAGCACACACATTGTATACAATAAGTACACACACTGTATACATCAAGTATATGCACTATATACAATAAGTACACACAATGTATATACCAATTACACAATGTATAAATCAAGTACACATACTGCATATATCAAGTACACTCACTATATCTATCAATTACACACACATTATACATCAAGTACATACACAATATACATCAAGTACATAGTATATGATAAATATATAAAATTTACAATGATAATAAATATATAAAGAAATATTGTATTACATTATATTAATTTTATATTATCATTACATAATATAATACATTTAAAATGTAAAGAAAAAGAAAAAAGTAATTACCTTTTGTTTTTTTGGGGACATGAGAATTATAATTTAATTTTTCACTTGCATTGTGATTTCTCTTTGTCTTTCTTATGGTCATTAAATTAGAGCTAGTATCTCCTGTTTTGTTTTCATTAATATTTTTATTGCCATTTACTTTCTTTATGTTCTTAATAATTTGGGAGACACTTTTAGGTCGAGGAGAAAAACTTAATCGAGTAACATTGATTTTTCCTATGATATGAATAGATAAACATCATGAAGAGTCATTTTAGATGAACAAATTCAAATCACATCATTTTCAAAGGTGAAATAAGAAATTAAACATCAGTTATAGTTTTTTTTATTAACATGTATGATTAAACAATCCATCTCAACAGTCGCATAATAGTTTTCCTAATACTCTAAAAGTTAATTTTAATTACATTAACTACAAATCTATAACAAAACAAAATAAAAACTAGCTAAACAACAAGACACCATGAACATCAATCATGACGAGGCTAGCTTTAAATGACATAAAAAGAATCATCTAAAAACCAAAAATCAAACAGAAGATAATAAACATAGATGTAGCTCTTGGATCCCTTAAAGCTAGCAGAGAATAAATCCTTTCCAATTATGTTGCTAACTCCCCCATTGTGTCTATTGATGTATACAACTAAGCTTCTTAATCTATCATACCTCATTCTCACTACATTATTGTTCCTTGAAGATGGAAATGTATCACAATCTTCATCTAAATCTTCACTGCTAACATTTAAATCTCATCTAATTAATTACTATTTACTATTAAAAATAAAATAAAATTCATCTAATGGGTTTTTAATCATAATCACTAATCACAAAATGAAGTCGTTATCCGATTCGAAACTAACCTACCTGAAGCTTTTTGATAATCTAAAATCAATTTACCCATTTATTTAATCAAAGTTAACAATCATAAAATATCCACAAAGCAGGAAAAAAAAATTAAAATATCATTAAGATGCCTGAAATCGTATATTATTGGCTATAAAATAGCTGAAATCAATACCTTACAAGAACCGAAAGCCCTAGCAATCAATGGCCAGTTGTCAACAATAAACTATTCAATTTTCACAGGTATCAACTAGAATGAAGCATCAAAATCATATGCATTGCAACTAGATGCAATAAGGATCAAATGAAGCAAACAATAAAATATACAAAGTTGTGCTATAAGAGATTGGGGAAAAAATACAAATTCTAACGCAAATTTTTACGGAGAGTTTAGAGATTCAATCTTCTGAGAAATGTTTAAAATAAAAAAAATAAATATAAAAAAAAGAAAAAGAAAAGTAGAAATATTAACCGAAGAAAAAGAGGAAATCAGAACTGACCTCATGAGATTCAGATTTTGATTTTCAAGAGATAATCACTTTTCCATTGAATGACTATTAGAAATTTGTAATCAACGGAGATGTAAAGTAGCTGGTGATCGGAGAGACTGAAAGTGGCAGTTATCATAAGAGAGGAGAGTGAAAGTAGGTGGTGGTAGGGAATTAGGAAGATGAAAAATTAGAAAAGTGAGAAAGTGAAAATAGAAAAATTAATAAAAATGTAAAACGTTGTATTTTTTGAAAATAAAAGTTGTATAATTGATATTGAAAATTTAAAATGATGTATTAATGAAAAAAATTAGAAAAGCGTTGTATTTATTATTATTATTATTATTATTTGTGTAAAAACCCCTTATGATTGTGAGATAAATTTGAACATGAAGAAACTAAATCCATTAATACTAAAAATTATACATTTATCTTTAAATTAATTAATTTCAAAATATTAGGATTTTACTTCATTGTTCTTTTATAGAGAGAAGGGTTAAATTTAATCTAAAACTATATATATATATGATAAGATAGGGTTAAATATGAAAAAGAAAAATAGTATAGGGTCAACATTTTAAAAAAGTTCAAAATTGGACCTTGGGATTCTTATTTGCTAACCGCAATATTTTGGTACCAATAGAATCAGCAACTCCTTGCGAGAATCAGTCAATCACAACTGCAAAATTAATAAAATTATCAATTGGTTTCTTCTCTCTTTTCTTCACCGTTGGAATTTGCTTTTCCGTTTCTCTTTTCCTTCTCTGTTTTGGATTTCCGAAGCTTTCTCTCTCAGTTATGGCGGCAATGCAGCTGCCTCGCGGTTGCAGATTCATACCTTCTGACGAAGTACTGGCCGGTGATTATGTCTTCAAGAAGATAAAGTCTACCCTTCAGTCGCTCATCGTCCCTGACGACGACTTATACGGCGACGAAGAACCCTCGCAACTCTTTCTACGATTTTTTGGGAATCGCTTAGTAGAAGAAGACGATCTTTACTTCTTCACTAAATTGAAGAAGAAGGGTTCCAGATTTGAGAGAAAAGTTGATCTCGGTGGCGGTTCTTGGCGTGTGGTAGATTCTAGTAAGAAGATTCACACTAAAGTTAATATCAATGGGGAATGGGTTTCTATAGAAACGGCGAAGAGATCTTTTAATTACAGGAATTCAAAATCCATTCACAATGGATGATGGATTATGCACGAATTCTCTTTGTCTGAATACGAGAATGAATCGGTGCTGTGTAGGCTGAGAAAGAATTTCCCTGTTGATGTTGATGTTGCTTGTGAGAAGAAAGGGGCGACCTGACGTCCATCAAAAAAGAGGAAAGTCAGCAATTTTGATGATATTGTGCCAAGTATTAATTCCAGTAATATACTTGCTTTTCAAGCGAATATATCGGCAGATGACTATCTTGGCGGTGCAGATGCTGAAACGGATACAGAGCTGATGGCGTTGTGCGAAATTTTTGATGATTTGGGGCCACAATTTAGCAAGGATGACCAGCTTGGCGATATTTAAAAGTCTGCTGCTCCAAGAACGGTATTTGGTCAATCGAATTGCCCCGTAATTTTGTTTACTAAGAATGGATAGCTGCTTAGTTGCTGACAGGTGCATTGTTTTAGTTTTCCTCAAAATTACTGTAGAGATAACCTTATGCACAGATACATGCTCTCTACATGTATAGCCAACTTACTAATGCATATGATTATTATACAGTTAAAGGAAATATAACTACTAGCTGATTTACGCCCAAGTATATTCTTCATCATTGAATCTTGTTTCTGTTGGAATAAATGTTTTCTTTTGTTAAGTCAGTTAATTGTGATTGGTTAATGAGATGAATTTAATCTTTCAATGGTTATTTGAATATTTTTATTGTAAAACTGAATGTTTTATGCAACCTGGACCTTTGTTGAGAAGCATAAGCTGAATGACTGCTACTGTATAATATCAGAACACAGGCTTGCACACTTTGCTAAGTTTGGGGAAAGTTGAAATCCAGCTTATTGATTTGAAAATACTGCACTTTTATGATTTGAAATCCATCTTATTCGAGGTTCCTTCTGCATGCTGTTTTTTTTAAATGTACAATTTCCTGATTTTCTTATCATTGGTGATTAAATTGATATCGGTTTAGAATTCAGTTTGTAGATCTAGATATCAGAACAAGAAATTATTGGTTCTATTTCGGTTGATGTATGTGTAAATCAATTTTTAAAACTTTAATGAAAAGTGTATCCAATCTATAGTAAGCCTTCCACAAGTGAAGAAATGTTTAAAGAAATTTCTCATGCAATCCTTGAAATGATACTTGGAATAGGCTGCTGGCTTCTAAAATGAAAAAACTTCAGCACTGAATTATAGAATACAGAGTTGACTGGGGCACTCCTCTTCCTGTATGGATCAGCATGGTCGGTGAAGATGTTATATATATATATATATATATATTTGCTATAGTTATGCTAATAAATAGTATCTAATTATATGAAGTAGCAGTGCATGTTAGTCTATTCAGACAGTACTTGAATTACTCTCAAGGATTCTTGCTTTTATAGTTGCAATACTAAATTCTTCTTTTTTCGTAGGTATTTGATAAGTTTACCATCATGTCATGGTCCTGAATTGGGCATGCTTCCATGTGTAATTGGTATAAGTTATAAGACATGCGTTTTTCGTATGTCAATTTTTATTGCATCTGTTGAAAACTTTCTTTAAGATGCAGCAGCTTAAAGTCTTTTGTTTGACCCAATTTATATGAGCAGATTACGTACATATTGAATCACCTGATGTTGTATGCTTATAATCCCTGTCATTAAATTCAATAGGTGCATATAAGCTGTGTGCACGTGTGTTTGTGATTTGGTGCTCTAAGAAATGTAATGATTTAATGTATGCTTGTGTTTCCTTTTTCTTTTGCTTTTGCCAGCTCCTTTTGTTTGTTAAAAAGATTAAATGAATAAAATTCCATTAAATCCCTAAAAAGGAATTAGAATAAAACTACCTATTGAATTAGTTGCCATTTTTAGTTTATTGTTACTTAGACGTATTCAGCTATTCTTGTGTGTTTTAATGCAATGTCTGAATTTTCAAGTTTGCCTTGCTTGTGGTCATTTCAGGAAACCCATTTCCACAATTAGCTAGAAAACAACTGCAATTTGCAACTAGTGGAATTGGACACTTCACTTCTTGTTAGATTAAGTGAGGATGGTGAAGAAGTTATTATCATTGACCCAGTTTCTAAATTTGGATAGCTTTCTAGTGCTGAGGTTTGCTCTCTCCTTTTTTTCTTGTTTCATGTTCAGGATTTTTCCCTTGAACCTGCATACTTGGTGGATGTTTTACATTGTATCTTTGGATGAAGATAAACCAAAGTTAATAATCAAAGTTATGGCTTGTCGCCATTCTATTTATTTCAGAAGACATCATGTTATGTGTGGTTGGGCCTGCCTGAACACTATCAGCTTTATATTTGTAGCAACGATTTAATTGTTTTCAACATGCACTGTTCTGAAGCTTTCTTTGTTTTCAGAACATAGGCAGTAGGGATTTTAGCCTGTAATCTAGAAAGTGAGTGAATTTTAGATTAAAAAAGTGGATTTATTCTTGTAGATTCTATCATGCAGTTCTCTAGAGGGTTGAAAGATATAGTTCGTTTCTTGTGGAGAATGATATTCAAAATAGGCTGTTAGCATCTAAATGAGAACACTTCAGAACTGAATTCTAGAATACAGAGTTGACTGGGGCACTCATCTTTGTGTATGGATCAGCTAGTATGGTGAAGAAGCTATTCTCATGGAATCAGTTTCTAAGCTTGGAAAGCTTTCTGGTGCTAAGTTTAGGTCCCTCTCTTTCCCTCTTTCCATATTTAGTATATTTTTTGGTTATAGTTATGGTAATAAATCTATTATGTAATTATATTGACTAGACAATGAATATTGGCTATTTCTTTTATATACACTCATGCATACAACCAAACACACAAAACTGAAGCTTAATTGCCTAAGAAGAAAGGTATCTGAATTGGTTAATGCTGAGATTAAGTTCATTGGTAAAGTTTCATGAATATGAGTGCAAAGAAAAGAAATACACAATGTGTCTGCTGTGAAGTTTACGTTTTTTGAGGAGATATTGGTAGAGTTTCGTAAATATGAGTGCAAAGAAAAGAAATACACTATGTGTCTACTGTGAAGTTTACGTTTCTTGAGGAGATACTGTAGTGAGTTCAGTTTTTATATTTTTCTTAATACTGTTTGCCTTTATTTTTCTAAAAATAGAAATTATTCCTGTAACAGAAACACTACATAACTCAGCTAGCAGGTACCCATATTACTATTTGCAGAGGTCCTTAATTTTGTTTATTTACTTTTGCAGGAAAGTATGCATGTCATTGTTCGTATTTTGCAGGTATTTTATCTACATTGGTGCAATATCATAACTAAAACATCAAGTCATGATCCTGAAGTCAGTTTGCTTACTGGTTTCAGTGATGTATGCTATAAGAAGTGTGTTTCTCATATATCAACTTTTATTCAGTTATTGAATGCTTTCTTGAAGATGTTCCAGCATAAAGCCTTTTATTTGACCCAATTTATCTGAGCAGAATCTGTGTCACTGTGTTGTATTACCTGAGGTTGTATGCTTGTGATCCCTTTCAATAAATTCAATAGGGTCATGTATGTTTGTGCATGTGTGTGTGATTTGTTGCTCTAAGAAATGTAATGATTTAAGGTATATTTGTGCGTTTCTCTTTCCTTTTTTTTTTTTTTTCCTTTTGTTTTTGCTAGCTCCTTTTGTTTAGTTAAAATCTTATTAAATTAAATTCCATTGCTCACCTAAAAGGAAATTAGAATAAAATTAATTGTTTTGCAGATGCCATATTTTATTTTAATGTATTTAGACAGGTTCAGCTATTCACATGTGTTTTAATGCAATGTCTGAATTCAGTTTTTCCTTGTTTATGGTCATCTCGGGAATCCTGTTTCCACAATTGGCTAGAAAACAACAGAGATTCGACGGTTAGCAGAAGGCCACTACTATGCTTCTAGGAATAAGGGAGGATGGTGAAGAAGTTATTATCGCTGACCCCGTTGCTAAATTAGATAGGTTTCCGGTGCCAAGGTTTTGTCTCTCCTTTTCCTCTTGTTTCATTTTGAAGATTTTTCCATTGAATTATGGATTTGTACAAAGTAATATACTGATCAAGACATAAAACTTCAAGAATTTATGTAGTGACAGGAGTTGTGTAATGCTGAGGGTACAGGATCATTAAGGTCTCAATTTGATGAAAGCACCCAAGCTGATGACTTGCTTGGCGATATTCAAACCTCTGATGCTACAAGAACGGTATTTTGTCAATTGAATTGCCCCCATAATTTTGATTACTAAGTAAGAATAGATAGTTTCTTAGTTGCTGATAGGTGCATTTTTTAGTTTTACTCAAAATTAATGTAGAAGGTAACCTTATGGACGGATAGATGCTCTCTACATGTATAGCCAACTTAGGAATTATAACTACTGGCTGATTTACGTCAAAGTATATTCTCCATCACTGTGTTGTTTTTGTTGGAATAGTGTTTGTCTTTTGTTAATTCAGTTAATTTTGATTTACGTTCATTGTTTTCCTTTAAGTTTCTTTATCATGATGGAATGTCTGTTAAGGAGAAGCTAAAATGGACTAAATACCACAAGTCCAGTTTGGCAAAAATTATGAAAATAATATTTTTAATTGATAAAAGTTGTATTTCAAAAAAAAAGTAGATAACTATTTAGTAAATAAAATTCAAAATAACTTATAAATTAAAAAACAGTTTGTCAACTGTTTGGTAAATGATACGACAAAGTAATAATTTTGATATATTATATTCAAAATCTCATTAAAAAAGTAATAATTATTTCCACTTATTTGCACTTTTTTGTTCTACTAAACTATTAAAAAATATATAATTAAATAAAACTAAATATAACATAAAAATTAAAAATATATATGTTATTTTCATAATTTGTCACACATATTATTTCTTATAATTCTAAATCATTAAACTAAATTTTTTTTTTCTACTAAACTAAAGGCAATTTGATCACGGATAGAATACATATCTATTGTTATATCACTTATATAATTTTCTGAATGATCAGTATGTTCAACATCTTCAAAATTATCAAAAGGCACAAAATTGGAGTCTTTATCAAATCTCATAAAAGCTAGATCATTTGAAGAATGCCTTTGAATATAATTATGCAATGCCATTGTTGTATCCACAATATTTTTTTTAGGTTTTAAATGGAAGATTTAGAGTTTAGATGGCATGTCATGTTGTATTTTCTCTAGATTTTGGAATTTTTTCTGGTCAAAATACATTTTAGACATGAATTAACTGAAATAACGACTTTAAAAAATTTTATGTTTGCATTTGAAATTAATTTAGAATATTAGGATGTTATTTATTTATTTATTTATTTTTTTTGAAGATGGTTTAATTTATTTTAAAATTATATATATCATTGAAAAAGGTTGGAAATTATATCTATAAATTTTTATTTTATATTAAGATTGATAAAATAGGGTAATAGTATTGATATCATAAATTTTTTATTTAAAAAAATTTGGAAATTGGAGCTGGGGTGGTAACGGCAATATTTTGGTACCAGAAGAATCAGAAATTAATATAAATACAGGCAGGAGGGTTTCCAAATCTTTTTGATCAGAACTACCAATTGCTTTTTTTCTTTTTTTAATTGTTGTTGGAATTAAAACCGAACAAATTGTAAATTGGTCTGAATTAAAGCCGAACTATTTTAAATTAACCAAATTTATAATTTTTATTTTTAAAAATTGATAGTTAACTGTTAATCAACAATTAGTTTATATATATATATATATATATATATATATTAGATTTGTATTAGAATTCTTATACTTAAAATTTTTTAATATTTTTGTACTTCACAATTTTATGATATATGACTTTCTAAAATATTATTATAATACATATTTTTATAAAATAAAATATTGGATTTATCTTATTATAAAAATTATTTATTTATTAATTGTGTATATGGCACTTTATTGCTATTTTCATATTGAATATATTCAACTATTGCAATTAATTATGAAAATTTTATACTTTCAATTTTTTTATATTATATTATATTATATTATATTATATTATATTATATTATATTATATTATATTATATTATATTATATTATATTATATTATTATATTATATATATTATATTATATTATATATATATTTGTATTTGTATTTTTTATTTTGAAATATTTTTACCATTAAATTGCAATTTGAATAATTTATTAAATTTATGAGTTAAAAGTTTTTGAAAAAAGGTACGAAAATATGCTCCATGTTATCTCAAAAGGGCTAAAATGCCCCTAAACTTTTTTTTGGAGCAAACATATCTCTGATGTTCTAAAATCAGTACTAAAATAAACCTCCATGAAGCTACCTTCAAATTTGGATTAATGGTGCTAACATGACATTGATACATTGTAAAATATGCAAAGTCAGCAGTACATGTATTTTTAATCTAAATATATTTGAGGGCATTTTAACACTATAAAAATTTTAGGGGCATTTTAGTACTTTGAGTAAGACATTAAGGGCATTATAGTACCCTAATGAAAAACATTTAAAGCATTTTTATACTTTAGAGAAAATATCAAAATTCAATATTTATTACATTAGATATTAATCAATATTTGTTACATTAATTAATAAATACTCTTTATATAAATGTATGCATGAATAAGAAAAAAATTATAAATAAATTATATAGCTCAAGAATTAGGGTGAGCATGGACCTGTTAAATGGTCCACGAGTAAAAATATTAACCAGTATATTAATATCGATTTTTTAAAATTATTAAATATTAATCTGTCCATTACGTTCGGTTAACCAGTCTATTAGTTTCAATTTTTCGATTTGATTAACCAATATTTTTTGGTTAACCATGAAAATTTATAACCTAAAATTATAAAAAAAATTAGGCAAAGTTCAATTAAATTTTAAATGTACAAAGTAATTTAAAATAAAAATAAAAATAAACATAATTCACTAGCCAAAATTCATGTTAAATAAATTAACAGCTAATATTAAAAAATAAATTTAATATTTGTTGGGAATTAACATGTTTAATTTTTGTCAAATAAAAATTTAGATAATATTAAATAACTAAATCTAAACTATAAAATATAAAAAAGTAATTAAATGCTATTATATATAAGATAAAAAATAACATATATAAAAGTTAATCAATTACTACATACAAATATTACTATATAATTAAATAAAATAACATAATATAAATTTAGTTTCAAATATTATATATATTTTATAGAAAAATATAAAAAATTAAGATATAAAAATATATTTTAAAATACTATTTTATGTAAGTTTTAGAGAAAAATAGAAGAAAAATAAAAAATTTTTAAAGTATAAAAATAAAATATTGTTACACCCTAATCCACAAGACATGCAGAATTATTAATACCAACATAAATCTAGTAAAGATTAGGCAGAAATATTACTACTAATAATAATAATACAGGCCTTAATTACATGCTATAACATAACCAAATCAAACTCCAAAATAATGAGACATAACCTAATTGGCCTTCAATACATTATGAAAATCTCAAGGACAACAGCAACCTGCCAGATCTTTTCTTCATATGGGTCAAGTCACTACAGTTATCGATCCAAAGTGGAGCTTATCCTAAAACCTACATAGATAAGCAAACCCGTGCTAAGCTATAAAACTTAGTGGGGAAACATAAATGGTATAGACAACTCTTTCAAGACATCATCAAATCATAGCAGTACTCATAACTAACAAAAACATGAGTCCTCAACTTTAATAGGAAATACCATGATTATAATAATCTATCACCTTAGGCGAATTCATCGAGTTCCTATAGACTTTTCAAATCTCTTGCATTATTAAATGCCTTTTCTTATTAGACTAGTATAATTCATGCCCCTCATAATGCATTGATTATGAATCTAGACCTAATGATTATTAATAGTACAAAACTTCAATCATATGTATTTAATCACATTGTTTACATAAGATATGCATTCAATGTTCAATCAAAGCATAAAGGGAGTACAAATGTAATGTAACATCTATAAGAGATACTGTTAGGCATACATTACTTCACATATATCATGCAATCTTAAGTATAGAATACATATATAATTCATTATCCTGTTCATAATCATGTATTTCTTAATGCTATCTTAGCATGGCAAACTAAATATCATACAACATCATATTATGGCATCCACTATCCTTGGGCTTATGTAAAAGTTATCAGTATGCACATATATGTGTAAATAATTATATATATATAGATTAACATATTGCATGTAATTATAGAGAATGGAATTACATATCATGATTACCCGACAAAGTCCCAATATCACATGCATACATTTCATAAATTTCAAAGCACATGAAACTCATTGTGTATGTTACAGCCCATACAATTGTTAGTATAATGTTGTACTCTTTGGGGTCCATCCAGTCACCGTGGAACGTATTAGTGAAATCAACTCACATCGGTACTCGTATGGGAACCTTAATCCCTCATGGTTGTTGTGAAATATCATAATTATATAGTACAGAACATAGATTTCATTTCATTGAAATAATTTATAGCCAAAAGGAATTTAAGATAAAACAATATAATAGGCCATTCGTCATGCTTACATTACATAAGTGAAGCAATCGATACATGTATTTCTTTATTTCGTGCATATTTCATAATCTTTCATAGCCTGCCTAAGTACTGGTTCAAAGGGTGGATAATGGGAACAATGGATACCGATTGGTATCAACAATAGATACCTGAAGGTTAATAATGGATATCTGAAGATATCAAACAAAGGATCCCAAAAAGGGCTAAGCTATGGTTCCATTAAACGAATAAACAATGGACCCAAACGGGATCAACTATGACAGCTGCGACTGTATCCCTCTAGGCATGCCTATCTAATCCATAACTGAACTAAGACTCACATGCTTTACCATTTTTAAGAACATCTTTGATTCAACATATTCTTATTTACTCAGTTTAACATTTTTCTTAAAGCCACAATTCATATAAGAATGTACATTATTCTTATCATAGATCAGTATTGGGTTATAGGCTCTAGTATACATGGATGCCGATCATATGATCACATAGTTGCATCATCATTCATTCATCCATATCATAATAGTTGCATGATTATGCAAACAATAAGAAGGTATAATCTTTTGTTGATCTATCTTATCATAATTAACATTATGCCTGATGCTAATAAGGCAATATGAAAGTGTAGTTCCAATGATAGTTCTCAATGATGTACCTTGTTACGGTTTGCTGTGAGTAGCTTCTATACAACATCATAGTTATTCACATCAATACATTATCACTTGAACAATATTTAAGCATCTATGATCAATATAATAAGATGCATAAGTTATTTTCATCATAATGTCAACACTTGTCCCTATTTAACTCCTTAGTTCACTTTTATAGTCTATTAGATCATAAACAATGGGTTATATACCTTAACGTGATCATATATGCATCAATCATCTTACTTGTACTTTGCATCTTATAACATTTTATACTCAAGTAAGTTTATATAAGATTATTCCATTTCATACGTTAGGACATTACTTGCGGGCATGTATTTAACATAATAAGACATAGGGCATGAGCAAACAGACAAGCATATTCCTTTACATCAAGGCTAATCACTACTTTCCATTATGACTTGAAGCATACCTGAACTTCTATGGGTTCATAACCAAGCACAAAATGTAATATCCCATCTCTTTTAACTTAGACATGTAACATTGCAACTATCCTCTTATTGTCACTAGGCTATATCATAGTATTTTCATGCCATTGTAAATAAATGTCATTGTGTAGTATTTGGAAAAAATAATTTATTTGATAGAGTACATACCTTGTACCAACTTTATTGGACACATTAAATAGCATATAATTTTTTTTAAGGTTACTATGTTGCCTCTTACTCTCCTTAGTTCTATGCCCGATATGCACTATAACACATTCTAGCAAAATAATTCATATTAGCATTGCCATATGCAAGTCCCTCCGAATTAGCTTTCAAGTGAACCCCATACCTTAACTCAGTAGGTTTTATTACTCAAAAACTTCTCACTCTCTCTCTCTCTCTCTCTCTCTATATATATATATATATATATATATATATATATATATATATATATATATATATATATATATATAGGGATTCTCCAATTACGTGACCATGCCATATATAGCATATTGGTGGCTTTAGGTGGCTCATAGCTTAATTTAATCCACTCCCTCTTATAAAGACATTCACGTCATTCAAATTTCAATAATACCTCATCTTATAGTCATACCTTTCTAACTATATATTTCTAAACTTTAGCATTAAAAAGACTTCATAATTTTATTAATCCATCAATAATCATATAACATACTAACCACCACTTTAATAAACAATTATTGTCAACATTACTCACTCCTAGCTTAATTCATCCCAATCCTGGGGCTCTCTTAATAAGTGTATAGACTATATAATATCGAGTTCACGATTTATTGTTTAGGTGAATGAGCACAGATGAGTGGAGGGAGTACAAGTAGCCATGCATAAAAATAGGAAAGGCCATGCTTAGCCATGTACTGTAAGAAGAATAAGGGCAATTGGCCGTGCATTGTAAGGAATAAATGGCCATTTGGCCGTGCAAGGGAAATCAAAGCGCCATGAGCGGCCATGCAAGGGAAATCAAAGGGGCCTAAGCAGCCATGCAGGGGAAAAGAGCTATACGCAGCCGTGTAACGAAAAAAGAAGCACCATGCGAGATCATGCACTTAGTCTCGATAAGCATTTTGCTAACAATCCAGATTATGCAGGTCAAGAATTTATTGGCATTTAACATGTTTCTATGGTTAGGCTAAAGGGTCAAATAAGCATAGATCTTGGGAGTTGTTATGAGAAATCAAAGGTAAGTGTTATTTGCCATGGCTGGTGTGTAATTGTCCAAATACTGGGCTAGTTGAAAATAGTAATTTTCGATAATGAATAGTGATACCGGGATGAATAGTATCACCCGAAGTCAAAAATATTTTATTGGACTATTGGAAAGAAGAGGTTAGTAGGAGTCCAAAAATTAATTTAGACTGACAATGAGGTCAAATGGACCATTAAAAGTCAAAAACAAGGAAAAAATCATAGTTCTAGTTCAAAGGGTGCCCCAGGTTGACTAGGGTTTGACTGGGACCTTAAGAATAGCTAATGACCTCTAAAAATTACCATAATTTTTAGATCTACATTAAATGATATATAGAATTATATGATAAAGAAAAAAAATTTTTTAGTGATGCAAAAAATCAAGCTACCGAACTGGTAAAAGTGGACCAGATCGAAAAATAATCTCAAATTTATCCTAAAATATTCATGAAAACTAATAAATATTCATGAATAGTATCACCCAAAGTTCTCACTAAATTAAGCCATCGTAACTAAATTCCAGCCTCTCTATTAGCTCTTGAAGGTCTCAAAAGATCAATCAAGCTGCTGGAAGTGCAATAAATCAAGAGAGGAAGTTGATATATCAAAAATGAGGTAAGTGAAAATGGAAGTTTGAATTAAATTTAAAGGTTCTAATAGGTAGATTAAGGTGTGTAGGTTACGTTTATGTAGTTTATTTGAATTGAGGAAACAAAAATTGATAGATTCTCACCTTAGGGATTTCGGCCATAATAGGAAAAATTTGAAGAAAATAAAGTTTTCAAGGAAAAAATAGAGGAAGTATCGACCAAAGTATGAAAAACAAGGATTCAAGGTTAGTGGATACACATACTTTTATTTTCCATTCAATCCGAGTATAATTATGTGTATGTTTGTATGAGAAACTTTTGATAAGTGTATATATAATATGAAATAATTGTAGAGAAATAGTATTTGGCATGTAAAAAGATGAAGTAAAGTGTTAAATGGAAAAAAATAAATAATTAGTAATGGAATCCAAGGACGGTCGAATTTCATGTTAGGATGAAATATGAGAATTTTAATTGTTTAATAAGGAATTAAGCATGGAAATGAATTTAGAAATTAAATATAATTTTATAATAAATTATTGGAAATTTTTAGAAATTATTTGAATATCTTTTGAAATAGAAATGTATTATGTCAAGGTGAATTTAGATGGAATATGGATATTTAAGAGTAAAATTGTGCCTAAAATAAAGTTTAAGAACTAAATAAAACTTTTACATAATACACCATGAAATATATGTAAAGAATAATTAATTAATGGCATCTTTGTAATTATAGTAAGTATAAAGGGCAAAATCATAAATAATGAAAAGTTTAAGTATCAAAATGTAAATTGCTATTTCAAGGAATAAATATAGGGACTAAAATATAAATTTTCCCTTTAAAGAGAATTAGAAGTAAAAAGATGTTAAATTAGTAAAAATGGAAATTAATTAAGACAAAATAAGGTAAAAAGAGATTATAGGGACCAAATTGTAATTTTTCACATAAATTATGGAGTAAGTGAAATTAATAAAAAAATATATGTATTAAGAAAATTAAAGGCAAAGAAAGTTAAACAAGTCAAAAGAAAAGACAAATGGAATCTAAGGTGACGGATAATAAGTCCAGGAGCTTAATTGTAATTTTACCTTCAAGTAGAAATTTTTATAAGATTTAGTAAGAAAATATTAGTATAAAAGAAATTAAAGAAAAATGAATAAATTTGGAATTTAATTAAGCCAAGTATAAAGTAATAAAAGGTTCAAGGGCTAAACTGTAATTTAACATTTGAAAAATAATTATGTGATAATCAATTAAGACAAATAAGTACTCAAAGGACCCAATAACCAAAAAGGGGCCAGGATGTGATAAGTAAATGTAAAATTTGTGAATACAGCAAGGGAAAGGATAAAATCATAATTAATTGAAATTTAAGGGACTGAATAGTAAATTAACTAATATTTGACATTAAGCTGTGAAAGTGAAATATGAAAAATAAAAATAATAATAAGAATGAGAAAAGTAAGAATATTAATGAGAATAAGCAAATGTAATAATATACGTGTATAAATGGAAATTTATAGTTTATGAAGAATATATATGTATGATTATTGTAATAATAGTAAGAAATATGAAATGTGTGTATGTATATATATGTAGTACATGCACAGACAAAATTTGCATTAAAAATGAATGAATATGACATAAGTATATGAATAGGATATATGTAAAAGTATGTAAGGAAAAATAATGGCACATGGACATGTATGATATGAAATATGACACATAAATGTATTTTTGCCCTTGGTTGTTCGGTAATGAGATCTAGTACAGGATATAGTTGGCTAGCCATGGGGACATATTTATTGCGATCTGGATCATGGTGACTCGATTTGGTAGGCTAATCATGGTCTATCACATGTCACAGATTCACATATTACAATGTATTACAATGTTTATGTTATGTGATCCTTCGGGGTCACCGACTGTTGGACCTTTGAATCCATGTTTCGTGTATCTGGTTCAGAGATTTCTACCGGACTAATGCTAGGGGCAACTTAAGGAAATAAGATAACAAAGATAAAATAAACAAGTCAAGATAAGCAAGAATTGAATAAATTGAGTACAATTTAATAACATTAATGTCATTGATGTAATTGAAATATAAATAAGCATCAAGGTGCAATTAATAAATATAATTATAAATAGATAGTGATAATAATGAACAAGTAAATGGTAAATTAAAATGTTTGTATGCAATTTGAATATAAATCATGAAAAATAAAAAGAGGTAATGATGTAACTAGACATGACAATATAAGAAAATATGTTAAGATAAATGAATAAAAATTATAAAGTAATGAGAAAATTTGGATTGTGAGTACAAGTAAGCAAGAAACATAACAGTAATATAGTAGCATCACCATGCTACACATGTTAAATTTTGAATAGTGGAAATGAGAAATAGGAATATATAAATAATTATAAGTTTAATAGGGCATAATCAAACTATGAACAAAAGTTAAAGGATTATTTTGTAAAAATATCATGTTGAACACAGGAAATAACTGAAATGCTAATTTATGTAAAGCCATGATAGATAAATATTAAAGATAAAAAATTACTTACTGAAATAACTCAAGTAAATACGAAAATAAATGAAAGCAAATGTACATTAACGTTAACAGTGTAAGTAAGACCATGAATAATAGTAAATTTTTAAATGAAGTACACTAAAATATACACTTGAAAGTATGGAAACAAGATAAGAAAATTTAACAGTAACTGACACTGCCAATTTTAAAATAAGAACTTAAGAAAATAAATTTATTGAATGATATAAGTAAATAGTGAAAAATTAAAGCAAAGTAAGCAAATACATTGCAATGATGTAAATAAATAAATAAAGATAAAGAGATTGATTAATTGGAATATTAAAAATGAAATAAAAGTTAAGTATAATGATACAAGATAAGTACAAAAAGAATAATTTTAAGTAAATTTCGGACAGAATAAGCAAGTTTAATGTAAGACATATACTTAAATTTTATAAGTATGTATAAGATATATAAACCAATATCATGGAATAAAATAAAATAAAATAAACAAGATAAAACATAAATATGAGCTGTTAAGCAAGTTAATAGGAATCTATGAAATTTGCAGAAAACCAAAAGTATAAATAAGTAATACGAACATGAAAAAATAATGAAATTCTGGCCGCTTTAATGAAATTCTGGCTCATCATGAGAAAATATGGGGCTTACAATAACCAAACCATCTTATTGACACTTTTTGGAAGGCTCTTATTGAATAAAATCTTCAAGATATAAAATATGTGGGATACAAATTCACATGGTCAAATGAAAGAAATGGGTCACACTTTATTGAGGGGAGACTGGATAGGGGACTGGCATCTATGAGCTGGTTAGATAAGTTTGTTAGTGTAAGCCCTAGTCCAATGCACTGTTATAAAACACTCAAGTTAATAAATGAGGCATTTGTTTTATCTATTGTATTCTTGTGCATATCAAGTGATAGAACTATCCAAGAATGTTGTTTTAGTTTAAGTAATCATGTGTGAGGCACATGATTGTAAGACCTTGAAACAATTGAGACTTCATTCTAAATATCCCTAGTCAGTCATTGTTATGGAAATAACAAATGAATTAAGACTATTATGCTCTCTCTGATAAGTTGAGTTCTATCTTACAGATCATAAGGACTAAAATGTCAATCAAAGATCATAGATACATGTTTAGAATATGGTATCTGGATTCGATCCGCTCATGAGAACACTATATGGTACAAGTCATAAGTGTTTCTCAATTGCAAGTTTTGCATCAGAGTTCTTAGACCTAAAATCTCTATGAAACTTTTTATGAATTACTGTGTACTTTGACACACCTAACGTACTCGTAACAGGGTGACAAGTATAGGTATGATTGGGCATGCACTAATTCATGTTAGAGAGCATGAGAGAATTAAAGGGATTACCCCTTTTGATAAGAGAGAAAATATCATCGGCCACTTGATCAGTGAATTCAGAAGTGCATGGTCAAACCGAGATGAAATAATGAGTAATCATTATTTATCTGAGAGTTCAATGTCAATGGAATATCAAGAAAGAAATTATTATATATAAGGATGACTAGTTCCATGCTTTATATTAATTCTGATATTTATGGGTAAGGGACTATGTAAAATTACATTAGGTCACTAAATGGCCATTTGCATTTTCATTTAATTTGGAATGCTATAATATCTTGCTAGAGAATATATATACCTTTGGATAATTTATTAATTCATTGCCAATATTAAATGGACCTATAGGATTGCACCCAAAGCATTGGGCTTAAGATATTTAAAATAAAGTATTAGGTATTAATTTGGGCTTTTGTTTAAATTCAAATTAATGTGGATAATGGATATTAAATTGCTTTATGGACCATGGTCCATGAGAGAGGGAAAATCGGCAATTACTAGGTTAATGTCAATTAATTAATTATCTTTGGATAATTAAGGTAATTGATTTCAAATCCTAATAGTATTTAAATCAAAAATCAACACTTAATTAGAGAGATAGTGTGGCCGAAATTCAAGCTAGATTCCTAGTTGAATTCGGCATACATTAAACCCTAAAGAAGTGATTTATTTTGATTAAATAACTAATGCCAATTTAAATTAATGTGAATTTAAAATACTAAAAGAATTTGAATTAATTTAGATCACTTAATTAGGAAGACATGGAAGCTGAAATCACTACCTAAACCTAGTAGATTTCAGCATCTAAAAGGATTCCTAAATAAGTAATATAAATTGATTAAAATTGTTTTTTCCAAGTTAGGTTTTTTCTCTCTCTCTTTGCCGCAATTTCAAGGAAAAATTCTTTCTTCTTCTTTTTTATTTTGGGTAGCCATTGAAAACCCTAGAGGAAGAATAAGATCAAATATTTTGTCTTCATTCAATACACATTGCCGAATACACTCTTGTTTTAAGCCATTTTTGCGAGTGTGTATGTGAACATAGAGTGGTGTGGTGCAAATGCAGCACTTTTGGCATTGGTGATCGAGATTAAAGGTATATAAGTCCATCTTATATAATGGTCATTGCAAAAATTAAGTTTTAAAGTGCATTCAAGGATGTAAGTTTAATCAAAAATCCTAAAATTACATGTTTCGATTCTACATTGATTATTACATGGTGTGTATGATCAAAAGTTTTATTTTTTCACTGCGTGATCATTATATTTATGCCATGTTATATCCCATCAGTGGTATTAGAGCCTAATCATGCTTGTTTTAGTGCTTTGGATGCGTTACAACTTGATTAAAAATCGTTCGTTGCATAAAACATGATGCTGAAATTTTCTGTTTTGAGTTTTTTGCATTGGTTGAGTGTAAAAACAATTTTAAATAATTAATTAGGTATTATAATAATTATGAAATGTTAATATACTATCCTAAGATGTTCTTTGACCTATTCATGGTCTGTTTTAATTATGTATACCTGATTGTACATGTTAATCTTGAAACTAGGTGCTTGTTTGCATGATATGTGTATGTAACCAACTAGTTTCTCAAAATTAAATGTAAAAATGTTTTAGGAATGTTTATAAGTGATTTTTAAATATTCATAACAGGTATGGACATGTTTTAAAAATATTTTTAATTCTGGTCCATGACAATTTAATTGATTAATTTATAAATCACTTAAAACATTGACTAGTTTGTGTTTGTTGCATGTTTAATCAACATTGTTTGTTTTGTTTTGATTAAAATGGAAAAAACACATTTAGATCAGATCTGAACAGAACCTTAATTCAATATTTATGACCTTATTTAAGTTATTAAATGGCTTATAAAATCGTTTTAAGTGTTTGTACATCATTTGCGGCATTATATGAACATTAAGCAACTAATTTCACGTTGTTTGTTTGTTTTGTTATCAATGCCGAATGTGTATGTGTTTCTTCATGAATTTTTATGTTTTAATTTATTTTGGTTCATATTATTTGTATTTTTAATGTTTATGGGCTGTATGACATAATATTATATGGAAAAATTGGAAATTATACTAGAGTTGATTTATGGCACAAATCTAACTAGTTTGTGTTTTGGGCTTTTAAGAGAACTTATTCAATAAAAGGATTTAGTCCATTGGGCTTCGGCCCAGGCCCATCATGGGGTCTTCTCTTAAAAGTACAAGGTCACAATTTTCATTAATGGCTTGGGCTTAATTAATTAAAATTGGACTTTGTTTTATCCATGAATGTTATGTATACTTGATTGCTTGTTTTGTGTGATGAATGTATATGTATGGTGCATTCATGGGCCTTGGGTTATGTAATTAAATATGGCCTGCATGCCATTATGGATTATTGTAAAAGTTTCATTTATTTCTTAGTATAGAATTTATTTGAAGACTTTGTAAATCAAGACGAAGCCCACCGGAGTAGAGAAGCCCAACTTGAAGATTCATAGGTAATAGTATAGAATCTTAGTTATAGGTTTTTGGGCCCATGTTTGTCACGCTTTAATTTACACACTTATATATATACATGCTATGAATAGATGACAAAGAGTATTCCATGTAAGCCGTAATAAAATGAATCCCTAAAATAGTAAGTCACGAAGTTGCCTCCCTAATTCAAAACATGTCAAGGCATCGATCATTGGTCACGTAGACTAGGAGTCCTAGATGCACCCGATTATCTTTATGAGGCATGGGTTGTGAATGTAGGTTGGACTTAACATGGAAAGGGATGCCCGAACCTAGGCAAACGAATAAATGGATTTGTGCTATAACATCTTAAGATGTTAGCCCATTTTTTCCAAGAGTCATGTGCGAGACATGATTGGAGTTTTCCTATCTAAGTAACTTAACTTTTTAGGTGTACAAGCTCAACTTGACTAATAAGTTGTTATGAAAAGTGGATCTTGGCCCACAATAAATCACTAACGTGAATTATTTAAAGGGATATTGATTCGGTTTATGGGATTATATTAAGACCTTATTTAAGCTTGCTAAGTTTATAAATTTTTGTAGATTGAAAAATGGCTTCTTCAAACAACAACTTTTCATTACGATCGATCCTAGAAAAGGACAAACTAAATGGCACCAATTTCATAGACTAGTCCCAAAACTTGAGAATTATTCTTAAGTAGGAGAAGAAGTCGTATGTTTTGGATGCACCCTTACCCGACAAACCTGCTAGGAATACCTCTGTAGTTCAAAGGAAAACCTTTGAGACTAAGAAGAGTGACTCCAACGATGTGACCTATCTGATGCTAGCCACTATGGTGCCCAATTTGAAAAAGCAATTCATGGACTAAGAGGTCTATGCGATCATGGTGCACCTCAAGGAGATGATATAAGAACAAGCTCATCATGAGAGTTTCGTGACAACAAAGGCCTTGATTTCTTGTAAGATGGCTGCGGGTACTCCTATTAGTACCCATGTACTTAAGATGAAAGGGTATATTGATACTCTTGAGAAACTTGAGGTACAAGTCCTAAAAGAATTAGCCACTGACTTGATCTTAGGTTTGTTGACTGATGATTATGATCCATTTTTTATGAATTATAACATGTATGCAATGAACAAGACAGTCATCAAGCTTCATGGGATGCTTAAGAATGCTGAAGAGAACATTCAAAAAACCAATCCCATACTTATGGTTCAAGGAGGCATTAAGAAGGGACCCACTAAGGGAAAGGGGAAAGGAAAGGTGAAACCTAAGAATGACTAGGCACAACCTAAGTCTAGTGGGAGTGCACCTCAGGCCCAACCCAAGCCTAAGGCGTAAAAGCTCAAAGAGAGTGAGAGCACGTGCTTCCATTGCAACAAGTTAGGGCATTGGAGGAAGAACTGCGCTCTCTTTAAGGAAGAACAAAAGAAGAATAGAGCCAAGGCATCCATTTCTGGTATTTTTGTTGTTGAAATTAACCTTTCTATTTCTACCACTTGGGTATTGGATACTGGTTATGGTTCTCACATTTGTTCAAATGTGTAAAGGCTAAGAAATAGGCGATTACTAGGGAAAAGTGAAGTGGACCTTTGTGTGGGGGAATGGAGCACGAGTT